>JAWWNH010000001.1:22710000-23310000 GCA_034641385.1 Darevskia mixta
GTAAATGGGACACCTCTCCACCAACATCAGTTCCACCCACATACCTGCCATCTTACTTGCAACCTGTTAGAGAGCGCCTTTGTTTGTCATTGGCTCTGGCTCCTCCCATTGCTGGTCTCCCAGTGTGGATGGAGGATAGATTCTCGCTCATTTTTTAGTACATTAATTTGAACTATTGTCTTTAGCGGGGCTCCCAGCATCTTGGCAGAACATCGAACGATAAATTGTATTGTTGCATGCCACCCCAATCTCTGAGCAGTGAGAGATTCCAGAGGTTCAGTTTCCTCAGAATGAGGGACAACAGAAACTGTGGTGTCTTTATGATATATGGTTTATTTACACATATACAGTCATACCTCGGGTTGTGATCGCTGCGGGTTGCGCATTTTCAGGTTACGGATGCGCTGAACCCGGAAGTACCGGAATGGGTTACTTCCAGGTTTTGGCACTCACGCATGCGCAGAAGCACTAAATTGCGCTTTGCGCATGCGCAGAAGTGCCGGATCGTGTCACGCGCATGCGCAGACATGGCGCTGCGGGTTGCGGACGCTGCGGGTTGCGAACGTGCCTCCCGCACGGATCACGTTTGCAACCCGAGCGTCCACTGTATATGCAACCTGAGCCTATAATGGGGGGGGGGGAGAGCTCACAGCATTAACACCCCAAGAGGGTCCTGCTTTTCCCATAGCCTTGGATTCCAACAGGCATCTGCGTCTCTCCCAGCTGCTCTGCCTGCAACCTACAGCTTCTAGCTCTCACACACAACTCCTCTCTGACCTTTGTCTTTCTAACTACCAGCGAGTTGACAGGGGAGAGGGGCTAGTCAGTCGCTTTCCATTGTTATCTTAATGGCCCATACTTAGAGGGCCATTGCCAATAAACTTGCCTGGCTATTTCAACAATTTGAATCCTTGCTTACATTTTTAACCCTTGCTGGATCCAGGAATTAGAAGGGGGCTCAGGCATATAGCCTACCCCCCCAACTCATAACACTATGGAGCCACCATTTTGTTCATAATTTCTTATGCCCCCACCCAACCACATCAATATATGGCATGGGCATAGCCAGGATTTATTTGGGCGGGCAGGGCTTATGCTGGGGTTGGGCAGAGCTGAGTTTTCAGTGATGCAATTGGTCAGTTAATTAAGTATTTTTTTTAATTTACTTGATTTGGGGTGGCAGCTGCCCCCCTGCCTACACCCATGATATATTGTCTGTAATCATGGGCACACAAAAGTGCCAGTAACCCTTTCCAAAGTCTGTGGGTTCCATGCACATGCTAATGAGTGCAAAATTGCAGGTATGGTTGTCAAATGGGCAGTTTGGGACCAACAAAGCTCCTTGGGCCCTGTCCTGTCCCCTGCTCATCTTCAATATTGGGCCACGGTGTGGAGGTGTCTGTTGCCTATGCAGGCTGGTAACTTTAAATATAAGAGGGAGCAAAATGTGTTGTCACCACCTGGGTAACTCAACTCTCACTTGGGATTTGAAAAGATGTGAGAATTAACATTATCCAGTATGCTCCCTAGCATCCATTGTGCAAGAATAATTCTTTTGGGTTAGGAGACAAATAAAGAGGTGAAGAGAAAACTCCATTGTTGGTGGAGATGTATGTACCGTACTTGTGCTATAATATCGCTCAATAATAGTTGGCAGTGCTTTTTTCTAAAAAAAAATGTTTAGGGGTACTCTCATTTTCCTACTCATATTGAAATACTGCCACTCAATGAAGCCAAACTTGGATTCACAAAATGTTTAGGGGTATACGTACCTCTGTGTGTCCCCAGAAAAAAAGCACTGATCGTTCGTATTCACCATGTTTGAACTTCATGCCAAAGGTGAAACCTTTTCAATCCTTTTGTGTCATCACGGTTGTAATCTACACATTCAATATGGCAAATACCCCCCACAATCCTAATTTTGCTCTTGGCATTCAGAAGATTGGCCTTTTATTTTCAGACTTCACATTGCTTGGGAAATCCCTACAACTGACAAAATAATGACCTTAAAAGCAAAACAAACTATTGTTTACTGTGGATAACGAACTCAGAAATAAGAAAATCATGGATAATCCTGTCAGCAAATACCCATCACTCTCTGGTTCATTTGTTCACTCGTTCTTCATTTGCTTTTTTCACTTCCATTTTGGCACTCTGACTCTCTAGAGTGTTTTAATTCTTGCTATACCTGTATGTCCACTAATATCACCGCCTTCTTCTTCCCTGAGTAAAATCTGCAGATTTCACAGAAACAGTCAAGATACTCTCTCTCTCTCTCTCTCTCTCTCTCTCTCTCTCTCTCTGTGTGTGTGTGTGTGTGTAAAATGAAATGGTGAGTTCACTTCATATTACATTGTTCATAACATAACAACACTTACTATTTCATAGGCTGAATATGTGAAAATGTTACAATTAGCCACCATGTGACGAACAGTCAATAGTTTCATTAGCCAGTTTTTCATCCTTCTAGAAAACTTTTTTTTAAAGCCCTCACAAAAAACAGCCAGCCTTTTTGTGCACACTTCTCCTAATATGTGCATTTTTGTCCATATCTACACTTTCCACTTAACGTACGTAATTTTGTACACGCTTTTGGTTGCAGAACTGCATCACAACATTTGGAGAGATGTGAATTTGAAAGGATAGCTGTGTTTCGGTTCGCATAGGGAAGCAGATTTCCTAATGGGAACGTGTTTCCTCTGGGCTTCAAAAGCTTTTCTGTCTTCCAGTCTACTTCCCAACACAATTCAAAGTCCTGTTGCTTACCTTTAAAGCCCTCCCTGCATGGTTTAGGATCTGGGTGCCTGTTTCCACTGCAATCTACCCATGCATTTAATTTTATTATTCCATTTATATCCCACTGTCACAACACCTCAGCATTCCTGGGTTCTGCGCCATGGGGGAGAAGGGTGTTCTGTGTACCCCCGTGCTTGGCTACGCTTCCAGTCAAAGTTATTTGCTGCCACCAGGTGAAGAATTGCTGTTATTTTCTGCAAGGTTTCCTTTTTTTCTACCTAAATCAGCCTAAAATCCCCTTTGCCCCTCCTGAAGAACAACTCAAAAGTAATGTGGAACTTGGCTTTTTGGCATTGTGAGTGGTTTATTAATGAGGACCACACCACAAGGTTTTTATGAAACAGAGTTAAAGGTTTGCTTAAAAGATTAATGAGCTAGTTCTTCGGAAAGGCGTTTTACATAGGAAAAGTTATAGAAAACCCACATATCCCACCTAAGAGCAAAATAACTGTCAAATGTTTGCCACCCACTTTCCCTTCAGCGAAGACATTTCACTGTCAATGTAAGCAGCCAGCAGTTCTTTGAAGGTTCTTCTGATGTCATTCTGCCTAGCAGTGTAATCCTTTGTGTGAGACCCTCCTTGATTTGAATACCAAAGCATTGCCCTGGCAGATACAGCCTGCAGCTAGAGTGATTCACATGTCCTGCAACATGTCCCTCAATCAACAAGGTTCAAGGGAGTCCTTGGAACTTAATTCCCAACAGCAGACAGACTACAGCATTTACTCTAATGCACCACCGAATCTAATGTGCACCTCAAGGCCCTAGGCTTCCCTCACAAGCATGCGGGCACGGGTGGTAGCTGTGATGACAGAGAGCATGAGAAGCCAGCCTGGGCCACCTGCCTGTCTATTTGTTTGCTCATTCTCCTGGCTTGCTCACTCATGAAGCTGGTCTGCCAGCTTTGCTCCCTTGCCACACAAAGTACAGCATGATGACAACCTTACAATTTCATTATACAGTACTAGTCGACTTTAAGCCCGTTAAATTAACGGGCGCTAGAACATCATGGAAAGCAGGGATGGCGAGAACTTACTGAAGTGCTCAATGTACTTGGGCGCCCTGGCCAGCGCTGAATGGCCTTTCAGCAGGCAGCGCAGGAGGCGCATCGCGGCGGCACTGGCACTAGCCAGGCCCCGGCAGGCCAACTCAGCCGCCACTTGTAACGGCCGCTGCCGCTTAGAAGTAAGTCCACGCGAGCGCGCACCCGCCGCTTCAACAGCCCGGCCGCCCGAAGTCTCTGCACTCCAATCCCTGTGCCCGTGGGGCACATGCGCAGTTTCGCCCGGCCGCCCGAAGTCTCTGCGCTCCAATTCCTGTGTCCGTGGGGCACATGCACAGTAGGACACAGGGGCGGACACAGGGACTGGACGCAGAGACACTTGCACTTTATTACTGTAGATGACAAAGCAGAATATTTTTATATAGTACCAAACAGTCCATTACATTCATATCCACCTTTCCTCTGAGGAGCTCAAAGTAGCATGACTCTCTTCCCCACTATAACAACCCTGTGAGGTAGGTTAGGCTGAGAGACAGTGATTGGTCCAAGGTCACCCCATGAGCTTCATGTCTGGGTAAAGTTTTGAACTCTCTAACAACTACACCAAGTCTATTTTCTGGATGCTCTCCATCTGGAATTAAACAGCTTGTGGTTGCAAAGAGAGCGGTGACCTGTCCTGCCTCTGGAGTAATCAACCAGGGTAGCCCACATAATTCCCACTCTTATTTACTTTGTGTGTCAGGCAAAGACATTATAATTTTCTTAGACTTTTAAAATGGTTATTATTATTATTATTTTGCTGTGTCCACCTTTTAACTTCTTGTTTTTATGCTGCTGTTTTATTTTTCCATTGTAGCTTCATGTTTGATTGCTTTTTGGATATCATTGTTTTATTGTGATTTGTTGGGTATCTTCATCTTCTGTTCTATATCAACACAGTAGGGCTATGAAACCCAAATCCTTAAATCGACATTGTGTGTGCCATTTGCACAGCCATGTTTCAGCTGGTTCATTCACACCAAATGTCAGCAGAATGCCGCACCATAATCTGTCATGATTTAAAAGCAAATGGCCCCTTGGGGAGGAAAAGAAATATATCATTTAAAAATTAATTTAATTTAGCTGCAATAGAAATAAAAATGAGCCTGTTCTGTTGCATTTGTATTACAAAACGTATTAGGCAATATGTAAAGGCCCTTTTAAAAACCCCATTAAAAACAAACATTCTGCTCTTCACACTGAAGAACAGAAAAGAGATTGTGGGTAGAACCATCATGTATTATTTCAATTTGGCAGTCTGAAGGGATTACCTGGACAAGGAATCACACAGACTTATCCCTGCAACCTGTCTACAAATACTGGGGTTTAAGAACTGAACACCAGAAGGAATAATAAATAAGATAGTTTCTTTCACTATATGCACAGCATCTTTCTTACCACTAAGTAACCTAAAGGACACACTTCTAGATAAGGGGCTAAGGTACTAAGGCCATTTAGCACACTATGGCTGGAAAGCAAGGCAAGGATGGAGGTGAGGGACTGATTCAGGTGACCCACAAAAAAAACCCCAAAAAACTAGTTGACTAGTCACAGGGGCAGCAGATGGCTATAGTTTTCTAGCAGCTGAACCAAGTGGTGCTTTAATGAATTAGTTTCTAATAAGAAGAAAATAACAACAGTAGAATCAAAATCCTGGAATACCGACACACATAAATAGTAGAACGAAAGGTTACAATCCTCAAGTTGCTTACTCCAAAGTAGTCCCTTTGAAGGTAATAGGAACCCTGTACAGTTGCGGATCTTGTGGGTCTCAAATTTCAGGGGTGCCCCGTGCAACGCCAAAAATTGGTGCTCCTCTACCTCTTGTGCTCCATGGTTAATCATAATTGTGGCACCCCCAACAGGGTCCACAAGGCTTCATGCCCAGTGCAACTGAACTGGTCATGCTCCCTTAAACCCACCTCTGTAAAGACAGTGGGCAAGACAAATTCTCAGTCAACAACGAAAACCTTAAGAATGTACCTAAGAAGAGCCCTTTGACAGACCAAAGACCCATCTAGTCCACCATCCTCTTCTCAACAGTGGCCAACCAGATGCCCAGGGAAACTAACAAGCAGATCACCCATGTCACTGATGCATGCTTGTATGGGGAATGGTGAGGCAGCAACAAGGTGCATGAATAGGAACACTGGATTGGCTTTTCCATTGTGTTTGCACCATGCCCTCCCCCTCTCTTCTTCCAGTGTCCCTGGGTACTTGAGGTCAGGTAAATACCACCACCCTGCCCCACTGTCTGCTATTAATTGATAACCTTGTCATCCTCAAACATCTCTAGACCTCCATTAAAGCTGTCCAAGTCGTTGGCTATCGCTACATCTTGTGGGAGCGAATTCCATAGCTTAATCAGGAGCTGTGTGAAGAAGTTCCACCTTATGCCTGTCCTGAATTTTCCAACATTCAGCTTCACTGGATTATGAGAGAGGGAGGAAAGCTTTCCAATCTATCCACTTTTTCCACACCATGAATAATTTTATACACCTGCCGTATTTTAGGGGAAAATATTCAACTTTTTAAAAATGAAAATGTCCCAAATGTTATATCCCATCCTTTTAGGAGAGTTACTCTAACCCTGGGATGGGGAAACCCATTGACCTTCAGATGCTGTAGGACTACAGCTCCCATTAGCCACAGCCAGTGTGGGGTAGTAGTTAAGAGTGGTAGACTCATAATCTGGGAAACCGGGTTCGCGTCTCCGCTCCTCCACATGCAGCTGCTGGTTGACCTTGGGCTAGTCGCACTTCTCTGAAGTCTCTCAGCCCCACTCACCTCCCAGAGTGTTTGTTGTGGGGGAGGAAGGGAAAGGAGAATGTTAGCTGCTTTGAGACTCCTTCGGGTAGTGATAAAGCGGGATATCAAATCCAAACTCTTCTTCTTCTTCTTCTTCTTCTTCTTCTTCTTCTTCTTCTTCTTCTTCTTCTTCTTCCATGTCCAATGATCAATGATGGGAGTTTAAGTCCATGAACATCTGGAGGGGAAACATGTTCCCCATCCTTAGTTATAGCTTCTTCTTTGAACCTTCTCTAGGTCTGCAATATCCATTTTGAGGTAAGGAGACCAGAGCTTTACAGAGCATTCCAAATGTGGTTGCATCATATATTTGTATAACAGCATTATGATATTGACAGTTTTATTTTTAATTCCTTTCCTAATTATCTCTATGGGACCCAGGTGGCGCTGTGGGTTAAACCACAGAGCCTAGGGCTTGCTGATCAGAAGGTCGGCGGTTCGAATCCCTGTGACGGGGTGAGCTCCCGTTGCTCGGTCCCAGCTCCTGCCCACCTAGCAGTTCGAAAGCACGTCAAAGTGCAAGTAGATAAATAGGAACCGCTCTGGCGGGAAGGTAAACTGCGTTTCCGTGCGCTGCTCTGGTTCACCAGAAGCGGCTTAGTCATGCTGGCCACATGACCCGGAAGCTGTACGCCGGCTCTCGGCCAATAAAGCAAGATGAGCGCCGCAACCCCAGAGTCGGACACAACTGGACCTAATGGTCAGGGGTCCCTTTACCTTTACCTTTAATTATCTCTAGCATGGAATCTGCCTTCTTCACAGCTGCTGTTCACCGGGTGAACAGCTTCACTGAGCTCTCTACTATGGCTGCAAGGTCTTTTTCCTGGTCAGTCAACACACCAGTTCAATTAGGAGTGAGAAGTGAAGCCCAAGGAAGATAGGAGTGGACCCTATGACTGTCCCTTGGAGAGCAATTCTTTTATGCATTAAAGGCATTAAAGACTTCTGCCAAACATTAAAGACCTCAGCCAAATCTGAATGAAGAAAGGAAGCATGCATATTTCATATGTTGTTACCCCTCACTTCTGTTAAACTGTTCAAGTTACTCAAGGCAAAGCACTTTAAATATCAACCCCCTAAACACCATCTCCTCAAATGGATACTTCCATCAATGTCAAAGCAATCCATGGCACATTTCATGTTGAAAGCAATGCTGGGGAGCGGTAGCTTTTAACCAGCCATGATGTTTAGCTTAGCAGTTCCTATCAAATGGGCAGGTTGTTCTGCCCAGGCTGAATTATAAAGCAGTAGAAATCAGATTGTCAAGTCCTCCATCTCAGCAGTTGTCCTCCTAATACAGCCAACAAAAAAAGTTAATTTCACAAAATCTTTTTGGACATTAGTATGAATTGAATTAAGACAGCTGGAAGTGCTCTTGAGAAAATGTGCCCTAGGTAATTCCCTTCCAACACGTGGATCAATGGGGAATCAGTCCTCTGGAATAAATTACTGCATGAAATTAGACAGACGTCCAACATCATCATGTTTAGGTGCCTACTGAAGAAACATACTGAAGAGTTGTGACCCGATCATTTATGAAACATTAAGAATGGTTTGTGGCATTCAGAGTTTGGAGAAATTGTTTTCC
This sequence comes from Darevskia mixta, assembly GCA_034641385.1. NCBI lineage: Eukaryota > Metazoa > Chordata > Lepidosauria > Squamata > Lacertidae > Darevskia > Darevskia mixta. The sequence goes on from JAWWNH010000001.1 coordinate 22,718,235, forward strand.
TGGTGCAGAATTCATTGACCAGGTTGTTGAGTGGGCCACGGTGGTCCAAATACATCAATCAATTCTGACAGGACTACACTGGCTACCGATTATTTTCTGGGCTCAATTCAAAGCCTTATGCTTCTCAGGACCCCAATACAGGACTGCCTCTCCCCATAGGAATCAAGGCCGTTCTGCACCTGCCCACTCCATGGGAGGTACAGAGGGTGCAGCACAAGAACAGGCCTTTTCAATGTTGGCTTCCTGCCTGTGAAATGCTGTCCCATGAAGGCTTCCTTGTGCCATCTGTATCTATTTTTAAGTGCCAGGACTGGATTTTTGGCCCTTAATTTGAAACTTTTCAAGTATTTGTCGCCATTTCATGTTGGTCTTCATCAGGCAAATTGTAAGGCCAAACTCCATGTAGGCTTGGGCAAAATGGTTGACGAGACTCCTTGGCGTGCGCTGTCAAGGCTGGGTCATCTGCAAAAAACATATCTCAGATAAGGACCCGCCACACTTTTGTCTTGGGATAATGTGTAGTGAATAGGATGGAATCACAGTGCTATGTAGCCAATCAGATTTAACAGTCAATGAGGGGAAATGAGAACAACATACAGTGGGACAAATAAGGGTAAGTTCAATGTCTACAAAGCGTGCTGAAGAAATGCTTAAAAGGTGAGGGATTATTATGACAATTTAACATCGCTGGAAACATTTGCAAAAGCAGGATTAGTAGCTCAGCCAGAATTTCAGATACACTGAGAACTCTGCTCCAGCTTTACTCCTCTGTTGGACTGAGAAAAGAATGTATTAGGTGCAAAAGACACTTGGTTGGAAGAAGGCATGTTACAAATCTACAGTTCAGCTGTCAGGCCCAGAACTTATTGCTTCCATAAGCAATAGTCTTGTTTCCAGGAAGATGCCCATTAAGAATGATCAAGGCCTGCAGAAACACAGCATCTCTATCGATGCCAGTGATATACATGAGGAGCATACAAGCTCACAGAGCCTTATCTTGACAAAGAGAAACCAGGCCTTTCCACTAATACAACATGGCTCCCAGGGGGACAGCATTTCCAGAGTGAGAATGCCATTTTGAACACTGACCTTCATGATCCCCTTCTGAAGCCAACCAAATCTGAGGAGGATAAGAACTAATTTGCTCCATCCTCTCGTACTAATACTTTCTGCCAAAGAGCAAACACACTGGAGTGCTTTCTTTATGCCTTGACGCAAATACGGTGTTTCATACATACCCTTTGTGAACAATACTTCTCATTTTTGATACAGGGGGAAATTACTTTTTTAAAAAACAGATTTCCATTTAAAGCATTTTATAGACATTGGACGCAGATTATGTTCTCGCAACAGATGGCAGAGATAAATACCGAATGGAGATCTCTTCTTAATACCTAATATCAGTTATAATATCTGTTTTGCGTAACATGAACCTCAAAATAGTTAAGCTGGGGGGGGGGGTGTATGTGTACTTTTCAGCCAGTATATTCTTCGTTGCATTCCACTTACAGAATATCTGACTGATATGTGGACTGTTGCCAGGATTGGCCCACCCATTAGCCAAGGTGAACCCCTTTCCTCAGGCAGCAGCTTGGGATGGGCGAGAGATCAATGGCACCACCTATTCCTATGTGCACCATTATGCTAGTAACGAGGAAGTTGTTGCTGGAAGTGGAAAAGGCTGCCTTTTCATAGGAATGTGGAAGTTACAGCATCTTCCAGCATCTGTGGAAGTTCCAGATGCTGTGGAAGTTACAGCATCTTTTACTGCCCGCTTCCTTGGAGAAGGCAGGTGAACAGGAAGGAAGGACGAGGAGGAACAGGGCCAGGAAGCTCCAGGGAAGCTCTCAGAGTGGGGCAAGGGGCAACTATTTGGAGGGAGTCAGCAGCTGGGAACCATCTGATGGAGAAACCAGAAGGCAGAGTTGAGGAAGAACGCAGGAGCGCATGAAAACTCATTAGGCTTTGCTGCTCAAGCAAGGGCCAGTTAAGCCAGAAAAAAAATTATGTTTCCCCTTCCTGCCCAGGAGAATCCAATAGCCAGATGGGTTGCCAGAATTAGTCTAGGGCCTGGAGGTACTTTACTGAGAGTTCTGCTCCCTGCTGTTCATCATACGGGGACGCCACACACATGAATCCAGCAGTTCCCGGACATTGATAATCCTTCTGACCCTGGAGGTGGGAATAGGGAAAATACAACAGTGGCGTTCCCTCTCACCAGCTACTGTTACATAGGGACTACTAGATAATGCATAAGTCTACTGAACAGCACACAGTGCTCATATAACACCAAGCAAAGCAAACAAAAAACAACCCAACTTTGGGTTGTCGTCTGGAAACATTTTTATGCTGCATGATCTAATCTGCAATTTTTAGTACTTTACATAATTTATCCCATTTCTGCAAAATACATTGGGAAGCCATACGCACTGGCCAATAGAAGCATTATTCGGAAGTTCCTGGAGCTTTGGGGATTTGCCAGGCTTTGTCCACACACTTCACTGATATTTCTACAGTAATCAGGACTGGACAGTTCCTTTTGTAAAGCAAATGAAAGCTAAGGGCCTCCTCCCCAGGGAGCTACAATTCAGTACCAATGTCATATTTGGGTCTAGCATGGAATAACGGCATACACATAGCCCTGACTGTTGGGATCCTCTCCCTAGAGATCCCCTTGTGGCTAATAGTCCACATCGTGAGCCTAACTTCAGATAGTTTAGTGGAGAAGATATTTTGTCTTAGCAAAGAGGACAGAGGGCAATACGTTGCTGTTATGCTCCACTCCAAAGCAAGAGGCAAAAAAAACCCCAAACAAACCACTGACAGAAGAATCCTACATGTGTTTATTTCAGAAGTAAGTCCCACTTGTATTCAATGTGATTTACCCCCGGAAATGCGCATAGGACTGTCCATATGGGCTTTATTTTAAGATTTTAATTTATTTTATTTACATTCTTAATGGAAGGAATAGCAGGGATGGAATATCATGAGCGGCTTGAACCTGAAACATACTTCTAAAATTAAACATATTTCATCAACCATTCCAGGGATGCTTTTGCATTTCTCCTGAAAAAGACAGAGAGAGCAAAAGCCCCACCTTGTGGCGAACAAATGGTGCAATTCTCATGCGACAATACTTTTCCCCCCAAGTGAATGGCGAATCTCTTTTTTCAATAGCTAAAGGGGAAAACCTTCTCCGCTTTAGTTTATTTCTCCCATAGTTGAATAGTGGATAATCATACACATGCTTACTGAGAGGCAAACCCTATGGAGTTCAATGTCAGTGTGTGTGTGTGTGTGTGTGTGTGTGTAGGATAGCATCCTAAAGCCACTCCCAATGGCAGCTCCTCATACTCTGCTGGAGGTCACACAGGAAGGTGTCTTGGCATTGCAGAATGGCTTTTTTGAGCGCTCTTGCATGAAAGGGAAGTGGCAGTAGTGGTGCCCACACTGTGGAACACCCTCCCATCAGATGTCAAGGAGATAAGTAACTATATAACCTTTAGAAGACATCTGAAGGCATCCCTGTATCTGGAAGTTTTTAATGTTTAACGTTTTATTATAATTTTGTTTACGCTGGAAGCTGCCCAGAGTGGCTGGGGCAACCCAGTCAGATGGGCGGGGTACAAATAATAAAATTATCATTATTATTTTTAAGTGGGTCAGAAGCCCTGATGAGCACAGGGAAGTTCTAAGCCAGGGATCAGCAAACTTTTTCAGCAGGGGGCCGGTCCACTGTCCCTCAGACCTTGTGAGGGGCCGGACTATATTTTGGGGGGGGGGATGAACGAATTCCTATGCTCCACAAATAACCCAGAGATGCAGTTTAAATAAAAGCACACATTCTACTCATGTAAAAACATGCTGATTCCCAGAAATTTTGCGGGCCGGATTTAGAAGGCGATTGGGCCGGATCCGGCCCTCAGGCCTTAGTTTGCCTACCCATGTTCTAAGCATAGCCCTCTTCTCCTCTCTGACGGGACGTATCTTCTAAACCAGTTCCCTCAATGAAATGTTTTCTATCTGGCCATGTTCTCCTAGCATTGGCTGATCTCCCAGTTTGTCGTTTCCATTTCGCCTTTGATTATTTTTTCCTTTTTTTATTTCTCATGGCAAGCTATGCTTGGTTACTCTTGAAGAGGAGGGGTTGTCCTCCCACACGCTATGGTATGAGTAGCTTGATTTGCATCGTCCTGCCCAGTGGAGTGAATGGGAGCCCCAGTGCACCCCACAACCCTGACATCAAAGGCAGCTCACTGCTCATCTGCATGGTAAGCTGTATAATGGCAGAGCTACTCCCTGTTTTTCCCAGAGGTTTTTTTTTTAAAGGAAGAACATTTTAATTTAAAATATCTGGAAAAGATTGATATAAAACTAATCTGATGCAGTGGTTAAAGTGTTGGACTAGGACAGGCATCCCCAAACTTCGGCCCTCCAGATGTTTTGGACTACAATTCCCATCATCCCTGACCACTGGTTCTGTTAGCTAGGGATCATGGGAGTTGTAGGCCAAAACATCTGGAGGGCCGCAGTTTGGGGGTGCCTAGACTAGGACTTGGGAGACTCAGGTTCAAGTTCATACTGGGCCACAAAGCTCACTGGGTGACCTTGGGGCAGTCACTGTATTTCAACTGAACTCACCTCACAGAATTGTTGTGAGAATAAAATGGAGAGGGGGGTGGACCAAGCCCGCCACCTTGAGCTCCTTGGAGGAAAGGTGGGATATAAATATAATAAGAAAACAAACTTTATAAATGTGCCAAAAATAAAAAGAGTCCCCAAATATTGCTTAGATATATGGTTCAGGACTTGAAACGAGTGTTCAGCTAAACATTCTGCAACTGATACATCATTGTGCTTCTGTAAGAAAGCAGGCTGGGAGAGATGTTGCCTCATCTGTTGACTTTAATAGCCTTCAAAAAGAATGACGCTTGGAAAAACTTACATCTATTTTAGTTCATCGATCAAGAAGGGGAAAGTGGACATTTATAATGGCCTTAGTCCTTGAAACTGTCTCCCAGCATCTCTGCTTATACAATGTGAAATACTCAAAGCATTTGGCTGCCTGAGGCAAAGGACAAGATGGCACCCACACACCCTATCCCACAAACGAAGCTAACCAGACGGACAATTGCATCTTATCAACATTGGTGACAGGATAACATTCTCCACAACACCTAGATTGCAGACAAGGTTAGGGGCACAGGGGAGGCTATGAGGCACACACGGTTCTGGCCAGTGTGTGTTTTCTAAAAAAATGTTTAGGGGTACTCTCATTCCATCTCAGGAGACTCGGGAAACACCGTGACAGGAAATGAGGCCGCCATTGGGGGTAGCAACGGAACTGACGATTCACTGTGGTAGAGAAGAAACTAATTTTTTTTTAATGTTGTTTCTTCTCCCATTAGATTCACAAAATGTTTAGGATTATTGCATAGCTGTCAAGTTTTACCTTTTCTCACGAGGAAGCCTATTCGACATAATGGAATTTCCCTTAAAATAAGGGAGAACTTGACAGCTATGTTATATTGCATCCCCCCAGGAAAAAAAAGCACTGGCTCTGGCCACATTTAAACAATACATTCAAAGCACTGTGGTACCACTTTAAACAGTTGTGGCTTCCCCCAAAGAATTCTGGGAGCTGTAGTTCGTTTAGGGTGCTGAGGATTCTTAGAAGACCCTCATTCCCCTCTCAGAGCTACAATTCTCAGTTCTGAGTGAAGAGGGATTGATTGTTAAACCACAATGTGTGCACTCTGCCTGCTTCAACTGTCAGCAGCTCTCAGGCCTTTCCCATTACTTGCTACCAGCCCTTTAAATTAGAGACTGAACCTGGGATTCATCTTCATAGGGAACGGCCATAGCTCAGTGGAAGAGCATCTGCCTTGCATGCAGAAGGTGCCAGGTTCAATCCCTACCCACTTCAGGTAGAGCTGGGGACGTTCCATCCCTGAAAGCCCAGAGAGACACTGCCAATCAGTGTAGACCATACTGAACTAGATAGACCAATGTCCTGACTCGGTATAAAGCAACTTCCTATGTTCCTCGTGCAAAGCATGTGCTCTGCCACTGAGTTATGGTCCCACCCATCATGCAATCACAGACCCTGCACAAACCGCAGTCTTGAACATGCAATGGCTTTGCTCATTCACAGCACTGCTGCATCTTCACCGCATGTGAAAAGCTGCTTGCAAACGGCCTTGTGAACGGGCAGGTTCATGCAGTCCTGTTCATTGAGTTCTCTTGCTGCATAGGAAACCTTGAACTGGGGTGGGGGGAAAGCATAGCAGAAATTCAGTTTGAGCTATAGCAATAATATCAGACAATTATTTTTTTTAAAGGGGGGGCGGACCAGAATAAATGTATGTCAAGTTGCTGGAGCCATCCCACGTTTCCACACGTCAGAGAGCTGCTAAGAATCTGACATGAATATTCATTGCCATTTTGTATGTAACTCTTTTTTAGTTCTGTTTGCAACTCTTCAGTCTCTCATTCTGCCAAATTAGTTCCCTAGCAAGAGTATCATTTGCGGGAGGGAAAACGACTGTGAATATTTAAACCCATATATATAATCTCACCAGAAAACTGTTCCTAAGGTCTTGTGGACAGATTGTACCTGTTCCACATGAGGCAGCAAAATGTCTTTGGCCAGCCTTTGGGCAGACTTTGGCCTTTCAAATCTTAGCCCCCCTTCACCTCTCATGGACAGGGTTGCAGCCAGAAGCTGCAGTCTTAAACGCAACTTATGCAGAGTCAGTCTTGCTGGACACAATAAGCATGCATAGGATTGAACTTTTAGTTAATAAAATGTCTGTGGTGTGCAAAATAATTATAATAAAGGCTTATATCCAACGTAGAGTTAAGTAACTGCCCTGCCAGTGCAAGAATTTACATTTGTGGAATTGGATTTCCCCTTCCTCCCACAGCATGCCCCTCGCACTCTCCCCAAATCTGCTCCACAGAACAGATTTAAGGGGTGCCCAATGGGAGGAGAGGGTGGAAGTCCCATTGTGCAAATGCAAATACTTATGCTTATGGGTCATAGAGCTACATAGAATACAAGGTGATGATAATTCCATAGACAAGTTACTTGAATGGGCATGAATGGATCCTAGTGTTCTGTGGGCCTAGACTCCCAAGAATCATCAAGACCCAAAGCAGGTCACCCCATCGAAAAATTCTTTTCTAGGGACCAAATAGTAAGAAGGCCTGCCTGGTTACTACCGGTTATTGTCGCTGCTTTGTACTCCAGGGAGGGATGCGGGTGGCACTGTGGTTTTATATCTTGGTTTTATTCTGTGAACTGCCCTGCAGGGACGTAGCAAGGGGGCGATGGGGGCGGGCTGCCCCGGGTTCCACCCCAGAGGGGGGTGACACGTGGTGTTTTTTTTTAAAAAAAAAAAATTAATTTTTTTTTACATTTTTTTTAAAAAAAAATTTTTACTTTATTGGAAAAAAGAGATAATAGACACACACACACACAACCCCCACACATCACAAAGTGGCACCATCAGAGGGGGGTGACACTTCTTTATTTTTTTATTTTTTATTTTTTTTAAAAAAATTAAATTTTAACTTTATTGGGGGGGAAAGAGATAATAGACACACACACAAAAAAAAAAACCCACACCTCGCAAAGTGGCACCATCATTTTTGGGGGGTGGGGGTGACTTGCTATGCCACTGGGTGCAGCTCTGCCAGTGCCCTGGCAAAGTGGTGGTGGGGTGACAAAAAAAATTCCGCCCCGGGTACCACCTGGGCTGGCTACGCCTCTGCTGCCCTGAGACCGTCTGTGAACAGTTCCTGCCAACCTAGCAGTTCAAAAGCACGCCAGGGCAAATACAGTGGTACCTCGGGTTAAGTACGCTTCAGGTTAAGAACTCCGCTAAGAACAGAAATCGTGCTCTGGCGGCGCAGCAGCAGCAGGAGGTCCCATTAGCTAAAGTGGTGCTTCAGGTTAAGTACGCTTCAGGTTAAGAACGGACCTCCGGAACGAATTAAGTACTTAACCTGAGGTACCACTGTAGATAAATAGGTAACGCTGTGGCAGGAAGGTAAATGGCTTCCGTCACAGTGTTCCATTGCACCAGAAGTGGTTTAGTCCTGCTGGCCACATGACCTGGAAAGCTGTCTGCGAACAAACGCCGGCTTCCCTTGGCCTGAAAGCGAGATGAGCGCCGCAACCCCATAGTCGCCTTTGACTGGACTTAACTGTCCAGGGGTCCTTTAGATAAGATAGATAAGATAGATAAGATAGATAAGATAGATAAGATAGATAAGATAGATAAGATAGATAAGATAGATAAGATAGATAAGATAATTTATTGTCATTGCACAAGTACAAGCACAACGCTATACAAGTGCAACGAAATTGCATGCCCCCCGTAAAAACAGAAAGAAAAAAACAAAACAAAAAGCAGCACAAAACACACACACACCAAAGAAAGCCACACATACACACACACACACACCCTTTACTTTTTTATCTTTACTCCAGGGAGTGAATGCAGCCTTCTAAGCCTCTCTCTTTGCCCCTTGAGACTCTTTCCAGGCTGTGACCCATTCCCAGGCTACCATCCTCCTCAGCCTTGCCCTGTGCTCTGCTTAAGTGATCTTGCCTGCCTGGAACATGTCCTTCCACTGGGATAATGACTTTTGTTGTTTGCCTGGATAGAGGACAGAGATAGGTTTGGGAGTGGAGCGGGTGTAGGAATCTCTTGGCGTTTGCATGGCTGGAGTACACCTTACGATACAAAGGTAAGAGTCACATCCATTGCTCCACCCATTGTGCCTTGGGCCCCACCCATCCCTGGTCTGTGGGCCCTGGAAGTTGCCCTCAAGGGCCTATTGCCCTCTGCTTGAAAAAAGTTCCCCAGCCTTGCTATAACCCTATGATGTCAGCATTAGAATATTACTTACACCAATAGTTACATGAAATATGTTCTATAAATTTGAGCTCCACAATCAGATTTCTCTTTTTTTCCAGTCCCAATCTAGCTAGCGGATAGAAGCAAGCATACATTTCATTTTTATTTTTTGCCTTCCGGTCCATTCCTTGAGCTGCTGCATTATTTTGCAGATTCCTACATTCTGTAGCTCTCTGCCGATAACTTGACAAATTTGGTTTAACTGTTTTGATGTAATAATCTAATTAGGTAATGAGTTCAGCAACGGATCGTGTTTCGTTAATTTCAACCATCTGCTTCGGCATTTGTTGATATGTATACCAGATTTTCAGTGATTCTCTGCTCTAATAGTAATTAATGGTACTGTTAATAAACTACATATATCATATTATGCAGCAATAATTCACCAATGGATCATTTTATGAGACAGATTATATTTAGCAGTGGTTGAAAATACTTCACATTACTGAATACTGCACACTGCTAACTAGTTGTTTTACTTTCCTCTTCATGAAGTCCCTAATTAATTTATTGCACACTTCATGCATAATTTGAAATTTTTTAAAAAAAATGTTGCCAGGTCATGTTTTATCATCTTTTATTTAAAACATGCTATCTGCTTTTACAAGACACATATTAGCCAGACATGACCCTTATGCAAATTTGCAGAGAACTGATGTTGTTTTAATTCTGAGTCATTGTGAGCAGATTCCAAAGCAAACATATCCTCATCTCTGGTTTTTCACAGGCTTGCTTTGCCTTTACCAAATTGTTTTCTTCCTGAAAGGAAGAAACCAACATTACATAACATAGCACAATAATTTCTTTGCCAAATTTGCTTTCAACTCAAGCCTTTAGTGAAACTGAAAAAGAAAGTTATTACTAAAAACAAATAAAATAAAATTACAGATATGACCTAGGCCAGAAATCACATGCATATGGCGTTGAGGTTTCAACTTGAGCATCAGTTCTGCTCTCTGCCTAACAGGAGATTGCAAGTGTTACGATGAGTTCTAGAGACAGCTCTGAATAACTACTGGCATTTTTATTCTCACAGGAAGTGGAAAGCATTATTTCTTAACTCCAGTAGCTCCTAAAGGATCTCTCCAAACTGAATGAACTGGCAATAAAATGACAAGTGCCATTCAATGCAAGTAAGTGTGTAGTGGTCCACATTGGGGCAACCCTCCCCTCCCCCAAAAATAACATCAACTCAACACCTTTATTGGCATATAATAACATATTTCCCTGGGAATGAGTTTGTAGTGGATAGCTCATTGAAGATGCTGACCCAATGTGTGGCAGCAGTGGGGAATGCATATTCCGTGCTAGGGATCATTAGGAAAGGGGCCGAAAATGCTATACAGATCTATGGTACAACCATATTTAGAATGATATGCACAACTCTGATCACATAACCTCAAGAAAGCTACTGTAGACAGAGGTGTACCTAAGCTCCCTTGCACCCTTGGCAAGGAGATGTATCAATGTGGAGAGGTGTGATTTTTCCACACGCATCCCAGGGCCTGCGCCATTGGTGGGAGCCAAACTGGCCAACTCCTAGGTATGCCCTGCCCCAGGCTGTAGTTCTGGAAATGTTTCAGGAAGAGGCAACCGAAATGATCAAGGAGTTGGAGGAACTCCTCTATGGGAAAACATTATAAGATCTGGGGCTTTTTAGTTGAGAGGAAAAGGTAAGAAGGGACAAGAGGTGTGTAAAATTAGAGAAAACGGATAGAGAGACATTTCTCTCTCTCTCTCTCTCTCTCTCTCTCTCTCTCTCTCTCAATACTCCAGCTTGTGGGCTTCTCACAGACATAAGGTTGGGCACTGTGACAACAGAATGCTGGACTAGATGGGACTTTGGCCTGATTCAGTGGGACTCTTACGCTATGTGTTATTCTACTATCCCCCCCCCAAACCTTCAATACATAATACAACTTGTTTGTCATTGCAACAGCAAAATGCTAAAAATTTATACGCATTGCCCACAGAACCCATTCCTTGGTTCTCTAATAGGCTTTGGAGTTTAATATTTGCTCCTTAGAACTGAAGATTCCCTAGCACAAATCACTGCTCTGCCACACGCTTGCGTTTAGTTGATCCTGACAAAGACTGAATCATTGGAAGAAGCAATTAAATGATGTTCCACTTGTAGTGTAGCCCTACATGTCTGGTTGGAGGTGGTAGACTTTGATGGCTCGCTTGGAAAAAGGATTATGAATAGACCTCTGTCATGCTGACAATTTTTATTTTGCATCATAAAGCCAGCTTTTGGAGCCGGTGTATTGAAATACCATGCCAGATTATCTTGGGGACTTCCTTACCTTATATACAGTGGTGGCTAGGGCCCATTGAGACTGGCAGGGTGGAAGACAGGGAGATCAGCAGGAGGTTTAGCCAGAACCAAATACAGGCAGAGCCGCCTTCTGACAAGTTTTAAGATGGCAGGTAGGTTGGGATTGGCTAACAGTATACTGATGTCTGTGGGGCAGTGCCCCATTTGCCATAATAGACAAATAGCCTCCTTTGCTTATTTACAGTGGTGGAGCTTCAAGCTCTGGTGGGAGGGGCGGAGAGCAGGCGAGGGAGTGGCTGGCACAAGTCCCGGGGGTATGGCGTGCTTCCCAGGGGTGTGGCATGCTGCCCGCAGGGGCATAGCACGCGTCCTGGGGGCGTGGCACATCACCTGTGGGGGCATGGTGCCCAGGGCGGGGGGGGGCAGTCACGATGGCATGCCACCAGGATCGTGCCACCAGGGGCGGTGTGCTCCCCCTGCACCCTGTTCCTCCACCAGTGCCTATATACCCCTGCCCAGTTGCTGTGTTCCTCAGGAATGAGAGCCAGTGTGGTGTAGTGGTTAAGAGCGGTGGACTCATAATCTGGTGAACCGGGTTCGCATCCCCGCTCCTCCACATGCAGCTGCTGGGTGACCTTGGGCTAGTCACGCTTCTTTTAAGTCTCTCAGCCCCACTCACCTCACAGAGTGTTTGTTGTGGGGAAGGAAGGGAAAGGAGAATGTTAGCCGCTTTGAGACTCCTTCGGGTAGTGATAAAGCAGGATATCAAATCCAAACTCTTCTTCTTCTTCTATTTGTAGTGTTACATGTTTCTAAGGTTTGTCTTATGTCTTTTAAAAAAAACAAAAAAACAAAAAAACCAGGCCTTTTGTGTTGTGGCACTTGCTCTTCGGAGTGCATTCCCACCAAATATCAGTAATGGCATTTAGGTCTCTGCTTAAAACACATTTGTTCATTCAGGCTTTCCCTGTGGGAAGATCCATTTGTGTTGTTCATCTGTTTCATTGAATTGTTATTTGTAATTTGCTTTATTGATATAATTTTATGTGATTGTTTTATGCTGTTGTTCACCGCCCGTTTTGTTCTGTTTTAATGTTTGGCAGTACAGAAATATTTGCAAACAAATAAATGTGCGCACCCTCAGACGAGGCAGTCCAAATTGGTTTCAAGGCTGAAATGAGAAAAGCTGCATAAATATTCAGGCAGAGATGTGTGCCCTCTACGAAAGGGAACAGCTCATGCTTGCCATTAGACGATTCATCGGGAAATATGAAAGACAGAACAACTATTCTTATAATTAGTTACTCCATGTCACGTAACAAGTCTTTAGGCATGCAAGAACGCTAACATCTAATTACCACTTATGTGAGTGCTAACAAAACATTAGTAAAGTGGCAAATGCTGGCAATGTGGTAAAGTGTGAAGTTGCAAAGTGACAAATTTTCCACATGAATGGTACAAATCTGAGGCACTGGAATCAAAGTTCAATTATGAAATTGTGAGCATGAAATACTTAACGGAATTTGCATGAATATTCAAAAGAAACCTAATATTCACTCATGCATTATTGTATCCTTGGTCCACAAGACATGTTCATGTAAGCTTAGCATCGAGACAGATTCCATGTAGTGCAGAGGCAGGACTGCAAAGAACAAGAAGTTGGGTGAAGGTGGGCAGTCTCCCCTCTCCCAAAATTGCAAACCCAAGACTTCATGCAAGGGCAGGGCAACTCAGGCCCAGCAACTATGAGACTCAGGGCTTGCCAGTGGGGCCCAATTTGAAGCAGTGGGTCACAAATTGCTCCAATTGCCTTAAGGTCAGCCCTGATGAGACTGTACAGGGGTTGGACTGACAAGCCCTGCACCTTCTAGGTCCCGGGTGTCACTATTCAGAGTACAGACTTAAGGACTTATTATGGAAATAAAGGGGGCACTTATTGGAAATCAGTTTTGTCACCTCTTCCCCCCCAAACCCCAAGGCAATGAGCCCCGCCACCTTTTATTCACAGTTGCATAAGCACTACACTACAGCATGGCCATAAACCTGTACGTTCAACCGCTGAAATATACGAATTACCTAAGAGCCACCAATAGGGAGCTCTAGAATCTGACAGCTAACCAACTGAGTTCTACCAAACAGCGAACCCTATTGCTGAAAGCAGGTAACCAACAGGGAATGCTTCAGCTCAGCCTTTGCACTGTTGACTGAACACCCCCTGCTGTGCAGATAATGAAGAAAGCTCGTAAATTGTATCCCTTCTGGAATCCTGGCCAACTCTATTATGCTGGTGTAAACCCTGGTGCACCAGAAGCCCAGAATAGCAGGAAATAAAATCCACCCATACGTCAGTGACTGATAAGACTTGTTACCCAGTTCTTCCAAAGTCTTTCTAAATTATAAAGCTCCAAAATACAGGCCAAAAGAGAACAGGACTGGGAAGAGCAAGGCATACAATGGGCACCACCAGTGAAAAGGCCCTGCTCCATGTAGCTCCTGCCCTGTCATTTGATAGGGTGCCCACTTGCTCTCCTTCTTGACATGGAATGCTCTCTATTGGAGTCTCCAGGTCCAGTACAAAGACCATAAGAAGGGACAGCAGGGACCTTGACGTTCCCAACAGCTGTTAAGCAAGCAAGCAAGCACACAGGTCACCCTTGTCACAGTCAGGATGCCTATGTCCTGGCCAGGCCTGCTCCCAATCTTGTTTTTGTAAAATCTTGTTTGTCCTCAGTAATCAAAATTATATTATCAACATATACAAGCAGAAAAGTTGTTTCCCTTTATTTGCAAGGAATCATACAGAACAAAGTGGCACTAATAAAGAAAGGTTCCAGGGTAGCAACAGAAAGCAAACTAAAAATGCTTTTGCACTTCATCAGAACTATCCAGCAATATCAAGTTATAGGAAAATTGGTGCTATTAACAGTAATCCTTCTAGTTAGTTAATTGCAAGTGTGTTGCAGGTAGAAATACTGTTTGTAATGAAGTGAGAGCAGTAGTTTACTTGCTCGAATTAATAAGAAAGTTTTGAGAATTTAAACTCTAGATTAAAGTTGATTACTTAATTTAGAAGGGGATTGTAACAAAAACACTGGGGCCTAATTGAATAGTAGTGTGCCTGGTATCTGGTGGGCAACCTCATCCTTTATTTCCACACTGTGGCTGCAGACCAAAGCACTTGTCAGGAGAGCTATGAGATTCAGGTGAGGGTCATATGCCTTGTCAATCCCAGCAGGTATATAACAGGAAGACCCAGCCTGCCCAGGCAGGGCTTTCTTCAGATGTATCTCCTTGGCATATGATGGGAAGGTGTTCCACAGGAAGGGAGCCACTACCGAGAAGACCTTCTGCCTGGTTTTGTGTAACCTCACGTCTCATGGTGAGGGAACTGCCAGAACGCCCTCAGAGGTAGACCTCGGTGTCTGTGCTGTAGTGAAGTATGTGATCCATTCCTTTCTGATGACCCCAGGTTGCTTCGACATGAGATGCCTTGATTTCTTCTATTACTAAGCAACAACCTCTGCTTCTGAAGCCCTGCACTTAAAATAATTTAATAAAAACCCATGTGTTTTATTTAACACCAGATTTCCTTGTCAATGTGACCCTCAGTATTTTTCTAATGTTAAGAGTGGTCTGGAGTTAATTAACCAGTTCATACCCACAAAGGCTGCTGCCCCATGTTGAGAAAGTCTGTTCAAACAAACCTTGCACGTTTGTATTTGCTGAGCAGGAAAACCAGGCGGCAAAGTTTGCGGTGGAGCTGTTTGACCATGCCATTTCCAGCTGTGAAATGTTTCATGATTCATAATATGCAAGCACCAGATTCACAGTGAGGGTATTCCCCTTCATTCACTGTGAATAATTCATTCATTTGGCAGATAGGAATCTGTTCAAAACATCCCGTTTTATTTGGGCTGCCCGCTCACTGTGATTTGTTGCTATCAGAGGCTGCAGCCCTGTGGTAGGGTGTGGGGGCTTTCGGAGCCTCAGCGTGAAAACCTCCATTTGGAGCATGTTGCATCCTAGGCCCTGTGCTCGCAAGGCCACTTCTATCAATAGGCAGAGTGAGGCAACTGCCTCAGGCAGGTTTTGGTTTTCATGAAAGGGCAGAAAACTGTGTTATTCAATTTTTATTTTTACTTTGCACAGAGATGATATTTGCACTTGGCACACTATTTCTGTATGTGGCTGGGGTTTTTTTAAAAAAATATATTAAAACTTCATTTTTTATACTTGCCACTAAACACGTATTATTTAGTAGATACCTATATTATTAGGTAATTGGGACGTGGGTGGCGCTGTGGGTTAAACCACAGAGCCTAGGGCTTGCTGATCAGAAGGTCGACGGTTCAAATCCCCATGACGGGGTGAGCTCCCGTTGCTCGGTCCCTGCTCCTGCCAGCCTAGCAGTTCGAAAGCATGAAGTGCTAGTAGATAAATAGGTACCGCTCTGGCGGGAAGATAGAACGGTGTTTCCATGTGCTGCTCTGGTTCGCCAGAAGCGGCTTAGTCATATTGGCCACATGATCCAGAAGCTGTACGCCGGCTCCCTCGGCCAATAAAGCGAGATGAGTGCCGCAACCCCAGTCGTTCACGACTGGACCTAATGGTCAGGGGTTCATTTACCTTTATATTAGGTAAAGGTAAAGGGAACCCTGACCATTAGGTCCAGTCATGACAGACTCTGGGGTTGCGGCGCTTATCTCGCATTATTGGCCGAGGGAGCCGGCGTACAGCTTCCGGGTCATGTGGCCAGCATGACTAAGCCGCTTCTGGCGAACCAGAGCAGCGCACAGAAACCCAGTTTACCTTCCCGCTGCAGTGGTACCTATTTATCTACTTGCACTTTGACGTGCTTTCGAACTGTTTATTATATTATTAGGTATCTACTAAATAATAGTATATATATGTTATATATGTACATTATGTCGCCTGTTGTGTTACTTTGTTGTAAACTGCCCTGTGGTGTGATATATAAACTCCAACAACACATACTGCTGTTTGATGTGTGTCCCCGCCTCAAACCAGTTTCAGTCCAACTAGAAAGCTGGATGCGCAATAAGCGGTAGTGGGAACATAGCCTGAGAGCTATCGTGCCTGTGCAGGTGAGCATGCAAATGAATAGGCGTTCTAGGGGGGTTGGAGGGCCTGGGAAACTGAAAAAGTCATGTGCGTTGGGTGAAGACATCCTCGCCCCCTGATGCCAACAATTTTGTACATGCAGATGTGTTTCTCTGTGTTCCAAGCCACTAATATGAATATACCCTTAGGCCCAGGAGTTATTGCATGTATTAAACTTCCAGGCCTATCAGGACTTTTCCTGGGCCACAGCCCTCAGAGACCCTGCTCCACACTCTCAAGTGCTTTTGCCTGGGTGGTGGAAAGCATCCTTGAATTGTGATAGTGCCTCTTTCTTGCCTGGATAGAGCAAGATAGAGAAATAGTGTGTGGGGTGTGTGTATATACACGTATGCCTTTTGCATGGGTGGAATGTATCCTACTGTACAAAGGTTGAGTCACACCTTTTGCTCCACCCACTTTTTGACTCTGGCTCCACCCACTGCTGCACCTGGCCCCACGCAGCTCTGGAACACAGACCTCAGAAGTTTCCTCTTGAGGGAGCTGCTTGGTTGAAAACAAGTTATTCAGTCCTGCCTTATGCAAAACACCTTTGAAGAGTGGTGTGTGTACTGTATCTTAAGACCCTTTTCCAGGCAGCTGGCTGCGATTTCTCAGCAGTGGGGAGCGGGGTGATTTTTTAACATGTTCAGAAGCAAATTATTTCTCAAGAGACACCACTTGTTCCATTGCTGGCAGAGCAGGCTGCCAATGGACACAGCAAAGTCCTATCTTAAAAATAAACAAAGAGAGAAAGGAAATCCTTACTGTAGCCCAGAACTGCATGCAACTCTATTTTTTCAAAGAGCTATCATAGTGTCCCAACAATGACCCCTTTTCTTGAGGAAGCAAGGCTTGGTTTGTTTTAGTTTTATGATGCATTGTATTTGGTATTCTCATTTTGCATTTTTCTTTGGCGAACCGCCCTGAGATCTTCGGGTGAAGGGAAAGAATACAAATTTAATAAATAATCACGATACTAATAATCAGAAAGGGAGAATTTTCCCCGTGGCAAGGAATCGCCAGCTTCAAACCACAAAGCAGATCTTCGCTGCCAGTGTTTGCAAAGGCGCAACCGGGTCGAGGTCGGGAGGTGGCAGCAGCCAAGGAGCCACGCGGCACTCTCTCAGGAACTTTGCAAAGCTGGAGGTTGTTTGCTGCTCCGGGAAGGTGTTGGGTTACAGAGGAGGAATGAGAGCGGAGACGGGGTGGGGGAGGAGGGGAGAGAGAAAGGGTGCAATTTCTCCAGCAGCTGATCTGCTGCAGCCGCCTGCAAGGTTCCTTCCCAGCCCAGCCAGGGCAGCGTGCGTCTAGCCTGAAGGAAGGGTCCGGGCGAAGAGGCGAGCCGGGCGGGGAGACCATCAAGCAAGTGGCCCCGGGGGCGCTCGGGCCATGCCGCGTGGCTGCGAGGCGCGCGCCGAGCCCCGGAGACGATGCCACGCAGGCAGGGAGCAACAGGCGGCCGGCGCGGCGGCGGCGGAGGCTCCCCCTAGATCGAGATGCCCAGGGCGGGCAGCGGGGAGCGGCAGCCTCGGCTAGAGCAGCAGGCCTAGGAAGCCTCCCGAGCGGGGAAGGAGGGCCCCAGGCTGTGCCCGGAGCGACCCGAGGAGAACTTTCCTCTCTCCCGAGATGAACAAGCTCCGGAAGCTTTTCCGAGGCAGCGGGCGAGCCTTGGCCTTCATCTTCGCCGCCTCGGTGGTGTGGCTGCTCTTCGACATGGCAGCGCTGCGCCTCTCCTTCGGCGAGATCAACACCCGCGTCCTCAAGGAGGAGATGGTGCGGCGGGAGAGGCTGCGCGCCTGGCGGGAGAAGATCCTCGACGACGGCGCCCGAGCAGGAGAGGCGCTCCCGGCGCCGCCAGGGGCGCTGCCAAGGGGCCTCGAGGAGAAGGGGCGCGGCGGCCCAGGCAAGAAGAGGGGGAAGCCGGGCGCCCAATGGAGGCGCGCAACCCCCCAAGCGGCAGCTGCGGGAGCAGCTCCCAGACTGCACTGGACGGCCGCCGTAGACGTCCGGAGCCACGCTCCGTCCGCCCCCGCGGAGAAGAAATCGAGCCCTCGCCCGCCGCCCACAAAACCGCCTCTTGCCAGCAGGTCGCCGGGCCGGGCGCTCGACGCTCCTGCCGTCGGAAGCAAAGTCGCCGCGAAAGGGCCCGGGCCGTTAAGCACGGGATCCAGGGGGAGAGAGGAGGCGGCGGCGGTTTTTATACCCGAAGGTGGATTAGGGGAGAAAGGCGCCTTGGCTGGATTGCCCACCAACGGAAGCAAATCTGATGGAACTCGGGGCAGCCCCGGGCTACTGAGCGGGCCAAATGTCCCCGCAAAGCGGCCCGGGGGCCTGGATTCGCCTGCCGCTTCGGAAGCAGCGCAGAAGTCTCCGGGTGCGCCACGTCCAGGAAAGCTGTCCGAGGAGGAGGAGGCCAGAATTGCCGGTGCAAAAGTCTTCCTGCCTAACCAAGTGGTGCTTATAAGCAAGGAGGGAGCGCGGGTGGTCTCGGCGGCCGCGCAGGCTCCCGAAGGCGCAGGACGTGGAGCCGTCGGGAAGAAGGCGCAAGTGACTGCGGGCAAAATCCAAGAGGGCCCGAGAGCGGCGGCTGCGACCCAGGAGGCCGCTCTTAAGGAGGTGGCGGCGGCTGCGACCCTAAAAGTTATTCCAGTTGAAAGGGCCGAGCTAGGGAAGGCGGATGGGGTCCCTTCCGCCCATCAGGACCAATCAAGGCAAACCAATGTTACCCATTTCACAGAAAGGGCCAAGCTGCACAAAGTGTTGACCATTGATAGGACCTTGGCCCCAAGGGACCCCAAAGCGCTGGGTCAGTATGGGCGCCCGGCGATGGTCCCAGGCGAGAAGGAAGAGGAGGCAAAAAGGAGATGGAAGGAGGGGAACTTCAATGTCTACCTAAGTGACCTCATCCCACTAGACCGAGCCATCGAGGACACAAGGCCCACTGGGTAAGAGACCCGATTTCTTGCCTTGCACAAGTCTAGACTTGGACTAGCATGAATTGCCCAGTGTTCAAATGGATTTTATGCCAGTTGCCTAGTGTTAGTTGCCATTCAATCTTGAGCAGCAATGGAAACATTAACATTTAGTGTAAAAAGAAACCCATCCCCATTCATTTTATGGGAAGCCACAACAATGCTTTTCATATACTGGGTGCAAGTACAGTACTACCGTGTTTCCCCTATTTTAAGACACCGTCTTATATTTTTTTCCCCTCAAGAAAACGCACTATGGCTTATTTTGAGGGGATGTCTTATTTTTATTACGTAAGCCCAGCCCCGCGTTTTCCTTGGCGCCCTCCAGAACTGCGCCTATCACTATGGCTTATTTTCGGGGTACGGCTTATATTTCGCAAATGCGAAAAAATCCTGCTATGGCTTATTTTATGACTACGTCTTAAAATAGGGGAAACAGGGTACTTTTGTACAGTGGTACCTTAGTTGTCAAACGGCTTGGCTCCCGAACACATTGGCTCCTGAACGCCGCAAACCCGGAAGTAAGTGTTCCGGTTTGTGAACGTTTTTTGGAAGCTGAATGTCCAATGCGGCTTCCGATTAAGTGCAGGAAGCTCCTGCAGCCAATTGGAAGCCGTGCCTTGGTTTTTGAACGGTTCCGGGAGTCGAACGGACTCACGGAACAGATTAAGTTCGACAACCAAAGTACCACTGTACACAGTTTTCAGACTGGCTCACACTTTAACTTAAAGTATCAACTGAAAACAAGCATCCTATATAGTTTTAATTAATCCAAATTAACACGTTAATTTAATATGTGTGTTTATAATAACCGTTTCTTAAATTTTAACACCCAGCCTTACACACACAGCATGCGATAATAATAATATGCTTATAGTAAACAAATCCCTGTGTCCCTGAATAATGCTACCTTTTTCCTGCAGCTAAGCTGAGAATCGAGCTAAAGTTTTTTAAGGTCCTCAATGAACCCTGTTTTCTGGCTCACACTAGCTCTCCAAATCAGGGCTGTGTTGTTGATAGGTAATCACTGTACTGTGATATAGGATGAAAAGTTTCATTACTATATTGTCTGGCTTCATAGTTCATGGCATTGTAGCTGTTCTCCATAGCGGTGGCTTGATTAATAATCTGTCTGGCGATAGGTTCTTCCTATATTGTACTGTTATACTGGTATATAGATAACAGGTCCTGACTTGGTTGAGTGCTAACCTAACCTGGCCACTAGGTGGCAGTATAATTGAAGAAATGTCTGGAACAGGATGCTCTTGGGTCTGTTGAGGTGTTCTGTGTAACCCAAGAAAATTAACAAAAAGAACATGCGGGGCAATGGGGTGTTTAATTCAGAGTGGGGTTGCTCTTTTAGCTCCGCCCCCCAACATCATGCCTCCTCCTACCAAGTGTGCGTTGCAAAAAAAGCCCCAACACTCGAAACAGCTATGTACATGTTAGGGGCTCCAATCAGGTTTCCTTGGAGCCTCTGCACCACAAGCAGCTGTTGGACTACAACTCCCATCACCCCCAGCCAGCATGTCCAGTGGTCAGGGATGATGGGAGTTGTAGTCCATGACATCTGGAGGGCCAAAGGGTCCATTGTTCTAACCACTGATCACACTGGGACTTCATCCTGGAAGATGGGTTCTTCCCCCCCCCCCACTGTGGATCATTCTGACATGTGTTGCAAAGCAGGATCAACATCTTTACCACCTCTGATACATATAGAATATCTGTTAAGCTCCTCTGATGGCAAGGAAGCACTTCAAGAGGGAGTTTTCCTTGCTGGATTTGATGCTGGGAGCGAGCTGATTCTCTGCATTTCTTGATTGCGGCACTCAGTATAGAGTGAGGAGGAGGAGGAGGGGGCAGGTATATTTTCCAGAGCGGCTGTGGATTGTTCTAATATTTTCTGTTTGCGCAGTAGTTCAGCCTGAGAGCCATTATTATAAACTCTCAAGAGCTAAGTGGGGGAATTCTCCCAGGCAAATCCAGCGCATTGCTGTAAGAGGAGACAAAGTCAACTCTTTCGAAGGGTGATGTGGAGGAACTCAAACATTGGGACATGGCTCAGCCGCTTCTCAAGTGTATGAGGGCTGGGGAAAATAATGGGAAGATGCTTGAGCTTCAAGAATCTTGTGTGATCCCTTGCACTGAATTCAAGCAGCACAATCCGAAGCAGTTTTGCTCAGAAGCCAGTCGTACTTATTCCAATAGGACCTGCTCCCTAATCTTAAAGGTAAAGGGACCCCTGACCATTAGGTCCAGTCGCAGACGACTCTGGGGTTGTGGCGTTCATCTCGCTTTATTGGCCGAGGGAGCCGGTGTACAGCTTCCGGGTCATGTGGCCAGCATGACTAAGCCGCTTCTGGCGAACCAGAGCAGCGCACGAAAACGCCGTTTACCTTCCCGTCAGAGTGGTACCTATTTATCTACTTGCACTTTGACGTGCTTTTGAACTGCTAGGTTGGCAGGAGCAAGGACCGAGCAACGGGAGCTCACCCCGTCACGGGGATTCGAACCGCCGACCTTCTGATCGGCAAGCCCTAGGCTCTGTGGTTTAACCCACAGCGCCACCCGCGTCCCAGCCCTAATCTTATTGTTGGCCAATTGCAGCACTGAGGAACCTCCAGCCCGCAGGCCTAATGAACCCTCCCTCAGCTTCCTCAACCAAGCCACCCATCTGCCCTACCCCTCATAGAATTGTACAGTTGAAAGAAACCACAAGGGTCATTTAGCCCAACCCTCTGCAATGCAGGAATCTTTTGCCCAACACGGGGCTCGAACTCACAACCCCGAGATTAAGAATATAATGCTCGTAACAACTGAGCTGTCCCAGATGCCGTGTATGTCGTCAGGTGTGTGTCTAGGCCCAAAAGGGGTTTGCGGAGCCCCGTGCATTGCTTTTTGCAAGCCCCGGCCATCAGCTGACCAGCAGGACTCTGATAGAACGGCACGCATCCCTTTGAACACCGGACAATCGGCTGATGGTTGGTGCTTGCACCACGCTGCGTATGGACTCTCTGCAAGCTCCGAAGATCAGCCGATTGTTAGCACTACAAAGTTTCGTGAGAGGCATATTCCCCTCCTCCAATTTTAATTTTAAACCCCGTGGGCAAAATCATTCTGATGTCGGGTGGCTTTACAGGTGAGTGGCCACCCACGTGAAACGTGGCGGGTGAGGACGGGGACAGAAGGATCCGGGCAGCCGACCGGATCTAGTTCCTTGCCCTTTATTTGTCGTGCTTCATTAGCACTGGTTACATTGCCTTTTGATAAGATAAATTGGTTTGTAAAAAAATTTCAATGAATAGATGTGCCTTTTGTTGCCAGTCCTACCATTAGGCAGAGTGAGGAGGCGGCCTCAGGCGGTAGAAGCTGGGAGGGCGGAGCAGGACACGGCCTGCTCTGTGCCGCTCCCTAAGCTAGCCAGCTGCCCTCAGGCGTATAGGAGGGCTCACATTTTTAGAGCTGAAGTGAGGTTTGATGGCCAGTCTTGTCAGCTTCTCGATAAGGAATTGTGCGGGAGGGAACGCCATCTCACCCTTTGCCTCAGGCAGCAAAATGTCCTGGTCCGGCCCTGAGTATTACCTCATTAAGTGGCCATAGGATTGTGGCTTTAGCCACCGGAGTAAGCTGTTCCGCTATCCTATTTTTTCTTAATCGAAAGTAAGTCCCACAACAGCATAAATCTGCAGGGCATGTACATTCAGGGCGCTGTGTCAGAGTCCAAAGTAGAAGTGGTGTCTACGGAAATGAGCCTGCAGTTTTCTCGGTCAAGATGCCCAGCCCAGCTGTGGGAGTGTTAATTCAGGCATCGGAATAAACACGGGAAACTGGAAAGTTGTCCATCAGATTAGGTAGCCTGCGCTGTTACCACAAAACTAGCAGAACAGTTAGTGACGCACTTGTTCGCTCTGGGGGGTGGGGGAGACTTTCTTTTTGTAGCCTTGAATGCGGAGCACAAGGATTTCCTTTTATTTATTTATTTTGCTTAGCTTACCAGCTTTGGAGAAGGAACATTCCCGCCCATGAGGGAAATCAATTGCCAAAGTGTGTCAGGGTGTATCGGCTGAGATTGGCCGATTGCAGACTCCAAACAAGCAAACAGTCAGCCACTGACACGGGACACCCTTAGCTTTCATCGTTCACATCAGCAAAGCAACTTGTTTGCTCTGCATATGTCGACAAGGAAGTTGTGCGAGTATATTGTTGGCGCTGAAC
The DNA here is from genome assembly GCA_034641385.1 of Darevskia mixta. Classification (NCBI taxonomy): domain Eukaryota; kingdom Metazoa; phylum Chordata; class Lepidosauria; order Squamata; family Lacertidae; genus Darevskia; species Darevskia mixta. Next base: position 22,741,748 of record JAWWNH010000001.1, read on the forward strand.
AAGTTTCTCCACTGTGAACATGCTGAAAAGTTTGCTTTGGCAAACACGTATTTCCTCCCTTTAAATCTGCCTAGGGTGGTGGATGTTGGTTTTTTTTTTAAAAAAACACCACACTCTCATTTTTTTTTTTAAAAAAAAAATAGTATTATTATTATTTTAGCCACGTTTAAATTATTTAAAATGCCCTGGGAGTTTGTTTTATCCTAGTGCAGGGTTTGAGGTAATGCTTTTATTCTCGAGATCTGTGTACACACCATACATTTAAAGCACATATTGTCTCCCTCCCCCAGGAATTCTGGGAACTGTAGTTTACGCCCTCGCACATACAGAGACAGCTATTATTCCCAGCACCCTTAACAAACTACAGTTCCCAGCGTTTTTTGAGGGAGAAATAAGTTTTAAATGTGTGGTGTAAATGTAGCTAAGGGCTACATTGCCTCAGGAGCAATTTGTGGTGGTGGGGGGCAGGGCCAGGTAGGTGAGGTCCAAATCCAAAGTTGTTATGGCCCTCCTTTCTTTCTTTCTTTCTTTCTTTCTTTCTTTCTTTCTTTCTTTCTTTCTTTCTTTCTTTCTTTCTTTCTCCCTCTTTCTCTTTCTCTTTCTCTTTCTCTTTCTTTCTGCCACCTCCTTTTCTATTTGTATTTTTCTCTGTCTCGTTCTGCTACCCCTTCCCCCGCCCCTTCTTCCTTGCTACTCAGGTGAAATTGTCCCGGGGGTATAGGTACCCCACCTCTCCTTTAAATGCAAGGACAATCCTGGTATAACACAGTGAGGCTTTGTTTAGGCTGCTCAGCCTCCCCGCCTGCTCAGCTGATATGCAGGGTAGTGGAGCAGCCACCGCGTACACTTTTCTGCATATCCTCCAGCTTCCAGAGCTTCAACTCTAGTTATTTTGGTCTGGATTAGAGAGAGACCTGGAGAGCAGGGGGGAATAGGGATGTAAAGGCTTTTTAGAGGGTGCACTCCCACTTTATGCAATTACACTTATGTGCACAGGGGCTCGGGACGTACCTCCCGTGTAAGTGGAGGGGATGCTTGCACCATATATTACAGGTTCACCTTCCATGCGCCTACCTCATAGCACCAGCAGTGAATGTAGCTGCCTTATACCAGGTCAGGCCGTTTGTTCACCAAGCCAAGATTCTCTACTCTGACGGCAGTGGCTCTCCAGCATCGTCATCATCATCATCATCATCATCATCTCTCTCTCTTTCTTTCTCTCTCTCTCTTTCTAACTGGAGATGCCAAGGATCGAACCTGGGACTTTCGGCATGCAGAGCATGTGCTCTGTCATTGAGCCGCACTTCCCTTCCTGTGAGGGCTGCTTGGAAATTGCAGCCATCTCCCCAAACAAAACGTCCCAGAGGCAAGGGAGGCAAAGATACAACCACATAAAACATTCTCAAGGAACAATCGAGAGAATTGACTCTGTGAGAAGTTCTTTGGTAGGATGTTGTGGCCTTCTCAAGATCCCCTTGAAGATATTGGAGCTTAGGGAGTGAATGCCCCCCTTAAGTCACCACATCAAGCCCACCAATGAATTGCAAATAGGAATGGAGAGAAATGCTTTCCCCTCGGCCTTTTGTTCAAGCAGACTCAGACCTGACCCAGCCCTTTGCCGCCGCCTTCTTTTTACTGCCATGATATGAAATGACAAATTCATTGAAATGGGAGAAATTTTTATCGCCCCCTCAGATCTGCAGATTTTGTGCTGTTCCTTCTTGATATATACTAGGCCTAGTGGGCTACATTCAGACCTTGTTGCTTTGCAGACATCAGCGTTCGCTGGCTTAGGTAGAGCGAAAGGAGAGGCTTTTATTTTGACAAGCTAACAACAACAACAAAAGGTTTGCAAATATTTTATGGTTGCTAGTTAGTCGCTTTGTTCTTAGAAATGTCTCAAAGTGACTACAAACACAACAGAAATACGAAAACCCGGTTGTAGTAAACAGAGGGAGGAGGAGAGGGGGATGCGTTGGGCGAAGTCCTTGCATCGGAATTGGGCTGCCAGCAAGCATCCCCAGGGAGAGCGTTTCCTGGCTGGGATGCAACAACTGAGAAGACCCTCTCCAGTCACCACCCATGTAACCTTACATGGCAGGGGGGGCTGGGGAATGGCTTCAGAAGCAGTTGCAACGTTCTGTTTTGCATTTTTTACATTTTACATTTAAAGAACCCTTTTTGCCAATAAAATAATTGTCCCAGTTCAAGGTTTTAACTTAACTGGCCCTGCAGCTCCCAGTCTCTGCAGCCTGCTTTGGCCGCAGTGCTCCACAGTGTATTTATTTAATCATGATTAACAAGGACAAATGGCCACATATCAGCTAAGGAAGTATTGTTGGTTCTAAATAGGCATTTTAGCTGTTTTTCCTTATTGCTGGAGTCTCAACGTTTCAGTGTTTTATATCTTCTCACATTCCCACTTCTATGAAGCACGGAGAAACTACTGTAATTTCTTATAGGATTGCACACATCTGGCCTGCAGCCACTAGAGTGCACTAGAAATCCATTTTCCACCTCTTCCAGAATAAAACTAGGATTGTTTGTATCTGTTTCCAAACTGAAAATCACTTCGGAATACCGTATTGAGCTTGCATTCTGTTCTAAGGAGCCCCCAGTGTTAGTTTAACTACAGTAATTAGACGAGACTGAAATTTGTTGTGTGTGTGGTTTTTCACCCACCCCCCATAGCCAACCAAAGTTCAGGTCCAGCCCAGTTCGTAATGCTGCTAGTTGCTCCTCCCATTTCCTATCCTCATAGTGGCTGTGACAGCAATGGGGAGATTCAGGAGAAGGGCTCCCTTCAGTCCCTTAGTGCTGACATCCTAGACTCAAGGGACCATAGGTTTGTAGTTCCCATGGCTCCTGGGCATGTGAGGAGCTATGGGAACTTACATTTCCCTTGGCCCATTGTACCTAGGCCTAACAGAGGTTCCATTTTGAAGCTTCCCAGGAAGAAATTGCTTCCTCACAAAGCACACACTTAAACTGGAGAGAACTCTCTTCCACAAGGAGGCAGTGATGGTGACCAACTTGGACAGCTTTAAAAGAGGATTAGTCCAGTTCATGGAGGGTACATTGTGCTTTGCCTCCATAGTTGGAGACAGTATCTTTCTGAAAAGCAGTTGCTGGAAACCGCTAGAGGGGGACAGTGCTCCTGAGCTCAGGTCCTACCTGTCAGCTTCCTGTGGGCATCTGGTTGGCCATTGTGAGAACAGGATGTTGGACTAGGTGGGCCATTGGCCTGATCCAGCAGGACACTTCTGATGTTCTTCTTAAAGGGACTGTGTTTGAGGTGGTCTAAGATCTCTTTTGTGTTTAAAACTGTGCTGCATGTTTTACACATTGCTTATCAGTTAAACATCTGGCTAGTTCAGATGACAACCTTGAGCCAGGTTAAGAGCTTTGAGAACTTTATCCAGGGACAGTCCACATATATATTGGTCTACTCCTATGTCTTTTTTCTTAATGATGACACAGACCATTCAGAATGTAAAAATATTCCTCACAATTGTGAGCAGGGCAGTGGGCTGGAGTAAGTGAAGACAAGCTACAACAATTAGCTATAATGTTTTTCAGTGCTCCTGTTCAGGCTGAACAGAAAAAGCATTTCGGTTCCATAAATTCATTATGATGGTGCAGATAAAACGTAACTGATAGAATTCTACGGGATGTGGTGTGAGAAAACAGCCAAGATCTAAAACTCCCCAGGCATGCACCTCCAGCTGATGATGTCAGGCACCATCCTGGCACCCAGGCATCTTCACTTGGACGCAAGCGGTCAATAGTCAGGCACAAAATGCGCCTGGCTAATTTCAAACACTGCATTTTTCCACCCAGCCCTCAAAAACTCTTGAGAGGAAGTATTACCCCAAAAGTCCCCAAGTCAGCCAGTGAGATTTATGGTTAAGGGAGGATATGTACTCATATTTTCCCGGTCCTGATATTGTATCTGCTACTCCACCCTGCCACATGCAACTCCACAGCTTTTTAGACGACAGGAAGGAAAATTTGCTCCTATTCTGCACTTGTGCTTTTTATCTACCATGCTTTTGCTGGTAGCCCGTAAGTTGTCACAGTGCAGGTGGATAATGAACAGTTGCCTGTTGCAACGCCAATCAGGCAGCGAGATGGATGTCAGGAGTGCAGGCGTTGGTTTTCTCTTTAAATAGCCACTGGATGCTTTTTCTGTTTGTTAGCTTATACCACGGGATTCACACACACGCCTTCCTCCACAGCTGGCTTCCATATACTGCAAAATCCACAGGACATCTGCTCTTTCACTTCTCCTGACTTCCAGTTCATTATAGCACACTGCACTTGCCAAGCCATTAAAAAAAAAAAAGTTACTCCTCTGGAAAAATCATTTGTGCGTCTTGGTTTTTCAAGACTAGGTTGGCCACCCTGCTTGTTCTGAGCTGGCATGTGCTCTCTTAAACACAGAAGCTGACTAGCAGCAACGCAGGCTGTAGACTAGATCAGTGGTTCCCAATTGGTTGCCGGGGGACCCCAGGGGGGTCCGCATAACCCACACAGGGCGTCCTTGACACCATTCACATAGACAAGAGCTACCGGTATTACAGAGATACCAAATTTTTCAAACATTAGGGGCTCCATAGCTTGGCTTTTGAAAAACGGGGTCTGGAGTACTTAGCTAATTGGGTACCACTGGTCTAGAGCATGGGTAGGCAAACTAAGGCCTGGGGGCCAGATCCGGCCCAATTGCCTTCTAAATCCGGCCTGCGGACGTTCCAGGAATCAGCGTGTTTTTACATGAGTAGAATGTGTCTTATTTAAAATGCATCTCTGGGTTATTTGTGGGGCATAGGAATTCTTTCATTTCTCTCTCTCCAAAATATAGTCCGGCCCCCCACAAGGTCTGAGGGACAGTGGACCGGCCCCCTGCTGAAAAAGTTTACTGACCCCTGGTCTAGATGATAGTGGTGATGTTTTGATCGAGTCTGCCTGAGTGGCAAAAAAATCAGGAATTATAGCAACTAATCCCTGTATCTTATGAAGTTCCTCTCCATGAAAAGGAGACTCATTAACGTAGTCTATTCTAATTGATGTTAGCTCCTGACCGGAAAGTATAACCACTTCCTCTCTTGCCAGCTCAACCCCTGATGTCGGTGCTGACCAGCATCATGGTGCTACGTGGAAATTTGCTCCTTGGTTCCCTTCGTTCCTTTTGGTTGAAAACATCACTAGCATTTATTTGGATTTTATCATGCGTTGCCAGGACAGACTGAAACAAAAAAAACCAAAAACATACACAATAAAAAAAAAAATACGACCGTAAAATAAGAGAAGCAGAAAACAATTACAAACATTTCCATATATAAAAACAATGGGAAATAGTTCCAGTGCAGATGCAGGCTGTGATAAAGGCTTTGTTGAAAGAGGAAGGCAATCAGTAGGCTCCAAAAAGACAGCAGAGGCAGCAGCTGTCTATTACGGAATGGGAGGAGGGGATTCCAAAAGGTAGGTGCAACCACGCTAAAGGCCCTGTTTCTATATCATATGGAATGGACTTCCTGGTAAGGCAGAGTCTGCATGAGACCCCCTTCTGAAGAGCACAGTGATCGACCGAGTATATAAAGGGTGAGACAATCTTGAGGTAAAATGTTTTATGGCAAGTTGTTAAAAGCACCAACCCTCCAGTCTTGTGCTTTTACCCATTTGTGTGTGCTGCTTCAGTGCTGTTTATGCCTGTTTCTGTTCGCTACAGATGTAGAGATCTTCTCGTCCACAACAACCTCCCCACCACCAGCATCATCATATGCTTTGTTGACGAAGTGTGGTCTACCCTCTTGCGCTCTGTTCACAGTGTCCTCAACCGCTCCCCTCCTCAGTTTATTAAAGAGGTTATTCTGGTGGATGACTTCAGCACAAAAGGTTGGTCGGTGTTTCCCAGTGTGTTTCGGCTTACAGAATGTCCTGTTTTCCAAGCCGTTTTGCTCTTTTAAAAATGCTGTTGCGGTTTTTTTTTGGGGGGGGGGGGTAAGGTTGCCATTTATTTATTTAGAAAGTTTGCTCAAAAAAATCCCAAAGAACAAAACAAAACTCAAACCAGTCCAATTATATATAAAAACCATGACGAAAATACACAAACCCAATGAAAAAAGAAATATGTGCAAAACTATCACTAAATACCAAGATAAAAACAATAAAACAAATGTAACTTAATAAAAGTGGTTGTTGTGATATTCTAGTGAAATTCTGTTGCGTTACATTTCCTTGTGAGTTCAAACTGGTTTTGTTTGGTTTGGTTCCTATAGATGACATTTTATTTCTATATACAAAAAAAAAAGACAATTAGAATACAGCTGTACCTTGGAAGTCGAACGGAATCCATTCCAGAAGTCCATTCGACTTTCAAAACGTTCGGAAACCAAAGCGCAGCTTCTGATTGGCTGCAGGAAGTTCCTGCAGCCAATCGGAATCCGCGGAAGCCCCGTTGGATGTTCGGCTTCCAAAAGAATGTTCGAAAACCAGAACACTCACTTCCAGGATTCGATCATCCGGGAGCCGATTTGTTTGGGAGCCAAGGCGTTTGAGATCCAAGGTGCGACTGTACGGGTATCCTGAAAGTATATTTGGCCTAAAAGATCCACTCTTCTGTGGGGTGGTTTCTTCTGATGATCATAGATTTGATTCTACCTCTTCTTGGGGCCTTATGGCGAGTCCATCACTCAATCCAACGCCCTCACTCAATGCAAGGAATCCATAGCTAGAGCATCCCAGCAGATGGGTGAGCAGCCTCTCCTTGGAAGACCTCCGGTGAGGAGGAGCCCCAGTCCCACCCCTCTGCTAATGGTTCTGGTGTCAAACTGTTCTTAATGTTAAGATGTTTCTTGTAACATTCAGTTGAAATCTTACGTCACTGTGGGCTATCACTTCTCCACTCAGCTTGAGAGAAACCGCTATGTAGTCGCACTATGGATGCAGCTTAAGAGATGTTAACTTTGGGAGGATTATTGAAAGGAAAGAAATGTGTCAATTAGTGCTTAAAAAGCAATGTATTTTTGAGAGGCAGCAATTCATATGTAATGAAGTTAACATGGCAGCAAGTGAGTGTTGGGTGGGGAGCCAGTGTTGGGAAGGGGCTCCACTGTCCCTGTCATGGCTGTCAGAAGAAGGGAGCCAATGTTTGTTTTCCAGTGTCTCTCCTCCAGCAGTCTGAACAAGTGGCAGTGGCTGAGGGTTGGTTGGTTCCTCTTTATTTCTTGCTCATAGGCACGAATCTGTGGTCCATTTCCTTGCTTATCTTCTGTTCTGTTTTAGCATACCTCAAGGACAAACTAGACCAGTACATGGCCCAGTTTCCCAAAGTCCGGATCCTTCATCTCAAGGAAAGGCATGGTTTAATACGAGCTAGACTAGCGGGAGCAGAGATTGCCAAAGGTAAGAAGAGATGCATTTTATCAACAAAGTGCAGTTTGTTATTTGCTGTTGCTGTTGTTGTTTAAAAAAAAGACAGAAGTCACTGGAAGCAATCCAGTGGAAATTTGACTCATTGCAGTGACATCGGTGGAACTAAATGGGTCCAATCAGAAGTTAAGTGCCATTCTGCTAAATGGGGCTCTCTCCCGGAAAAGTGTGCATAAGAATGTAGCTTCAAGATATGCCAATAAAGGTTATGGAATTGGAATTGGAATGTAGCTTCAATTCATTGGGATGTAGGCATACTTAACCTTCACTAGACTGTACCTGATCGCCACACAATTTAAAAACACACACTAAAAGTGAAAATCAGAATAATAGAAGGCACCACCAGTCATGTAGATTCAGTAGTACTACAAAGGTGGCACCAGATATTCTCTTCCTTTTGATTTTTTTTTATACCAAATTAGTGAGTTGAAATATGTTTTAAAAACATTTCCTGAAAACCTCTTTAACTGTGAGACCATTCATTTTTACTTTTTTAAAAAAACTTTTTTTGGTGCTATCAGCATTCCCCCTTTCTGGTATCAACTGGAACTCGGGTCATGAACAGGTTAATGCAAAAACATTTTAAAATCACAAGAGATGATTCCCTGATGATGACATGGGAGAAGGGAGCAAACAAGACTAACTGAAAATTAGGCCAGTTCTTCCTGAATCAGTCACACAGGTGATCTTAGCCAATGAGGAGTCATGAAACCACTACAGACAATACAACTGGGATATGTGAAGATCTCACTGAGGGAAAACAAGGGTGAATTGGGAGAAGAGGGTCCTGTGTGCATCCCAATGTAAACACATGGAGTCTCTCCAGGTGACGTGGGATAGCAACATTTTAAGCTATGTTATACTGAGTCACATCATTGGTCCATCTAGCTCCCTGTTGTCTACAGTGGTTGACTGTTATTTCCCCTTTGCTGTTTCTGTGTGAAAATCTGATAAGTGAAAAAGGGGAGGACCCAGATAAAATGGGAGGGTGGGTAGGATGTCATTATGATGAGGGCGACATCATGTCGATTCTACACGAAACATATGTGCATGAGCAGCACCAAGTCCACAAAAAAACTGCTGTGTGGAAGCACTCTTATTTAAGCTGAGAAACAATGAGTTGGGCACTGTCCTCCCTGGCTGTGTGTGGATGTTCCCCTAGATCTCTTTCCTCAATAGGACACCAAGAAGAATTCTGCTACTATTATCACATACACACACCTAGCAATGTTCTCACAAGAGGCTATCAAGTACGATGGATGAGGAGCCTGTGGGCTTTCAGACTGTACTGGCCTACAATTCCTATATTTTCGAGCCATTCACTTAGGGTACCTGGGGCTTATGGGAGTTGGACTGCTGCATTATCCGGAAGGCTCCAGGTTACGTTCCAGAGTTGTTCCATTTCACCTTCTGCAATGGAATTAGCTCCTTTTTATTTTCTTCTCTAGGTGACGTACTGACATTCTTAGATTCTCATGTAGAATGCAACGTAGGGTGGCTGGAGCCGCTCCTGGACAGAATCCGTTTGAATAGGAAGAAAGTTGCCTGTCCTGTTATTGAAGTCATCAGTGATAAAGACATGAGGTAATTTTGATGCCTCCATATTTGTTCTGGTCCCGCCTTGGTAATCCATGCACAGGAAAAAATACGTATTCACGTGGATCATTTTTCTTTGCAAGGATGGGGAACCTGTAGCCTTACAGATGTTGTTAGATTCCAGTTCCCATCACCCTCAGCTAACATGGCCAGTGGAAGTCCAACAACATCTGGAAGACCACACGTTCCCCTTCTACGTTTTGGAATCAATCCTTTCTACCCTTTATCTTCTTAAGCATCTTCTGGTTGTGACAGTTTCAAAAATTAATTGCAAACAGGAAAAGATGTTACACCAAGAATTAAAAAACTATTTTTAAAAGATGTTACACATTTCACCACATGTTTAAAAAGCTCATAATTTTGTGAGAGTATGTGTTTTAATGTTACCCGTGGGATCTGTTAACGGCCCCTCCCCTTTAAAAGTATATCATGCAAGTTACAGTTACCCTTTTCAGACATAGCTTTTGTTTCTGAAGTTAATTCCTGTTGTGACTTCCATCCCTTAGCTACAGGACCGTGGACAGCTTTCAGCGTGGTGTTTTTACATGGCCAATGAATTTTGGATGGAAGCCCATTCCTCCAGATGTCATCGAGAAAAATGGGATTAAGGACACCGATATAATTAGGTAAGTTTATGCTGTTAAGCTTTTGTTGACAGAATCGCTCCTTAAGCACTAAACCCACAAGTTGGGAGAAAGGTGTATATTACTCAGGTTTGCAAAGCATAGGTAACATTTGTTGGGTGTGCAACCTTACTCTTTCCTGGGTGCAAACTAGCATCATTAAAACACAGCGAGTTCAGCTATGAGGATCCCATACAAAGAACAAGGTTGGGTAAACACTGGGCCTCTAGACCAGAGTTGTTGGAGTCCAACTCCCATCAGCCCATAGCCAACATGGTCAGGGATGTTTGAAGCTTTAGTTAAGCCACAATTTCCTGCAATAGAAAAGCAGGAATGGCCAGCTGTTGTTGAACTGCAACTCTCCAGCATAGCCAGGGTGTTCAGGGATGATAGGAGTCATAGTCCATCAACATCTGGAGAGCCCCACATTGGCTACCCCTGATTTATTTAAAGTATGCATCATACAAATAGGGAGATGTCAATTTATAAACATGTTAAAACTACCACCTGTGCAAGGAACCTAATGCTATGTTTGGCTAGATGCAATTGTACCCAAACTGTGCATTTGCAAGGCAAGCCATCTACACCATATTCAAGACTTCAGTCATATAACAAGATTATATTTCAGAGTTTATAAACAGTGGCAGAGCCTGCTGCTAAGTTTTTGTGGGTGGGGGAGAGCAGATCTAATTCATCCTGGAAGTCATAAAGGGAACTCTGATGTAAGCACATGGAGCATTGTTAAAATTCATGTGGTAGGCGCCCTTTAATAGCAAAATCTGTATTTTCTTTTAAAGCACAATGTATAATCCTAAATTATGTTTCAATTACTAGGTGTCCTGTGATGGCAGGTGGGTTATTTTCTATTGATAAGAAGTACTTTTTTGAACTTGGGACATATGATCCTGGCCTTGATGTTTGGGGAGGTGAAAACATGGAGATCTCATTCAAGGTATGTTGCATTAACTGTAACAGTATTTTGTATTCCTCCCACTCCAATTGATTTGCATCACATTCATAATCATATTAATGGTCATATTACAGCAGCAGTCCTGCATATATAGTGGTTTCAGATGCTCCTTAGTAGAAATAAATGGTCAAAAATGACTGCATCAGGGCAAGCAGTATATTGTATCTGTTATATTTACATATTATTCTGTCCCATCCCCCCAGCAATCACATTTTAAACTTGAGGGTGCTTTGTAAGATATAAGCACCTTTAACAAAATATAGCTTTCATGTAATAGATTAAAATGAAATCCTAGGCAAAAAGCACTAAATAATGACAATGGCTCATGTCAGATACCACATGAAACCATGGTTAAGGAATATTCAACAGGGTTAATGTTTTGCATGAACTGATAGATTGTGGGTTGTTATCCAATGGCAGATTAGAATGGGAAATGGATTTGCAAACCATGATTTGTGCTATCTATCATTGGTGTGATGTCTGAATTGACAAACCATTGTTAACAGCTATTGCTGTGCCTCTGAAGGCCATTTCAACTGGAGACTGTAGTGCTGAGCAGATATAAAACAAAAGCAGACCACAGGTTGCCTGTACATACAGAAGCTCCAACTGTGGTTTGGGATCTCAAGCCACATTTACTGTAAACTATGGTTAGGCATGCTGTCTGAACTGAGCTGGTGTGCTGTGGAATCCCCTTACATAATGATCAACAGCAAGTTGTGCTAAGCCTTCCCTATCCAGATGCACCCTAAGGCATATTACATGACAGAATCCTTTGGCCGGTAGCTGCCCCATGAAGTGCTATCCTACCTCTCTTTCACCAGGTTTGGATGTGTGGAGGGGAAATAGAAATCACCCCGTGTTCCAGAGTGGGCCACATTTTCAGGAATGACAACCCCTACTCCTTCCCTAAAGACCGCCTTACCACGGTGGAGCGGAATTTGGCCCGAGTCGCAGAGGTTTGGCTGGATGAATACAAAGATCTCTTCTATGGACATGGTTATCACCTCATCCAAAAGAACCTGGACGTCGGGGACTTGACTCAGCAGAGAGAACTGAGGAAGCGGCTTCAGTGCAAAAACTTCAAATGGTACCTGGAGAACGTCTACCCTGATATAGAAGCCCCCCTTGTTAAAGCTAGTGGGCTGGTATGTTCAATTTCCCAACTCCAATGTGCCCCTGGGGCTAATGTCAACATAACACATCACCTTCTAAAATGTTATGTCTTTTGCTGCTGTGTGATATTTGCCTGCGATGGATTTCGCCCAGTGTTTGGTAGCCCAGAGCTGAGGAACTTCTGGCCCTCCAGATGTTGTTGGACTACAGCTGCATCATCCCTGACCATGGGCAAAGTTGACTGAAGCTGGTGAGAGATGGAATCGAACAGCATCTGGGGGACCAGAGGATCTTAGGAGATGAACTCATGTCCAAAGGTTGAGTGGGAAATTAATGTGGGGGGAAAGATCTTGGTGGATTTTGCATGTGTTGCAATATATTAAATGAGTTTATGTTTGGGGCCCAGACCCCACCTCTCTGCCTTGGGCTTGGTTTGTGAGCTGAAGCTACTCACTGATCTTAGAATTGTAGAATTGTAGTGTTGGAAGGGATCCTGAGGATCATCTAGTCCAACTCCCTGCAATGCAGGAATATGCAGCTGCCCCATGTGGGAATCGAACCTGCAACCTTGGCGTTCTCAGCACCACGCTGTAACCAACTGAGCTAAGGCATCTGGTCCAGAATTCTGTAATCGCTAGTGACCACCCAAATGCCTCTGAGAAGCTTTTGAGCAGGGCATTGGACCATGCTGTTTGTCCCCAGCACCTAGTTTTTCAAAGGCCTCTGAAGATGATGGTTCTATTCAGCTGTTGTAGCTGAGATGTAGCTGTGCCCATGTAAAGCATTGGAATCTGTCACGGAGGAGGAGCTTTGGGAGCAGCCTAGTAGTGTCAGTAGCCCCTGCAGTAACGATTAGCAGCTGAAGAAGAGTTGTTGATACTACCAAACTGGCATTTTAGATATTTGCCCTAGAGTAAAAAGGTAAAGGTAAAGGACCCCTGACAGTAGAGTATTGGTGCTTAAAAGATCTTAGTTTGGTTTGTTTTTCTTCTTCTTCCATTCCTAACTCAAATCACCGAGGCTCAACTTCCTCTCAGATCTCAGACTTCTTGCTTGCAGCCACTAGAGTGCAGTAGAACCCCATTTTCCTCCAGTTTCTGGAATAAAATTGGCATTTTGGTACCTTATCCCAAACCCAAAATTTTCTTCCATAAAGCAGTGATACGGCATCCTGATGAACTTTCCGTGCCCACCATCCAATTTCACTGCTAATTTATAAGCTGTAATTAGGAGAGAGGGCACGAAAATTGCATTGCTGGTGCTGATGGGAGTTGTAGTTTCATCAGGGTCAAAGATTCCCCACTCCTGCTTTGCACCTTATGCATATTTGCACAGTGTTCCTTCTGTCCCTGTCGTGAGATGTCCCCTCCTTTCATTCCATGACAGCAGACACAAACCTGTGATGTTGCAGGAGCTTTTCTGTGCCTGGCAATCACAAGAACTCTGACCTTCCCTTGTTTCTACAGGGCCAATAGGTGTGCGGAGAAAGTGAGAGAGTGCCGTGCTCTATGCCATCATGGGCAGAAATGGGGAACCTGTGGGCTCCCAGATGTTACTGCACTCCGAACCCTAGGCACCATGACCAGTGGTCAGGGACACTGGGAGCTGTAGTCCAGCAAATATCTGGAAGGCTGCAGGTTCCCCATCCTTGACCCTGGGCGAGAGAACGTGTTGTGATGAGGGAGTTGGAAAGAGATACTTGATAGGCCACTTAGTACACGGCTGTAAAAATTGCAAAATGCAATCAGTCACTCATCCCCCAAATCCATTAGCAAACTGAGATCTGGTGACAGCAGGAGGGCTTAGCCACTTATTTATATTTATTTTTTTGACCTTTGCATTAACAAATTACAGTGCACATCATTAACCCAGAAGATTTTTGTTTAAAACTCCAAATTAGTCTTGCTTAGGGAAGATAATCTCAAGGTGGAAGATTGCTATTACGATGGGTTGGGCAACCCAATTGACTGCATAAGGTCAGCTGTGGAGAATTGCTCTTTTTACCTGTCCCTGGCTTAGGTTTGCTGATAGGGCTACAGCAAATAGAGATAAGGCATCGTTGCTCCCTCCAGCCTGAAAACAAACCTGAATTACAGCATTTGAATCAGTAGAATGAAAGTTTTCATACTTCCAAAACAGAAAAAAGGGTTGATTTTAGGGCTGTCCACAAACACAAGAATTTGAAACGGATTAGAAACAATTTGCATGTCACCTAAACTTTTTAATGAGATAACAAAGACAGCTAACAATTTAATAAACAAGCGCTGCCCAAGTTGTTAAAAGAAAAGGCCATCTTTTACATTTTCTTTTTCCCTGTTAGTTGTCACACACCTGTCAAAATAGCCTCAGATGCTCAGGCCAACTAATTAAAAGCGAGCCCAATCTGATTGATCACCTTCAATGACTATGTTTCAACTTACGAAATACCCATAAAATGTCAGAAATAGGGTGGAGGAGCTCTAGTGGCTATTGCCCACATCTAGACATTGAATTGGGTTAAAAAATAATAATTGCTACATTCCTTCTTCAGGGTCTTTACGCCCACTTTAACACCACATTTCTAACCTTTTGCTCAATTTGCTTGTTTTATTTTAGATCATTAACGTAGCACTAGCTAAATGCATCACTGTGAATAGATCTAGCCTGGCCTTTGAAACATGTGACGTTAATAACAAGGTAAGACTGTTTATTGCCTTCCTGTTGCATTTTTTCATATTGGAGGCCCAATATGGTTGCTTTGCTTTAACGCCCTTTTTGAAATGTCAACTTGGGAGGCTAATACTGGGCACAGTCTTCGTGTTGGGCTCACAGCTAGGCTTCCCTCACTATCGGGAGATGCAAGAAGGCCCTTTATACTTACCAGGAGGCACAGGTGATGGAGTGGAATCTGTAGCCCAGTCTCCAGTGAAGTCACAAACCAGTGGCACTGGCCAGTGGCACGTAAGTGGCCTCTGGAGGCCAGATTATCCCCACTCCATTTCCTGCAGCTTCCAGGAAGCATATGTAATATTTTCGTGGGGTTGGTTACTAATTTTTGCACTAGTGGGTTGTTCCAAACAATCCAGTTCCTTTTCCTGTACATACCACTGCGAAGTGCCACAGGTGAGACACTTTTTTCACCCACCAAACCAAAGGCAGGCTTTCATGCCTACCCTTTACCCGTAAATACAGGCAACAACAATATCAAACTGCAATATTAAAAATAGTTGAAACAGCAGTCTGATGTTTATCCCAGGATCGTAGAGAACGGTCTCAGCAGCTCTGCCCATTTCACAGGTTGCTTTTAGGTCAGTGTTAGAAGATATATAAGCCAGGCAGCAAAATAACTCCTTAAACCAGGGTTACCATCATCAAAACGGAATGCCTAGTTGCCATTTTGGGGCGAGATGGGCTTGAAAGTCGTGTTTTTCAATATGACTTTTTGGTTCCTGAAAGTCATTCTGACTGTGCAGATAAAATATAACGGATAGAATTCTGCAGGATGTGTTCCAAGTGTGTGAAAATAGTTCAGATCCAAGGATCCCCAGGCATGCATCTCCAGATGGCGGAGACGTCAGGCACCATCTTGCTTCCCAGGAATCTTCACTTGGTTGCAAGTGGCCAGTAGCCAGGTGCAAAATGCACCTAGCACATGGCGAATTTCGAAAGCTGCTTTAGATTGCCTGCATTTTGCATACTGAGGGATTCAACTGCATACTGAAAAGGCCAGTTTTAGTCATTTATTAAAAAAAAAAAAATACTTGTATACCAGCCTCTCACAAAACATCAGGGAGGTGTACAGCAATGTAAAAAACAACAACCATGTAAAATAAAAGCAGTACAGAACAATCATTAAAATGACTGGCTACTGAATAAAATGTTAAGGAGCTGCATGTTACTATTACTAAAATTTGTTTATCAAATCTCCTTCCAGACCAGGTAATCTACATGTAAAATAATTTAAAACAGTTTAAAACCCACCCACACACACACACACACACACCAAATACATTGAAAACAAGTTTAAAGTCCTAACAAGTGGACACCCATTTATCCAGCTGAGAAAGCCTGTTTGAACAAAAAGGTCTTCAACTGTTTCTGGAAAGTGCAGATATTGGACGCTTGTTGTGTAGGCCTGTTGGCATAAGAATATCTTCCAAGCGGCACCTGAAAGCAGGGTTGAAATTGACCGTGATAACCAACCACCGAAACTCAGCCTGCTACTAATTCTTTCCCACGCGCAGAACCAAAAGTTCAACTATACTTGGCTGAGATTGATCCAGCACGGAGACTCCTGTGTGGCAGTGACTGATGCGGAAGGGACACTGGGCCTGCACCCTTGCGATAAACGAAACAATGGCCTGAAATGGTTGCATAAATCACTGGTGGCTTTTCATCCAGAACTCGTAAGTGCAGCATTTGCAAAGGGCTTCTCCCCCACCCCACCCCACCCCCCTTCGCTGTGGCCAAACTGGAAACAGTGCAAAACAAAGGGAGCCTTTTCTCTCATTTTCATTTGTATGGGGGCCATGTGAGAGGCATTTGTCATTCAAGTAAAGAAAGGGTTTGTGCAGGCGTTAACGTTTAGCTATATTTGATGAATCAAGGGCATTTTTAGTTATTTCCATATGTTTATCCTGTCCTTCCTCCAAGGGGTTCGGAGGGGGGGTGCACATAGTTCCATTTTATCAACCCATTCTCTCCTCACAACAGCCCTGTGAGGTAGGTTAGCCTGAGAGATGATGGCTGCAGTAAGTGAGCGTTCTGGCTGAATGGGGTCTTGGACATGGGTTTCCTTGGTCCTTAGTCCAACACACTTAAGCCAGGGGTGACAGACCTTTTGGCTGTCAAGGGCCACAGTCCACCAGGGTCAATCAACTGTGGCACACTGCGGCAGTGGGAAAGACTGAAGCTAAAATTTCCCCTCTGGGCTCCCCCCACCTACATGAAATTAAATTGAGGGCTGCATATGGCCCTCAGCTGGCTCACCTGTGCTCTAATCATGCAACCACACAGGATGTAGCAAGCTTACATACTTAAACTTCCAGGCCGTACAAACAAATCAATGTAGACAGGGTCACCGGTGGCGCTGTGGCCTAAACCACTGAGCCTCTTGGACTTGCCGATCAGAAGGTTGGTGGTTCGAATCCCCACAACAGGGCGAGCTCCTGTTGCTCTGTCCCAGCTCCTGCCAACCTAGCAGTTCAAAAGCATGCCAGTGCAAGTAGATAAATAGGTACCTCTGCGGCGGGAAGGTAAACGGCGTTTCCGTGCGCTCTGGTTTCCGTCACAGTGTTCCGTTGTGCCAGAAGTGGCCCGGAAAGCTGTCCCTTGGCCTGAAAGCGAGATGAGCGCCACACCGCATAGTCGCCTTTGACTGGACTTAACCGTCCAGGGGTCCTTTACCTTTATATGTGTGTGTGTTTTTTGTGAGTGTGTGAAAGAGAGAGAGAGAGAGAACAGAAGGAGTCATTGGAACTTTTTTGAGCAGGTGTGTTTCTTAAGCCCCAGGTCCTGTTTCTCCACTGAGACATAACGTGCTGGCCAGTGAATTTGTGGGATTTCTCCAAAAGCTTCCTTTGGTTGCAACATCAGTATACGTCTTGAGGCAAAGGTCTGAAAACAGGTGGTTATAAAAATAACAGGTTGGATTCAGACTATAAGTGAGTCGTGCTGGAGTCCCACTGAAGTGACTAACTTAAGTCATGTTGATCTCAATGGGTTGGATTCAGTGTTGGCCCCTGTGTTGTGTCGTGTCGTGTCGTGTCGTGTCGTGTCGTGTCCACCACCCACTGCCCTGCAATCCAATTCCATCGGTAGAACCCGTGTTTCAACACCGGCAATGAAACAACATCCTCTGCTGCAGGTGAGGCAGCTGGGTAGTTTAGAAGTTAGAGAATAGGCTAGTTTAGGGGACTCAAGGGAAATGGTTGGGGGACTGCCCCCCTCCCCACTCCACCTGCCGCCTGAGGCAATTACCTCACACTGCCCTGGGTGCCGGGCGTGGTTTTCTATTTTAAGACTTGAACTTTGCCTTACTAAGTACTGTGATTTCAGTTTCTCACAGATCTTCCTTCCAGGGTGGTCATCCATACATCATAGAAACACTTTGCAGTGATAAAGAATAGATTCTCTAAACTGTCCTGGTGCAAAAATCAATCTAATGACTGTATTTAAAACACGAACACCAAAATCGTTTGCAGCCTCCTCAGCTATAGCTTCTAGAAATAATTCTAAAGGCTTTAAAAAAAAAAAGGACCAAGGTAAATTAAAATGATTTTCCCTATCAGAAAGAGGCTGATTTTTAGCAGGTCCTTTCAAGACTTTGGGGTGGGGGCTGTTGAGAGGGAAGAATAGCAATGATAGGATCTGATCGATAATCTTGTACAAGATACTGACATTGTGACTCTTTCCATTTGTTCCTCCTTTGCCAATCTTGGTGCAAAACCTCCTAAAAAGTGATAGTGCTCCTTTTTTTAGGCTAAGACAGGAAAAAGCATATGAAAAATGGCCAGCCATTTAAGTTACCAGATAGCTTGTCAGGTACCACTGACATTCTTTGATCTACCTCTGAACTTTGGGCCTTAAAACAGATTGGACCTTCTACAATAAAGAAAGTTGTGTTTCCCCCCTTCTTCTTCTTCTTCTTCTTCTTCTTTTTGCTGAATTGTACCGGTAATACCCAGTTCAGCACAATTGGATACGGGCAATTGCACGTGTACAAAACTAAGCCAGCAGCAAGTTTGAGCCGTACAATTTTATCCGTCAAGGTAAAAGATCAGATTAGTTTTTTTATGAAAGCTTTGGATGGCAGGCTGGCCCTGTGGGAACCTAAAGTCATTGCTGTCACTTGAAACCAAAAGATGGGTTTATTTTCTACAAAGCTAAGGGCTGTCCTCTGCAGGCTCATCTTGTACCTGCACTGTTCAGAATGAAGAAAAATCGGCCACAGCGCAGCCTGTTCTTTGGGGGTAATCAGGAAGCAAACCTGTTCCTTTTTGGAAGCTTTTGGTGTTCTCATTTGTACATTTCAGCTTATGTTGGAGTACAAAGAGGAGGATTTGAGCATACAGCTCCCATGTGCGCCAGTTCTGCCACAGGTACTCTGCAGTTGTACATGCATAGGCACCACCAGGTGATCAGGACTACCGATTGTACAGGGCTAATTACTGCATGACATTTCTATATGCCCACAGCTGTATGTGCTTGGGTGCTCTTTTTCAGAAGTCCTGTGCAATGAATGAATTTCGTGGGTGGGGCCAGTGGGGTGCAGTGATGTTCGCCCAGATCTGGCAGCTGAATATATACACATGGAGCAAGCAGTGCATGGAATTTATTGATTGATTTATAGCCCATCTTCTCCTCCCAAGGAGCTCGAGGCTGCATACATAGAATAATGGAATCGCAGAGTTGGGAGGGACCCCGAGGGGTCATCTAGTCCAACCCCCTGCAATGCACAAATCTCAACCGAACTGGTGGCCACCCAATCTCTGCTTAAAAACCTCCAATGAAGGAGGTTTGATCCTCCAAGGATTCTCCCTTCCTCTTGTAATCACAACAACCCTGTGACGTAGCTTAGGCCAAGAGGCAATGCCTGGCTTAAGGTCACCCAGTGAACCTCATTTGAACCCTGGTCTTCCTTCCAGGTCCTAGCTCGACACTCCAACCACTATGCCGCACTTGCATGAGCTTCTATGAACTGGGTTTTTAAAATTGCCACCACTATTGGCATGTTAATAATAATAATAATAATAATAATAATAATAATAATAATAATAATTACATAATAATAATACATGAAATTAAGTTGAGGGCTGCATATGGCCCTCAGGTTGCTCACCTGTGCTCTAATCATGCAACCACACAGGATGTAGCAAGCTTACATATTTAAACTTCCAGGCCGTACAAACGAATCAATGTAGACAGGGTCACCGGTGGTGCTGTGGCCTAAACCACTGAGCCTCTTGGACTTGCCGATCAGAAGGTTGGCGGTTCGAATCCCCGCAACAGGGTGAGCTGCTGTTGCTCTGTCCCAGCTCCTGCCAACCTAGCAGTTCGAAAGCACACCAGTGCAAGTAGATAAATTATATACAAATGTGTGTCTATTATGAGAAATGTGAACAAAAACGCTGGCATATTTTTGTGAGCGCTTTAAAAAAAAATCTCAAACTGATGCAGAAATGTGGGTAACTGAACTTAAGGCTGGAAAAACAAGAAACCCAAATTGACAAATTTGCCTGTCCCTGGTTGCAGGCAGAATGAACCATGAAAGTTATGCCTAACAAGGAATGAACTTGTTTATTCTTGCTGACTTGTGTATTCTTCTGCATTTTGCCAGTTGTGTGTAGTTTAAAGACACATGATTCCCTGCCCTTTGCAAGGAGCAGCCAGTGGAGTAGATCAGAGGTAGAGAAAACAGTAAACGCAATTGCATTATAATACCAGCAGGTGTTGACCAATCCTGGAGTAATGTACTGGCTGATATCTGGACATGTGAACTGACTCATTGATTAATGTTTTACCTGAAGAGTTCTGTCTCTGATGTCAGATATACAGTTACTGATTCTTACATGAAAATCCATCATTAGATATTGCAGTCATCACATGATAAATATGCATGGTGTAAACCAAAGGCTATGATACTGGACATACTACTGTCGTCTGAGAAAAAAGAGTAAATTATGTGAATGTCTGAAAACTCTGATACACCACTGAAATGTGACTATCAACATTCACGTTTAACTGTCTGGAAAATGGGCAAATGCCTATTCTCTAATTTTTAGGCAATCCTAAAATTCAGCTAGCATTTTCAGCATTGTGAACATCGACATTCGCCAGATTGTAAAGAATCACTATAGCATATATGTCAAGATAATAGTATTTCCACCGCCTACCCCCCCCCAACAATACATTTTCATTTTTTACGATTTGCTGTTTCAGTCAAATGATGCTTCAAAATATTAACCTGCATTTCTCAAAAGTAAGCCTAGAACAGCCTTCGGTATAATGGCACTCTGCCTCATTAAAGATAGCTACACCTAAATTCAAAATAACCAGAATAGGATCCCCGCTCATTCAAAACTTCTCACGATTTCATAATCCAATTCTGTATCCCAGCCCTTTGGATTTAATTAACAAATTACCCAATCCACTTCCCATCATGGTATGTGTCTTTCTACTTCATCAACTGAGACATAATGCGATATGAAAGGCAGGATCTCCTGCCATAAGTCATCCTATATTGCAGATGCCATCTGGGATGATTTCCTTTGCAGGGTAATTATCATTCAGGCAGCAAGAGTTCTGCTCGTTGCATTTTCAAAGAACTGGAAAGCCATGTGGCACAGAGGGTGCAGCCAAGTTGCAGTTTGAGAACAGGTGGAAATATTGTGCACTGTCCAAAAACCCCATTCAGCTTATAAATGCATACCGGCCTCCGACAACCTGCTGTCTTCCAGATGTTTTGGGCTACAAGTATCAGCCAGCGGTTGTTGAAGGATCAATAATACATATTGAGCAGAAGCAGCTAGGCAGGTCCTTCCCTAAAGGTAAAGGTAAAGGACCCCTGACCATTAGGTCCAGTTGCAGACGACTCTGGGGTTGCGGCGCTCATCTCACTTTATTGGCCGAGGGAGCTGGCTTATAGCTTCCAGGTCATGTGGCCAGCATGACTAAGCCGCTTCTGGCAAACCAGAGCAGCGCACAGAAACGCCGTTTACCTTCCCGCCGGAGCGGTTCTTATTTATCTACTTGCACTTTGATGTGCTTTCGAACTGCTAGGTTGGCAGGAGCTGGGACCGAGCAACTGGAGCTCACCCCGTCGCGGGGATTCGAACCGCTGACCTTCTGATCGGCAAGCCCTAGGCTCTGTGGTTTAGACCACAGCGCCACCCGCGTCCCAGATCCTTCCCTAGTCCCGTGTAAATAGCAGTTTATAAGTTAGCTACTTGCAGCCCATTGCCCATGCCTTCTCTTCCTCTCTTTCCAGATGGATCACATTGTCTTAGAACACCTTCCGCGGGCCACGTGTTTGGAAGTGGATCAGTCTCAGAAAGCCCTGAGGGCCGGCGTTTGTTCCTCCTCCAATCTTTATCAGAAGTGGCAGTTTGGAAATTATTATGCTGCCTGAAGAGGAAGACGAGCAAACCGGACAGAAGAGTCGCTTTGTAATCCGATGAATTTGAAAGCGACAGCTGTGGAACTTCCGATAGCAGTGAGCATAAAACTGCAATCTCCCTCCCAAACTGCAGTCGGAACCCGACACTTTGGAAGAAGCATATGGCCAGATCAGAAGATGGAGCGAGAGCGCAGCTGGTTTGATGCGGCTTAATGACACACGCCCGGCACATTGGCAGGGGAGGAAAAAAAATCACCAGGATAAAAATGACCAAAGTTCTTCCTGCCTTAGAGGGTTTACCTGCTTGGCACTGTTACATTTCTGGTTTGGTTTCTGTTTTTTTATGGGAGCGTTACTGAGATTCCACTTCACAAGTTTCGCTCTTCTCCCTATTTCAAAAAAAATGCCCATCTTTTGGAAACCTTGAGAATCACATATCTCAAATCTGCATCCCAAAATGTGTGGCCTGTGAGTATAGAAGTTGACAGCTGTCAAATTTGATTGATAGTGGCTGCCAGGTGAATGGCCAGGCTGCACTTTGAGGTCGTGGCAAAAGTCTGACTTTATTACATGTGTGGAGGTGGCAGGAGTTTGAAAGTGTCTTATGGGGCAAGCCCTCTTGCTGTCACTTTCAAGAAGCTTTGGGGACAAACTCGGGCTAAAACAGTCCAGATTGGAGAGATGAGACGCACAGTCTATAAGCTCCAAGTGGCACAGCCCAGCAACAGATTCAGCATATGTGCACAGTAGGGATTTTCAGGTGCCTTCCTTTTTTACACATCTAGTCTATGTGCATGGGGGAAAGTGCGACTTCGCCCTGACCAGCAAGCCAACGCGCTCAAGTGATACATTTCATAAACAAATTCCCAGCATCCATGTGCTCAGAGGGATGCCTGAAAAAGAGTTCCCATGTTTGTATGTCCATAGGTGATCGAGATAATTGGGAACCCTCTGATCCGAGGAGCTGTCTTGTGTATGCGCCCCTTCAGAGAAATTCCACTGAATATGTGAATGTCAGCAATTAGACCAGTGGGTCATGGCCCTGCATCTCCCTCCTCATGTACGCTATCTTGGGTATTGTTGGAGAATGACAGCCACTGTTAAGTCGCTGCTGTAACTTTGCGGGCCTGAGCCCTCAAACCATTTATTTCAGAGCAGATCCTTCTGGGCAACTTCAAAGATAACTTGCTGAAGGACCACATAAACTTCAGACAGCCGTAGTCTTCAGGAGCCACAAAGGCGGTGGGGCTACTCTGGAGTAAGAAGCATCCATTGTCCTGAAGCTGTACCTCACAATACAAGCTTCAATGACAGCAGAGCTTTCATCATCCGTGATGTTTACAGCCTTTTACAAGTCTGTTTTATGTCCAAGAGAGCCTCTGTATAATGTTGCCGCGACATCGCATATCAGCACTGACAATGTTTGGCAAGCTGAACCTGCCAAAATATTGATTTGCCTAACAGACTTCACAGTCCGTTTCATTCCCAACTGTCTTTCTGAGTCTCTCCACCCCCCCCCGGCATCCTCCAGTATTGTTGCCCTGTAGTTGCCATCAGAAAAATTACACAGATGTTGTCTGAACACTCATGTTTTATCAAGAGCATGAATTTCATTACATTCTGTGCGCTGACATTCCATCATTTGTCATTTAGCAGGCCCGGAGTGGCCATATGTCACAGTCGCATTGCATTTCCCCTCGTGCCATTTGCAAAACGTTCGCGTTCACCCTGGCTTTGCTTATTCTTTAAAAAAGCATATTGGGTGACCCTTCTGGACACACACACACAAATCTACAACATTGAGTACTGAGGAACACTGCCCAAGTAGGCTTTTCTTGCAGGAACAACAACCATGCCAGCTATATATTTAAAAATCATAAATATATTTTGAGCAACATGAGAGCTCCTGGATCACAAAACCTAACAACATGTTCCCAAGGCATTCCTCCATCCTGATATTCCCAGACAGAAAACCATTGCAACTTCCAAAGATGCAGATGGTTTCAATGATGCAGATGGAAATGACTTCGAATAAAGAGCGTCCGCCATTTGCATTGGACCCGATTTTGTGACTAGAGCAACTCTCTTACAGGTAGGCCTCTGCCGTCGCCTGTTTTGCAGCCGTGCACTGCCTTGATTTGCTTGGTTCTGGAAGGTGGGAAAGACACTCCGCTATAGATTTTCAAACCTTTTTTAAATAAAATAAAAATACTGTATTTGCAAGGAATAACATGGGTGCAAAAATCTAGGAACCCAATACTCACTGGCTGCTAGATTGCAGAAGAAGCATATGGCGGGGAAGGGTTAGGGGAAAGCACAGATGAATAAACACTGCTATTTTGACACAGGAATAGTATGTGTCTTTGGGGGGTGGGGGAAATAAGTGAGATGCCCTGCTGTGCCATACTTGTCTGTCCATACTACTACCATCAACCCAGTATCTGGGCTAGCACTGTCAGCTTTAATAATACACTCCAAGAAGGTGATTAGTGCTTGATCATCAGCTCAATTCAGCTGCACAGTCTGAATCAATCCAGTCTGAATCCCCACTGAAATTTCAATGCAATTGCCCCTTCTGTTCTAGTAGAACTTGAGCACAGCTAATTTTTCTCTGGACTGGGCCGCGTTTCCCACCCCAGTGCCGAGAGTCACATGTGCAACCCAGTACAGCATCCACCCATTTGTATTTTTTTCAGAAAAAGAGCATGCCAAAGCTTGCTTCCATGCACCACTTTCCCAGTAGCTCGGTGTGTGTGTGTTGTGTGTGTGTGTGTGTGTGTGTGAGAAGCGATCTTGAGATGAAAGAGTCCCATCTTCTTAAGATAAGGAGCGTCCTGTTATTTAGAGGTTAGTACTTAGCTGAACTAAGATGGTGATGAGCAGGGCAAGGCAGCATAGCTGTGCTCCTCTTTCCTCTCCGCCTACATGACCTTCAAGGAAATTACTACCTAACCACTTAAGGAAACTTGAACATTACTCTTGTGTTGCTGGAGCAGCACTAGTAGGTGCATTAGTGACCAAAATCTGACCCTACCAGTCGTTTTAGCATTTTATATACTGTCATAAATCCAGATGTAATTTAATGATGGATCCTGTATATGTTTCATTCTCAAAGTTAAATCTTAATTTGCTTGATTTTGTTATTGGGGGTTGGGAGGAAGGAACCAGAATTTGCATCCAATGAAAAAAAAAAACCTTGTGCAATGACTTTGAATGCACTTGTCCACTGTGAATTTTAACTATGTGCTATGCAATGTATATAGCTCTGAGATGAACCCACATTGATAAATGAACTAAAAGAGTGGTGACTTAATTCGTGGTTTTTTTAATAATAAAAAAGCTGTATATATATTTTTAAAATGTGAGCTGATGTCTTTTATATAATATAATTTGTGGGTTTTAAAATATATATGTAATTAGTTCCTTCCTGTCTGGCGTTCGTATTGTACCCTTATCTGTAGGTAGCAGTAATGCTCTAACCTGATGGTTTTTTTGTTTTGTTTTTTAAACATAGCTTTTATGCATTTCAGATAAAAATGTTATTTACACATGGGAAATTCTTATTAAAAATCTGACATAATTTTTTACAAACATTGTCTCACTGCATCTGTCAACCGTTCTCCTTTTAATAGTAGTGGAATCTGCATAAGCCTGAAATCTGCTCAGGTAAGCCCAATACAGAAAGCCCAACACTACAAAGCTTGTTCAACTATTGATTTCTTAACTTTTGAATTACTGCTTATCGGGATGCACACATAAAAACCCTCTGCATTGAGAACGTTCTTGGCAACCCTGACCATCACATTGCTACCCATAAGGACAGTGCCCACAACCTTGTCCAGATTGCCCAGATGGCATGTGCAGTTGCCGCTATGTTTGTGTTTGCGTGTGTTTCTCTCAGGGATGTTCCTATGTCTTAATAACTGCATGACAGGCATAAATTCAACAGGTCCAGCTTCCCTATATAAAAGCAAAATCTGCTGCAAATTCACTTTTTGGGGGAGGGGGTGTCAAACTAAACAATTTAAAAAAAACATCAGGAACATTTCATGAGCTATGCTTTAATTTTCTCTCAAATATTTAACTCAAAGAGGATTTTGTAAAAATAAAAATGAGATTCCCCCCCCCCCCGGTTTCTAGTAAAATCAGAATTACACCCTTGTTCACACTACAATCCCAGAAGGAATTAGGCTTTGAATGTGAAATGTCTAGGATTTGTCTTTTCTCTTCTGGGAGGGCGTTCATAACAAAAACCATACTACTATAACTTGGGAAGAGGAGACATCCTTTGAATGTACACAGACCAGAGGGCAAATAAACAACTTCCATTGGAACAATGAGGTTAGTGTTTGGTTTGTACAATGCAGAACTGTCTTTCCCCCTCCCAGCTAGAAAATAAAGAATGGCCTTGTACGATGAACAACAACAACAAAATCTCAAACAATATTTGATGCTGCCAGAAATGCGAAACATCAAAGAACTCTTTAGTACTGTAGTAACATAAGCTCCCAGTTCCAGACCCTTGCAGATTTCACTGCAACCCAGGCTTCCCTGCCCCATAACCGTTTATTTTTTTTACGGAAGGGAGAAGTGACTGCAAGGAAAATCTGGAAGGGAAAGGGGTTAAGCACCACCACTGCACTTACCCTTCCTCTGCTCCTGATTTCAATTCCCAGTGGCTGTTTCTCCCTAATTAAATTTCTAATATTTAATTTTAATATTAGAAAGGGGCAGTCCAGATAACTCCAGATGATCTGCCATTAATATTTTGCATGGGGTTTTTTTTTTAAAAAAAGTATTTATAAAGCCCTTAATTATTATAATCGTTATTTTTAAGTTGTGCACAATAGTACAAATTAGCATAAAGCTGGAGAAATCATATAAAAACAGGGATCCAGTGGTATAGGGCCCAATCTTATGATCAAGGAAAGCCTACACACAACAATACATTTTTTTGCAAGACATATGAAGCAAATAGTTGATGCTGCTTCTTGTATGGAAGAGGGAAGGACATTCAGCAAAGTGCAGCAGCAGCAGCAGCAGAAAATGCCTGTTTTCAGGTCACTGTCCTGTGATATTCTGTAAAGTGCAGTGCCATGAATAAAATCCCCTGAACTTACAGGTCGATATAGGGGCAGGCAGTGACTCACAAAACCTTTGACTAGTAACTATTCCGCAACCAGTGCGGTTCTCTCAAGCGCAGCTATAAATATTTTTACATCTAGGCTCTCCACTCCACAACTTGGCCACAGTGTTCTGCACTAGCTGCAGTTTCTGTACCAGTCTCAAGGGAAGCTCCACATAGGGCGTGTTGCAGTAGTCCAGTTGTGACGTTGCCATCACCTGACTCCTAATAGCCAATACATCCCTGTCTGGGAAAGGGCGTAGCTGGCGTACCAACTGAAATTGATAATGGGTGCTCCTTGCCACTGAGGTCACCTGGGTGTCCAATGACAGAGGTGAATGTAGGAATGCCTCCGAACTACATACCTCTTCCCTCAGAAAGAGCGTACCTCTCTCCCTAATTCTCAGACCACATAACCACTCACCGAAAATGTCTAGTCATAGCAAGATTCAGCCTTAGTTTGTTGGTTGGCCCTCATCCAGCTACCAGAATGTCACCATTTCACCATGTTGAATCATCCCAATGGTCACTGATTTTATATATATACAGTATATATATATATATATATATATATATATATATATATATATATATATATATATATAATCTGAAAAGTAATGAACAGGAGACTCAAGTATTTAACAAGGAACTTTATTTGAACCATGCAATTCTTAACAATAATGTTTAAAATGCCTGTTGCTCTCGGTTTCGATTCCCTGCTTGGCGCTCCCCAGACTTGCCATAAAACTACCCATGCAGAACATTTTAATTCCTGTTCTTGGTCACCTCACCAAAAAGTCACTCACAATGGTTTCCCCTGGCTACCTCCCTGTCAGAATGGTCGTGTGAATCTGATAAAAGAATCTGTTTCAGAAGATGAATGTGGAAATGAAAAGTCATATAATTCTTGGTTTCTCAAAGCATTTGAAATAGAGAAACTGTCTTCATAAGCATTATAATAGCCTCTAATTTCACCTCAGCCTGTTTATTTGGCTGAGGTGCTTCCCTTATGGTTAGTTCCCCCACTTAACATTTCTCAGGAGTGGACTCTTACCTTTTTTTTATTCAGGCCATCTGTTAAACATGAAAGCCCTTTTATTTGTGCCAATTCTATTAATTTCCCCCTTATTCTTATTGAGGAATTCTGTTGCTACTGGAAAAGTTGCTATCTGCACTAACGAGCTGGTTCAAAAACAGTATTATCTGCAACAATTTGGATATGCAAATTTTCTCCCTGTTTTACTGGTTGGAAATGAACTTCAATGGGATTTTAAAGGGTTTTCAGTTGCATTTCATTCTACTAGCTAAAATATACAGATTGGAGGAGGAAGAAAAAGGAAGGCAAATGTATTCTCATTTTGAATCGCACAATCTCTCACTCACACACAAACACACACACACACAGTTTATACCCAATCTGTGTTTTTTTAAAAAAAAAGTTATAACAATATATCAACCAAAGAATGTTAACAGTTGAAGTACATATATTTTAATACTGTAGTCATTTGCAAACATGATGTTAACATTCAGTCTGTATATTAATTGATACTAGTATGCAGTGTTGATGTTCTCAATTGCTGACTGGAATGTGGTGGAACAATATTTGGCAGACAAAATTGTGAGAACTAGTTTTGTGAGAATAGCGGACATACAGTTATTTATTTGTGAGATGAGTAAATCTGGTTCTAGTCTGGATTTCAAGTTTTTGAAATGTAAAAGTGTTTCAGCCTTTTTATTAACAATGCATATGTTGCTAACAGTTCCAACACCGGCTACCAAAGCTCTGCAGAGGATTCACCATGTTCAGTGGGGTTTTCTCCCAAGAAAATGTGAAAAGGATTGCCACCTTAGTTTTAAAGTAGCTCCTGGACTCATTTTGTCAATGTCAATAATGTAAGACTAATACAACTAGCTGGTGCAAATGTCTGCAGTTATTTTCTCTCAACACAGAATGATAGGATAGGAAAACAGACAGGAAGTGGGTTTTAAAGGTGGTGTGGTTTATGCTCACAGAACCCTTTAAAAACAGATCATAGCAATTGCAACGAGTTATAACTTTATTCTTGTAACGGTATCCTCAAGTCTACTCTATTTGTCAGGAAATCACCAGAATGGAGAACCATCTTGATTATTCTGTGTGTGTGCTTTAAAGAGATTACAAATTAGTCCAGGACTATCTAAAAGGTCAACAATGTTATGCCCATGTTGTGGCGGTGTGTCCTATGGCACCCACAAAAATGTCTTAGTAAATACCCCTCAAAAATGTTTCTTCTCCCTGCTCAGTTCCTGTTTGCGGAGGCTCACATTGGACACACCCTCTTAAACATGTCTCCACATTTTACTGGATGCCAGGATTTGACACCCATCCTCCCATCAGTTCTGAACTGAGGAGAGTTGCAAAGAGCTTCTCTCTGTGAGTGTAACAGTGGCTGATGTGCCTTCCCCACCCCACAGCTGTGAGGAGGAGCTCACACCATTTTGGGGTCCTGTCTATTTTCTTCTCTTTTAGATGTGGAAGACATGCCCTTATAGCAGCAGTTTTGTGTTATGCCATGACCCCACGGCAGCCATTTTATGACCGGTGCCCGCAACACTCTTTCGAAATTCAAAATGTGCCTGCTGGCTGCCAAAGGTTGGCATCCCCTAGCTGTTTCTTCCATTTCAGTACTAAAAATGGATATCTCTAAAATACCTTTTTTGATTGAGCTATGTTAAAGTTATTACACTGCTGATTTAAGTTACTACATGTATTGTTGTGGTTACATTTCTGAGGTGCAGTCAAATTGCACATACTAGCCCCAATCCAATGAAAGTTAGTTGTAATTTATGACTGCAATCCTAGACACACTTGCGGGATTAAGTCCAGTTGAACTCAATGGGACTTACTTTTGAGCAGACACGCATCAGTCCCACCAAAAGCAATAGGAGTGAAGTTAGTCATGACTAACTTGTTCTGCTAGTTTCAATGAGACTTCCAGCCCAAGCGTATCCACATGCTATGTACTCAGAAGCAAGTCCCCCTAATAGTCCAACAGGCAGTACTCCCAGATAACAATGCATAAGCCTGCAACCATGCAGTCCCATCCTATGCATATCTATCTGGAAGTAAATGTGATCAATAGAGCTTGTTCCCAAACAGAAAGGGTGCATAGGGTTGTAGCCTTAGATTACAGGTAAGCTTAGGTTGGATCGAAGCTGCAAAATATATTTTGATAACTTGATATTATAGGTGGATAAATGTCTGGCATTGGGGAGGGGAGGAGAATCGCAGCATGCCCATCAAATCCTCTGCCTCAGTTTTATGAATGCATCATGGACTCAAATTCATCAATTCTCTGTTTAGTGTTTCCTTTCCGGATCTTCCGGTAAGATATTGTATTGTATCGAGAATAACTGTGCCTGGAGATATCATTTTTCTTCATCAAGCTCGGCTGCTCAGCGGGTTTCTCAGTCTGAGAGTTACAGCTGGCAATGGCAGAAAGGAAATCCTTGCTGCTGCTCTCCAGCCTCTTTTTATGTGTATCTTCATTGCTTTCCTTCTGCATTATTTCTTCGGTGCCATCGAAGTCTTCCTCTGCCATGGTTTCATTTTCTTCTAGTTGTGTTTCCTCTTTCATTGGCTCCTTGGGTTCACTCAGCTCCGCCTCTTCCTGTTCCTCCTCCACCACCACCTCATTAGTGCTGTAGACTTCTTCAATCTGGGGTTCCTCCATCTTTCTTTCTTCCATCTTAGCTACTTTATGGTCTATAGTGCTCACAGGATGCTTCTCCTCACAAAAGCCTGTAACAAATAACAGTGGGGTTACAGCGCAGTAGAGCTAGGGTAAAAGTATGGTGGCAAGGAGGCTGAGATGCAAACCTGGGAAATCCCTTGTTTAAAGTTTGCTGTTACCTCAGTAGGTGGCCCATGGGCACCCACTGTCTCTCAGCCCTATTCACAACCCACCTGCTATTTAAGACTAATAATGCTGACAGCGTTGGCATGAGGAATACTGAGATAATATATGTGGAAGCAGAATCAGAAGAGGTTTTGTCTTTGTAAAAACTGAAGTACCAGTGCACATATTTTGATTAAAAAAATTCAGTGGGTGCCAGTACAAAATGGCTGCAATGGGCAGCAAAAAAAAGAGGCGATGGTACTTTGGACCAGCGAGTACTGTCATACACACACACACACACACACACACACACACACAAAACAACAACAACATTGTACTATAGAATAATGAGATTGTATGGCCATGGTCCACATGCAACACCAGCATACTAAAGAGTCTACCAGTGCCCTACAGATCAATCTAAACATTCATAGGAGTGGGGAATCTTGTTCCCCCTTCTCCTTTTCACGCTTTTCCTGAAATATATAAAGTAATTGTGTCTACAATCCTATACACCAGGGCTGGGGGACCTGCTTGACTACATCTCCCATCATCCCTGATCATGCTTGGCTAGGGCTGATGGGAGTTTATAAGCAAATGAACTAGAGACCCCATGCACTCTTCTCCACCATCCTTACCACCCTATTTTTCAACACTACTTCTAAGGAGGCCCAGTGGAGCGACTTGAATCCTGAAGCATGACCTCTCTAGCAATATGCTTGCACTAAGAAATTGTTAGTGAGGCATCCATAAAAGGGAAAGAGGGACACAGGAAGGGCAGGGGTTTACCAGAAATGGATAAAAAGAAATAGGAACTGTCCCTGGAGCAGATGGTCTTATCATCATTATTTTGCAAGAATTTATAACCATCTAATTTTCCCATTCCACCACCACCACACACAAACAAATTAGAAAGATAACTGAGGTGTAACATACAACGCTTGAAAGCCTTGAAATAGATATTTACTAAATGTGGCACAGATTGCTATATTTTCGTGACTCAAAGCGCAACTAATTGTCTGCAAACAGCCACTTTTCTCAACCTTCTTATTAGGGTAACATGCCTGGAATTTTTCAGACAATATCTGGTCAGTTGGGGGATTCTGAAATGTAAGTAGGTGGAGTCCGGTATTGTTTTGACTGGTCAGGAGGTGGTACCATAGGAGAGCAGCCTAGTTTGATACTGGCTTACTCAGTAAAATACCTGATATAGACCTATGCATTCCCAACAAATAGAAATGCACCCCCACACAATAAAAGGACAAAAGATGATTCGGATTTGTATAAAATAGGCTTGTGCTAATTTATATGTTCAGGTGCACATGTTTATATGTTCAGGTGCACATTTAGAAATAACTACTATAATAGAAACAGAAGTGCTGTGATGATGAACAGAAAGACTGTGATGATGTGACCTGTCTTGCCTGCTCAGTCTCCTGTTCTGGTTCTAACTGTTGATGGGCAAATGCTCTCCCTTCTTATGGTTCTTAACCTTGAAACGAGATTTAAACCATGCAGCCCTTCAAACCCAGGACTGTCACTCTATCCTGATATCTAACTGGGCAAACATGCTGAATAAGCAGTAGACTATCCAACTCTTGGTTGGGCCTAGTCATAGCTGTCAACTTTTCCCTTCCCCCCCCCCCAGGAAATTCCCTTATTCTGAATAGGATTCCTCGCAAGAAAAGGGAAAGGTTGACAGCTATGGGCCTAGTAGTGTTACAGTGGCTTCAGTCCTTCCTGGAGAATTGGCCTCAGAAGGTGGTACTGAGCTTATTTTCCACGCTTTGGCCAGTAGGCTATGGGGTGCCTGCTGGAAAAAGTCATCTAGAGGTTTGAGTCACAGCAACATCAGCATGCAGGTGATGGTCATCTCTACCTCTTGTTTCCAACTACTTGAAATTATTGAAAAGTGTGTGTGTGTGTGTGTGTGCGCGCGCACCCCACTGAAGTGCAGTGCGGCTTGCTAGATAGCTCATTGGTGGGATAGCCAGAGAAAGACATAGTGTCCCATTCAATTGTCTACAGCAGGACCAGGGAATCTGTGACCATCCCAATGTTGTTGGACTCTAACTCCCATCAGCCCCAGCCAACATGGCCAGTGGTCAGGAATTATGGGAGCTGTGGTCCAAGAACATCTGGAAGGCCACAGGTTCCCCATCCCTGGCCTAGAGTCCAGACTGAATGAGTAAACACTAACATCTGGCTGTGATTAAAGGAATGTCATATTGAAGATAACTACCGGTATGCTAGGCCTTCTATTGTAGCTTCTTTCAGGATTTGGAGTATTTTGCCCAAAGTCATTTTATAAAAGTTCAGTACACTTCTGTAAGCTCTGCAGAGGGTGCACATGCTGATAAAATAGCATCACTTTGTGCCCCTCTGTGTGGCACTGGATATTGATGGCTTTTGACATGTAGTTAAAGTGGATCTAAATGTATGGAATGACTTGCCAACTGTTGTTATGCAAAATCCAAATAACCGGTGTTAATGCGTTGTCAAGATTGTGAAATCGCACACTTACCAGGCATAAAGCTATAAAAACAAAAAAGCCTTCTCTTGGTTCAACCTTGGTCACATTTCTACAAGCTTCCTGCATGGATGTTCAAGGTGAGAAGGTGTATCAAAAGCCCTTTTTAATCTCTTCCTAAAATAGTCACCAGAACATAGGCATACATACAGCTTCCTGATACTCCTGGAGGAAATATTTAAAGGTGGAAGGAACCATAACCCACTTTGGGAGAGACATGGTAATTCAGTACCATCCCCTGTTTCACTTGTAATTTTCAAATAGGGCAGGCATCTATTTAAATTAATAGAAGTACCCAATGTGGTTTCAGTTGTGGGACTATACAATCCTATTTATGCACACTTGTTAGGGAGCAAGTCTCACTGAACTTAATGGGACCTATATCCACATAAACCTGTGCAGGACTGAGCTGTATGACTAGCAGGAATGTCGCAACCCATGGAGAGCCACATAAAAAACGATGTTAGCAAAATTTGCCAGATTATTCTCTAGATGAAGAAGAGCTGTATGGGTCGGGGCAAATTTCCTCATGGTACTTTTAGACTTCAGCCCTATACACGCTTACCTGGGAGTAGGTGTCAATGAACCAAAAAAAATAAAACTTACTTCTGAGTAGACCTCCTAGGCTGTATACGCACCATATATTTTAAAGAACATGGCTTTCCCCCAAAGCATCCTGGTATTCTGTAATTTAGCCCTCACAGAATTACAATTCCTAGCACCCTTTACAAACTACAGCTCTCAGGATTTATTGGGGGAAGCTGTTTGATTTAAATATGTTTTAAGCATATGGTTTGCACGCAGCCATGCATACCATTGCACTGTTACTCATATTAGATAGAACTCAACATGGACAAGGAATGTGAGCTGCAGTTAGTTTCTCTGTAGAACTTATAATAAAGAAGAACTTTGCAAGTGTTGCATTCAAAACAGGCAGTTCTTGGAGTTTCCAAGTAGATTTTAAACAATTGGTTCATGCCCACTGGTTTTTAAAAAGTATTTTTGAACCATCTGCAGGGGGTTGGACTAGATGATCCTCAGGGTCCCTTCCAACTCTACAATTCTAGGGTTCTAAAGTGTGTTGTTTCAGATCTCTAGAAATATCACGAGCAAAGGGGCTGCCTATATCCGCAGGCTTCATGAGAATCAGGCAAGTCACTCAGGTGCTTACCTCATTCTTCCCATAAAAAGAGGCACTGATGATGCCATCTCCTGGACAAAGTACCCTTCCTACCTTCATATGTCACCTTGGGAATGCAGACAAACACTAATAGTGTGCCATTTCTGAGACTGGTGTTAGGTGTGAACACATATTGCAAGAGCACCATTTTTTTCCAGCTTTGCCAGAATTGGGATCCTTAACGCTGTGCACAAAAACATGGGAAAGCAAAGGTTCTGATGGTTCTGGTTAAATATTATCTTACTTCCATTTTGTGTTTCTAACTACAGCCCTTGTTTACCTTTCTCCCCTCATATAAGACATTGGTCCATAAAGATGAGCACAGTGGTTTTTGCTATCCTTGCTTAAATTATTACACAAACTCCCACTGGGGAATCTTAAGTCAAGAGAAAGATAAATGGCAAATTTACCTTATATACATAGGCATGAACTGTCTAAGCATTTGCCTCCTTCTGAAATATAAACTTTCTTAACAGAGCTGTGCCTATGCTAAGGAAACTGAGGGGCGCAGGGGGTCTCCTCAAATAGAAGATAATGCACACCAGTTCAATACAAGTATGTACCTCACGCTGTTTAAATTTCTCCACATAGTTAACAACTTCATGTGGGATCTTCTAGAAGATCACAGCTGAATTCAGATTAACAATGGAGGGAATAACCTGAATCAGACAATTCCTGCCTACCAAATGGATGCAAATTTGGTTGGAATGTAGAATCCAGTTTCAGTCCCTACCAGTGATGATCATCACTGTCCAAGCTGACCACACTGACCATCTGTTAGAAGCTGTGTGCACAA
The DNA here is from genome assembly GCA_034641385.1 of Darevskia mixta. Taxonomy (NCBI): domain Eukaryota; kingdom Metazoa; phylum Chordata; class Lepidosauria; order Squamata; family Lacertidae; genus Darevskia; species Darevskia mixta. The sequence continues at coordinate 22,777,089 of JAWWNH010000001.1, forward strand.
AAGCAAATAGGACATGTATCCATGCCCAAAGCCTCAGAAAAAGGAAACCAAATGTGCATCACACTCCATGGGATTCAGTCCATCATATATGTTTAGAAGCCTGTCATCCCTTGTTGATTGACAGTGATGGTGTTTGCTCATTAAGAATAGAAGCTCATGGGCAGTCAGACCACTTGCATGAATGAATCCAAACCAGCCATAAAGGTTATGTATCACAGAAGACCATTTAACCATGTAGAGTATATACCGGTATACCTTGTCCCTAAGCATGAAATTTTGGCCATTCACTTTGCAACATGCTGTAGTTGCAGCTGTGTCCAGCTTCACACATGCAAAAACAGTTGCATCATTGCAGCAAGTTGGAAGATATTTCAAGAGGCTAGGCTGCAGTTTCCATTACTTAGCAGTTGCCACAGGTGGGAAGTGCCACACTCTACTGCAGGTGAAGTTATTACCTTAATTATCATTTCTAAGTCCACAGTAGACTCCAGATTTTTGTTTATTTTATTTTTATTTTTTTACATTTCCTCATCTCCACAGCAGGCTATGGCATCACACAGATCCAAGGATCATGACTATATATAATGTTCTAGAAACTGCAAAAACTAAGCAAGAGCAGAACTTGGGTTGTCCATGAAACGTTGACCATTCAGCCTCCACACAGGTGTTTGTAATATAACAGGGTTATTAAACTGGAAGATATATAGGGTTCCTTAAGCAGAGACCTAAACACAGGCCTACTGCAGGGATTTCCCCCCTGGTCTAACGGAAGAGAACATTATCTGGATGTGGGGCTGTGTTTAAACAGGACACAGTTAATTCACTGTGTCTGATCAGTACCTTAAATGGGAGACTACTGGTTACCCCAGATTCAGACTTTGTTTATTGCAGTATAGTCCTTTAACAGGGCTAGCCAAAGACATTTTGCTTTCTGAGGCAAAGGACGAAATGGCAGGTGTGTCATGGGCCAGGAGTCAGCTTTGCCTGCTGAACAACAGCCTGAAGGGGGAGAAAGAGGAATGACTCCACCTGCAACTGATCAGTCATCAAGGACACAAAGGAGAATGTGCTGATGAGAAGCAGCTGGCTTCAGGCTTCTTAAGCAGAGCTTCCAGAAGCAGTCAGATGCTGGTAACAATGCTTGTAGTTTGTGCCTCTACCTTGCTGCTGCCTGGTTGTTTTGATCTTGTATGTCCTGATCATTGGATTCCCTGATTCCTGGACTGTCTGATCACATAGATTGCTGTTCACTCGACCCTAGGACTACACCAGACTTCGGATGCTATCACTGTCTCCAGGTAAGTGCATCTCAGACTTCTGGATGGCTGGCTTCCCACTCCATTGAGCTCTGCACATTGTTGCTCGGCAACAAAACTACAACAAGCTGACTGGTCTGGTAGTCAAATCTTATTTCCAGCAGTAGCAGCAGAATATTTTTATTTATTTATCCTACCCTTACTCCCAAAGGGGTGCAGAGCAGGAAGCAATAATAAAACATTTTTTAAAATTAAACAAAATCTAAAACAGTTAAAAACAGCTATCTCATGTTGCCATATTTTTTCTAAAGAAAATCCTGACATCCACAAAGTTGTTGAGCAAAATTTGGAGCTGCTTCCACTGCTATTTCCATCGTGTTGCCATACATTTCCCTGATTCAGCAAAATTCCCCCGGTGCCATTTTTACGCCCCAAAAACAGGACATGTCAGGGGTTTTCCTGACATATGGCAAACCTAGTTACAGTGTCTTTCACCCATCAAATGTCTGAGGACATCAGACTAGTTGAAAAGGGTGCATGACAGGAACTCATAGCTCTGATCTCCAACAGAGAGGAATGTTTGTTCCACACTACTTTTTTCCCAAAGAGTGCCCTGCTCATGGTCCTATCTTCTCTGCCAGTTTTTCTGGCTGCTCCCTTAAAGGTTCTGACCTAAAGATAAGAAAAGTCCTGCTGGACTGGGCAGCTCAAAACCCTAGTAGCCATTGACAGCCCCACCCTCCATGAATTGGTCTAACCCTCTTTTAAAGACATGTTTGTGAGACCTGAGTCACAGTATGGGCTTCCTTGAAGAGACTATCACCTATCATGTGTAGTATTTATTTATTGTGCAACAAGTGCACCCAGTTGTGTGCATGGCTACTCGGCTGAGCAAGTAGCCATATGGGTTGACCAAACGCCACATTGCATATAGTCTCTTTGCATTACCCGAAGATAGGCAGGCTACATGTTCATTTACATGGGTGTCGCACACTTGTCGTATGCAACTCCTCTCTGGCTTAATTGGTGCTTTAATGTTGTGACAAAATTCTCCATTCAGCTTCTGCCTGTGGTGTCTTAAGTATTAATTAGGTTGAATTGGATAGGTAGTAAAAATGCTGTCTGCAATTTAGAGATAAAGTGCTTGTGCATGGGAGTTGGGGAGGGGAAGGTGTCAGATTTTACTTAATAGGTTTTATTGTGTGCTTGTACAATGCAGCGTGAATGCAGATATGTGTTGGCGGGAAAAGCCATTCTTCATGAGCTGAGCTCTCCAAAATACAGGTTTTAAGACTGACAAGGTCACTTTTGATAAATGTGTAGATTATAACACCAACACCTTTCTGAAGCCAAGACAGCTGTAAAATTACTATTCTATTTCCCCTAGACTGAAATCCGAAGCACAATGGGACTCGCATATAAGTAAATGTACATAGGAGTATGATCTAACTTGGTCCTAATTGCTCTGCCTTGCCTAATGGAGTTCATCACTGGAGTCCAAACCATTATTTTTAGAGAGATGGGTAGATAGAGAGCAGGTGCCTAATTGTGAGCAAGAATGAATAAATGTGGGGAGGGAGGGAAGAGACAAATAACTCCTGCTGTGGGGCACAAATTTAGCTTTAGTCTTTCATCCACGCATCTTGTACCTGCAAGTACGGTATCACTGACATCCTTCACTGGGATTTAATCATGTATGCAAAGTTGGCTGTCAACTCTGAAGAAATGGCCACCAGTTTTAGAATAAACTCTTATTGAGTTGAGCTCTTATACCGGTCCTAGACAGAATTGGCCTTAACTGATTTCCGTGAGAGAGACTTATGCATGTGCTTAAGTGCCTCATTAAATTAAATTGGATCTTGGTTAGACCGTTAACAAAATCTCTGACTTTTTTCCTACTTTTTTAAAAAAAGCAAGGCAGCTCTACTCCTCACCTTCTCTGGATTCTTCTTCCCAGCTTCTTGTCTCCTGGGAAAAGATGTCAGTTTTTCTCTCCTTGTTTCCCTCTGGCTCTCCTTTAGAAGATACAAGACAGTGTAAAATTGACATCTCCTACAAAGTGTTTAGTGATTACAGCGGCAATTACTAATCTCTTCAGCCATATAGTGCAGCTTAAACCTTTCTGCCTGGAGTGATCTTTTTCCATTAGATTTTGATCTAGAGCCACTTGCAGCAGAAAATATGTGCCGCAGCAATCAGTGGACCGACTTCCAGTGAAATGGAATGTAGTGCCTTCCCCTCCATTTTTATTTTTATTTTTTTTTGGGGGGGGAGGGGTACACCAAACACTTAGAAGCAAATTCAATTGATAGAAATTAAAACTGAATTAAAATTAATAGAAAATCAGTGAAAGTTGCACACAATCCAGCCAAAGTTAAGCTACTTGAAACTGCATTGATTTCAAACAGAATGCAGCACATGCTTAAATCTCTCTTGCTTTTAATTTGCATTCATTTCACATCTCTCCCATTAAGGAGAATTTAAAGCACTTAACTTTGGCTAGATCGTGTTTAGAACTAGATCCACATTTGCTTTTTAAAAAAATGTATATCCATGCCAATAATGGGACAGATCTTTTTTTCTTTTTCTGAGGGTCGGAGAAAATTTCAGAAATTGTCAGCCACTGTTACTCATTCAACACAAAGGATTTATAATATTACAGACAGAAATAAAAAGAGAGCTTTAAGAAAAACATTTAAAACACTCAAGATTTCTCAGATTTCATGAAAAATAAAAAAATCTCAAAATAATAAAGCATCTCACATCATTCCCAAGACAAAAGGAGGGGGGTGCATAGACTGGCATTTTACCTTGAAGTTCCTTTATCCCAACTGAAACTTCGTATGCTGTGCTCTTTGCTAAATGTTTGCCGCCTCCTCTGTTTCCTTGTTCAAGTGGGGAACTGGGAATAGGCTCTGCGGTTTCGTAAGGAAATATCTCGACAGAATTTGCAATTTGATCAATAATATCAATGACCTGGAGCTGAGGTTTTTCAGAGGGCACGTTCCGATTATATTCAGACATGCTGGTTGGAACTTGGACATCTTCTGTCATGATTCCTGCAGTATCCAAGAGGTTCCTTGCGGATATGTGTCCAGAGATGATCTGGTATCCCAGAATCGCTGCAGAAATCAAACCATCCACAACTATCCCTCCCCCACCAAATAGATAGATGTATTGAAGAGTCAACAAGCTTTCCGTCCTCCTGAAGTTGTTGCAGCCAAGCAGGGAATAATGTCAGGGTTTGCCTTGGCTTTGTCAGAGGTCCCTTTCCAAGAGACTGTCCAATCAGCACTTTTCTTGTCACTTAGAGCCTTTCCCCGTTGCATAATAAAATGCACCATGTCAATTTACATAAACAAACAATCTACAAGCAACAAAGCTTTTTGTGCTGGCATGCAGGAGTGGGGCTTTCAGCATGTCAGCCTGGCAGTAATAAACAGAGATTGTTGTCCTTGCTGTCATAAATGGCCCTTTGTATGCCAGCCTTGTAACAGGAGTGGCGATTGTTCTAAATCTTTAATCCACACCAAGTGACCACCTTGAGTCACATTAGCTGTGAGTTAACCAGCTTAACATTCCCAAACAGGTTAAATGTTCTGCTTAAACCTTGAATCACTCTTGTTCGGACAAAGAGTTCATTTGAAACTTGTTGGAAGTGGGAGGTGAGGGAGGTAGGATTGCAAGCAATTGTGTCACATTCAGCTATCCTCCTTCCAGGTAGCTCTGTGTTCCATCTGCCACCATCACACACCCACACCCACGGGCCCAATTATTTCCATTTTTAACCTGTCCTTACCCACAAAAGCTCATAGGTTGTTTTTCTTTTTAATGCTTTAAAACAGTTGATTAAAATTATATGCTAAAAGGATGGGCATCCAATGCTCCGAAGCATAGGGATCTTTTAACAATGACTTTAAATAAGAAATTTTGTCTGGTCCAGTTTTTCTTACTGGTTCAAGCATCACAGTTTGGCAAACGACGTCCTTACCATAGGTAGAGCTCTGCTGGATCAGTCCAAAGCCCAGCCTTTTATTCTCACAATGACCAGAGTAATAAATTATTATTATTAATTTGTACCCAGCCACACTGGACAGCTGTCAACAGATATAAAAACATAATAAAACATCAAACATTAAAAACTGCCCTATACAGTAATGAGTGCTATTTTTCTAGAAAAAGAGGTGTCACAACTCACCATGAATGCCTCCCTTGTTCTTCTAGAAAGGCAATGGCCCCCAGTAATGTATACTGTAAACTGTATCTATCCAGGCAAGGCTTGCTGAACTCTGCACATGGAGGGAGGGGTGTGTGTGTGTTGTAAGGGGTGGGGGCATTACTAACCAATCTATGTGTCATATGATTCATCTTGTGGGGGCCACAGGATCCCCATACCAGCCATGGCATAATCATCTGAAGATGGTTAATCTCATTTGCCTATGTTTATTTCATGTCCGTCTTTATGTTTGTACCCCACTATTCCTCCCAAAAGTAGCTGGTCTATAGAGACCTGACAATTACGAAGAAAATGAAATAATTCCAAAACCCAACAAAATTATCAAACGGGACATGGATCTCCCCACTGAGGAGTCCCAGTGACTGGTATTAGGAGGCATATGGCCTCTGACTTTGGAGGTAGAATGCAGCCGTCAAGAGTAGTTGCCTTATCCTCCATGAATTGATAGGCTGATATTTGATAGCTTTATCCTCCATGGACTATCTAATCCTCTTTATTTTATTAATTTTAATTTACTTCATTAATTAAATTTCTGTCCCACCCTTCCACCCAAAGGAGTCCAGGGTGGCAAAAGCCACTCCGTAGTTTAATTATGTGAAGTTCTTTCTCTTGCCTGTCCTGAATCTTTCAACATTCAATTTCATTAGACAGCCCCAGGTTCTACTATTATAAGAGCAGTGCTGGATTAAACCCTGTGGAGGCCCCTAAACAGTCAAAATCTTGCAGTGGGGTGGGCCGCCTTGTGTGCACGCTCTAGTGGAATAACATTGAACTAAGAAAGCTTGATGGTAATTTACTTTCAAGATCAAATCAATATTATTTTGATCCATTGTTGCAGGCTCCTAAAAGGCATGGGGCCCATAGGCCACTGCCTACTCTGCCTATTTGGTAATCTGGCACTGTATGAGAGGGAGAAAAACTCTCTCTAATCACTTTCTCCATATTGTGCTTAATTTTATACACCTGTATCATGCCCACTATCCACTCAATTGCCTTTTTTTCAAACTAAAAAGCCCTAATTGTTGTACCCTTTCCTCACATGAGGGAACAAAGATGGCTGCCCCCCACAACACCACATGTGAGAAGCCACCTTTTCCCTGTACTGCCCTTACCAACAACATTATGTGATCTCATAGCACCATTTCCAGGGACATTTCCAGGCCTGTTTTGCAAGCACATGGCAGTTTTGGACAACTTTTTAACTTTAAGGAAGTTAAATAAATTAGAAAATGGTGACTTCAAGCTTGTTGAATCAGCTGTGCTACTGAATTCTTCTTGGGGGAACCTGGTAGCACAACTAGTCACTGTGGAGGTTGAAACCTTCACTTGGCTTGGATTTTCCTTTGTAGCACAATTTGTCATGCTACAAAGGACAAATGGATCACCTGATGTCAGGGAATTGATGGTTCAGAGGGGGGTGGGCAGTATATCAAGAAATCAGGAAACCCAAGATCTGGCCTGTCAGTCAGATCCAATTCACCCCTGGTTTAGAATAATCTCATATGACTATAATTTGATGAGAAAAAAGCAACAACACCCCAACCATTAACACTACAGAGGTGCAAAAAATATAAACCAACTTCTAAAAGATCTCATTTGAATGTTCTCTAATTTAGACCAGTGCACATGGTAGAGCCATATAAGCATAACTCCCTATCTTGTGGGCTGCTAGGGTGCAGAGGATTGTTCTTCTTGGCAAAAACCATGAACAGTACATAATGTGTATAGAAACCCTCATATCCCTGGAACAGAATTACAAAGCTAGGGAGCAACATACCTACATGCCCTTTCTCAATGGAACATGGTGCTTAGAGGCCCACCACCACCAAGCAGTCCTGGTTGGTCTTCAAGATAGAATTCAGAGATATGAAGATCCCAAGATTGGTTTTGTTTTCTACAACTTTGCTAGGCACTTCTCTAGTTTTAGGTGCTGAACAGCAGCTGAAACCCTGTTTTTAATCTGATGCTTCAGGAGTAGTCTGCTTGCTACCAAATCCATGTTTACCTGGAAAGATGTCCCACTGAGTTCAGTGGGGCTTATTCCCAATTACATAGGCATAGAATTGTTGCCTAGAAGTTTTCTATCAAATGTGGGAAGGCTACAAATGGCTATTGGATAAATCTTGGTCTTGAGATCTAAGATTAGTAAATCCCCCACCCCCGTAATTTAAAATTAAGAAGAAATTATCCTGTATCTAACTGACCATAGGCAATTTTCACCTTCTCATCTCAGCTTGATTCCTTACTTGCTTACTTGAGCCAACTATCCATGTTCTGCTGAATGAACTCATTTATCCTTAATATGCATCTGGCATGGTACACCTTTTTTTAAAAAAAAACCCACAACTTATACTTGATCCTGCTTGTGGGTGAAATAGGCTAATCTAGTGAGATGCCAGATTTAGAAGAGTGTGGCCTTAATACATAAGGAGTTGGAGAATATAAACTTCAAGTTCTTTCAACTCTGCAAAGTCTTGTTCTCCTGGCATTGTGAGAGTTCAGCCTTTCTTGAGAAGCCGTTGGCCCTTATAAATGGGGTGGGGGTGGACAGTCAGATTTAAATAAGCAGCAGTACAGAGAATGCAACACATTGCAAGATGAATCAGCAGCGCTTATTTTATGCTTCCCATGAGACTAATTATCAAACAACTTCAAATATTAATATGCAATCATATCCTGCTACCAGTACATTGCCAATGAAGGAGACCTGGAAGCAGAATCAATCTGCATGCAGATTACATGGCTACATTAGGAACCATGCATTCAATTTTCATACAATGTGCAATTAAATGAAATGCAGCTATAGCAGTACTCACTCACATTATATCCTAGGGATGCTCACACGTTACATTCAATGTTGTTGAATTATATTTCTATCGCACATTTTCTTTCAATGAGCTCAATCTGATGAGTGCACGATCTGTGAACCTATGTACACAAATAGTTTTGTGCAGATTAACAGGTTTGTGCAGATTAACACACAAGCATGTGAATGTGTGTAGTGCCGATTTTCATTGCAACACATGAGCAAGCTTGTTGTGAATGGGAGTCTGGGCTACTTGTGGCACATAACAATATGTGGAGTTTAAGAAGCATACATTGTATAAAAATCAAACAACATATTTTTTAAGAGAGAAAAAACTTCTGGGTTGATAGAGAAGCCTTCACTATCTCCTTCACTGGCCAAGCATCTAAAGCCACATAAGACAATAATTTGCTGTTTTATATGGCATCCTTTCTACTAGGGGCAAAGCATATACACACTTTTTAATTTTACTTGCTTTTATTTTAACCTTCCTGCTTGGCTCAGTTCCAGCACTGGGAAATGGGAGCAAAGCCCAGGTGGCTTCTGATGGTCCCTGAGCTCACATAGTTAAATCAAGAGTTGCCATCACTGTCATAAAGATGAGCTGGGAGGAGGTGACTCATTATCGCTATGGCTGTTCATGAGAGTCAAATGAGCTGTGAAGGTGTAGAATGAGCCAGACTTTTACCAGTAAAAGCAGTCATGATGAGAAGGAAATCCTTTCTCCCCAAGTAGGGGAAAGCCCTACGCATTCTGGGACCCACATATTCAAGGAACTGCCTTGCTCTTCGGCAGGCCATGTCCCTGTTGTGGTCAGGAAATCAGGCCCTGCACCATATTACATCCAGATAATAGTACGGCAGAATAATAGAATTGCAGAGTTGGAAGGGGCGACGAGGGTCGTCCAGTCCAACCCCCTGCAATGCAGGAATCTTTCACCCAACGTAGGGCTCGATCCCACGACCTTGGGATTAAAAGTCTCATGCTCTACCGACTGAGCTATCCAGCCAGGAGTAGGGCCTTTGCTATCACAGGCCCAAAGCTTTGGAATACCTGGCTTATTGAGGTGAGGAGTGCCTCTTCCTCCTCTGGTTGCACAAGGCTGCTTATTTGGCCCACACAGGTTATTTCTACTTGCCTTTGGTGAAGTCTATGGTTGGCTACTTAAAAGTTTTTATGGTTTAAATGTTTTCTTTATCTACGGTTGGTTTAAATGGGTGCCTTTCACCAGGTTCAGTTGCTCTGGCAGCTGCAGCCATTCCTGGGCAGCAAATGCCCTGACAGTGCTTAACGCTCTGGTAACTTCCTGGCTGGAGTGCTGTTGTCTGTCTTAAAGAAGACCCAGAAGCTTCAGTTACTGCAAAACTCAACTGCCATAATCCTGACTGATACAGCCAGAGTGCCCTAAAAACTCCTATTTTGAAAGACTTCAATTGGCTGCCTATCTACTTCTCAGCAACAGCGACTCCACCCGGTGGGATGGAGCCACAGCAATAGCCTCCTGGCAGCTATGCCACTGCTATTTGCTGGAAGAGGAGAAGGCATGTAGCTCCAAGCTCATGGCTTCCTCACCCCACTAGGAAGTAACAGTGCTGCTGCTGCTGTGAGGTTGTTGCTGTGGTTTTGCTGCCCCAGGCAAGCCATTCCTGCTTATGAGCACATTAAAACAGCTTCCTCAGTTGGGCTCTGTCAACTGCCCACTATGCCTCCCTCTGGGACCATTCATGAGCTGGACAAAATGTCCTTTATTTTTAATGCCATACTCTTATGGTCAGATGTAGCACAGTGTCCTCCAGGAATATGTTATTCTGGGAATAGCTGGACCAGACTCTAGTTTTTCCATTGCTCCCTACAGATATCCTTTATAATGCTTTACCACTGAGCTTCGCAACAGCCTTGTGAAGGAGGGACTTAGGACTGCCTATCACAATACAGTTCTCGCATGGAGGCTCAGTCAGTATTTCGTGGACAATCACTACATAGAATAGATTGGCTCCTACTGTGTAGCCTGCTTCAGTGCCGCTCCTTGAACAATTATGAATAAATTGTGCAAAAGAGCAAGCCATTGTTTATTCGTATTGCAGAATTCGGCTTTCCTCGTTGCAGAATATGGGCTACCTTGCTGCAGAATTCCATATCGTTTCTTATCTTTTGTAGCACAGGGGACTCACACAGCCATGACAAAAAGATTATGTCCTCGGCTGGGTACTACATCGCAAAGGACTGCCTTGGCAGCCCGCAATCCCTGTGGGGCCCATGAGACAAGAGAGTAATTATAGAGCCTTCAATTATGCTAGCAGTGAAAGCATCTCAAATGGGCACTTGGAAGGGAAGAGGAACAAACAGCTCCGGCCTGGCACTCGGCAAGCCACATGACATAGGAATCCTGGATGAATAGGAGCATCAAATGCAAGTCTGCATGACTGACTGCAATCACTGAAACGAATAAAGTCTGGGAGAGGGAGAGGCTAGTGAGGAAGTTGTGGTCAGAAGGAAGGCACATAGTGCAATAACCCTGCTGAAGCTGATCTGATCTGTGTCTGGCCAAGGTTTAGGTGTGACGTGGCCTCAACTCCACTGCCTCAAGATCCACCATGGGATATAAACTAGACTGCTCATGAACAGCTGAAGCCATATGTTGGCTCTGAAGACCCATTGGTACTGAAAATAACTGAAACAGGAGGAATGTGTTCCACCCACTGAAATGCATCAGGAAAAGGCACACGAGATTGATCTTCAGCTGAAAATCATGATATGCTATGTGAATTTAGGAATCTGTCTTAAACTGAGTCAAGTCATTGGTCCATCTAGCTCAATAGTGTCAACTGGCAACAGTTCTCCAGGGCATTCCCAGTCCTGTGTGCAGATGCCAAGGTTTGAACCTGGGAGGACGTTCAGCATGCAGAACAGATGCTCTACCACTGAGCTATGGCTCTTCCCCAAGTGAGCAAGGAAACAGATGAAAGTGGTTGTTTTTCATCAGTTCTCCTTAGCGGGCAACATTAACCCTGCTATGTGGGAAATACCTTGCAGACGACCGCAATGCCTGGAGACAGACAGGCTGTGCTTCCATAGCAGTGACCAGAGGAGGAATGACAGCTGGGAGGAGCGCAGAGAGAAGAAATGCTGTGGTACACCGACATCAGCAGAACCGCAGCCCTTCATCTGCCTCAGCTGCAACCAAACTTCGGTCTCTACAGCCACAGCAGGTGCTGCAACCTTGCAACAGTTTGACTACACCCCCAAAGGTGCACACCTCCATTGTCTCCCAAGACAGACAAATGCCAACAACAACAATTAGCGTATAAAGCACTGTGCAGTTCAGTACTGCCTTTGCAGTGCCTCTGTTTTGCAGAAGTAAAATTAAAACCATTTCCCTTTGTGTAAGACTATCTGTAGGCTGATAAAGGGTATGCATTTTACACTCAGCATATTTCTCAATGTAAGTGACAGAAAGGCCTCCAATCCACTTTCCCATGATAGTTTTTCTGGAGCATCACAGCAAATTTTGTTATTACTAGTGCCACCTATTGGCATCAAAACATATTTTTTTGCAATTAGACATTGCTGCAAATTACATTCTAATCTAAACTGAAAAATCTGTTGTAGTCCGCATAGCACCAAATGCTGTACACCGCAAATTAGAAATAATCTGTGTGTCCAGATGTATCACTGGTAGCCTTTGATCAACAAATATTGGCACAATTCTTGTTACTGGTTCATAAGACAAACTGAGGCAAATTGTCCAAGTTCCAGTTATCAATACAAAGGATTAAGCAATATGTGAGCAAATTCACAATGGCTGTTATAATGGCATTCCTTAAAAGTCTTTCTCAATAGGAGTTCTTATTTCCTTTGTTAATAAGCTAGAGTTGCCCTCTTTATCCTGAGGTTAAGCAGGGGATAAAGAAATCCCTTGATTCTTGGGACATCAAGAAACCCTTTAAAACCTAGAATCAGTAAAAGCAAATCTAGCATTGAAGGTACATAATGTGCTCCGTGGAGAAAGGACAACCAGCTTCCTAATAAACCAGTGAATCACAAGGAATGGAGGCGCTACATGGTTTTCAACGGCTGCCAACACACTGCTGTGCGGTCATGTCATCAAAGGCAATCGATGAATGCCATAGGAGAGACAAGGCTGTAATTCAGAAATGGAGTATAAATCTTTATGGTGTATATATGCATTTGTTTATATCTGACAGTTGTATGTAAGGGAGTTAAACCACTGTTCATTTGCTGTTCCCCATCTGACTTCCTTGTTTCCTCAGTTTATTTGTACAGTTAGTACATGGACTCAGCTGCATTAGTAAAGAAACAACGGTTTGAATGAGCTATAAACATGCAACACTAGATGGCGTGAGAGAGCAGGAAATTTTTATATGCGTTTTTCCATAGGGTTTGTTGTTATAACGATCTAATTTCTTATTTATAGCGGCAGGAGGGGGTGTTTCCTGTGTGTAGATCCACCCTATTATTACTTCCAAACTTTGTTCACTGACACAGTGAGTGAGGCTATGTGAATGGAAATTTTATCAGTCGAGGGCAGTAGGAGCTGTGTCTCGGAACCAAACAGCAACTATAGTATAGCAGTGAATGCTAAATGTTGAACATATATGTCTTTCTACACACTTATTCTTGGCTGTATTAAACAAATCTTTAAAAAGCTATTTATTGCATATTCTCTGTTTGATCCTAAGGATGGAGACAGGCAGTAGTTTTTAAGAGGGCTGAGCAGGATGATGATGCCCATTCTGATAAACTGTTCTGTTCTTTTTTTTAATAACCAACATTGACAGATGATAGTAACATTGCTTACATTTTAGGTTAACTGTTAACTGAGCTTCAGATACGCATTATGCAGGCTAATAACATTTTCAAAAAGGCTGCCACCCAATTAAAGATTAATCTGCTAAACCCCATACCATTAATCTAACAATTAAATTTGCAAATGGGCAAAAACAGTATTTCTAAAGCAAGGCACAAATTCACTTTTGTGAGGAGGAAGAGAGGTTCCACTCTTGTGTCTGGTCAAACAACAGTTAGGATTTACACCATGCTGAAGGAATATACAGAAATGTGCATCATATCAAACTTATTACTCTGGGGTGAAAAAAATTTATCTCAAGCCTGAAAGTAGAAGACATCCTCCCTGTTGCGGTTAAACCATGCCTGAGATCAAGGGAACCATTTTAAGCACCCTCCCATGTATCTCTGACACCCACTTCCTGTTTGTCTTAGCAACCACATCAAAAAGCTTCAAACATTTCGATGTATGAAGCAGGCGAGTGAGACTGGGGTGTGATTTCTTTGCTGAGCTTAACTCTAGTTTGCTGTAAAATGTCTAATTCGGGGAAGAATTGGTCGCTTGCAAAGGAGCCTAGCACAGGATTGACAAAAGGTGTTGCAGAGAGGCACTGATCCTGCATGGTGCAGAGTGCTTCCCCGCAGAGAACTGACCCCTCTGCTCTTGGTCAGAAGTCATGTGGGGAGGAGGTGCAACATTGCCAAGCTAATTTGTGCCCGGATTCAGGGGTGGACCCAGGGTGGGCCAACCTGATTGGGGCCATAGGTGGATGCAGGGGGCTTTGCACACAGCTCTCGTATTTACTCGCCAATAAGTATGTTCATATGGCTGCAGGGATGCTGATAATCTTCTCTTTAAACTTCACCCAGGGCATTTCACTGCTAAGCTAAGGGCAAGGTGATGTCTTCTTGCCAGTTCACATACAGAAGCAGACTGGACTGGCAGCTGAAGCTTCAACAGTGGCAATGAGACACCGTCTTCTGTACTTGAAGGCAGCTGGCTATGTTAGGTTCACAGGGTAGGTCGCAGTGCACACACTGTGTCCACTCTTTGCCGCTCAACATTTGTCACACTCTGTCTCATGGTAGCTCCGTCCCTGACTTCACTGACATTGACAGGCAATAGTAACATTGCTTATGTCCTAAATTTCCTGTTGACCGAGTTTGAAATACGCACTCCGTGGCTAATACGTTTTCAGTAAGTCTGTCACCCAGTTAAAAAATCTTTAGTAGTTTAATCTACTAAAAAATTATATGATTAAATATTCAATTGGGTAAAAGCAGTTGTTCTAAAGCAACGTGGATATGCTTTGCTTTTAGATGACACAGAGGGACAATTGTCAAAGCAGGAGTGGGCATCACAATTATTAGTTTGTTTTCCAGCAAAAAACAAGTCTTGACACCAATGAAAATGCAATACAGTGCCACTGGTGTACACTGTGTATAAATGAAAATAAGACATGTCACGTAGTCCCTGCCCTCAGGCTTAGAAATTGAAAGGCAAGACTTAGCAGAGGAAGCAGGGAAGGAAAAATGTAGGAGGAAAGAGAGCTGTCTGATAATGCCAGAATAAAGAAGAGAGATGTTAAGAACCAATTACATCTGGCTGGGTCCATGCTGAACTTCCCACACTGGTGTTCCTGTTGAGATGGAGGTGGTACAACAACTACCCAGAAGTCCTTTTGGCCCAGAGGTCTTTTGCCCAAAGGCAACTGACAGACCATTGGCCCCCTACGTCAGTACTGCTGGTTGCGGTAAGGTCGACGTTACTGTGGCAACAGCTGATGTTAGCATAGTGGCATGACAGAAAAACACTTCCTCTCTCCCATGCTATATTAAACCTGCAGCTGGAGAGAAAATAGAAGTATCCTCCCACAGAATACCTCACCTCATTTATTTTTAAACCACACACCTAAAAGCCCACCCGCCTCGAGAGTTGTGCATGGGCTGAGACTGTGGGTCAACCTCATGTGCTGATATTAGCTCTTGGCTCTTCCACCCTCAATAGGGAACTGCAGTAAATTCTGACAAACGGATCTGTATATGTGTGTGGTACCACAGGACGCCAGTGGCGCTGTGGTCTAAAATCCTCCTTTAAAATCTGTAAAGCATTTAGGGTTCACAGACCTCCTGAAATAGAGCAGTTTTGACTAGGTGTCTGAAACCCAGAAGGGGCAGTGCTTGTCTAATTTATTGTTAGGCCCCTAATTTTAAAAATGCAAAATTATTTGTGAGCAAGTAGTTCATCTGCTTTATCAGCAGAGTACTTAGTACAGGTACTCTGGCTCCTTGCAGTCAAGATGTTTTGCTTATTAATTTGATACGCTTATATCTTGCTGCATCTCTCCCAACGTGGATCTCAAAGGCAGCAGGCAGAAAGTTCCCATACAGTTTCTCACCCAGACCCTGGTGAGATCCAGACACGCTTAGCTTCTGCACGGTTGCCACATCCTCCTCCCTTCAGGCCACGTCATGAAAGACAGCTGCTAGCAGGCAGTTCCAGGATTCATAAGAAAGGGGCCCTGACCACATCCTCTAAATGTGTTTTTTTAAGTTCATTCTGCTTGAGTACAGTAGGGGAGGAAGAAGCATAGAGGGCGCTGATTGGAACTGAAGTCTCCAAACTCTGCAAAACAGTTAATGTAGTTCAATGGGAACAGTGTGTAAGGTGATGAACACTGTGGGGGAATCCTAACTTTACATATACACTAATGGGGTCTGGTTTACTCCCAGGTAAACATGCTCAGAATTGCAGCCTTGTTCATTGCTACATTTTGCTCCTCCATTGTCTATCCTTCCTCTCTTCCTTTAGAGAGTTCAGAGTTTCCAGGACATTTCCCATCTAGGTATTGGCCATGACCAGACCTATTCAACTCCAGAGGTGGAGCTATGCATGCCTTTTTAAAACCAGCCACTTAGAAATCAGAATCTCGAAACTCCATTTTCTCCCCAATGTGGACCTTAAAAATTTACTATTTTATTTTTTAGCATGTTTGAGTTTTTAACCCCCCCCCCCGAAAACTTCTAATGTCCATATCCCAATATTTACCACTTGGTGACCACCTTTGAGTTTGTTTTTTGAAATGCAAATATCAACCACTACATTCTTAAAAACTGATATTCAAATATATACACATGGAATACAATTTGAACTATATTTACAAAAAGGGGGGGGGCTGTATTAAAGCACTTTGTCTTTTTTCTTCTGGAATACACTGTACATCAAGGAGCAGGAGCAGGCAGTGCAGTTGCATCTGAAGGCTCTATGAACCCAGTTCATTAATGCTGCCAAATCTTCAATGCATATGCATGCAGGAAATAATTCTAAATATACTTGTATGCTGATTCACAAGATTGCATCAGTTTCATGCTTATAACATATTTGCTTTGCTTCTTAAGGCTCCTCAAATCACAGGAATTGCTGCACTCCTGCAAACCAGTACGCACACATATTTCTGGTTCATGGGCTACTTTTTCCATGTGATCAGAAAGGGACAAGAAAACAAGCATGGGCAGCTGTGAACCCTTAATAACTGTGTGAAGGAAATGTGCTGGTAGAGCCAAACTTGTGAATGGACCTTTGTTTGATTACCTAGATCAGGCATGGCCAAACCTGGCCCTCCAGATGTTTTGGGACTACAACTCCCATCATCCCTAGCTAACAGGACCAGTGGTCAGGGATGATGGGAAATGTAGTCCCAAAACATCTGGAGGGCCAAGTTTGGCCATGCCTGACCTAGATAATAAATATGTCTAATTTTCTTGTTAGCAGCTAGTAAGACCTGGGAAAGGACCACCATGACACTTAGTTCCTAGCAGTTGCCATGTCTGACCCACAATGTACGAATGTCATTTGAAAACAGCCACCCACCCTCCTGCCCTTCACCCCAAAATGCCGTGTATATATAATATCAATGTGGATGTCTTGAAACTATTTCAGGGAAAAATAAGTCTCTCAATCTCAAGTGTTCCCTTCACCTCCATTGACTTTTCACTGAATGAAGTGCAGGCACAATGTTAGGGATGGGGAAATCTTTGGCCTTTAGATGTTGTTGGACTCCAGTTCCCACCAGCCTCTGCCAGCATGGCCAGTGATCAGGGATGATGGGACTTGTATTTTGTCCCTGATGTAGGACCTGCACTTCTGTCTGAGTGGTTTGAAAGCTGTAGGTTGTTGCCCAGATATTCACTGAAGGATGCAGTTCCTAGCCCACTTCAGTTGTCAGACACGACTTTCTTCCTCTTCTACAGCTCGGTAAAGGCCAGGGATGAATTTCAGCAGCCTCTTTCGAACACTTCCCTTTCGGCTTTTCCGCGGGAGAGTCCCAAATATGTTTGAGACGTTGCTTCCATCCCAAGAGGGAGATGCCGACCCACTGCTAGTCACACTGATGCTTCTGTGCCTTCTCAGTGAACTCTTCACAAAGGCAACATCACTGTCCCTTGAGAGGAAGCAGTCATCTTCTGTGCTTGACTGCCGGCTAAAAGTCCCACTAGCAGGATCCTCAGAATCGCAGGCTTGGTAGAAGCTGTCCTCACTGTCCACAGTCATTGAGCTCAGGCGGCTTAAACAGCTGCTTTCGCTGGGAAATCGGGGTTTGTTTGCCAAAGCTGACCCTGATCCAGCATAATCATCACCAAATAAGTTAGATTCTTCCAGTCCCACAAATTCAAGTGGCGAGCACATTTCCCCTAGGAAAGAGACAGAAGAGAACATGCATTACATACCTCAAAATGCACAAGCTGGAATAATACACAGTGGGTGCCTCGGTTTACGAACTTAATTCATTCCGGAGGTCCGTTCTTAACCCAAAACCATTCTTAACCACACCGCCAGCACACGACTTCCACTCGCATCCTGGGGCAAAGTTCACTACCCAGAAAACCTACTTCCAGGTTAGTGGTGCTCGTAACCCAAAGCGTTCGTAAGGATGACGGTACATAACCCGAGGTTCCACAGTACTGAATGTACTGATCTTGCTGAAATATCATTGGAGCTCTCACTTTGGAATGGGGGAGAAATTACATTCATTTTCATTTAAAGGTTTTCATTTAAAGGTGACCCTTCCTAATTCACACTCTCTGAAACAACATGAGAACCAAAACACAGCCATCTTTCAAAATTCACACTTTCCTGAATTTTGCAATGCAGTTTTCCAGCCAAGTAAGGTGTACAAAAATTTAAAGGCGACCCTTCCTAATTCACACTCTCTGAAACATGAGAACCAAAACACAGCCATCTTTCAAAATTCACACTTTCCTGAATTTTGCAATGCAGTTTTCCAGCCAAGTAAGGTGTACAAAAATCCATATATCAGGAAAATTCCATAAATCAGCAAAATTCAGGAAAGTGTGCATTAGATGCACATATTACTGAAAAGAACATACAAAATTGAATTATTTTGGGGGGGGATTGCTTTGCAAAAAATGTGTAAGGCAAAATTGCATACAGTTATGCAGATGAGGAGAAACGGGACTAAAATGCTGGTGAATTTCCATTAGGACTTTTTCTTTTAAAAAAATTGCAAACTGGTGCAGAAATGTGGAGATATGAAATTAAGATTGGGGGAGGAAATGCAAAATTGAATGAAACCGAAATTGACAGATCCACCCATTGCTAGCTCTCAGATGACACGATGAGCTCTCCAGTGGGCAAGGGCGGGGCTTGTTTCACTTCTGCATTCTAACTGGTGCACATTGTGTGAATGTGAAAGCTGGTGAAGTGTAGTGGTAGGCGAGACTGAGTTATGAATTGTATCTGCCATGAACTTATCAGGGAGCCTTAGGCAAGTCTCTCTGCCATCTGCAGAAAGGGGGGTGATAATAATAACTTAACCTTGCAGTGTCGCTGTAAGAATTACAACTAAAAAATGCATGGTAAATTCTTTGAGTACTCAAACATGCTATGCTAGGAATGGGGAACCTCAGGTCCAGGGACCAAATGTGGCCCTCCAAGTCTCTCTGGTATCTCTTGGAACTCTTGCCAAACTAAACCCCTTTCTTTCCCTGCTTCACACCCCAAGTGTTTCTGCCTGACTAGAATGTGTCATTGAACTCTGATAATGCCTCTTGCTTGCTTGGGGTGTGTGAGCATGCATAGAGGAACTAGCCAACTCTACAGAGGTATCCACCCTCATTGCTCTTTCTTCTCCTCCTTTCTTACATTTATATACCACCTTTTCCTCTGAGGAGCTCTGTGGTTCTCCCCATTTTCTCCTCACAACAACCCTGTGAGGTAGGTTAAGCTGAGACATTGTGACTGGCCCAAGGTCACCCATAGCTGAGTGAGGATTCAAACCCTGACCTCCTAGGTCCTAGTCCGACACTCCACCGTGACTCCACATTTGCCCCTGGCCCTGCCAACCTCTGGAAGGTTGCTCAGAAGAATGTTCCTCACCCCTATGCTATGCAAATGTTAAGTTCTATTTTTTACTTAGCCGGCCTGAGAGCTGGTGTAGTATAATGGTCAGAGCAGCGATGGCAAACTGATGACCCTCCAACTCTCATCAGCCCCAGTCAACATGGTCAGTGGTCAGAGATCAGGGGAGCTATAGTCAAACAGTATCTGGAGGGCCACAGGTTACCAGCCCCTGCACTAAGAGCATCAAGCTAGGGCTAGCAAGAATTGGATTATAAATCTCTGCCCAGCAATGGAGCTCAGTGGCTGGTGCTGGACCTGTCACCATCTCTCTCCCTAACCTACATCACTTAAACTCTTCGTTGTTTCCAGATCTCTGTGGAGGTCCCAGATCTCCTCTCTACCTTCCAAGTTTCCCTTACCTTCAGTTTAGAGATGAGCCAAATTCATGTGACCTTCTATTTTGGGGCCAAAATTCAATTACACTTGTATCACATAATACAAATAATATTGTGGTTTTTATACTGTAATCTGCCCTGTGATCCTCAGATGAAGGGCGGTATAGAAATTAAATAAATAATAAGTCAAGGCTGTTTATTAAGACTCTGGGGAATTCTACTTTTTCCGGTGTAGATCACAGCAGCCTTGAAAAATCAATACAAGTGGATACAAAATTCATGTATTTATATTTAAGGCATTTATATACTGCCCTTCATAAATATCTACCCCCAGGCAGTCTACAATGCAGATTAAAAACAAAATAGCAGCAATAAGAAATAAAACGTAAAGGTAAATAAATAAAACAAATACAATTAAAAACAAATCTGCTGGATCAGCAAGGTGAAAAGCTTCGTTTGCAGTGTTTAAAATGCAATTTCCTAAAAGCAGAAACTTCATGCTAAAGACTACTGTATGCACAATGTTTTAATACCAGCCAGAGGAGTACAGTCAGTGTCATATGGCCACCATATATTTAAAGTATTATCATATGAATTTAAATAGTAATAGCTTCCAACGAAGAATTCTGGCAGCTGTAGCTTGATAAGGGTGCTGAGAGCTGGTATGAGACCACTATTCCCTTCTCAGAGCTACAGTTCCCAGCGTGGTTCAACAATCAATTTATCTTCACAGGGACGTCTGGGAATTGTAGCTCTGAGAAGGGAGCAGGGGCTGCCTAACAACTCTCAGCACACTTAACAAACTGCAGCTCCCATAATTCTTTGGGGGAACTGAAGACTTATCATGGCAATTTATGCTATGGCCAGTATTCTTCTATACAGCTTCTCCCAAACTTTATATCTGCAGGAGAGAACAAAGGCAAACCAAAATCTGGAACTCAGGAAACTCATTGACTCACTGGTGTTCACATCATTCTTGCAGAGGAAACTGGGGTGGTTATGCATTCTTATTTTCTATCATAGGAAATTCAGCCTTACCATTAGCAAGGTGGTGTTCTCGTAAGCACAGTGACTGGAACTCCAGCAATTTTTCTTGCAGGGTTTTCTGTAAAAGGCGAGCAGAGATCACTGCAATTTGGGGCACAACACTTTATTTATACACTCAAGCCCCCATTGTGATTGTGACAAACGTGTCCAGTGATTTTCTCTGAATTGGTCCAGTTGTGTCTGAGGGATTTGTATTTGTTTTTAAATGCAGTTTAGTTATTTATCCCTCTTTCCTATGTTGCCTTTTTCCTGTTGTTGTTTTTAATCAGTATTTTAAAAAACAACAACAACAACCCAAAGGCATTGGAGTCAGTTGGACACTAATTAAAGTGAATGGTGGGTGGGTGTTTTTTTGGAGGGGGGAGGGAGGGAATAATGCATATTCAAGTTATTGGTGGAGGGGGGTCATGATGGACTTTGGGTATTCAGATTTCAAAATTTGCTTACTGGTCACACACCTGGGGAGTTGAAAAATGCCCAAGGGAAACATCAGAGTCTAAGAGAAATGACCAGGATATTGGACTAGATGGGTCTTTGGTCTTATCCAAAAGGATCTCCTTATGTTCTTATTGGGACACATAATCCCATCTCACTTTCCCCTAGAACAGCTGAGCAGTGACATTCTGTACTGTATATCATAGATTACTGCAAATGTATGTATTACACTTCCTTTAAACTCCAATCCCTTTCCTTAAACCCCAGTGCGTTTCCTTCCAAGAGAGAGAAAGATCATCATCAGGGAGTTTATCCAAGTTTTGGATAAGTGACAAGACAGCATTCTTCTTAGTTTGCCAGGCTTCATAATAATCAACCACTGTGCACTCTCATTAATCACAGCAATGAAAAAGTTTGGCTCTGCGGTTCAAGCACATTTTGCTAGCTCTTTCTAGGCTGGATGGCAGGAGTCCCTTGCCTTCTTAGCTGCTTTAATCAAGGCGCTTGCTACCATCCCAGGATTTGGTGTCATCTGGAGGTCAAGCTCAGGTGGTGGCTTTGGGGTTATGTAAGCAGTTTGGCTGGGCCAATGGCCTTCCCACGTTTCCTCCTTTGGTTTCAAGATTTTGTAGCAGAGTGGAACAGCAGCAGAGTGAAAGGACCTTTCCCTCATATTCTGTGCTGGATATTGGCAGCATGGTTGCAGTGATGATTTATGGGAATTTCACAGCAGCGGCTAACGGCTTAATCAAGATGAAGGCCCCGTTGTGCAGCTAAAGAAACCTTTAACCCTGTTCCTGCCAGGATTTCACGCCCAATGAGTAGAAGGGAAGGTGAAATAAGTTTAACTCCGAATCAGGGACAATAATTCATGAGCTCTATGTTAAGGATAATGGTTTAATTTCCTGAGATGAGAATGTTCAGTTATAAGTGCATAGGTGCTTCAATAGATTAGGAAACTTACGTGATCAGGTCTCCAGTTAATGCAGAGGCATAGCTGTCAACCCTCCCTTTTTTTGCGGGAAACTCCCTTATTCCAATGCCGTTTTCCGCTGATATATTGTTGATATCCCTTAAATTTCCCGGATTTCAAAGGAAGCAGCTCCTCTCCCTCCCTGCCGGCCAGGGAGGCTCCTCAACTGCGTTGCTCGGCTGCCAATAAGGAGTCTGAGACCGACTGGAGGCGGAGCTTGCATGCCTTGTGCAGCCAGACCCTCACGCCCAACCAGACAGACAACCTGCCTGCAGTCTATGCGCTCGCTCTTTCGCTCACCCGTTCATGCGCAGCCTCTGGAGCGCAGGGTGGCGAGGCTACTTGGTGCCATTGCACCGCCCTCGCGGCATCCCTTATTTTCAAATCCAAAAGTTTGAAAAAATCCCTTATTTTCAAATCCGAAAGTTGACAGCTATGTGCAGAGGAGCCTGAGCATGTACAATGGTATGTGTGCAACTTTCCACTATGTTCAGACCTTCCACTGAAAGTGTGGAGGAGTAGGAGGAGGAGCAAGGCCAGTGGACACAATTCTGCTTTTTCCTTTGGTGGTTCAGTATCTGTGCAACTGAAAATCCAAACAAGGCTACTGTTT
Organism: Darevskia mixta; assembly: GCA_034641385.1. Taxonomy (NCBI): domain Eukaryota; kingdom Metazoa; phylum Chordata; class Lepidosauria; order Squamata; family Lacertidae; genus Darevskia; species Darevskia mixta. The sequence continues at coordinate 22,800,018 of JAWWNH010000001.1, forward strand.
CTACTGGGTGTTGTTCTATCATGAATTAGACGAAGAGTTACGTTGTTAAAAACTCTGCAAAGTGAGGCTTTCCAGTCATCAGGAGCAGGTGGAATCACATGATGCTTGCTGACTCCCCTCTCCCAATATAATATTCGGGGGCTGAAATGTACTTTCCTGGCTTAAGCTGCAGGCACAGAGCCCAAGGAAAGCTGAACGGGTGCCATTCTGCTTGAGCTGCTGCCTGTACTAAGTCCTTTCCAACAAACAGAAAAGTTGGCTGCCCATTAATCACATTGCAAAATGAGTCAAAACTAGCAATAAAAGATTTAACAATTTTGCGTTCTTTTAATAACTGAAGACATGCAGCGTTACGTTCAGGCCCATTTTTTGTCTTCCTCATCCCAAAAAACAGTGTCTAGGGCAGGTGCTCTACTCTTCATTATGATAGCATTAGTGTAATTGCCATCAGAGAGAGATGAGGGGTTTCCCCCTAAGGAACTTTCCTGCTCCTCTCCCCCGCCTCCACCTGTTGAGATTGCATTATTTGGGGAAGGGGGAGCAGTGGGCAGGGCTGGAGTAAAAAGTGGGCGGGGCCATTATTTTCCCCTTTCTGTTTCCCTTTCTCCTCCCTCATTCTCATTCTCTCTCTGTCTCTTCCTCCTGCTCTTCTCCCCCCCCCCAAGTTGCCAGGGGAAGGATAGGATCAAAGATCTGAACTAATCAACAGTTGGACCAGTTGAAGCTCCTGAGTTATCTTGAAGAACAACCCCATGTAGACTGGAACAGGCTGCCCCCCCCCCTTTCTGGACTTAAGAACTTAGAACACATGACACCTCCCTCTTTCAAGGATTTCATCACTGCCTCAAAACACCTGCCTAGCCCTTCAGTTGGCTCTCCTGATTCAGGTGGGACAGAGAAAAGGCTGGTTAGTTTCCCTAGATACTGTGATTATAATGTTGCTACTTTACATGGCAGATGTTGTTTTGTTGCTGTTATTGATTTGAAGGTATTTATATTGAATTTGCTTTTATGTCTCGTATTATGGTTCCCTATCTGAACCACTCTGAGTTCACTTTGTGAAGAAAATCAAAGATATAAGCCCCTAAATAAACAAATGTATCTTCAGGTGGTTTTTGCATAGAGGTTAAAACTGATGCTTTCTATCCTCTATATAGAATCAGTACCTTCAAGAACCGCAGCTTAGTTTCCAGTTCCATCCGCTTCATTATCAAGGATTCATTCACAGTATCTAACCTGCAAACAGTAAGTATTATTATTATTATTATTATTATTATTATTATTTATTACCACTATTAATAAAATTTCATACTGCTAATATGAATGCAAGTTAAAATGTCAGGCATGTGTTTCCTGCATTGGACTGTGGCTCCATCTAGTCTTGGCTGTTTCTCCCTTACCAGATATAAGCCATGCTGAAGCTCACAAGGAGACTGGCGATAGCCATCCCCTGTTACTTGCCTCTGGCAAATATGAATGTTTGCAGATATCATTTACATACTTGCTTTTTGAGACAGACAAGATTGCTATTGGGGCAACCATGTCTTATATTTTAATTTTGTTCTGTGAACACCCCCCCCCCCCGAGACCTCCAGGTATAGGGTGGTATATAAATTCAACAAATAAATAAATAAAATAAAAACCAGCTTAATAACTTCTGGCAGCTCAAGTGGATGAGGAGGCAAACTTGGGCTCATGTCATCACTGATTCTTGCCTAATCAGGATAGAACGTGTATTGCTGGTTAAGAATGTGAAAGGACTTAAAATCCATTTGTGATTAAATGCCATTAAATAGTGCCTGAGTAGTGGGGGCAAAGAGATATTCCAGGGTTGTGATTGAGAAAGAGAAGGGGACATAGGAGAAAACAGGTGTACTTTTATTAAGATGAGGAGCCTACATCCCCTATGAGTTCTGTCCCATTGATATGTCCCAAAGGAGCCATAGGGTAACAGACCTTAATTGACTGTCATATGTCAGCCAAATTTTAGGCTGTGTTGCAACTATCGGGCAACTCAGGCTCTGAGACTGGCAGGTGCAGTTTACTGTCCCATCAACTTGCTGTGTAGTGCATTGAAAGAGGGCCTTCTCTGTAGTGGCACCCTGACTACGATATTCCTCCTTCCTGGAGGTATAGCTGGCCACAATTCTGTTGCCTTGTTAATAAAACACTTGCTCTCTCAGGCTTTGGAGCAGCTTCCTTAAGCAGCTTTGAATTTTCTTATTTATCTGGATTGTTCTACTGTCCCCACTGTTTTGATTTAAATCTGTTGTCATTTTAATTGTGTTTTATGCTTTTAAGTAAGGCTGCTTTATTTAAAATGTTGCAAAGTCCTCTATGATCACAATGCAAAGAGTAGTCCGTACGTTTATTAAATAGATTAAATACTGTTTCAGATTCTGGACTTAATGGTTGTATAGACATACACACAAACACCACCTTCTTCCGTTAACCTCAATATATGGTAAGCCAGCTCTGTTGCTGCATTTGGGCTCATTCTGCTGAGGGGGGCCCTGGATCTTTGCCCCAAAGTTCTGCCCTGAGGGCACCATTGGCTTTTGATGACAAATGCCTGCCTGCCTGCATACTCTCTCTAATGTTCTGAATCCTGGAATGTTTATTGTGGTCTTTGCCCATTGTTGGAGATTGGATGCAGTCTTGGCCATTTCTCTACTTTCATACGCTAGCTCTTATTAGCCAAAGCATTCCAGCCTGGGCAAAGCAACCTCATTCCTTCCTTAACATGTGCAAAAAACCAATGCAATAACAAACCATGAGAAAACCCTTTTTGTCCTCTTGGGGGCAAAAGGGCTTTTGATTACCTCAAAAAGTTCCCTGATGACTTGATCAAGTCCACCATTTGCTTATGAGCAAGTCCTTCGGTGCTCATTCCGTTGATATTGGTCAAAATATAACCTATGATAATTCAAAAACGGACATAATTAGAGACTGTGTATTCATTGTTCCCTCTGTATCCTAAAAAAATAATAATAAAGCAAATGGGAGAAGCAGTAAACCAGGAGTGGGAAACCTCAGGCCCAGGGTCTGACTGTGGCTGTCCACACATCCATGCCCAGGCCTCAAGACTCTGTCCAGGCTAGAGGTGCCAACTTAAATAAAATAGGGGGGGCAGGTAAGCCCTGCGACACATAATCGATCACATGATGCAGTGCATGCACACCATTTGAACAGCAATGCCCATCAACTTTGGGGGGGGGGTTAAGGCCCCTCTGCCCCTAGGAGTTGGCTCCTATGGTCCAGGCCAAACTGTTCACTGACTTCACTCTGATGGCAATCTTGTAGTGATTTTATCTGACTAGAATATATCCTTGAATTCTGGTGCCTCTTGCTTACCTGCATGGCAAGAGGGGGGGGGGTGTCTGTGTCTACATCCACACACACACACACACACACACACACACACACACACTACTGGTGTGTGGCCCCTGGAAAGTTGCCTGTGAGGAAATGTGGTCCTCAGGCTGAATATTTTCCCCATCCCCGCAGTGAACTTTGTTCGGGTGAATTTTAGGGTGGGGGAAAAGGCTAGTTACCACTTTGGAGTCCGGCAAGAGAGGCGGGGCTTCCTTCTTTAACTTTGCAGATGTATGTGCAAGTTTCCAAGGAGTGGCAGATGTGGCGCTGCAATCGAAGAGTCTGTGAACAGAAACACAGCGTTGGGAACAGGAAAAGGTTTATCTTGCGGCACCAGTTCACAGAAGTAGTATCGAAACTGGCTTACGTACCCATCAAACTGCATCCTCCCACCCATTCACTCTCCCACGCACCACTGAAACAAACGCTTCCTCTTTCTAAAAGATAAGTAGTGGAGGGAGGGGTGCTAACAGGAACAAACAATGTTCCCACCCGACAACAAGGCTGTCCTTCTCCTTCCCAGACATTTAAAGAAGATCAGGAAGAAATTGCTCATATGGCACCACAAAAGAAATTATGTGTCCAAGGCCCTAGTGTGTTACACAGCTGTAAGACAGTCTGACAGTGGGTAGGTATAATAATTCAACAAGCACCCAGCAGAACAGGGGGACAATTTTTATTATTATTATTTATTAAATTTGTGTTCCACCCTATACCTGTAGATCTTAGGGCGGTTCACAACATAAAATTACAATATCAAGGATCTGGTCAGAGCCAAAGCAATGTTTCTTAGGTCTCCTGCCTGGGCATAGCTAATGGCTGCAACTAACAAAATGAAGGGAATGTGAAGCAAAACTAAAGTAACTGTTTTGGCCCTAATCATAGAATCATAGAGTTGGAAGAGACCACAAGGGCCATCCAGTCCAACCCCTGCCAAGCAGAAAACACCATCAAAGCATTTCTGACAGGTGGCTGTCAAGCCTCTGCTTAAAGACCTCCAAAGAAGGAGACTCCACCACACTCCTTGGCAGCAAATTCCACTGTCGAACAGCTCTTACTGTCAGGAAGTTCTTCCTAATGTTTAGGTGGAATCTTCTTTCTTGTAGTTTGAATCCATTGCTCCGTGTCCGCTTCTCAGGAGCAGCAGAAAACAACGTTTCTCCTTCCTCTATATGACATCCTTTTATATATTTGAACATGGCTATCATATCACCCCTTAACCTTCTCTTCTCCAGGCTAAACAGACCCAGCTCCCTAAGCCGTTCCTCATAAGGCATCGTTTCCAGGCCTTTGACCATTTTGGTTGCCCTCCTCTGGACACGTTCCAGCTTGTCATGTCAAGATGACTAAATGGGATAGCCAGGGGAAACAGCGTCCCCTCCCAAGGCTAGCTCAAGCCATTTTGCTGCCTGAGGCAGAGCAGCAAATGCTGCTGACACGGCCAACCAAGTGGTTTTGGCACCTCGAGCAGGAAATCTCACAAGCATCTCTGCCCCTCCCTGGTAATAAAAATAGAACAGTAACAATTTGCTGTCCTTTCATGACACCCCAAATCAGCTGCCTAATGCGCCTAATGGCAGGGCTGGCCCTGCAACACCACCTCCCCACTCCAGTGGTTAAATGCCCACAACAGATATTCCTCACAATATAGCATTGGAAAAGGAAGGGAAAGGAAGAAGAGGAACTCAGAGGCATTCAGTGCTGTGAGATCTTCTGAGCTCTCACAGGGAGCCAGACCCTCCTCCAAGAAATGCATGGCAAATAGCTGCTGTTGTTGCAACAGTTATACTCCAAGTTTCTTCCAATGGGGGGTCAAGGTGGTGCACATGGCTCTTCACTGCCCCCATTTTATCCTCAACAACAACCCAGTGAGGTAGAGTAGACTGACAGCCAGTCAGCTTCCTGACTATTTCAACCCTTCTCTCCTAGGTCCTAGTCCAGCACTCTAACCAGTAGGTCTTCCTACTGGTTATGAAATGCTGGCTTAGCATGGAATAAAGACCTCCCCATTCCAGTAAACATGGGGTAACAACCATGAGGAGCAGTTTAGAACCCCGTGAAACATTCTCTTTCTAAAGGTTGTGAAGAAACACTTCTGTTTGTTTGTTTGTTTGTTTGTATTTTTGTCCCCTCCTTCCTCTAAGCGGGATACATGGTTCTCCCCGATATATCCTCACAACAATTTTGTGTGGAAGGTTAGGCTGAGGAAAAAACCAGGACCAGCTCCAGGTTTGAGAGAGCCAAGTATCCCATAGTGTTCACACACACACACACACACACACACACACACACACACACACACCTGCTTACATGGATGAGTGTGCTTGGGCTAACCTGATAATGGCAGTAGCACTCCAGAATGGTTGAGAGCTCCCATTTTAATTTCCCTGCATTCATAGTGTTAAAGGCTCACCTGAATTTCAAATCCAAATGTTTCATTATCTTCTTTGAAGATTTTAAGTGACTTTCTGCACAGAGAGAGAGAGAGAGAGAGAGAGAGAGAGAGAGAGAGAGAGAGTGAGAGTCAATAACCCATTGGAAGGGAATAACGTGTTTAAGGCTTTAGAATAAATGTTCTGTTCATTGTAAGCATCAGTAGTTCTTAACAAGTGCTGTGCAATGAAAAATCTAAAATCTCCCTACATCTCCAAAGATCTCGTGGACGGGATTGTTTACAGGACGTAAACATGATGTGTACAGGATTGTACACATCACCAAACTGTCACTGTGACAATGTGGATTGACTGGATGTGTGCACAGCTGAGCATACAAGGAAGCAATCGTGCCATTGCCTCTCATCTCCTGCAGCTAAGGATACTTGAGGGATCCATCCTCTGACCAGATCTGCACATCCCAGACTTAACAAGCAGAACTGTACACAGTTATGCTTCAGATTTTACACTTCCCTGAATTCTGTGATGCAATTTTCAGCTTCAAAAAAGAAGTACTGAAATGCATATAAAAATGCTTAGGATAAAATACATTTAAAAAGGGGGGGAATACATTCAAAAATACAAATTTTCATGCAGATTTGGGTGTGCTTTTTTTTTTTTAAAGCAGCAGAAATGGGAATAAATGGACTTCTGCACAAACACATCCCAGCGTGACATGGATAAGAAATAGACTCATTCATCTATCCTCCCTCCCAGCTTACCTCCACGTTTTCCAGCATGGTATCATTTCAACCCACTTTCGAGTTCTGTGCTAGGCATATAGTGAAATGACCACCTAATTCAGGGGTAGGCAACCTAAGGCCTGGGGGCCAAATGTGGCCCAATCGCCTTCTTAATCCGGCCCGTGAACTGTCTGGGAATCAGTGTGTTTTTACATGAGTCGAAGGTGTCCTTTTATCTAAATGCATCTCTGGGTTGTTTGTGGGGCCTGCCTGGTGTTTTTACATGAGTAGAATGTGTGCTTTTATTTAAAATGCATCTCTGGGTTATTTGTGGGGCATAGGAATTCGTTCATTTCCCCCCCAAAAAAAAATATAGTCCAGCCCACCACACGGTCTGAGGGACAGTGGACTGGCCCACGGCTGAAAAAGGTTGCTGACCCCTGGCCTAATTGCTTCACCCCTCACAATACTACCGGTATATGCATGAATCCTTTCTGTCCCTATATTTGGCTTCCCATTTTGGTTGTGTGGTCTGGGCCACTGAGTGAAAGGAACGCATCACATATAAAGTGTTGTCCCAGTTCCTCTGCACTCTGACCTTCTGTCTACCCAATTGGTAGCACAGGGGAAATGACCAGCCATGCACTAGAGAAATGATTTCAAATCCATTCCCAATATCATCATCATCAAAAGAAAGTATATACCACCTTTCATTTCAAGAAGAAATATGAAGGTGGTTAACTCTCTAGCGATACTCTGCCACACTGCAATATGCAATGGTGGTTGCATTAGCTACTGGGTTCAGGGATGGGCTGCGGGTATGCATTGCTCAGTCTTTCCACAATTCTCCAGCCCACAGATTTCATTGTTGTTATTAGTTTTTTCGCAGTATCTGCCTTGGGCCTCCACACACAATTATCGCATTTCTAGTAGCAGTGTAACGAACTAATATTTAGAGAGAGAAAGCAATGCCTTTATTACCTTTGAGGGCCAACAGAGTCACCTGAAGAGATTGTCCTACTTAAAGCAAGCTGGAAGGAGAAGAGAGAAGGGAGGATGTTGCATTAGAAATTCATTTGTGTCTAGAAAACAAAATGCTAGATGAAATCTTTACATATGCAAAACTGTCAATAAGAATTACGCTCAATAAGGTCCACCTGGGTCCTTTGAACAGAGCTAAGCAGGTGACTCCAAAAGTTCAAATTCACGGCATGATGAAGACTGTTACACCCTCTTGATTTCCCCCAGCTTAGGAACACGCAAACGTTAAAAATGGCCCTCTTGGATCAAAGGCCCAACTGCATTCTAAACCAGGCATCCCCAAACTGCGGCCCTCCAGATGTTTTGGCCTACAACTCCCATGATCCCTAGCTAACAGGACCAGTGGTCAGGGATGATGGGAATTGTAATCCAAAACATCTGGAGCGCCAAAGTTTGGGGATGCCTGTTCTAAACCCTACAGTGGTCAACCAGCTACCCTATATACTCGAGTATAAGCCTAGTTTTTCAGCACATTTTTTGTGCTGAAAAAGCCGCCCTTGGCTTATACTCGAGTGAGGCAGGCAGTGGCTCCTATGAAGCTTTCCCATGTTTTTTGTGTTAAAATTGGGTGCCTTGGCTTATATTCGGGTTGGCTTATACTCGAGTATATACGGGTATTTCCAGGAATCCCTCAAGTGGGGCAAAAAAGAAATACGGTATCCCTTCTCTCCTGGTTGCTCACCAGCAGGTGGTGTTGGGTGGCATCCTGACTCTGGTTCAAGCACCTATCATGGCTACTAGCTGTTGATAAAGGCATCTCTCCAAAGAGTGCTGGCCCTACCATTAGGCAGAGTGAAGCTGCTGCCCCAGGCAACTGATTTTGGATGTCATGAAAGTGAATAAATTGTAAGTCGTGGGTTGCCTTTCAGTTGTGACTCTTCACTAACAGAAGTGGTTGTGCTTGCTCAAGGCAGGGCACTGGATTTTCAAAGATTCCTCCTACGCAGTGCAACTCCTCCTGTTTTGCAGAATCTACTTCTGAAGAATAGCGGACCCTTTGAAACAGAATGGGGTATGCCATAGAGGGTGCTATTGGTAGAAGGGATCAAGGTGTCTCGTCTTGTGCTAGTGAAAGTGCATTGCTAGGGCAAAGGCACCATTTGATACACCATCAACAACAACAACAACAACAACAACAACAACAACAACAACAACAACACTTCTAGGGAATAGGGAAAGGATCTTATGGGATTTTCTTCCTCAGGTACCAAAATAACTTGACTGGCTTTGGATACTGTGCCAAAATACCTAGGGCCAGCCCTGACTCAGAGACATCAACAACCCAGTCATCACCATTGCCTGAAGTTAAACGCTTGAGGGAACAAATTTCAGCTCCCTAAAGTGGAAAGCAAGAGCCTCTCTTGATTAAAAATACAGTGGTACCTTGAGTTAAGTACTTAATTCGTTCCGGAGGTCCGTTCTTAACCTGAAGCGTACTTAACCTGAAGCACCACTTTAGCTAATGGGACCTGCTGCTGCCGCTGCGCTGCCAGAGCACGATTTCTGTTCTTAGTGGAGTTCTTAACCTGAAGCGTACTTAACCCGAGGTACCACTGTATAATCCATCTCAGTACATTTGTCAGATGAGAGCAGTCCCAGGTATGGCACACCTCAGTCAATTTAGCAAGCAGCCAAGGAACTTATTGACAGAGGTGGCTTGAACGGTGAATTGATCTTGGGCCCAAAGCCCCATGCCTATGGTTGCTTTCAAGATTTAACCACAGCACAAGCAAAGCACTACAGACCATGCCTGGTCATAATCCCTTAGAATCAACTGGGATTGCCTGTGCCAAGCCTAATTCCTGCTTCTGTGCCCAGGGCCTGAGGAGGAACAGCACATGGCAGCCTCCTTTCCAAGTCACCCTCCTTTCCTAATATTAGTACTCAAGTTGTTTTGGCATCCGAGGAAGAAAATCTTACAACCACAGAGTAGAATTTAAAAGATAACCCTTTGTTTCCCGGTCGCAAAGCTCCAAATCAGCTGGCTGAGCCTGAGGCAGCTGCCTCCCCCTGCCTAATGGGCAGACCAGCCCTAAAACAGTAGCCTAAGACATAGAAATTGAACAGGTGTAGATTTCTGTGGCATAGAGATAAATGGTGGGAAAGCCTCACCTGCTAAATTTCTGTGATTCAGGTGGATAATATAAGCACAGCATCTAGGACTGTTAAAAGATTGCAACTCTAAAAGCAATAGACCAGGCACCCACAAACTCGGCCCTCCAGGTGTTTTGGGACTACAACTCCCATGATCCCTAGCTAACAGGACCAGTGGTCAGGGATGATGGGGAAAACAGCTGGAGGGCCAAGTTTGGGGATGCCTGCAATAGACGGTTCAGGGCTGGCCCAATACATTTTGGCACCTGAGGTGAACCACAAAATGGTGCTCTCCTCTCCACCAGGGAAGAAGGGGTGAGTGAAGGTCTACATCAGGAATGGGACCGGGGTGATAAAAATCACACCTTGCCTCATGTGTGGACCAGCCCTGAATCTACCCAACAAGTCCTCTGCATCGTTATTTCCCATTAACCCAACTTGGAAATGAATGAACAAGAGCAGCAATAGAAATGTGAAGCATAGGGAAGACATATCCCAAAAAATTCTGTGGTGTGCTGAAGGCAACCCTCTTTATCCTTGGTACCTCTGATATAGATATATTTCCCACCCCATTCTCTTGACTGTAACTTGGTTTAACTGGTTTTAAAACTCTTTTTAAATTGTTGTAACCCACCTTCATGGTGAAATCTGGGCAAGAACTAATAATAATAATAATAATAATAATAATAATAATAATAAATTCATAAATAATGAAACATACCTGCTTGTAGTCCCTAGACAACGTGTCTATTGAATTTGTGAATGCCTGGCTCCTCTTGTTGTCCAGTGGTGGGTTACCTATTGGGTCCAAGTACGGGGTGTAAATTGAGCCCACGCAGTTGGCGTTGCGGTTCTGCTGAATGAGCCTCTTTAAGGACATCTTGAATTCAACTGGAAGTCATTCACAGGCTAGCATTGCTTAAGGAACCTTGCGCGACTGAGGAAGGAAGCCAACTAAAAACATAACCTCAGCTGTGAGCAAAAGTAGCAAACGCACAAACTGGGGGGGGGGGGAGGGAGGAGAACAAGGTCATGTGACTTGTGGTTTAGGTGCAGTTTACATAAATCTCTTCTCACAGATCAGTCAGTGTTACTCAATGTTTCTTTTTAAGCTTACAAGAGTTTGTCCCTGCAATTAAAGCAATCTGCTTATTCCCTCCCTCCCCCCCCCCACACACACTATCAACCCCCCATCCTCCCGTCCAGGAACACACACTGCTTGGATGCAAACAGAAGCAACTCTTTATCGTGCAGTTTCTATGCCCCCTTGATAGTTTGTGTCTAAAACACCATCTGGCTTTAAATGCCCTTGGATTTGATGAGTTTGCCGCTTTCTCAGGCTTGTTTAGTTTAGTTTTGTTTTTTAACTCCCCATTTCCCACAGAACAGGACAGATTAATAAGATTTTTGTTAATATAAATAGATTAAAACCATAACTTACGTGTAAAGCAGTAATTCTTCAAGTGGTGGCAGCAGGGAGGCCTTACCCAGGGATGTGTAGCTAGTTATAGACACTGAGGGCCACATTCCCTCCTGGACAGCTTTCAGAGGGCCACATGCCAGAGATGAATGACGCCAGAGGCAAAAGTGGGAGGAGCAACAAAAGCACATTTCACCTTTCCTCAGTAGGCTAGTGCTTTTTACATATCCTCAACACACTCCTCTTTCCAGGCAAACACAGGCAGTATCAGAGCAGGGGCGGATTTTAGGGGAGTATGACTGGTGCCGGGTCAAGAGGGTGCTGCAACAATGACTTAGAGCAGAAGGTGCAAGAGGCCAGGGGTGCCTAATTTTGGTGTCACACAGAACGCCCGCCGGAATCTGAAAGCCCAAAGGCCACCACTGAGTGCAAGGATATATTCCAGTCTGGCAGAAGCACTCAAAAAGGGTGCAGATCAGCGCCAGTGAGGGGTGTTGTGCTAGACCAGCAATGTCCAACCGTGGACCACGATTGACAGGTAGATCGCCCTGGTGCTCCTGGTCAATTGCGATGCACCCCGCCCCCTGCGCTGGGGCGGCATCCCATCGCTGTCACTGGTGAAAGGAGGGTAAGCTGAATAACTCTTGCCCCAGTCCCTAAAAGAAGCTCAAGAACTCTTGTCATCCCCTCCTAAAAACAGCTCAACAACTCTGGTCAATCCTTCCCCATAAAAAAAGCTCAATTGTGGTCAATGACAATGGGTAGATCACTGCCAGTTGTATTATACTGGGAGTAGATCGCAGTCTTTAGAGGGTTGGGCGTGCCTGCACTAGACCATCCTGAGGTCTAGACAGAGAGCTGCATTTGGCTTCCAGGCCTGAGACACACACACAACACACCGTATGACTGTAAATATCTGATGGTGTGTACCCATCCTTGGTGTTACCTGTGAAATGGGCCGTTATCTCGCAACTGTATAGGGTCAATCTGCTATCTGTGCAGAATTGTCATTGTTGAATCATACAGCTTTATTATATGCAATGGACCCAGGGATGGGGATTAATCTTTAACACAGTTGTTTTTGTCTGCTGCAACCTGAATGCATGGATATGTGCTTCTCATTTACTTCAACTTCCTGAATTCGAAAAGACTATAGGCAAGACAAACTACATAGCAACAGTCCATCAGACTTGTCTTTCTCTGGGGATTTCTGAGGACTATATTTTGGGATGCAAACATGTAGATGAAGATGAATTTATGAGTCAAGCTTATCATCGCCCTTCTTCCAATTAACTAGCGATGTTCCCAAAATTCACATTTGGGTGCATGAATCTCAGTGGTTTGTAATGGTCACCTCAAATACAAGACACTCATTACATCCCTAAAAGTTTAGCTCTTCATTTCAGAGTTTAATTCCTCCCTCTTTGTAATCCTAGTGCAACCATACGCCACACAGTTCACATATTTGAACTAAATGTGCTAGATAATGGAGTGATCACATTTTCCCAGTGACAGACTAGCTGTTTCTGCTTGGGAACTGAAAAAATATGATACCCCCCTCAACATAAGCTTGAAGGATGACATCTGCATTCCCCACAACTACTGTGAAACATGCGGTTTTATTGCATGAAGAACCATTATCTGTGGAAGTCCCCTGAAATGTTGAGAAACCGGGGTTGGCACAACCCCTTAAAAAATAACTTCAACTTAATCTGATTTCTTAGCTCGTTTAAATCATCTTTAACCAAAACTCGGTGCTTTTTTGCTTCTTGTTCCCCACTCTTCTTTGGTTTCCTGTATATACATTTGCAAGAGAAAGATGGGTTTCATTTGCTATCTTGTTTCCTGTAAAGGGTGAATAATGTCTGGCCTTCAGGATGCGTGTGGTCAGGCACCCTTCAGAATACTCTTTTGCAGTAGTGCACCTGCATATTCTTTGAGCAGTGCTTTGGGGCTGGTGAGATAACATTTGCACAGAGACTTTAGGGCTTCCAACTAATTTCAACACTTTTACCAGTTTTTACAAGGCATCACCCAGTGTAACATTTCTTCTGAATCATAGTTTTCAGGAGAAACTATCTCTTTATGTCAGTTGCATCACGTCACTAGACTTGATCTAGGAACAACAGCAAGATAACTGTGCAAAGACAATTGAGAAGAGAAGGAGTCTGGCTGCAGATGGGAGGCACATTCATTCCATGTCTGAACTTGCAGTTATTTCTTTACCTCCCATAAACCCAGACCCTCCAAGTGTCCCTATTTTCCAGGGATGTCTCTGATTTAGAGAAGCCATCCTGGTTTCTGTTTTGATCCCGGAATGTCCTGCTTTTCCTTAGGCTGTCCCTATTTTCATTGGAGAACTGCTGGAGGGTAGGGCGAGCCATCTGAAGGCAATCCTGTATAGGGAAGTTTTTTTAATGTTTAATGTTCTGTCAGGGCTGGCGCGTCCATTTAGGCAAACTAGGCAATTGCCTGGTCAGCCCGCCCCCCGCCACCCCCGCCGCCACCTGGTGCCACCCCAACCAGCGGCGGAGCAAGCAGGTTGGGGCGAAAACCGCGGCGGTGAGGGCGCCAAAATGGAGGGGGCGCTGGCCAGCCTGCCCCCCGCCGCCGCCCCAACCAGCGGCAGAGCAAGCAAACCGTGGCGGCGGGGGCGCCCGGCCAGGTAGGGGGCAGGGCACCGCTCCGCAACGTGCGTCATACGCAATGATGTCACGTGGCCCGCCCCCTCGCCTAGGGCGCCAAAATTGCCAGCACCGGTCCTGTGTTATGTTATGTTTTAATATATGTTGTAAGCTGCCCAGAGTGGTTGGGGCAACCCAGTCAGATGGGTGGGGTATAAATAGTAAAATTACCATTATGGAATGGGACATCCCTATTTTCATCAGAGAAATGTTGGAGGGTATGTAAACCAGTCAATGGAAGTGATGAAGCTAACTAGATCAAATGGTTTTGCTAACCACCCCTCCTTTTTTAAAAAGGGCTCCACCATTGCTCAGCTTGCTTTACTTGCATTTTTAAAGTAAAATTGTTAAAACTACTCCACCGACACGGAGGGGGAAGGGGAGAAAACATGTGCAGCTTGTCCACTGCTTATATCATGGGCACTCTTCAGTAGGTGCTCATAACTGCTCAGTGCTCATAGATTGCCATGGTAGTGGACATCACCCTGGTGGAAACTAAAGACCTTCCTCCAAACACCATTCTTTAGAATTGTTTGAAATCACGGGCCAACCATTCACGTCTGCCTGGAAAAACGATACAGCAGCTGTTGGCCAAGGTATCCACACTCATTTTTATCTGTTTTCCCTATCAACTCTGATAATAATGCAGGTTGCAAAGCCTGCTTCGCCGGAAACTAGACTGCGACAAAAGAAACAAATTTGTACACCATGATCGATGGCGTTTCTATCTTGCCACTTTGGGCTCTCTCAAAGACTATAGCGTGTCTTCATTTATTTATTGAATTTGTAGACTGCCCTTCATCCGTAGATCTCAGGGTTGTCTTCTGCCCCCAGAGGTTTGGTACTGCTACAAGAATCACAGCCCAGCAGGAAAAGGCGGGAGGCAAGAATTGCAGTAAAGCAAACCCCATCCCAAGCTGGGTCATTTCAGCAACACCAGGGAGGTTTAGCTTTGTTGTAGAGCTTTCTATCCGCTCAGCCGCATTGCACACATTTGGTTTTCCTTGCCAGCACATGTCCTCATTCTCCTCCACCACCACGGGCCTAACAAGCCGAGGATGCTCAGCTCTCACACCTCCACCTCACTCTCCATCAATTCCTCTCTCTTTTGTTCCGTTTCCTATCCCCCTGCCTCGATTCCATTCTCTTTTATTTTTCTTCCATCCGCTATGTTATTTATAGCTCAGGGCTAAGGACATGTCTCGCAGCCTGGCAAATCAATCACTGTAGCAATCGGCCCCTCTGCAAAGCAGAGATCAATGAGCAGATGGAACTGACTTGAAAGCTACCTGGCCGTTTGCAGTTGGAAAGAGGCTCTAAGGAAGCTGCAAGCAACCTTTTTTTTTTATTTAAAAAGTGGTGGGGAAATCCAGGTCCATGTAAGATGAATACTAGCTCTAACTTCCACCCCAACCCTATCCCACTTTATCTTAGGGCTGCCTTTCAAAACCAAATTTAGTCTGTCTGTCTCTGTCTCTGTCTCTCTCAACAGAACTTAATTGGGCAGTTTCTCACAAGTGTTCCATTTATTAGGGGTAGTTTGAACCACCTACCAGTGCTGGAGGTGCTGGAGGAGACTCTTGAGAGTCCCATGGACTGCAAGAAGATCAAACCTATCCATTCTTAAAGAAATCAGCCCTGCGTGCTCACTAGAAGGACAGATCCTGAAGTTGAGGCTCCAGTACTTTGGCTACCTCATGAGAAGAGAAGACTCCCTGGAAAAGACCCTGATGTTGGGAAAGATGGAGGGCACAAGGAGAAGGGGACGACAGAGGATGAGATGGTTGGACAGTGTTCTCGAAGCTACTAACATGAGTTTGGCCAAACTGCGGGAGGCAGTGAGGGATAGGCGTGCCTGGAGTGCTCTGGTCCATGGGGTCACAAAGAGTCGGACACGACTGAACGACTGAACAACAAGGTTGAACCACTCTCTATTACCCCTATTACTAGGTGCATGGGATCAACACAGCAGCTATTGTAGGATAAAAGTGAACCATCTGTTTGTCATTGCTTGTTTTCTGCTGAACACAAACTAGGCGGTTCCTCCAGGAATAGCATCATCTCATCACTTGCTTAAGTGATATGACTAATGCCTCCAGTGACTCAAACACTCTTCCTCTTTTCTTCCTTTGTTATGCATTGCTTTGTTGTGTGTTGCAGAAAACAATAAATGTGCATCCCTATATCTTAAGTATTATATTTTTTCCTTTCTTTCGGAAACAAAGCAAAACAAAACAAAACAGGAGAAAGCTACACTTAAGAGGCACCACCAGCAAATCTGCTTGCAAAGTCAAAAAGATCTGTAGATAATAATTCTGCTTTAACATGACTAAGTTTTTTTAAAAGTTAACCAAACGTTAATGAATTGGTTTACTTACTTATTAACTGCATTTTTATAGCTGCTGCATGAGAGGAGTTTTCTAGGAGACTCAAAAGGCCAAAAAAAGGCCATTAACAATGCAATTTAGAACAGCAAAAGCTTATCACAAATTAATTAAAAACTAAAACAAAATTTAAAACTGAAAGGAGCTGGGGTGATGTTGATGTGAGAAGAAACCACATTCTAGACACCTCTCATGTGGCTTACAATGTCACTGGAGTAACTGCAGAGCTCCCATACCACTAAGATAGCCTCCCCAGTCTGCTACCCCGCCACATGATGTTGGACTACAACTCCCATCATTCCTGGCTGCTGGCCTTGCTGGCTGGGGCTGATGGGAGTTGTAGTCCAACAGCAGCTGGAGGAAATGCCTTAAAGGAAAATTAGAAGCATATTCATTTGGGCATGAATGTTCCATTTAGCTGTCATGGCAAATAGCAATTGATGGACCTGCCCTGCATGAGTATCACTAATAGACTTTTTAAAAAGAAAAAGAAAAGGCATTTCAGCTATAGCCCATCATCAGATCATGCAGTAGTGAAGCATGTTGGCTTATTGTGCACACTTCCTTTTTTTGCTGATTGAGTTACTGCTAATCAATTTTACCAGATGACTTTAAATTCTGGGTTTATTTATTTTGTAACATTTTAATGGCTCTTCTGCTGTTAAAAGGGGGGGGGGCACTCAGGGTTCTCAGAGTGATGTACAAATCGATTTAAAAGAAGAAGAAGAAGCCCTCCAAAATAAAGACAGTAAAAATGGCAAAAGAATACATTCCATTTTGAAAAGAATAAAAGAATTGTTAAAGTATTCAGCGCATGAACTCTCCTGGCAGGATGGCCTCCTTGCAACGATGTTGTTGGACTCCCATCAGTCCTAACCAGCATGACCAATGGTCAAGGATGATGGGAGTTGTAGTCTAATAACCTATAGTGAGCCACATGTGAGCTACCCCTACAATAGAGCAGAAATAGTGTATACACTGAGGGAAAGAGAGTGGAAATTCTCCATAATTGCTGGACAGGGGGTCCAAGCTTATTAAATTGTTTATTAAACCATGGCTTTGCATTTTGTGCGAGCCAGGCCATTATGTGATGTTAGAAGCGTAGAGGTTTTTTGAACCCCATCACTCTGAACTTGTTTGCACTGGATTTCACGTGTTGTTCTACTGCCCACTCATTCAGTTTGGAGGGGTCCCTTTTTAAAAAGTTCTACACATGCTCCCTGAAATGTCATCATACTGAGTAATTTGGTGTCATCTGCAGTCATGACTTTTTGTGAGCTCATGTGATAAAGCTGACTGCACCACACGTGTGTGTGTGTGTGTGTGTGTGTGTGTGTGTGTGTGTGTGTGTTTGTAAAGGGATGCAGCTGTGCTGCTGACTGGTTCACCAAAAAGGGAAGGGGTAGGGTGACTCTGGTGCACCTACAGTATGACAGTCCATTATTTTAATCCTTGACGTATTCCCAAAACCTATTGCACAGGTGAACCATGATGCTGTCTGCCCATCACACTCTGTTTCTTCTTTGGTGCCACCATCTGATGGCAACCACCGGTGTGCAAGCCAGCCAAGAAAGCCACTCAGTTGCTAGTCATCAATGCCAGCCAAGCGGGTCAGCCCATTTCAGAAGTCTCTGACTCCAGCTTGTCATGATAAATTAAAACACCCCTGAATGCAGAACTCATTCTTGGAGACATTTGGTTGCATCCAATGCTGTGCAAGCAGCATCCCACTCACGCAATGGGATTTCCCCTTCCTCTTAGCTCCCCGTGCACTCACAGAAATTGCTCCAGACGGTCTTCCAACCCATATTTTGACGGGACTGGGGAGCGGAGAGACTGCAAGGAAAAGCAGAGGAGGGGGAAGTTCCATTGCAAAAGCAAATGTTTGCTGCACAAGGAGGCGGAAGCACTGGAGAGGATCCATTGGTGTAATCAACTGCTTCTATGAAATCTGCAGCATTTATTGAGAACCACTGATTTTATTTTATTTTTAAAGTAAATATGACTTGCGTATTTGTGAAGTCATAGCGTACACCCGCTGCTGAATTTGATTTTTCTAGTTTGGAAATAGCAGCAGCAGCAAAGGGGTTTACTACGGTAGTGCAAATAATTTCCAATTTAAAACAGTCAATGTAAAATTAATGGCTTATATCTAAAGATTCCAAATTGCAATTTTGTTTCCCTTGTGCAAGCATGCAATGGGAAAGTGCTGGCCTCACTCTTCCCTTTTACAGTCCCTGGTGCCTCCCAGCACATGCTTTGGAGATTCCCTGTGGTAGTCAGCTTTCAGGGGATATGGGGACTGGCAAATGGGCAAAACTGGTGACACCACTTGTGCTGTGGTGGGAGAATTGGATACAATCAGCTGTACACAGAAGATAAACCTGCTTTGTGTATCCAGCTTAAAGGATATCGAACAAACATCCCATGCAACAATGGTTCTTTATTGATGTGTTATTAGAGCTGCAGGCTTTCCAATTAACCAACTAAAGTAGTAGTGGGGAACCTTTGGCTTGCAAGACTACAGCTCCCATCAGCCCCAGCCAGTGTGTCTAATGATTAGGGGTGATTGAAGCTGTAGTCCAACAGCATCTGAAAGGCCAAAAATTAAAGCTTTAGTTTATTAACCAGTTTGGGACACTTTTAAGTGCTGGGGTAGAGAGTTAAAGGCACGTTTGCATATTTCGGAAAGTGTTTTGGCTCTGGTATGGAAATATGCTAAGGAATGACAAAGACTCAAAGAGTTCTAACTTGTCTTTGTTCAATTGCCACTTGCAACACAATTCATTACCTCAAAAAGGCACTAAACTGAAGTGTGGAAATATGCATGTTTATTTAAATTAGTCAAGCAATTCAGCAAATGATTTTTTAATTGGTTGATCAAGTATATATTATTCCTTCAGTGACCCACCTTACAGGGTATAAATCCAGAAATATTTTTGAAGGTGGGGTCCTAAAGGGTAAGAGTCACAGTTGTGTTAAATACATGCACCAAACAGAAAGCATAATCTAGTTTTCTATCTCATAAGTTGGCTCTTGAAACTGCACTCTGACTCAGAAGTTAATACCTATATGAGTAATCATTAAAGTGCATTCTCTTAATTTTTCTTGCATGCCACTCAATGATGTGATAGTAATTTGTTAACTGCTCTTACATCTACTTTCCCAATCTTGTTTGCAGATTTTAGTAACAAAGTTATTCCTTGCCTTAGTTCCCTTTCTAATGGAATTGTAACACAACTACCTCTCATGAGGAAAACAGGTGTGTGTGTGTGTGTTTTAAAGCACCTTGCATAACAAAAGCTCAGTGCTTTTTAAGTGTCATGATATGCCAGGTATGTCAACACAGATAGTACGATTGCCATTTAAAAAAAAACCCCCGAAAACTTAAATAAGGCCACTTCGCAACATCAACTCTTGCCAAATGTCATAGGTAAACCTCAAGGTCACACTTCTGCGATTTTGCTCAGGCCTGTTCTTGACACTGTACTGTATCTTATTTACACCTTTAGAGGGTGGAAAGTTAGGCAGTTGCACTGTTCACACTTTAAGTGACATTCTGGACAGTCTTCACTTCTCTCTGTTGTAGGAAGCTCAGGGTGAGGTTGCGCCATTTTACCTTCACCACAACAGTCTGTGGTGGACCATAAATGGAGCCGAGAAGCCCCAACTGCCATTGGTTCTCCTTCAGACTGATCTCCTGAGGATAAAATGACATAACCCAGTATTTTGCGCCCTCCCCGGTGTAGTAAACTACAACTCCTGCCATCTCCCAGCTGCCTGGCCAATGACCAAGGATGATGGGAGTTGCAGTTGACAACATCTGGAGGGCACCCTGTTGGGTACCCTAGATAGACTACACTCTGAACTTCTTAAAATGGAGATAAGACATGGAAGAAGCAGCATTGAGAGTGTTAACATCATCAATGAGTATTTTCCATTTCTAATGGGATGAGGAACTTGTGGCCCTCCAGATATTGAACTACAACTCCTGTCAGCCAGCACTGCCAGCGATTAGGGGTAATGGGAGCTGTAGTTCAACAACATTTGGAAAGCCACAGGATCCCCTGTTCTAGCTGAAGGTGTCACATATCCTCTTCTCTTTTTTCTAGCTGTGAAACTCTTTCCTGCTTCTGTGAAACAAAGAAAGCAGCGGTGACCCTGCAACATATCAGTTCTACTAAGCAGGAGGCTACAATATCATTTAAGTGTCTTTACATTAAGCACCTTCAATTAGCTGTCTGATTGGGCATGCATTGTGGTTTGTTCTCTTCGGCTTTTGAAAACAAACTTTGTTTCTCAATAATCTGTGCAACTGTTACTCAATGTGTACCTCTCTTCATACTGAAGCCTGCAGAGAAGCCACAATAAACTTGCAACACAGACGTAACATCATGCACCAGAATGACTCCACTGAGTCAATGACTTAGTGACTCAGCAATGAAAGTTCACTGCAGGACAAACGGATAGGAACCATGAAGAAATATAGTGGGAATGGATCTGTGGCACTCGCAGGCAGGGGGAGCGGGGAAGGGATAATCGCAACCCAGAAAGAGGATGGATTCCCTAGGAAATTCTTGTGTGTAGTAGTGGTTAGAGTGTTGGTAAAAAGGTAAAGGATGGTTAAGTCCAGTCAAAGGCGACTATAGGGTTGTGGCGCTCATCTTGCTTTCAGGCCAAGGGAGCCGACGTTTGTCCACAGACAGCTTTCTGGGTCATGTGGCCAGCATGACTAAACCGCCTCTGACAGTGTTGGACAAGGACATGAGATACCAGGGTTCAGAAATCTTATCTGTGTGCACTGTGTACCCTTAAAGCACATTGTTTCCCGCAAAGAATTCTGGGGAATGTAGTTCACCCCTCATAGTTACAATTCCCAGCAACCTTTAGTGGAATACAGTGCCCAGAATTCTTTGAGAGGAAAGAGTGTGCTTCGAATGTGCTTTAAAAGTATAGTGTGTACAGGCCCCACTCAGCTATAAAGCTTGATGGGTAACTTTAGGTTGCTCCCCCCCCCTCACTGGGTGTTGTAAAGATAAAATTGAGAGGGGTAAACCATGTATAGCACCTTGAACTCTTTGGAGGAAAGCTGGAAAACAAATGTCACCACTAAACTCATCTGGGAATATCCATCTGTGCATGAATATGGCACCTTGTTTAATAAAGATTAAAAGCCAGAAACTCTCAAACTGTTAGTCAAACCCTCCTCTCAGTAGACCTTCCATTCAACTAATTAAACTAAATGTTTTAAAGAGGTTTCTGTTGATTTTATTGTTTTGTTAGTTGCTACCCTGGGCTCCTTTGGGAGGAAAATTTAACAGGCAGTTTTAGGTGCCTTGATATTGTGGTGTTATTGGATTTGGCTTGTATTTTTGTTTTGATGCTGCTGCTTAATGATGTTGTGCTAAAGGAGGATAAGATTGTAGAGAAGCTGAAAGAATTCTTTGCATCAGTCTTCACAGTAGAAGATACAGGGCAGATCCCGGTGACTGAACTAACTGCTGCAGGGAGTCTGAGGAACTAAGGCAGATAGTGGTGATGAGAGATGAAGTTCTGCATCTAATAAAAACTCACAAATTGTCAGGTCCAGGTGGCATCCACCTGAGAGTAGGAATATGTAACTTGTCCCTCAGACTGATGACTGGAAGTTAGTGAATGTAAAACCAATGTTTAAAAGGGGACCCTGGAAATTACAGGCCAAAAGTATTGTTAAAGACTATGTTAAACAACCTTGCTGAAGTAAGCTAGCAATGCTTCTTTGAGGGTAAGTCATGTGTCACAATCCTATTAGAGTTCTCTGACAGTGTCATCAAGCATCTAGATAGAGATGCATGACATAGCGTACTTGGACTTTTAAAAACCTTTGACAAGTTACCTCACCAGAGACTCCTGAGTAAGCTTAGCAGTCATGAAATAAGACAGGGGTGGCCAACTCCCAAGAGACTGTGATCTACTCACAGAGTTAAAAACTAGCAGTGATCTACCTGCTTTTCGGGGGTTCAGGTCAAGGTTGTTGAACTTTTCTTAGGAAGGAAAGCCCTGTTTTGGGGGGTTCAGGGTAAAAATGTTGAGCTTCTTTGGGGGGAGCCAGTGATCTACCACAGATGTCCCGTGATCTACCGGTAGATCACGATCTACCTGTTGGACATGCCTGAAATAAGAGAAGTCCTTTTGCAGATCAGGAAATGGTCAAATAGCAGGAAGCATTGAGTAGGGACGAACAATTCTCTGAATGGAGAAATGGAGAGTGTTAGGGGTGGGCAATGAGGTGACCAGGTTTGCTGACTATACTAAATTGTTTAGGGTTGTTAAAACAAAAAGAGATTGTGAAGAGCTTCCAAAGAACCTGTCAAAAAAGGAGTGGGCGGGCAGTAAAATGGCAAATGAAACTTTACAAAATCCGGAGACCAGTGCAGTCAAGGCACTGGAGAAAATACAAGAATTTGGGCAAGTAGCAGGATTTAAATTGAACAAAGCCAAAACTAAAGTTCTAGGGAAAAACCTGACAAATGAAGAGAAGGAGGAATTGGAGATGGTGACGGGCCTGCAATTTACAAAAAAAGTGAAATATCTGGGAATTAATATGACTGCCAAGAATCAGAATTTGTTCAAAGATAATTATGAGAAAGTCTGGAATGAAGTGAAAAAAGATCTGGAGATTTGGAATAACTTGAAGTTGTCCTTGATGGGCCGAATAGCTGTTATCAAAATGAATGTGCTGCCCAAAATGCTGTTTCTCTTCCAAGCAATACCAATAGTGGATAAGATGGAACCATTCAAGAAGTGGCAGAAGGACATATCAAGATTTGTCTGGCAGGGGAAAAAACCCAGAATCAAGTTTAAGATTTTAACAGATGACAAGAGAAGAGGGGGCTTTTCCCTGCCGGAATTAAGCATATACTTTGAAGCAGCGGCCTTCTGCTGGCTGAAGGACTGGTTCCTACTGGAAAATACAGATGTATTAGACTTGGAAGGACATGACAATAGATTTGGATGGCATGCATATGATAAGGTATGATAAGGTTAAAGCTCATCAAGGCTTCAAGATACATATAATCAGGAAGGCTCTATTTAGAGTCTGGATGAAATACAAAGATCTAGTAGAAAGGAAAACACCCAGATGGATCTCTCCATTGGAAGCTAAGGCCCAAAAGAGGATAAATCTGGAAGAAAATTGGCCGAAATATTCCGAAATTTTGATACATGAAGGCGAACAAGTCAGGTTGAAACCCTATGAGCAACTAAGAGAAAAGGTTAAGAATTGGTTACAGTACCACCAAGTAAATGAACTTTTCAAGAGTGATAAGAAGATTGGCTTTCAACTGGAAAAGTCCAAATTGGAAATGGAGCTTTTAGAACCTAAAGAAAGAAATTTGTCGAGAATGTACAATCTGCTGCTGGAATGGCATACACAGGATGAATTTGTGAAATCTGCAATGATAGACTGGGCTAAGGATGTCGGACATAACATTATGATGGCAGACTGGGAAAGACTTTGGAGAACAGGAATAAAATTTACTGCCTGTAATTTGTTAAGAGAAAACATTATGAAAATGATGTACAGGTGGTATCTGACCCCAGTAAAGCTTGCCAAAATCTATCATTTGCAGGACAATAAATGTTGGAAGTGTGAGAAGTCGGAAGGAACATTTTACCACATGTGGTGGACCTGCCCAAGTCTGAAGGCCTTCTGGGAAATGATATATAACGAATTGAAAAGAGTGTTTAAAAACACATTTGTAAAGAAACCAGAGGCCTTCTTGCTTGGAATGGTAAACCAAGAGATACCAAAAGAAGACCACACCTTTTTTATGTATGCCATGACAGCAGCAAGAATACTGATAGCAAAATATTGGAAGACAAAAGACTTACCGACCTTGGAAGAATGGCAGATGAAGTTAATAGACTATATGGAACTCGCCGAGCTGACCGGGAGAATCTGCGACCAGAGGGAAGAAGCAGTGGAAGAAGATTGGAGGAAATTTAAAGAATATCTGAAGAAATATTATAGAGTGTAAAAAGGAGAGAATGTCGAAGTTATAGTAGTTTACAGATTAAGTTTAGATTAGTATTAAGTTTAGATGTATTAAATTAGAAGGTATAAGATATAAACAGAAGATATATGTTTAAGAAGTTAATGGAATGAATTATGAAAGTAAATTCGGGCAAATTCCATATTAGAGATCATTGGGAAAGGAAAGGGGAATGAAGCTATTCAGTGGGGGGTGGGTAGGATTTCTATGTAGGTGGAGTAAAGCTGGAAGAGGGCAGAGGACTGAGGGTTTTCTTGAGAGAATGGGCCTTTGCATAACTTTCCCAGATGAACTAGGTGAGCAGAAAGGAGTATATCCCCTGCTCTCCAGTCTGGAGGTGATGTCATCAAGATATTTGTTTCTAAATATCTACTTACCATGTCCATTTTCTTCAAAGATAGATATTGTAAGAGTAAATACCTGAGCTTTATTTTGTGTGCTGAAGGGTGGGATGGGTGAGAAATAAACAATCAATACCCTGTTTCCCCCTTTTTAATACGTAGTCATAAAGTAAGCCATGGCAGGTTTTTTTTACCTTTGTGAGAAGTAAGACGTACCCCAAAAGTAAGCCATGGTGCCGCCATTGTTCCCGTCGCCTCCTCAGCCCCTCCTGCGTGCGCAGGGAGCCAGCAAACCAGTGAGAGGCACGGGGGGGGGAACGCGCCTCTTGCAGAGTTCTGCCCCGCCTGCTTAGCGCGCAGGGAGAGGCACACGGGGGGGGGGAAGACGCCTCTTCCTGCCCCACCTGTTCCCCGTGCGCAGGGAGCCAGCGAGCCAGCGAGAGGCGCGGGGGGAAACACACCTCTTGCGGAGTTCTGCCCCGCCTGCTCAGCGCGCAGGGGGAGGCTGTACCGTACCATACTGACGTAATAAAAATAAGACATCCCCCGAAAATAAGCCACCCTGTGTTTTTTTGAGGAAAAAAATTATAAGACGGTGTCTTAAAAAGGGGGAAAGACGGTAAATCAGTTCTGAGTTGCACCATTATTGCCAAGCCTTAGGTGGCTGTGCTGGTCCTTCCCCAACTGTCGACAGTGGCTCCAGACCACCTGTGAGGTCACAAAAGGACATGGGAGGCTGAGGGGGAAGAGGCCCTCCCACTTTGACATCACTGGGCAGTGGGTTGTGTCTAGGTCTCAGGTTTGGGCCCTGAAATCTTAGGGTGTGGGGTGCTCCTGACCTGGCGCAACACTGCTGCTAAGGAACTGCTAGAGAATTTCTCCTCCCCCTGCCTAGAAACAGGGCTGGTAATTTCGAAAGTTCCTTTGCACTTTGCTGTCCTTAAGATTCTCGTATTTGCTTTTCACGTTGTTATTTGATATGTGGTGATATGTAGCTAGCTAGCTAAATAAATAAATAAGATCACCCCCTGACATCATTGAACAATGAAAGCAACTATGCATTTTTATTTTTATTTTTTTAAAAATCTAAAACATAGAATATGTTTCATTCAGAATTAACCCAGTATTCAGAGTACACACACTCATAAAAAAACCCCTTCAAGATTCAGCAGGTGGCGCACTGCTCTCACCAAAAGAAAAGCTGTTCTTTGCTCTCCATGCCGATTTATTATTGCATTTGAGAGAGACAGACAGAGAGTGCACAGAAAGTAGAGCTCTGATGCTATGGAGGCCTATCCTGGGACTCTCGGCTTTATTTATTCTCTTCAGATTCGTATCTGAAGAAGAGTGCATGCACACGAAAGCTCATACCAAGAACAAACTTAGTTGGTCTCTAAGGTGCTACTGGAAGGAATTTTTTTTATTTTTTATTTTGTTTTGACTATGACAGACCAACACGGCTACCTACCTGTATTCAGATTAAATAGTTTACTCTGTTTAGGAAAGCATCCATCGCATCCTGGTCACCGTCTATTTGAACTTTTGCCATCGGGACGGAGATACAGGACGATGACAACAAGAACAAGCCGTCTTAGAAACAGCTTCTTCTCCAGAGCGATCGCAGCCTTGAATGGGAAGCCTGGACTTTGAAGTCATCTACTCTTACCAGTTATGTTTTAATTAGTGTGTATGGTTTTAATCAGTGTGTATGGTTTTAATCAGTGTTTTTGTAGTTGTTTTGTTTTTGAGTGGAGTGCCCTATCTGGGTGGATGGAGCAGCCAAATAATTTCGTTGTCCCCGAAGGGGACAATGACAATAAAAATATTCTATTCTATTCTATTCTATTCATCTCAGTATGTATATAAACTGGCAGACGTACGAAACGTTTTAAACAGCTGCAGTTCTAGTTGACATTACAGGAGATAAATTGTTTGAGACTATACTTTAGTTAAATTTTACTTTGTAATCATGTGTCTCTAATGCAATTTGTAAAGGCTGCTGTTGAAGTGGTGCAAATGTGCTTTAATATTTATGGTGTGGATGTGACCTTGGTTCTGGCTATCTTGGGAGAAGGAAGCTGTGTGACAAAGATGGAACATGTTGGGCCAGAACACATGGAGAGGAGAGAGAGACCTGAGAGGGGGACAGACCTTTCCCCGTTAGTTTCTTACCCTGTTTCCCCTAATTAATGGGTGAGAGAAGGGGGAGGCAACAGTTTAAATAAGGAAGCTTCCACCTGCATCTCAGCCACAACAAAGGCTTCTATCCCCACCTGCATGACAGGCACATAACACACTGCAAAGTGCCTTCTCTAGGCACTAGCACATCACCAGCAAGACATTTCTCCTAAATGTTTAGGCATTCATTGACATCTCTACCCATTGATTCTAACACCGTCCCCTTGGAATGACAGAGAGGAAGTCCAGTCCATTCTTCTGTGTGACAGCTCTTGGTGGTGGCTGCTGAATAGTGGGGCAGAAAGCTAGTGGACCAACAGTAGGCAGGGGCAGAGCCAATGAAGCCAGGCAGGCAGGTAGGTAGGGGAAAGGGATCTAACTGAAGGCAGACTGTGGTTGTGGGGCAGTGTCTCATTTGTCCTAATGCCTCTGCTGATAGTTCTTCAGATAGTTGTCTTCTCCTTAACCTTGTCTTCCCCACCCCAGGCTAAATATATTTAGCTCTTTCAACTTTTTCTCTGAGGATTTGGTTTCTCTTCCTTTCCTTCCTTCCTTCCTTCCTTCCTTCCTTCCTTCCTTCCTTCCTTCCTTCCTTCCTTCCTTCCTTATTTTCAAAAAACAGGAACAGAGAGCATAGTTAACCCCCCCTCCCCCTGTCCCACTTACAACTTCATACCAAATACAGCATGTATACATATACCATATGACTTCCCTTCCACCCTTTTCCTAGTTCCTTTGCTTTTCTACTACTCCATGTAATCCACATCCTTTTAATCTTTTTAAGGATCTGGTTTCTAGACCGCTCACCATCCTGTGATCATGCTCCAGTCAACATCCCTATTACAATTTGGTGCCCAAATAGACATGGTACTACAGATGCAGCATGAGCAGCGCAAAATAAGGTAAGAACTTTTACTTCTCCTATTCTTCAAACAATATGCAGAGGTCTCTAGGCTTTAAAAAGCACCTAAGATTAGGACTTGGGGTGGTGTTTTGTTTTTGCTCAAAAATAAAATACTGCAAGGTCGAGAGAGAGAGATATAGCTTTAGGGAAGACATAGCAGCAGAACAGAGTACATTTCATAGGCATAGTGTTTTTATTCTTTAAAAGAGGTTATGCTTCACAGAAACAATGGCAAAGAAGGATTAATATAGTAAAATTGCCACTTTACAAAAATACACTTTCAGAAAAAATGTAGGTATTCAAAAATACAACATTCAAAACTCATTATTTACAACCAGAGGCAGCAGCAGTATTGAGCAATAAAAAAAATAAATATTTTACTTGTTACAGTATTACACTAAGGTTAGACCAGGTACAGTTTGAAGACTGACATCATCACTCAGTTCCATAACTATGTTTGAAGCTAGTCTCTTAATGAACATAAAAACATTCCTATTTCTATTTTTTAAAAAGCACAGCTTTTATGGAAACTTGCAGGTTTGAAACGCTACATGTTCCCCACTGGAATGGAGCTATACCCAACCATTAAGCATCTGCCAAACTCTAAGAGTTGTGCTTTCCTATAGGCATCTTACCTAATACATTCAGGATCCTTCAGATTCAATTTATTGCACTTCTGTCACATTCCATCAACAAAAAATAATAATACTCCTTTACTGGCAGACCCATAAATTTGTGGTGCCTGCTAGCACAGAATATGTGTTCCTTTCAAAAAGGTTCATACAAAAGAAGATCACACAGCACAGACTTAACAAAGTATTTCAAAACACAAATATGAAGCTTGTGGCAGCATCCAGTTAAATATATTTTTTCCCTGCAAGGCCATTTATTTTTCACATTTGAATTGCACAGTACAGGCAATAGGCATGGGGCTTCAATATAAGAAGATTTCAAACTATACCAGTGATTCCTTAAAGAACGGGGGGGGGGTGTTAAGAAGGAACATTCCTCACATACATATAGGCATCTCTCACTCGACTTGCAGCAACAGGGTTGCTGCTAATTTTACAAAGTTAAGCACATGGCAGGACAGCAAATAAGAGGGCGACAGATTGATCCATAAAATGAATTTTAAGGATAGGCTCTGTGACTCACAGTGCCAAATACATGAATTAAGAACCAGTTCACACATGCAGTATTTTATCATTGGTTGACTGCAACATCAAATGATGACTTAAGCCACCCTGGGTGGCTTCCAGCATATACAAAACCATAATAAAACATACAGAGCTGCCTTCAGATGTCTTCTAAAGGTTGTATAGTTACTTCTCTCCTTGACATCTGATGGGAGGGTGTTCCACAGGGTGGGTGCCACTGCTGAGAAGGCCCTCTGCCTGGTTTCCTATAACTTCACTTCTTGCAGTGAAGGAACCACCAGAAGGTCCTCAGAGCTGGACCTCAGTGTCCAGCCTGAACAAAAGACATAGCTCTTCTTTAAATATATGTATTTAATAGTCTCATCATCCTCCCAGATTCACAATTTCATGGAAAATTAACTTTGAAAATATATACGCAAATTTTCATTATCTAATACCCATTGTTTTCTGACATTAAGAATCACAGACATATTCTACAGCCTCATTCTAATTTTTGGCACCATATAGCACGCAATCCAAGTTTATCCCAACAGCAGTGGTCCTTGGCTAAGATTCTGGAATACAAAACTGGACACGTGTAACAAAATGCAGTTTCCAACATTTAACTATAAATTTGCATTCGAAGCATTAAATAAATGGCCACTTTTAAGGCAACATATAATGAGAACTTTAAGTTTCACAGTATATGTGTTCGATTGAACGCCTCTCTTATTTGGTTAATAAAAGACCAAACAAGAAACAAATTCTATACACATTGCACCAACTAGTTTACAAAATTCTGTGGGAAATGCTTCAATGAATTTGGTCCAAGATTCTCTCTTGTTTGAAGGGTAACAGCACACTTGGTTTAGAACATAGAAAGTGGCCTTATATCAGGTTGGATCATTGGGTCCACAAAGCCAAATATAATCCACACCAACTGACAGCAGCTTCCTATAGTCTTGGGACCAAACTACACGTTACATTAGCAACATAGCCGTGCCTTCTAGTGAAGGGTTTTTAATACAGATTTCCAGTGTGAAATGGAGGGGGCAGAGATCTGCATGGGAGGGCTAACATCCTTCCTATGGTTCCAATCTAGATTGTGTCCCCTGTTGCTGCAATTTGCATAGGGGGAAGTTCTTATTGAAGAAAACAAGTTATTCCCCACCAAGCAAAACTGCAGGAATGGGTGGACACAATCCAAATTGGTACCACAGCAAGGAGTAAAGGGTTTAAATCCCCTTCCCCCTGCTCATTTCTGTAACACCCACCACCACCTAAACTTAAATGCACAGCTACATAGCCAACACACCAGGTAGTGTGGCTGTTAGGGAGGGGTCTGTTATTTCACAAGGTGCTTGGTTGTAGCTGGAGATGCTAGAGAAATGTGCTTCCCTTCGCAAGCATTTTCTACAGTCACACAATGCTCGTAATGTACCTTAGCTTAGAACAGATATACTTAGCACTTTTCAGTTTTCAGGAACTTGAGAAGCTCAGCATCCCTGCATTAATGCTCCAGATCCCATGGAGATTTTCCAAGACATGCCTCTCTGGCCTGTAGTCACACTTGAAATCCCATGAGGAAGAAAGCTATGTCTATGTCGTGTGAGGTCTCGTGGCTTAAGTCGCAGTTCTTTAGATGACCTGGAAAGCTAGTCATCTTGTGAGATTTACAGAAGGGAGGGGGGAAGTGTGGTTCGGGCAGGCAATATATCTTAGCACAGAATAAATACGCAGAATATTACATTTGGGTTTCACTTAGAATGCAAACCTTAAATGCTCTAGTTTCTTCAGTTACTTTGCATACCATCTGCACAGACTACAAAAGTCCTAGGTGTGGTTGCATCCTGACCTTCTCCATGCTCTCTCAGTTGTGCCTTAGATGCTTAAGGGCTTGCAGGCGCAGGGCGAGTGATGTCACGCAATTGGAACACTTGGGTGGACCAGATCCCGTTTTCCAAAAAAGAGAGGGAGGAGGGTAACTTTTCATTGGCAACGCAGTCTGTGGACATCATGAACCAGCTGGAAATTAACCTTTGAACAACCAATGAAGTTAATTTCCAGTACTCTGCTTTGGGCTCTTAAATACTGTGCTCCGCATCATGTGAGGTAGAGAGAGAGAGGAAAAAAATCAAAACAAAAAAACCAACAGAATTTCCCCCCCTTTCCTCTTCTGTGGGGGTGTGCAAATCTAAGCTTTGGAATCTTCTTGTACGTAGAGCTGAGAAATGGTCTTCTTAATGCGAAGCGCTGTCAGTCGAGCTGCCCCGTTGGCGTACCAGCACTCACGCATTATCCTGCCCATTACTCTGAGTGCCTTGAGAAGAGAGCAAAAGCAGAGTAAGAAGAGCACATCCACGGTTGTCGCAGTGCTTCAGCATGAAAATTGCCAGCAGGAACAAGACAGCTTCAGAATGTGCATATAGCACACACACACGTTATTGTATTTGAACTTGGAACCTTTCTGCTCACGCAACAAGACTGTGCTGCTGCTGCCCCCCTGAAGAAGTGCTCCTGAGGGGATGGGAGACCAAATAGGAACACCATGACAGGGCAAGGAGGGCTGCAAGCAGGAAAGGGGGAAATCAATGGAAATTGGGGGAACCCCTTGCAAAATAACTTCTGCTCATGCAAATACGCTTTAAATGGGGTTATACCATTGGGTTGGCAAGTTCTATGGGGAGTATATCCACAACTGCTACCGATTTATCACCAGAAATATGCTCTGATGTACTCTTTTCTGTTGTGCATGTGTTGATATAATTCCTCAAGTTTACTGTCAGTAGTTAAACTTTTTTTTTTAGACCATCACCAAGGCTCAAGGTCTGCCTGGAAGCCATGCTTTTGACGAAAGACTGAAATTCTTTTGAGCAGTAAGTAATTGCTTGGTGCAATTAACTTCTTAGTAGACGTATATAGGATTTTTCTGGAAATCCTAGACTTTTTTTTGTGGGGTGCAGGTATGTGATAGTCACTTGGTCATGAGGACAGGATTCTCGACACCTGATTGAGGCACTACGTTTAATACTCTTTTAAGCCTGTGGTGGGGAGCCAAGAGCTGCATTTCTTAGGCAAAG
Source organism: Darevskia mixta (assembly GCA_034641385.1). Classification (NCBI taxonomy): domain Eukaryota; kingdom Metazoa; phylum Chordata; class Lepidosauria; order Squamata; family Lacertidae; genus Darevskia; species Darevskia mixta. Next base: position 22,831,803 of record JAWWNH010000001.1, read on the forward strand.
AGTGGTTGGGTCACCTGATGAGCTGCATATAAATATTATTATTATTATTATTTATCATCATCATCATACTGGGTTGTCCCAGCCACTCTGGGTGGCTCCCAACAAAATATTAAGAACAGAATCAAACATTAAAAACTCCCCTATACAGGGCTGCCTTCAGATGTCTTCTGAAAGTGAAATAGTTGTTTATTTCCTCATCTGATGGGAGGGCGCCACTACCAAGAAGGCCCTCTGCCTGGTTCCCTATTGGGCAAAAAGTGGGTGGGACCAAAGGAAAGGCGGCTGGGACACTGTTTTTCTCTCTTCTTCACACATACTCTTAATCCCACACGCCCACAGACACTCAAACTCTTACCAATCCTTCCATCATCCATGCATTCTCTCTCTCTAGGTTTGGAGGGCTGCATCGAAGGAAAGCTGCATGATGTCACCTGTGGTTTAAACTCTGGCATTTGAAAGGCGTCTAGGGGTGGACTGCACCTCACATCGAGCCCATTTACTTAACCAGACAGGTATATGCAACTGTTAAAGAAAATTCCTTCCTTTTGGGGGGGGGGTAAGTTTTCATATTTTAGTTCAGTTAAAAACATGCGCTTTTAAGATACACAGTAAAAGTTGCAATTCAAAGAAGGGGGGAAGCAAGAGAAAATGTTACCTCACAGCTTTGCCACTGATTTGGGACATTTGGTCTATGTTTTTGCTCACAGACTACTTTTCTCATGTCTTCTATTGAAGGGTCAGAAGGCACAGCATCATAGTAAGGTAACTGGTACTCCTCAACAATTCCTAGAAGAGGAACGTAGTAAAAATATAAATTTACTAGGGGACTTTCAATTGTTATGGGAGCAAAACATGGACAGATGTAGTACAGAAACGGCTGTGCAAATATCCACTGTGCCAGCAAATATGTTCTTGAAAACATTGTGCTTTTTCCAAATGCTTCGGTTAAAAAAGACATCTGTAAAGCCGCATCCTTGAAGCATTTGGAAACTTATTTTCATTCACGGCTACATGGGAAAGTCCTTGAAATTGCCGGCAATCATTCCTGTCAAACTAGCTCTGCGGTACCCACAATTCTTTCTGTCAGCTTGTTAAGGGCAGGTGAAGACCCAATATGGGCTAATACAACTCTGGCTTGGATCCAAAGAATGAAGGGTGAAAGGAGAATATCTATTTAAGTGGGGGAAATGTAATAACGCAACCTATTATATAATGCAATATGACAATCCCTTATGTTGGAGCCGTAGCCCAGCTCTATGGTTTTACAATCCAGTGGGGGTGAGGAAGGGATCCCGAGGGCCATCTAGTCCTACCCTTTGCAATGCAGGAATCCTGTCCGCAGGATTGAACCCCCAACCTTCCAGTTAATAGCCAGATGCACTGACCCAGAAGTCTCAAAGACGAAAGAAAGCGTTGCACTTGAGCTAGATGCAGGCCTGTGGTTGTGGAAGAGTTTGGGGGTGTTTGTGTGAAGTTCATTTATGCTGTGTTTTAATTAGTATGGTAATGTGTTTGATGCAGGAAGTCCCCACACTTCAATAGGTGAGTAGGGGTTAAAACAGAGGCTTCAACAAAAGTCCTCAGTCATAGTGTTGAGGGCTTAAAAGAGGTAGCTATCTTCCTCACCAAAAGCTGTCTCGTATTAGTAACAGTAGTGTAAATCGAGCTGTTGGTGTTGAAAGTGACAGTAACAAATTAGCAAAGTGTGCACTACACAATCTTATTATAAATAAATGTTAATACTGTCAAATATAGTAACTATATACGACTGGCTTTATCCCACAGTTACCAGGATTACTGGTAAATTAAGGGTACAAGTGATATTAAATGGTAGCAGAAGTACAGGTGCAGGAAAACTATTGGGCGTGGAAGTTGGATTTGTTTAAGGAAGGAAATACCGCATTTTTTTCCTCCTAAAAAGTAAGGGGAAATGTCTGCGTTTTGGGGGGGTGGGATTAGGAGCCCTTTTGGGCCGCTGGTCCCGCCTCTTGCTGAACGTGGCGGCTTCCCTTTTGGTGCAGCGGAGCTGGGCAGGAGCCACTTACACCCGTTTAGGCGGCTCCTGTCCCTCTTTGCGGCAAGCCACGCAGCTCGCTTTGAAGCAGCAAAGCCCCGGGAAGGTTTGGGAGCGGCAGGCTGCGCGACTTGCCTCGCACTCCTGGGCAGTGGCGTAATGGGGGTGCTGAGCCCCGGGTTCTAGCCTGGGGGGCGACACTCTGCGCCTCCGCCCGGCAGCCGTTTCGCACGGAACTCGTAAGGCTGCAGTGTGCAGCCTTTCGAGTTGCCGCCACACGGAACGGCTGCTGAGCGGCATGTCCGCAGCAGCCTGGGCGGACGGCGCTCCGTAGCGCATGCGTCGTGACGTAGCGACGCCCTGCCCCCGGGGGTGCCGCTTGGCTTGCCACTCCCGGCAGCCAAGCAGCTAGGTTCGCCACTGCTCTCTTTGAGAAGGGGGAGAAAAAAGTGGGAAGAAGGAAAGCCTCTGCGGGAGGAGAGTGATCCTTGCAGAGACTTGGGATGGAAGCTCCCAAGCCTCTGCAGGGATTGCTCTCCTCCCAAGAAGGCTGTGATTCAGAATATATATTTTTTCTTGTTTTGCGCCTTATGGAACGAAAAATACGGTATCCTCTTTCCCACCACAGGGAACCACTTAGGAAAGGCTACAGAAGTTTGATTCAGGACAACAATCATATCGTAGACAGCTTCTGGTTTTCACCAATCCTGAAGCAGCAGCTGAATGGCCTCCTGGGTTGTCATTTTATTAATTTCTTAAATTGATATACTGCCCTTCAACCAAGGATCACTGTTCTCTTTATGCTTGCATTTTATACATATGATATTTGTAACTCAATGCTCTTCTGTTATTACAAGGTTACCTGATGAAAGGTATATGTTCTTAAAATTAAAGTACCAGTTGTGCAATTTCCTATTCTCCAGTCTCCCCACTATTGCTTTCCTCCTCACCACTGATTATTTCAGTCACTCATAAGCCGCGTTATTTGTCTAGAAAAAAGAGCTGCCCTTGTTCTTTTATAATGGCAATGGTGCACACCTGAGAGGTGCCAGAAAAAAAACCTGCCTTTAGGCATTATTCATGTGGGGAGCATCACGCTATGTCTAGGACACAAAGCACCCCCACCCCCGCATGCAAAGGGGATCTTCTTCAGATGCCTGCATTGGTACAGCTAGTCCAGGCATGTGATGCTACGGCAGCATGGCTCTGCTCCCTAGTCATAGTGTGAGACCCTTCTTCCCATGTGTAACACATACTTCCACACCCCTATTCCTGTGTTAGAAACTGCACTGAGCGCCAAGCAAACAGGACGAAACATGTCCCTCTTTTTATGCTATCTAAGAATAGTTTTAAAACACAATGGGAGGTGTCTGGAGCATTAAAAAAGAGACACATACCTCCAACTGAGCATCTTCGGGATATCTCCCAGTACACCAGCCCAAGAGAGTAGATATCTGCACGCTTGAAGGACTCGAAGATACTTATGTTCATCGTGTCATCAAGTATTTCTGGAGCCATGTACCTTTTAAAATACAGAGATACCAAAACTCATATTTACCAAAGAAGTAGAAAGGGGTGTGTTTAGTTAACTAGGGTTAAAATTAAGGGACAACAAATAAAAATGAAATACAAATGTGGTATTTATAGAAAGCTGAACTAGTTTGAGAGAAAGAAGAAGATTCGAGGCATTCTTGTTAGGTCTCCCAATTCCTGGGAGTTGGTCTTCAGCCTTTCTCATGAGATCAACATTTATGTATTATGAAAACATTAAAGAGGGAGGCAGGATCTCAATAACTGATCCTGACCCGTTGGACCTGTGCACATTGAGTAGACCATCAGAACAGTACGGCCTAGTTTGTACATCACAATAAGTCAAACCATGGCTGCCAAAGAGGCCACTTCACTTGTACCAGGCAGTTCTTCAGTGGTACTGTGCTGAACTAAGCCATGACTTGACTTAGTGTATTGTCTGAACCTGGGCTCGTGCTTTAGCTCTCTCCAAATTAACCATGTGCTACAACTAAGGTTTGTCTTATGACTTACAGCTTATGGTTTGTCCAGGAGATTGCAAACCATGAGCTTGGGTTCAGATGACACACTAAAGCAAACCTTGAGCTCAAGTCATCTTAAAGCAACTGCAGGAATCCTGGTTTATTTGCTTCTCCCCCTGCCCTCCACAGCACATGAAATAGTGAGGGCAAAACGGCAAGCTGCATTAACCTGCTGTTTAGCACTGCACGAGTTTTTCCTTTTTTTTAACAAAGCAGCTCCACAGCTGGGCCCATCAGGAGGGAAGCTCCGACTGGCACACTACAGCTTTTCTTTGAGGGGAGGGGAAGATATTGGGAACTTGGTGTGGGGGAAAGGGTTAATTCCACCCTACCTGATTGTCCTGCTCCTGCCCTCAGTGGCTGCTATTTTAAAAGAGAGCATGCATGCACGCACAGCAGTAACATACACATATTTTGCAATGGGTCATTTGGCCGTAATAAAGGCAGATATGCAGTGAGCCTTGAGTAATACATTAATTTTTGAAGGATTCTTGGCTACTGGTATCTTGGTTCTCATTTGCCTAGTTACACATGTTGCTGCATGTCGTGTGGACAAATCTGAGTGAAGGCAATGAGACCGTGAAACATACTTCACCCTGTTTCACCAGCCCCTTCAAATATCTCTGAAACAAACTGGGGATGGGGAGACATTTCACAGGGGGAAAGGTTTTGGGTTTTTTGCCATATGCATGTAGAATTCCAGCTCAACCCTCTTGGGTGTGAAATGTTTAATGGGAAATATTACAAGCATGCTGACTTACCTCTTGGTTCCCACTCTAGAATTCTGAGGTATGTCAATTGTGTTCAACATAGAGTCATGCTTGACAGCCAGTCCCAGATCAGCAATGGCACAAGTTTCATTCCTTTTGACTAAAATGTTTTTAGATTTCAGATCTCTGTGGGAAATGGCTGGTTTGCCTGAGAAGCACAAAAAAAAATGCCCACAATGTCTTTATATTACCCACTGATATAACGTTCATTGCATGTAAATGTAAGCCACAAAAATTCAGAAGTAATGTCTTCTGCTCATACGACTTTTTTTCAGTTCTTGTTTTAACACTCAAATGTTTATCACCCTATCCTTGACAGCAGAGGTGGGAAAGCTTTTTTTCCATCAAAGGGTAATGCCAGCAGCAGGTGGGGCTAGAACAATGCACACAAACTCTCTTTTGCTGTCTTAAGAAAGGGGGGGGGAGAATGTGAGTAATGATGATCTTAAGATTAACCTCTCTCTCTCACACACACACACACACACAGCCAGAGTCACCCTACACACCACACACAATTCCCTTTACATGCATGTATCTATCAACACTGTGGGATGTGATACATAAGTAGCAGTCAAGTACAACATTCCTTGTTTTCCTAGAGTGGACATGCAGGGAAATGTTTGGTCCAGCCAGTTGAAAACTTCCTGTTTCCTCCTGGCTGGGGCATACTTCCTTTGCATGTGACCTTACCTGCCCAGGTAGCAAAAGGGCAAGTCACGCAGCACACTCTCTCTCTTTGACTTCCTCCGTCGTTGGAGCAGCTTTTTAGCTAGAAATGCTCTGTTGGCTTTTAGCCAACAGAGGACACTGGGATTATCCTCATATGGGATAGATCCACACGTATATACTTTGTAACTAAGTCTGCCTTCAGGGATCCAACTGTGAACTAATGATGTGAGTAAACTAAGCCAAGAGTGTGGCGTGTTTATTCTATTAAGAGGGATTTAAGGGGACTTACCAGGAATCTAATAGTAAGAAGCTTAAACAAGTCTGCAACCTGCTATCTGCTGTGCATTTAAAATGGGGAATGTAAAACTCTGCTAAGTAAAGGAACTTGCTAACGCAAGTTAGGAAGAATATTAGAAAACAATATATCCTCTCCTGCCTCCCTGAACATTCCCACAAACACAGTTGCTTCACATCCATATACCTCTCCCCACTTCTTCAATGTAAATTTTAATTTTGTGTAGGGGAGAGGGGAGCGGAAGGCGACTTCCACACTAATATTAATATTTAGGCCACCCACTCCCTCATTTATATTAAAAGCATTGGATTTTTTTGTAAACACATATCTACCAAATGTACTGTGCTCATTTAATACACAAAGATGCCATCTTCTGCCCAAAGTGAGCTTAATGTGAAGGTAACTGTATAAACATGAACACGTTACCTTGAGTGCCAACGATCTCCATGTGAAGATGGGCTAAGCCACTTGCTATGGAAAATGTCAGCCTGATCATGCCATTGGCTGTTACAGTGTTGTTGTTTAAGTAGTCAAACAAAGAACCTTGGTCGTGGTATTCCGAGACAAGCCACAGCTGAGTCCAAGTCCCATTATCTGTGGAGAGACATAACTGCATTTAACAATAAGTAGCAGTAAAGCACAGCAACCCTCAAAGGGGAAAATATTTTCTAAAGGTATTCATTTTGCAAGGCCCATTTATTTTCGCAACGGAATATTTGGCAATACAGAACATAAGAAGAGCCCTGCCAAATCAGGCCCAAGGCCCATCTAGTCTTGCATCCTGTTCTCACAGTGACCAATGAGATGCTTATGGGAAGCCCAAACACAGGACGTGAATACAACAGCATTCTGATCCCCATAAATTGGCATTTAGAGAAAGGCCCACAGCCTCCGACAGTGAGGGAGAACAAAGTGAATATGGCCAGCAGCCTTGGTAGCCTTCTCCTTCTCCACGAATTTTGTCTCATCCTCTTTTGAAGCCATCCAAGGTGGTGGCCATCACTACTTCTTGTGGGAGCAAATTTCATGGTTTAACTATGCATTGTGTGAAGAAGAACTTTCTTTGGGCTACCCCGAACCTCTCAAAGTTCTGCTTCATTGGATGATCCCGAATTCTAATATTATGAGACAGGGAGAAAAACGTTCCTCTAATCACTTTTTCCACACTGTGTCATGTCCCCACGCCACTCTTCCTTAAACAAAGAAGTTGCAAATGTTCTAACCTTTCCTCACAGCAGAATTTCTCCATCCCCTTTGGTTGCAGTTTTCTGACCCCATTTCAACTCTACAATATCCTTTTTAAGATGAAGCAATCAGAACTGTACACTGTAGGAAAAGTTTAATTCATGCCAGAATGGAATTTCACACAAAAAAGCTGCAAACTCCAACACACTTACTAGGGCATAAGTCCCACTGAATACAGTGGGGGCTCATCTCCAAGTGAACATGCATAGGACTGTGTTGCAAATTTTATTTTGTAAGCCACATAGCTAGTAAATCACTGGTAAAGATCCACTTGTCATTAGAAGAGGAGGAGGAAGTTTCAAGGTTGGACTCTTGAGCTGCCTGCAGCCCATCTGTCTCATTTGCTTGAGTCCTCAACAGGACCTGAATTGTCATGAGGAATGCCATCTATACTAACCATCTGTTTAGAAAATATCTTTAAAAATCTGTTGATATGCCTTTTTTTTATAGGGCATGTGTGCGATGTCTCCTAAGGTGGTTCAAGAGAATGGATGCTAGTTTTTCCCCCCTCCGATAGGAAACTACAGCTACAACTAGCTGCATATTCTAGTAAAGTATCTCAGATAGTTGGGTCAGCAGTCGTATGATTGCTGCAAAATGTGAGACAAACACCAGCATAGGATTTAAAAGTATGAAAGAATGAGCTCCAAGAGTTCAAGTTTGGAAAACTGATAATATAATAATGTTGTTCAAGATTAATAACCATAATGCATGGCACCCTTTAGTAATGGACACTGCCTTACACCTCAAGTTGCAATTATTCCACACCTGTATCAGATCAGACCTTTACTTCTATACTCATTATCCCCACAAAGGCAAGCATCCTTGTCCTTTGAAATCAATGGGCTTAACAGCATGCTGCATTGTGAAAGCTATAATGATGTATTTAAAAATGCCAAGTACCACAATGAATGGGCGTAAAATATGGATAGATGATAGTTTGTTTTGCAATTTAACTTTAAATGTACCGGTAACCAAAAATAGACTTTCCGACCTTCCTAAATCTCTTTTCCTTGCCCCACTACAAACATATTTTAATGATGGACACTGATATTTCAATACTTTAGTGAGATTGCTTTCTGATGTATTTTAATCCTTTTGTATGTTTAATTAAGTGTGTATTTTAACAACGCTGTGTGATTGGTTTCTATATTTTGTAAACTGCTTAGAAGCCTATTTCGGCATTAAGAGGTATACAAATTAATAAATAATGATAATTAAACTATTTGTCCCCCCACCTCACCCTCTGCCAAAATCTGGAATGGTACCCTTGTCTTCATACCTGTTTTCTAATTAAGTGGATTGCTATAAACCATTTAAAATGTTCCCAGCAGAATGTAGCAGGAACAGGACAAAAAAACCCAGAAGTAGTCATGGGTAGACCTTGTGAGTTGGGTTGGGGCATTGCTTAGCGGGTCTTGTTATTAGCATTATTGCCCAATTTTTAAAATGGTTTACAATGGTTTTTCACTGCTTTTCAACGTAAATGTTTTAAATTTGAGGGTTTTGTTGTTTTTCAATTGAAAGGTATGGTGTGGGAGGGCTAATCTAGCACAGGGCAAACATTGTGAAACGGTGTGGAAGTACTATACCCTTGTTATCGGCAGCAATAAAACCCAAGATATTTTCATGCCTCAGCATAATGGTCTGATAGATTTCTGCTTCACGAAACCAAGACCTTTCGTCTCTCGAGGAAAAGATCTTCACAGCCACGTCTTCTCCGCACCATTTTCCACGCCAGACTTCGCCAAATCGACCCTTTCCTACTATTTCCTGAAGAACTATTGTTCTTGCAATTGTTCTTTGGACAAGCAGAGGCAAGCCTAACAAAAGAAATACAAGCATTAAAACGTTTTCTTAACGCTCCCTCCAATAATTATCACTGATCTACAACACGTGCAATATATACGCAGAGGCAATCTCCAATTTGTGAAATCCACATCTTCTTGTAATTAGTGGCAAAACTCCCATTGTTTTTGGTACAGCTGGATTGCTCTTTGGTTGCTATCTAGCTATCTAGCTAGCTAGCTATATCTAGCTATCTAGCTATCCATCCATCTAATAGCAAACCCAGATGGCAAGTGCCAACAGGATGGGCTTCTTGGTACTGAGGAATGCTGCTTGTGGCTAACACACAGCAATAGTTTGTGTGTTTGTTTGTTTGTTTGTGTATGTTTGTGTGTGTGTAAAAAAAAATCAATATTATGGAATCTTCTCAATCAGGAACAGCAGGTCATAGCTGATATCCCATGGTAAGCATAAGGCTGTCAGTTGTGGCTGTCCCTAATTTTGTGTTATTCCATGCTTTCCTCATAGCACCTATTTTGTGACTGGTGCCCCCAGCACTCTCTCAAAATTTGAAATATGCCCACTGGTCCGAAAAGGTGAGTGGCCCCTGCTTCACAGTATGCCATTTTCAACTGGCATTTCCTGTTTCTACCCAAGGGCAACAGGGCCAACTAGCAGCCCACAGGCATAGTCTCACCTCAGAAGTAAACTTGATCTGTCCCTCCTGAGAGTGACACACTAGAATAGGAGAATGAATTACCAACAGCAGATTTAACCCTTGATTATTAGATAACTTGAGAGATAATGTCATAACCTTACAGGTGGCTGTACAGATGGAAAATAAAAGTAGTCCCTGAGAATGACAATGGCACTGTTCAAATATATCAGATAACAATGACATGAGTACCATCACTTCTGTTTTGTGAACAATTGATAGATCAGCCCTGTCTAAGGCCAGGACTTCAGGACACTCTGCTTGGAAGAAATTAGATTTCAGCCCCAGTGTCTTCGCTTCACATAAGGCATGGCGTTAAGCAAGAAGATTAATCTAAATCTACACTTATTTCAAAACATTTTTAAAGTTTCTGGCTCAGGAAACACCCAGGCATTGTAAGCATGGGCCTGACCTTTGAAGCCAAAACATTTGTCTTTTGCAGACATACAAAGAATAGTCTGGAAATGCTGCAGAGACTTCGGTTCCTGCAGCTTGACAAGTCTTCAACCTCTTCCCCATTTGGCTTGCGGTCAGATATTGCTCAGAATATCAAAGATGGTACTTTTCCCCTGGCAAACTTTAGCTCTCAGTGGAGAAAAACACAGAATATGCTGAAGTAAATAGTATCTCTCAGAGTGGTGAATGGCACTATTTAGCAGGAAGAAATGCCAATGAAAATCCTCGTTATTACATTTTAAATTTTTATATATGGATGTTTTATATGTATATATGATGGTCTGTATTTATAACGGCTAATAAAGTTTTGGCAAAGCAAGTACCGGTAAGTAAGCAAGCTGAAGTCAGATGAACATTTCTAAAGCCATCATCACCTTTTAGGGAACTCTTACCTGGAACTTAGCATATCTTCAGAAGTTTCATCATGGGGGGGGGGAGAGACGGGGACATAATTTTTCCACATAGTATAGCAATTCTAAGCAGCAGCCTTACTAACTGCATTTCAGGGTTTTTCCCCCATATGTTACTTATTTGAATATTCACACGTGTTGGGAAAGATTAACATTCTCCAGATGGTTTCATGTGCAATGTGCATGTCTTTTATGAAACAGACTGCATGAAACACATCTTGAGAAGCAGGCATGCCTCACTCTAACAGAGAAGCTACACAAAACTGCCCCAGTCATTATGCAATATTGACTCTTAATGTTGCTATGGCCTTCGGTTAATACAATAAACTATTTGGTTTGCATTTTTAACGTCTAGCTGCAACACCTATTCATAGAATCATAGAATCATAGAGTTGGAAGAGACCACAAGGGCCATCCAGTCCAACCCCCTGCCAAGCAGGAAACACCATCAAAGCATTCCTGACAGGTGGCTGTCAAGCCTCTGCTTAAAGACCTCCAAAGAAGGAGACTCCACCACACTCCTTGGCAGCAAATTCCACTGTCGAACAGCTCTTACTGTCAAGAAATTCTTCCTAATGTTTAGGTGGAATCTTCTTTCTTGTAGTTTGAATCCATTGCTCCGTGTCCGCTTCTCTGGAGCAGCAGAAAACAACCTTTCTCCCTCCTCTATATGACATCCTTTTATATATTTGAACATGGCTATCATATCACCCCTTAACCTTCTCTTCTCCAGGCTAAACATACCCAGCTCCCTAAGCCGTTCCTCATAAGGCATCGTTTCCAGGCCTTTGACCATTTTGGTTGCCCTCCTCTGGACACGTTCCAGCTTGTCAATATCCTTCTTGAACTGTGGTGCCCAGAACTGGACACAGTATTCCAGGTGAGGTCTGACCAGAGCAGAATACAGTGGTACTATTACTTCCCTTGATCTAGATGCTATACTCCTATTGATGCAGCCCAGAATTGCATTGGCTTTTTTAGCTGCTGCATCACACTGTTGACTCATGTCAAGTTTGTGGTCTACCAAGACTCCTAGATCCTTTTCACTTGTACTGCTCTCAAGCCAGGTATCACCCATCCTGTATTTGTGCCTTTCATTTTTTTTGCCCAAGTGTAGTACTTTACATTTCTCCCTGTTAAAATTCATCCTGTTTGCCTTGGCCCAGTTCTCTAATCTGTTAAGGTCATTTTGAAGTGTGATCCTGTCCTCTGGGGTATTAGCCACCCCTCCCAATTTGGTGTCATCTGCAAACTTCTCTGCATAGCTGTAAACACAATGCAGCTGCATAACAGACACCAGATTAAAAGCATTTTTTCTACTTGCACTTCCAGTTCCAAGTGTCAGGAGTATGCCTCACCCCCTTCGCTTCCCATTTTCAGCTCTTCCAGAGAGATTTTTTAGCACTATGCCTCTTGGAATATTACCTTAATCTGCTATACATCATGGGAAATTCCAACAGAATCCACAGCGCGCACTCACGTACCAGATCCAGAACCTGACGTCGTCATATCAAAAATCAGATCTTTGAGAGTCTTCCCTGGGTTCACCAGACTGCATTCAGACAGAGGCTCTTCAATGTTTTGTCTTCTTTTCTTCTTGAATCTGCAGTTGTTGCCTTGGTTTGTGCACAGAGTCAGCATTAAAACTATAGACAAGACACATACTGGTACAGTTATAACCACCGTCAGTTCCACAGGGCCCAGCTTTGATTTCCTTGCAGCATCTGGACCTTAAAAATACACAAACCAAAATCTGTCAAATCCACTATGCTCTCAAAGAAGTATTTAAATGTACTTTTTTTCTGGAAGTGACAACAAGGATTGACATTATATTGAGAAAGATGAGAATGTAGCTGTCTTGGTTATTGAACTCTATGGTCACATCCATACCATATGTTGAAAGGGCATGGTCTCTCTGAAAAATCTTGGGAACTGTAGTGTGTTAAAGCAGCTTGGAATTGTAGCTCTGTGGGGGGGGGGGCAGCTTGTTAAAGGGTTATAAATGCTTGATGCAGATTTGACCCAGGTCATTCCAAAGTTTTCACTCCTCATCAACATCACCAGTGCTTAAACTTCTGCTAAGCACTTTACAAAGAATAAAACAGGTATCTCATGGTGTATCTGAAGAAGTGTACATGCACACGAAAGCTCATACCAAGAACAAACTTAGTTGGTCTCTAAGGTACTACTGGAAGGAATTTTTCTATTTTTTATTTTGTTTTTTCAGGTATCTCTTTGTCATGCTTTTCCAAAGTGACTGGAATAATCTGACAAGTCCCAGGAGCCTATGGTGCAACTCCACACATACATACATACCCACAACCAGTATTATCCCAAGTTTCAGAGGGGCGGTGCTGTGGTGGGAGGGGCCAGAGCATGGGCTTCTCCCCACACAGCCTGGAGGTTGTCATTTTATGCCAGAAGCACAGAAAATATCTAGGTCCAGTGGTTCCACTGCAAGCAAAGAAATGGGGCCTAGAAGATGTGACACAAAATGTGGGGAAGGCAGTTCAAACAAGAGGCAAATGTATAAGAGTCTAGATATGTTCAGAATGGCCACTAATACAAGAGGCCAGTTCTGGCATGGAAGAGCTCAATGGTAGTTACCGGTAATCCTCTGTAAAGTAGGACGCATGTTCACATGGTTAAGTCCTTAAAAAGCCATCCATTCCAAGTCTGCTTTACAGATAAAGAGCCTTAAAGAGGGTGGGGAGCAAGAGTAGGGAAAGTGTTTCATTTCTATTTAGATGACAATAATGGTTTCTGAATTTGCATCTATGCCTATAGCTTGGGCTTATGGAAATGTGTGTCCTCTTTTTTTTTTGGTGATGCCTATTGGGCCAGCCTATTGACACAGAATTGGCTAAGCGGCCTCTTTGGACAGCTACTGTGCAAATAAATTACACCACAGGTTCAGAACGCAAGTCTTTTTTTAAACCAGATCAGATAACGACATACATGCATCTATTTCACAGCAGCATAGAACAATCAGAAGAGCGCTTGCTCCTTGTAAAAAAAAAAAAAAAAGCACAACGAAATTAAGGCAGGGGTCAAAAGGACCCGGTTAAAATTTGGCTGCAGAATACACAGTGATGAGGTGACACCTAAAGGTAAAGGGACCGCTGACCATTAGGTCCAGTCGCGAACGACTCTGGGGTTGCGGCGCTCATCTCGCTTTATTGGCTGAGGGAGCCGGCGTACAGCTTCCAGGTCATGTGGCCAGCATGACTAAGCCGCTTCTGGCGAACCAGAGCAGCGCACGGAAACGTCGTTTACCTTCCTGCCAGAGCGGTACCTATTTATCTACTTGCACTTAGACGTGCTTTCGAACTAATTTAGCCAATTTCTTTGTCGTGTGCTGCCAAGCACTCAGCTTCTGTAAACAACCACTCAGTGGGCAGAATGTCATCTCTGATAAGCTTATCACCAGAGGTCTGATGTGCACGGGACATGAGCAGAGACCTTCCCACTGACACCCTAGCCCCCTTCATAGGAAGGGGGGTCTGTCCACAAGCTGAAGAGGTAAGGATGCCACACCACTGAATCTGCCCCCAGGCACCCATGGGTTGAGTGTGGGGGTCTAGGAAAGGGAAGCCTACACGCTCCATATGTGTGGGTGTCAGGGCAGGACCAGAGAAACTGCATGGCTGTCTGGCGTGAGAGCAGTAGCACCGTTACACTACTTCTTCTCCGCCTTGCATGAAGGGGGGTTCCTGTCATGCTTAGAATGTGCTTATCATATGCATCAAAGTATTTACACATGGCATTAGTGCACCAGATTGGGTGCGATGCTGGCATGATCGTGGCAAATGGGTCAGCAGAGACATCGTATGTGTCCGTGCATGGAATGCTTACCTGGAAAAGCACAATTCAGAGCTTTGTAAACAAAAACATAACATTTTTTTAGCCTGGTTTAGATAATCAGGAAAGGAATTGAAAACAAGAACGGCCAATATTATAATGCCATTATCCAAATGTAGGTTGCAGCCATACTTGGAATACTGTCTACAGTTCTATTCGCCTCACCTCAAAAAGGATATTCAGAAAAAAAGAGCAACCAAAATGACCCTGGGGTTGAGGCAACTCCATTTTGCAGAAAGGTCGTGTGGAATTACAGAGTCATGGGATTGGCAGGGGCCGCAAGAGTCATCTAGTCCAATTCCCTGCAATGCAGGAATCTTTTGCCCAATGTGGGGCTCAAACCCACGACCCTGAGGTTAAGAGTGTCATGCTTTACCAACTGAGCTATCCCAGGGAGGCTTTTGTAGAAAGAGGCAAATAAGGGGTGATGCAATACAGGTGTATAAAACAATGCTTGGTGTGGGGAAAGTGGACGGAGAAATTGTTTTTTTTCTCCCTCTCTCATATCGCTAGAACTTGGGGACATCCAATGACACTGAATGGTGGGAGATTAAGAACTGACAAAAGGAAGCAATTCCTCACACACTGCATAGCTAAACGATGGAATTCACTTGCACATGAGCCAGAAATGGCAACCGATTTGGCCATCTTTTAAAGAGAATTAGGTAAATTCGTGGAATATAAGGCTATCAGTTCTTACTGGTCATGGAAGGTATATTAGGCTACTCTCCCCACACCAGTTCCAGAGACAATGTGACTGAAGACCAGTTGCTAGGGAGTGTCGAGAGAGTGCTGTTGTGCTCATACGACGCTTGCAGTAACCTGGTCTAACTTGAAGGGCTCTAATGTTCTTACTGTGGGAAGCATATTGTTGAACAACTGCTAAACAAAATGGGCCTGTAGTTTGATCCATCAGTGGTGGTATTCACCCATAACTGTCTATAGTATCCTCAAATATTGCATCAGTGGAGATTACATTTTCACCATGTTAGAAATAATAGCCTTTGCTGCTTCCTTATAGCCCAGGATGTTTACTTGGAAGGATGGGCCACTTATTTTAATCGGACTTACTTCTGAGTAAACTTGCTTAGGATTTCAGACACCAGTCCCCTGAGAATTTGATCAAGAGATAATGCCTCTGTCTGGAGGTGGGTGGGGCAGAAGACATCCTGGGAAACAGAACGTTCTGTCTATTACACAGGAAATTTATTTTTAACACTACATTGTGATACTCAATGACAGGTCATCAGAGGCAACAAAAGTCTGATGAGGATAAACTCATGAACTATGCTGGAAATACAATAAAAAAAAGTTAACAGCTCAATAAAGCCAAACTGTGGAATGATCAAAGTCTGGCCAAAACTAAAGGAAAAATTGCACCATCACCATGTTTACAGCTTATGAATTAGGATATATAAAATCTCCTGGTGACTAAGTGAGGCCACTAATGGACAACGGTAAACAAAACAGGTCTTCCAGCTCTTATTTCAATACCTACCCTGTTATTTAGGGTTCAAAAACAGAAGCTGTTTATAAATTAACTTGCAGTCAGATGAGTGATCCAATATCTGCCTGATGGATTTGAAGTACTGAATGAATCACTGACCATGTTCTGCTAATGAAGACCACTTTTAAGCAATGGAATAGGAAATTTGGTTGCTAAGCAATTGAAAACAGCCATTTGAAGGGCAAGGTAAATTAAAAGCAACCAATAAAGCAATAGTAATCCAATTTCAATTACTAGCGGAAAAACATATTAGTACGCAATAGTGCTTTTAACATGCGTGTTAAAGCAGACCCCTGGGCTTGAAGCACTAACTCCAAAAGTTTAGTGAACTTACAAGGTAAGCCTATGCCTGTTTACACAGAAATATCTCAGTGAGACTTGCTCCCTAGCAAGTATGTTTAGGTTGCAGCCGTAGAAGGATCTTCTGAAGTTTTACTATAAACGCATTTCTTCACCAAAGCCTGAGATAGCACTTCATTCAGTAGAGACACTTAGAGTAGGGTCTCCAAAGAGGATTTTAAGGTTTGGGTAGGTATATGTGGGAGAATATCTTTCAGGTTACCTGGTCCAAGCCATTTAAGGTTTTAGGATAAAAATACTACTTGGCCAACTGCAGCTCAGCTGACAAAAGCATAGGTGTAATGTGGTTAAACTGCCCAGTACCAGTTTTGTTCTTTGGGAATTATTGCCGTTTCCTAACCCTTTTTAAAGGCAGCCACATGTACAACGCACTGCATTAGTCTAAACAGGAAGTGAGGAAAGCATGGGTAATTGTGGCCATCCTGGGGCAAAGTTCTCAACTCGAGGTAACTCTTCCAGGTTAGCAGAGTTTGTAACCTGAAGCGTTTGTAACCTGAGGCGTTTGTAACTCGAGGTACCACTGTACTCAATAAGCAAGTTTGGAGCAAATGTATTTGGTGATGCTACCAGTCTGGGTAATTAAGTATTACTTTTATGAAATACTGGCCTGGTTCAGCATATAAAGCAGGTTCCAAGGCTCTCATCATTGAACAACACACTTGCCTGTTTTTCATGTTCATCACAACAGAACTTTCAGAGGGGTTGCCTGTGCTTGAGCAAAGGCCACAGCATATCTGAAGTTTATCAGAAGAGGACTCTTTGCTTAGCTTCAGTAACACGTACACACAATCCCTGCCGCTGCAAAACAGTTGACCAGGCAAACTACACGGTTATGGAGCAATTTGGGAGTTGCTCCTGAGCAAATATTCATAAACTAGTTTCTCAGGTATCCAAAGGATTTTGAATCCCAGCATTCTCCTCGTTGGACAACGGCTGCCTTCAGACAGAAAGACAAATCACGCTTTGGCATTACATCTGAACACAAGTTAGGTTACAAAACATGGCTTGTGAGGGAGTGGGTAGACCAGGGTGTGAGTTATAAACCATGGGTTGGACTCATGTTTTCTGAACTGAACTAATGAACCTGTCAATCTGGATCTGGATGAACAGTCTTCAGGCTTCTCAGTGACAGGCCCCTCTGTTAACCCAAATCAGAAATGGTGTGTGTGTGTGTGCATGCGCACGCACATTGGCTTTAAGGCAAATATTTTAAATAACAAATAAATAAATGGGACCCAGTTTTAATTTAATGTGACCACTTCTCAGGGCATTATCTGCACTGTAAGCATACTGAATTAACAGTTATTCTTTCTGCCTAATTAACCTTGGGAATGACAGCTGCATCCAGGAGTATATGTAAGGATTTTAATATAATTCTCCAAACCACTGCTAAAAAATAAAAATAAAAATCCTGAATTACTGTTGCCAGGATTCTTTCTATATCTCAGTGTTAATTTCTGGCTTCCCCATAATTA
The DNA here is from genome assembly GCA_034641385.1 of Darevskia mixta. Classification (NCBI taxonomy): domain Eukaryota; kingdom Metazoa; phylum Chordata; class Lepidosauria; order Squamata; family Lacertidae; genus Darevskia; species Darevskia mixta. The sequence continues at coordinate 22,849,419 of JAWWNH010000001.1, forward strand.
TGTATTTGAGCCAATGAACTTCTTTTGTACCACACTAGATGCTTAAGTCTCAGCCCCACGCAAAATCCAAAGATTCACAACCTGTGCTAACTTTCCAGCCATCTGTGTGGCTACTGCATGCAACCAACTTTGGTGTAGGGTGTCTTGAGCTACAGCTGACGGAATCCTCTGCCAGAATCTCTGAGATGCTGGAATTCATAACAGCAACTCAAGGGCATGGTGAACTGTGCTATAGGAACTGGCCTCCGCCCAATCTTCTAGCCTCTTGCATTATTTCAACTGCTCCAAGAAGCCAACAGATCTAGGTCTCTAGGTCTCCACAGCTTCACTCTCTGCTAAGCAACTCTCTGAGCAACAAATCAGGCTGCCCATTCTTTACTAAGATCAGACCAATTTAAAACAGATTAGTGCTATAAACCAGAGAGAAGGCAAACAGTTTGCTACACATGTGATTATTCTAATCTGATTGGCGGAATCCTGTTTACTTGTATCGGGAAGATGTTCTATTAGCACAAACATGGCATAAAGAAACTGCAGCTTCTAATACAAAACTACAGACCACAAAATAAATATATATAAAAAGATGATCTTGCCTAGGAATGGACATTTCCAGTTATGTGTCATTTTAATCTGCACCAATGTTTTTATTTCATTTTCTTTCAAAACACATCTTTCTAAATGCATTTTGGCCCCAAATACACGTTATTGCATGCCTTATGGAATTTACTTCTTTATTATTTAGCCAAAAATGGCATCACAAAATCTGAAGATGTGTGAACTCTGAGGGACGAATGCGTTCTGAACTCCACTTTAAATTGGGAGGTGTGGATCAAGTCAGAACAGTTCATATCAGAATTTGCAGAGAATGAATTCCTCAGGCACCTCTACCTACCTTTGAGTTCAATACTGCAATATACATACTCCTCACATGACAGTGTTACTGTTTTACGCCACACAGCTTCAAAATCAGACCACCACAGGAAAAAACCTTTACGCAGATTCAGCCATCGATCTTCCCAGTGCATTGTGCTTCCTTTATGGGTAACAGAAGTATAACCTCAGCATTATAATCCTGCTGTAGTATCACCAATTTCCAGGAAAGACTAATCTAATATAACGAAGCAGCTTTCACCAACCTGATGTCCTTCAGCTGTTTTGAACTGTAACACCCATCAGTCAGTGCTAAAAACTCATATATATAATCTAATCACCAAATGGCACCTTAAACCTAGGTTATAGTCACCACAACAGAATGTCCAGGCGCCATTTTTTCCATTGGTGGTGGTGGTTGTTATTCACTTCATTTATATACTGCTTTATATTTTAAAGAACAAATCTCAAAGCGGTTTACAAAACATTAAAACATCAAAATAAAACAATCCAGAACAAATTCAAACTTCAATGAAAATATTTCAGCACCTTCTCGAAGTGACATTTTGCTCTCCCCAGTCACCAACCAGGGATCCAGAGATGTCCACGTGGTCACAACTGGACCACAATTTTGAACACTGATCAGCCCCAGCTATGACTAGTGGGAGTTGTAGTCCAAAACATCTGGAAGGCATCAGGTTGGTGAAGGCTGTAATAACAGTAGGACTCACTTCATTTCATCAAGCATATTTAGACTGAGAATGACAGAAGGTACGCTTGCACTCAGCTCTTCCCCATCTCTTTCTCTGTCTCTCTCAGCAAAGGAAGATGCCTTATACTATGTCAGACCCCTGGGCCCATCCAGTCCAATATTATTTGGATGGCTGCAGCTTTCAAAGGAATAAGTCTTTCTTCTTAGCCTGCTACCTTTTTTGTTCTAGCTGGAGATGCCAGGGATTGAGTATTGGGCTCTAACCAGTCGAAGCACGCACACATTGCCGCTGTGCAATGGCCCCTCCATGCTTTAAGAAGCATCGAAAGGAAAGGTTAGCATCATCAGCACCTCCAGTCTCCCACACTGACCAGGTAAAACCTCCACAATGCAAAAAAAAAAAAAAAAAAGCTTAAAGCAGATCCTTTATGGAACAGTACAGCAGGCAAATAAATGGCTTTGGTGAAAACTGCTTGCTTGCAAGCAAATAGTGCCAGTCACACAAAACTATTATCAACTTTTATCTCTAAAGGCAAGGAAAAACACACACTTCACGGTTTTCTATCAGCTTAAAACATAGCATAGCTTTTAAAACCCAACACCACCCCATCAAACAAAAAGGCTCTCGAATGGAATCTCCTCCTCTCAACTGTTAATGTTGGCTTCATTGGAAACATTTCCTCTCCCTATTGTTATGAATTCAGCCTCTTGAAAATCTCTTACAGCTGCTGTGGAGCATTGCTTTATATTAATGTTATTTTCTAGAGCCTGGTGGCATAGGAACATTAACTATCCTGTGGGTCTTTCCTCAGAAGCAAACCCCGTTGAGCTTAATGGGACTTACTGTTAAGATACAGTGGTACCTCGGTCTGCGAACAGTCCTGTTAACAAACGCTTCGGACAACGAACTCCGAAGTGTTCCGGTTAGTGCACTTTGCCCCGGAAGACAAACAGAAGCCGAACACTGGCGGTGGGAGGCCTCATTAGGGAAAGCGCGCACCTTGGTTTAAGAACGCTTTGGTCTAAGAACGGACCTCCGGAACGGATTAAGTTCAGAACCCGAGGTAATCCTATACCTGATTCCATTGAATTCAGCAAGGCTGACTTCTGTGTAGACTGTGAAGAGAGAGAAGGATCCCTTCCTGGATCTCAATACCTTAACAAAGTTTGTAGATAACATACTGAAACCACAGGGAGCTATTTATTCTGCAACATATATAGAAGGAAAAGAAGCAGACTACACTTTGTGCTAACAGTTTGCCTTGACAGACCACTATAAGAGACGGGAGAACTTTAATGAACAACACTGAAAGGTGTTGAGCTGCCGCACATTATTTAGGCATATAAATACATCTGTTTTTGATGGAATCTGTTCCAATACATCTATTTTTAGTGCAGCGTTGCACAAACATTTCGATCTCACTTCTTCACATTTTTTCATACCTTTTGGGGCTGCTGGGGTGCTTTACTTTATTTTTTTCAGAATTTTGTTGTTGTTGTTGTTTGTTATTATCATCCTAGCAGAAGCGTGCAAGCAGCAGAACACCAGAGGTAATGGGGCAGCTCATCGGCCAGGAGTTCCCAATTGGTCTTGCCAATTCAGCGATTTATCCCAAAATGGTTTATTCTTAATAGGAAGCTGGAGTCACATACCGCCTCCCCTCTTAAAACACATTTAGTTTTCCTGGTTCCAATTGTACTTACTTCCAGAATGGCATACCAGTTCAGGTTGGGATACGCCACCATCACCTGCTGGAGGACCTGCATGATTATGGGAGTTGTAGTCCAGAATGAAGGGAACTGTATTGCAGCAACATGTCAAGGGCACCACATTGACTATCCCTGACTTAGGGGGTGAGCAGCATCTATATGCTCTGTAATATACAAGTGTTACTACCTATCTCTCTAAAAAGTGGTCTTCGGAAACCACTTATTTCACAGCTCAACATAACACAGGGGTCAAACGTCAGAGACTGGCAGCATCAGAAGCTAATAATTAAGGCTGCCCCCCCCCCAGTTGATGAACATGAAATATTCATATGGCAATATTCAGTGCTGTTTTTCCTAGAAAAATAGGTGCCGGAACTCACCATGAACGCCTCCCTTGTTCTCTTATAATGGCAATGGTGCCCACCTGAGAGGGGCTGGAACTGAGTTCTGGCTGAACAAAAGACCCGGCGAGAGTCAGCATTGGTCATACTAAGGGGTTACATCCATTGAATTGGATCACCCTTCATTTTTGGTCAGTTAAATAAAATAAAATACTGTATGGTGTGATCATAGCCGATCCAAGTTCAGAAGCTGGGCACCCCATTAATTTTTTCTCTCTGTTGGTAGGATATGTTTAAGGACAGATGTCCTATATTCCGTGGTAACTAATATCACAACAGAAGTACTCTGTAATACATGCACACAAACACACCCATACTCTATGTCCCATATATTTTAATTGTTCACCAGTTTCATGTTACTAGTCTCCCTCTGGTGGTTGGAATGTGAAACGTCAGGCTGAATGACAGGCCAACCAACTCCGCCTTTTTTTGAAGGCAACCATGGCAACCCTTTACATCAGGCCCAGAGGGCTGCCCCACACTCCAGCGTCTCAGTCATAGTCTCATGGCCACAACAAAGTCCAGCCACCTAAAGGCAGAGCAGGCCTATGCATCTTAATTCACCCTACCATGAGACAACACAAGATTCTACACCAGGCTTCCTTAACCTCGGCCCTCCAGATGATTTGAGACTACAATTCCCATCATCCCTGACCACTGGTTCTGCTAGCTAGGGATCATGGGAGTTGTAGGCCCAAAACATCTGGAGGGCCGAGGTTGAGGAAGCCTGTTCTACACAGAATTCTAGGCAGTTACTACCAAAAGGAAAAAGGAAACCCTTTCCTGTGACAAAGCAACAGTTAAAACTGAATCAAGAAATCAACAATAATTAAACATTAACAGCAAAATAAACACAGTATGAAAATGAAACACCCAGAGATGTTCTATCAAATGTGCCTCTGCACAATTGCACTTCAAAGCTGCCCTCAGCAACGGTTCTTTAGAAGCTTATCGCGTTTTGGAGCAAGGAGCACTTCTTCCTATAAAATCCCTCTGTGCTCAAGGCAGTAGGCAGAGCAATCTTAACCTCCCAATTTGCAAAGGGGGTAGGATTCAGCAGAGATCACAGAATTGTAGAGTTGGAAGGGACCACGAGGCCCATCTAGTCCAACTCACTGCAATGCAGTGCCAAAGTGGGGCTCGATCCTGAGATTAAGAGTCTCATGTTCTACTGACGGAGATATCCTAGCCAGCACACGGCTCCAAAGGTCACCACAGCTCAAAGTGGAAGCCAACCTCTGCAGTTATATATATGTATATATATTTTCCTTCTGTTTACTGAGATTTTATATTTACTGTATGCTGCTTAGATGTTTTAGATGAGTCAACAGTATATAATTACTTTGATAGATGATAGATAGATAGATAGATAGATGATAGATGATAGATAGAGAAAACCCTGACTGTCACATTAGCAGTGGCAGAACCCTAATGCTTTATTTTTATGGATATGAATCAGGCTTTCCAAAGCTGGAGGCAGCCTCCTCCAAATGTTGCTAGATTATGACTCCCATCATCCCTGACCATTGAGCCATATTGACTTGGGCTGATGGGAGGTAGAAATCAACCACACCTGTAAGGGGAAGGTTGATGTAAATGCTAGTATTTAAACTTTTTAAAAGATGTAAGTAACCTGTGAGGGCATTCTGCAGCTTCCTGATCGGTCTTGTGATAATGAGGGGAATGAGCTGAAGCCTGGTGGAAGCAACTCCTTCGTCAGCCTGCCAGGGCAGCTGAAGAGTCTATAACTTGGACAAAACCACAGCCATATGCCTTTTCTCCTTATACCAGTTCATTGCTGAAGGACAAATTCTACCTAAACTGGCACATACCTCATGTACATCTCAACTGAGGGCTTCTTTTCTCCCTTCTTTATTGGGCCTTCTCGCAAGTGGCATGTGTCCCACTTTAAATAAGATAGTCCTCTATTTGAAGGAGTGATCACAGAATCATTGTAGAGCTGGGAGGGACCAAAAGGGTCGTCCAGCCCAACGCCCTGCAATGCTGTTCATAAGAACCAAAAGTTGGGTCAAGGCAAGGTCAAGAAGAGAGGAAGCCAAGCAACACCCAGATATAGGATCACAGTTTGAAGGCAGGGATGGGAATGTGAGCCTGATGTACACATAGAACAAAAACCAGAAATACAGCAAACAGAAGGGAAACTCTGCAGCGTTTACCATGATGCTACCATGCATGAAATTCAAAATAGCTTCCAAGGACTATTTAAAATAAACTGTGGGTATAGCCACTGTTTGTTTGTGTTAATTTCTGTTTGTTCCCTCAACACCATAGCAATTTTCCTTTAATACTTCATTCACAATCTTGTTGCCTTAAAAAAAAGTCTCTCCCTCTCTCTCTCTCTCTCACACACACACACGCGCACGCGCACACACACACACACACACACGAATGACTGAAAAAGGTCAAAGTCAAGTTTTAAGATAAATAATCTTTATAGCTACGGCACTTTATTATAATCATTTATAGAAATGGCTGCTGTGCTACATTAATTCTCTAAAGTGCTACTAAAGTTCACAGATTTGCCTAGAGGGATGTGACTGGGCGGGGGGCACAAAAAACTCACAAGCTCCGTAGAAGTGGGGCTAAAGAGCTAGAATTACTGCAGTACACACTGTGGACAACTAATCCAGAAAGTGGCAGCTAGACTAGTGACTGGGAGCAGCTGCCAGGACCATATAACACCGGTCCTACTGGCTCCCAATATGTTTCTGAGCATAATTCAAAGTGTTGGTGCCGACCTTTAAAGCCCTAAATGGCCTCAGCCCAGTATACCCGAAGGAGTGTCTCCACCCACATCGTTCAGCCCACACGCCGAGGAATATCACCAGGTGCTGCTTTCAAGCTGAAATTCCCTGTTTTGCACAACTACCGGTATTAAAGGTGTGGGAGCCCTGCTGCCTATCACATCTGGCCACCCTTTTATCAAGGCAAGAACAAAAATCCAAAATCTTGCCTTGAACAATTGACAGGAATTTCCAGGAAAGCAAAAAAGAAACAAGTCGTACCTCTAATCATTCGTTTGGTAGGTTTCAAATTTGTACTAACAGATTTCCCGAAATAGTGTTTTAACAAACAAAAAAACCCCCACAATTTGTTTTTACTCTAACCCACTGCTCAACCCTATGCACACTGACTAGGAAGCAAGTCTCACTGTGTTCAATGGGAAGCACTCCTAGCTAAGCATAGGATAGCAGCAGATTTCTTTACCCTAACAAGCATAGCTTACCTGTGGGCAGGTGAATGGTGATGTTGTTGCAGAAATCTGTATAGCAGCATTCTGTCTTGGTTATGTTCTTAGAACTGTGGCAGAAGATTTGTGCTTTCAGTTGTGGTAGGGAGACACACGCCTTTATTACTTCTTGTCTACCGTTTTTTGTTAGCATGACAGAAGCCCAGCATGCTCCCTCAGTTTCACAGGTGAAGTTTGTTTTTTCACACAACTGGCACACACACGTTAGACCTGAAAAGATAATTAATCATTGGGTGAACACCACCAAGTAAAACCAAGTTTGTGCTGGTTGAGTTGCACACGGAGAAGAGATAAAAGTTTAGTATTCTTTAAGAAATTGAAAAGTTCACGATCTTGATAAAAATCAGTTTTTGAGCTTTACTCAAAATTCTAAATGGTGTATCTTTATTCAAACACTGGCTTACTTCCATTTTAAGACTCTTAAATGTGAACCCCATGCTACTTGCTTTGTGGTCCCAATATGTGGCATGCATTGAAACACTTTGGGCTGATGTTTCCTTACCTGATCATTTCCATGTTTGGTGTGATCTTTCACAAGACGTAAAAGCCATTTCTTGAACAGTAGCAGAAATGAGTGGAAGTTTAGTGCTCATTTCCCTGTTATTTGCTTACAGAAATATATATTTGCAACTTGGTTACACCAGAAAATTGCAGGCCTTTGCACTGTAATGTCCTGTGATGGGACTGAGAGTGGTATTCTGGCACGTAGTTTTCTTACCAGTGTGACATGGCAGTGTAATGATCAAAAAGCCACAGGCCTGTAATGCAACAGGTAATGTTGTGTAAAAGGAACATTAGAACCTGTGATAGAAGCACTAGCATTGTAATCAGGAAAACTATTGCAACCATTTCCACGTCACAATGCACTCCAAGTTTATCGATTGCCTTACCATGGTGTGCAGTCAGTTGCAGACTAAAGGATCATGCACTCCCACCCCTTCCTTTCTGGGGCACAAACTCTCCCAGATAGGCCTAACATAGTTAACCACTGAATCAGCAGTAATGTTCCTCATAGTTAGGGGAAAGTACCCACTTAATCACAGACTTTAAAACCAGCCTAGTTTTTGTGCCCATGGTTTTTCCCGTGCATGAACTGTGTGCACTGTGTTGTTTGTTGAGCCCTGACTTTTGAATTTAGACTCCACAAGAGTATTAGTAACTAAGCAGATTTATTGACAAACTCTACACAGCTCCCCAGAAGGGTTCTTAACGCAGCCCCATTGCAGCAGGATTTTTCCAAGCCAGTTGGGAGAGGGATATCTGTGTTGCCCTTAAGGGAACAGTGTAAAGTCAGTTCACTGTATTCCAGGGGTGGGCAACCTCTGGCTTTCCTGATGTTGCTGGCCTCTTGCCATCACTCGTCATGTGGGCTGAAGCTGATGGGAGTTGGAGTCCAACAACATCTGAAAGGGCAGAGGCTCCCCATTCATGCTGCATGAGAGTACAATGCACGGGTGTTATTAGGCAGCTGCCGGACTATCATACATGGCTGGTGGGATGCATTCCTCATGGTGAGTCACAGATTGTACTGATCCAGAGCATATTTTCTACAGCATTTATATTTGCTTACATGTAAGATTGGGTATGTATTTTAGTTGTACATATTGTATTATGCATTTTATTTTATACAGACGCAGGTTTCATAGCATGTATATTGTAATTTCAGCTTGTTAAAAAATGGAACTGCATCCTTCTCATACTAATTCGTACAAGTCTGGCTGATGATGAATTGATCAAGATTGGCTGATGAAGCATTGAACGAAACAGATTGGTTATCCGGAAACTCTGTTCCGGCAATATTTGGTGATAGATTATGTATATATCGAACTTTTGAATTATTCTACCTCATCTGATGAAGAGGATTTAGAGACTTTGGTTGTAATTTCCGATCATTTGTATTAGTCCATAAATAGTGTTTAGTGCCATTCTTACTGGCCACCGTGTTGTGTTATTTAGTTCAGCTTGTCTATATTGCAACACAGGGGTCTGTTTAAGGACTATCATACATGGCTGGTGGGTTGCATTCCTCATGGTGGGTCACAGATTGTACAGTCCTAGGCTAAAGCTGTTGAGGAGGGTTGGCTTCCTTCAAAGCAGTTCAGACGGTGTCCCTTTAAAAAAAGGAAAGGAAAACCTATACCTACACCATCCCAATACTATATTATTTTGCTTTCAGGCATCACTAAATTGACCCTACAAAGAGATGCTCTGTGCCAGCTTTACGTCATGGGAAAGATATACCTGGCTCATAAACTGAGGGTAACAGTACATTCCAGTGTAGGCAGGCAATCCTGTATTATTATTATTATTATTATTATTATTATTATTCTGTGATTGCTCACAAATAATTGCCCTCAACCTCTCTAATTTACTGAATGGTTCCTACCAGACAATCATAACATTAGTGCCAATAAACCTCATGGTGCATCGATTCTTGAATATCAGTGGTGCAAAAAGTTTTTCAGCATCTGTACCAAATGCTTTACTCTTAGAATTAGAGTATTTTTGCATTATGCATCAAGCCAATACTTGAGTTATGATGCAGAACATGCCTTTTAAATCTTGTTAAATACAAACACAAACACCCTTGCTTGATTACTGCAGTTACACCTGCTGAGAATTGAATCTGTTTTCCATCAGTACAGTTCTAATAGTCCTTTGGGGAAAGGGTATGGGGTGTGTGTGTGTGTGTGTGTGTGTGTGTGTGTGTGTGTGTGTACAGCTTGTTTAACTGGGTCCTTTCAAGTTAAATTGAGGTATATTTTCAAAATTGCATTTTGCTCTGTGTGCGCTCTATATTTAAACCAAATCCTGTCTCCCTAAAAGCATATAATTTTCCATAGCCTTTTAAAGTTATTCAGTGTATTTTAGTGACTATTTGCCACTAAATATTTGCCTGAATGAGACTACCATTCATGAATTTATTAGCTGTAATGAACAAATAAAATTACTCAGACCTTTTTGTTGTCAAGGTGAAGACAGAAAAGGAAAATGTTTCTTTTATATGAGACACAAATAGGGGTCTATAACAAGCTGTTGTTATGTGGAGTGCTTCTCTTAAGGATTCCTGCTAGCCAGCCATGCCCTTTCCCAGGTACTGCATTGCCCCTTCTCTCACCTCAACTCCTGAATTCTGTAACCACCCACTGACCATGCTCAGTCATTAGCGGCAAGTTCCTCTCTTCAGCACCCTCTCCCCCAAAAAGATGTTTCATACTTCAGCAAACTTTACTGCCCTTCTCTTTTACCCACCTTTCAACCATACATGCTGTAGAAGTGGGAACCCAGACAATCTAGCAAATGAATGCTGGACAGGGCATGTCCTGCTATCACGTTCCTGTTCTTCCCTATGCACATTCACTAAAATATTCCTGCCCCCATTCCATTTTGGAACATCCGTTTTAAAAGCATTCTGTGGACGAGACCTACTGGGAACAATTGCTGAGATCACTAGGCTGTTTTGGCTTCTTGGAATAAAGAGTTAACTTCACCCACACATTATTATTATTATTATTATTATTATTATTATTATTATTATTATTATTGCTGACCTATACCTGATTCCTGCTCCTGACAGGTGAGCACACCTTCTTGTCACCTGTGCAACATGGTTGACAAGACACACAAGCAATTTGAAAACCAAATTTGGTTTTCAGTCTTGTCCTTTATCCCATTCTCCCATCAGGCTATCCAGCTTTTCTTTCATAAGCGCCAAGCATAAAGGTAAAGGTAAAGGGACCCCTGACCATTAGGTCCAGTCGTGACCGACTCTGGGGTTGTGGCACTCATCTCGCTTTATTGGCCGAGGGAGCCGGCGTACAGCTTCTGGGTCATGTGGCCAGCATGACTAAGCCGCTTCTGGCGAACCAGAGCAGTGCACGGAAACGCCGTTTACCTTCCCGCTGCAGCGGTACCTATTTACCTATCTACTTGCACTTTGACGTGCTTTTGAACTGCTAGGTTGGCAGGAGCAGGGACCAAGCAATGGGAGCTCACCCTGTCGCGGGGATTCGAACCGCCGACCTTCTGATCGGCAAGCCCTAGGCTCTCTGTGGTTTAACCCACAGCATACTTTCATTCAAACATTCATCCATCACCTCTGTGGAGTGGGGGGATAGTGGTGGTTCAAGATGCAAAACTTCTCTGGGGACTGACCGGGGATTGGAAGAAGCTGTGTGTGTTGGCATACACACCCTCACTCCTAGGTAGAACAGTTTTCAGTGGAGCCTATCCGAATGACCATCCACTTTGCAATCCAACATATTACACAGATGAGCTGTGTATGCCTCTGCCTGAAAAGGGTAGAGTATTACTTATAAAAGTCAGCAATGTGCCTTTTAATCTTTAAACTGAAAATGTGATCTTAAATAAGAAGACATTTGCTAGTTTTTGCCCAGAAGGTCTACAGATAAGCTTAATGGATTTTGAAAGGACATCTCATAGTAACTCAGCTCGTATCATATGCTTGTTTGCCGCATTTTTCTATACCGTGATTTATTGGTTGGCAAAAGCACTTCTATTTTAGTCTCATCTCTCTCTCCATAAAACAACAATATTTTTCACATGCAAAATGACTCATCCCCGTATCATTTGCCATTCAACTTATCTCCTCTGCTCCAAACATATGAGACTGAAATAGCTATTCATATTTTTCTATTCTGGCACCCAAAAGCCAGTTAGATTGCAAAACATTACTGCACAGGTTACTGTGATCCTCCATTCATTAAACTGATTCTGAAAGGTCCTTGTTTATTATATCTTGAGCAGAACAGTGTGTGCAAGTCTGATTTCTATGGGGTGTCCAAACACCTGTAGAATAGTGGGTGCATTGTTAGGGTAAGAGCCCGAGGGAACTGTGAGGTTACCTTGGTAAATGAAGGGCATTTAAAGACTCTCGTGGCTTAATAATAACATAAAAAGACTTATTGCAGATGCAGCTGGATCCTGTTAGGTGCATCTATTGATTGCCCATTTGTATCCAAAACTGAAAGAGAAAAACATTTTGCTTTGCTATCCGCATCTGATCTAAAGCAAAGAAAATATATTAACCAAAATTGGGCAGACGTGATTGTAGGCATGTTGATCCTACCAACTTAAAAGACTGGGCAGGTCAAGTGACACTCTTGCAGTTGTTTTAAACTTCTGCAAGACTTTGGACCTCCTGAGGCATGAGCATATACTGCAAACATTAAAGCAGATGGCTAGCAAAGTGTTCTGGTCTGGAAACAAAGGAGGTGAGACTATGTTAATCTAATCATGTTTATTCTGGCATGTGCCTCATATAGCTTTAAACCCTTGGACTTTTATTTATTTTTCTTGCTTTACCAAAGTCAACTCAGGGGTCATATTAAACAGTAATAAATACAGGGTAGTGCTCTGTTTTGCTCTTTCTTCTCTTCAACCTTTCCTAGGCAATTTTCCCCACATAGAGACTGTCTCTCAGATATGTGCAGTGCATCAAAGGCCTGCTTTGGCATCAGTGCTCTTACTTTCCACGCCATCTTTTTCTTTATATTCTGAATTACACGTGGCTGAACATGCAAGGAATCTGGATTTGCCGCTGAATTTACACTCAACAAGGGGTCAAGTCTTTGATGAAGATATGATACAATACGTGTTAACTTCAAAACATCTGCATGTCATATTCACAGCTTATGTTTTTAAAACATCATAGAAGTACTATCTTTAAAATAAACACCACCCAGTAATGAGTGAAGTCGTCCATAGAGGCTCATTATTACCAAAAGCAGCATATTCTGGCTTCCAATTATGTCCAGGTATGTATTCCCTTCTGCACTAACGGGAGGTGATGAGAACACAAAAAGTTGTCAACATAAATGGAGTGGGTGAAAAGAACCGAATTATGCCAGTGCTTCTCCATCTTCACTGGCTGCCAGTCTGTTTGCAGGACCAATTCAGATTCTGAAGGACCACTTCTTCCCATACAGGCACCTTCCCCATTTACACGCATTCTATTTGCGAGTGACCACACACGTCTGGTGCTGGGTACCTGGAAATGGGGAGCACTCGGTCAACCAACCCCACTGTCCCTGCAACTCACATGAGCCAGAAAGGCAGTGGAACTGGCACAGCTGACAGGTGGGGAAGCCTCTTCTCCGGGTGTCAGCTGGGCTGGTCAACCAAGCCTCACTGTGCCTCCAGCTCAAAAGGAGACCCTCCCCAGAGCCCGAAGAGGTCCTTTGGGTGGGTCTCCTCCCTCTCCAGAGTGGCTCCTCATTTTATGTGATTTCACATATGCACACAGGGCCCTGGACCGTAACTCCCCCCATAAATGGAGAGTCACCTGTATATCCCTATTGCAGTAGTAGCCAACCACCAGAGATGCAGGGTGCTGTATCCAAAATTCCTGGAGAGCACCATGTTGGCTATCACAGATGTACCTGGACCTGGAGGTCATCTTCAGAGGCTCTTATTCAGGTGCCTCTGCCAAATAAAGTGTGACAGGCAGCTACTGGAGAAAGGGCTTTTTCATTGGTAGTGCCCTGGTTTATGGGATGTCCAAGCCAAAAGAATGGCTTGCAAATGGGTTTTGTTTACTGTCCAGAGAACATTAAGTTATTAATGACCCGTGCTACTTACACCAGTTTTATTCCCAGAAATCCCATGGAATTTGTATCTCCCGGTATATAGTAAACTTGCAATTTATGTGAGGGTTACATTCCAGGGATGGCACCTAAAGGCGGAATCATGTATAATCAAAACCCATTGGGTTAAATGGCAGGTGGATTGCCCAAGCTATGTTTCCCAGAACCCTGCACACTTTCTGCCCCTTGAAAATAAACTCTCTTCCCCCCCCCTTTTTTTTTTTTGATCACGTGAACATAGCTGAAGGATACAAGTTAAATGCACGTAAATTGTGGGCTTCCTGTAGATTGGTAACATTTGGACTTTATACTTTTATTCTTCTGTCATGAATGCTACATGGTAGAAGTGCCATGTTCACTGATGTGGCTCATCACACCATCAAATTAAATGCTGAGGTGCCAGTTACCATATTCCTAGTTATGTAAATGTATAAAATTTTAAGACATAAGAACCAAGAGTTATGCAAAAAGTAAGTTTGAAGCCCCTGTATTTGCACTCAACAATAAAAGTCAATGGACTCGTATTTTTTCGTACGATGCCTCCGTATCATAACAACTTGGACTGAACCCATCCTACCTAATAGCTTTTGACTGGTTATTCCCTTTAAAAAGTAATTGACCTAGTTCTTGAATGTATACATTGATTCTAATTAAATGCACTAAGCTCCTTAACATCCCTGAAAAAATAATAATGAAGACACATCAGCTACAAGCAGCTGTCAACACTATACGGACAATTGACTGAGGAAAGTGGAGGGAGTATGAATTATATCTTTGATTTGGGGAAAAAGGAGAAGTTAGATATAATGGGAAATATTATGAATGAATAGATGCGAACCCCTGGTCTCTTGGAAGCAGAAAAAGAAAAAAGCTGGGAGAAAACAGACTTGGTATTCCAGTTGAATTATGCAATTAACTATCTGGAGAACACATGCTTGTCACGTACATTTATGCGCAGGCTTGCTTTCTGGACTTTACATAGCACCTCAAATTTTAAAATAATACGAATTTGAACACACAGAATAAAGCTAAGTGATCATGAGAAAAGGGTGTTGTACAACCAGTGTTGATACTTTGAATGCACGTATCTCAGTGTAACCAGAGTCCTCTATAACCAGGGATGGGGAACCTGTGCCCCCCCCCACAACTCCCATCATCTCTGGCCACTGGCCATGAGGGCTGATACAAGTTGTAGTTAACAACATATGGAGGGTCACATGTTCCCTATCTCTGCTCTAACCCCTAACACACATACATACCAAACTGTATTCAAACCCTCCCCCCATATTTTTTTTACTGGAATTGTGTCTGCCTCAGACTTCTTGCATTAGAAGTGGCACACATCATAATCATTTATTAGGGGTTTTGCTCTTACTTCTACCACTGTTGACACACAAGCATCTACATTGCACAAACACTTTGGATCATGTAAACATACGTGCCATGCACCACAGTAATTAAACCTAGTACTTATCATCTCTATACAAGTGTGGAATCTAATATTAGGTTGAAAATATTCAGCATGTTTTGGCTATCAGCTATCAGCTTTCAGTGTTCAAAAAAGGAAAAAGAGGAGAGCCACACAGGTGTGAAGATAGGTTTTCCGGAGTATGCAACATTTGGTGAAATTGCCAGAAGCTTATTTGCAACATAGCTTTGCAAAATAAGCAGATATTTGCAAATTTTCTGACTTTCCATAATCTATACAGATTATAGAATTCCACATTTTCGGCATAGAATGTGGGCTACCTTGGCACAAACTTGTTCCATATATTTAGAACATATTACAGTACATCTAGCTCTGCTGCCAATATTACATGACCATGCATAACTCCACTATGCACACAGGGTTGGCCAAACATTATAATTCCAAGTTCATGGAAATATGTTCTTATGGAAAAATCTTCTTGAGAGAACTCAGGTTTAGACACGGAAGCAATCGGGTCCACCTCACTACCTCTCCTGTTTTTTCCTGATTGCACCCCACTGCTCTTCATTTCATGCAAATTCCCCAAAGATCAGAAGTGCCCCTTCTCCTTGTTGTGTTCATTTGTACGGAACAAAGAAAAGTACACTGCAGGAAACAGACCTGAGTAAGATATATACCATCCTATACACCAGAGTGACTTAGGGCAGCAAAATAGCTTAGAGGGTTCAGCAACTGTGTAAATGCAATTAATCATATTATCAGAGAGTTGGAAGGGACCCTGAGGACCATCTAGTCCAACCCCCTGCAATGCAGGAATAGGCAGCTGTCCCATATGAGGATCAAAACTGCAACTTTGACGATATGAGGACCTTGTTCTAACCAACTGAGTTATCCAGGCTCTGTGCTAATGGACATACTGTTTTGTACAAAGGAAAGCCTGGGCAGCCTCAAGGCTATGGAGGTAGTATGGGAAGTTTAATTCTATCCTGTCTCCTGGTACTTGGGGGTAAGAGGATTTCCCCTCAAACTGCTATTTGCCTCCATTTGTACCAACGGGAGCTTTCCTCTGAAATGCAAACAGTAGTTTTGGAGATTTGATTTTTGCTAGGACTGCTAGGCTCACTCCCATTTACATAAAATCTGCACGCATTAATTGCATTCACACCCTTTATGTATCACCCATCTCAAACTCAAACCTGTTGTCCCCAGTCTGTTTTTCCCAAGTGGTTCTCCTCCTACAACTCTGATACAGCAGCCCCTATCCAACAATCTCCTCTGCATATTATTCCACCCCTTGCCAGAACATTGCTCCCATAGCATTCTGCTAAAAAACAAAAGACCACCTCCCCATAATCCTGAAAACCTGCCACATGCTAGATTTCCTCCTGTCATGCACGTAATGCGCCCAAAACACAACCTCTGCTCTCCAAACTTGTCCTTTCCCCACATCCCTCGGAGCCCATCTTTCTCACCTAAGGCACGTTCCAGCAATACTTCCCCAAAAGCACTCTCTGTCTCTCTCCAACCAATTACAGTGCCACTTGCTCACTGTGCACCAAGTTCGGCTTAGATACCGAACTGGTACCTAATACGAGAGGACTGCCTCTATGCCTGCCTGCCCATTCTTTCCAACAAAGTGGATATCACAACTAGCTTAAGATTATTTTTCCCCACCTTTGGGAGTATTTTGAGAACATACTAAGAAGAAGAACACTGATGGAACCCTACACACAAAAATAGATTTGTGTGTAGGAAAATAGGAAAGCATGCATTTGAATCAGAGTTCTAGACACCACTTTGGGATGTCTCATAGAGCAAGAGAGAAAATAACTGGACCATATCAGTTTAATTTGAAACAAGTTTCAACCTGAAATCCTAACCCAGGCACCCCCAAACTCGCCCCTCCAGATGTTTTGGGACTACAACTCCCTTCATTCCTAGCTAACAGGACCAGTGGTCAGGGATGATGGGAAACATCTGAGTTTGGGGATGCCTGTCCTAACCCCACTTACCTGTGAGTAAGCCTCATTGAAATCAGCGGGGCTTCTAACTTCTGAGTAGACATGTATAGGATTGCAGGGTTACACTTTTTTCTTCCCATCTTAGAAGTTCAGAGCAAGCATATACTCGATGCAGCAAGTTAAGATATACTAGAAACCATTCAGTGGTCGAGGAGTACCAACCAGATCAAACTCAAAATGCAAGGGATTTAATTGCAAGTCTTTGGAAAACCCAGTTCATTCCCAGTCTATAAATATACCCATATTCCTGTTAACATGAAGGAAACTGATGCAATAGCAAACGGTCCCAAATTCCTTTCAAGCAAAATGCTCTATGTGCAAGTGCAGCAAAAGTTGCATAAATAAAGGAAACATGAAGTTGTGAAGGTATGGATCCAGGGGCCCTGTCCCCAAGTGTATTTCAACCCCAGGGTCAAACCTTGAATCACATGAAGTAATACTTCTGAGGAATGTGCCCTAAGTAACAACCAAGTGCTCACTCCACAGCTACCACCAGGGGGGAAGAACCTCTGGGTGGGGGGGGGGGGGTTGTAACTTCTGGCAGAATAGATCCCAGAGCCATTTAAATCAGTCAGCTGAGTTTGTAAACATAAAAGACACGCTCTGTAAAATATATATATATATACAGTTCCCTGCCGTCAACTCTAACTGGCCTTTGCCCTCAGAATCGTAGACCAAAAGGTTTTATATTAAGCCGAGTTCAGGAGGATCAAACCTGGAGCCGCTCTCCAATGACGGAGCTTATGTGACACTCCTCCAACCCCATTCACGGACGCTTTATTCCGTTCCCTTCCTTTTTTAAAAGAATACTTGAAAACAAACAAACACCCTTTTAGTATATTTGCATGAGATTTAATCACCCAAACCGTTCTTTGGCAACAGAGCCATTCAAGCAGTTTTTCATTCTAGTTAATTTTTTTCCCCTTACGCATGAGATTTAATCACCCAAACCGTTCTTTTGCAACACAGCCATTTCATCCTAGTCAATTAAAAAAAAAAAAAAATTCCTTCCAGTAGCACCTTAGAGACCAACTAAGTTTGTTCTTGGTATGAGCTTTCGTGTGCATGCACACTTCTTCAGATACCACATGAAAGCTCATACTAAGAACAAACTTAGTTGGTCTATAAGGTGCTACTGGAAGGAATTTTTTTATTTTTTATTTTGTTTTGACTATGACAAACCAACACGGCTACCTACCTGTAACCTTTTTTTAAAAGTACGTGTAAGTGGACCAAAGGGATGGGGGCGAATGCCTCTTGGAATGTGCAGAGAGCATCGGAGACGCGTCCATGCACACAGACCGAGTGGGCAGAGTTTCCTGGGAGAAAAGCCAAAAAAGAAAAGTTTCCAAGCCAGACCCGCCCCGCCACTCCGAGCCCATGTCCCGCGCGAAGGTGAAACAGGTATCTTTCCCCCCCCCCGCCCCGCTTTTCCTTACCTGTGCAGAGAGAGGCGCAGGCTACCAGGACGAGTGCCAAGGCGCCCAGCCCGGAGCAGGACGCCGGAGGTCGCATGGCAGCACATGGGAGAGGAGCTGGCGGGAGGAACAGCGGCTGGAGTGGAGCGAGCCGAGCGGCGGTAGGACACGCGCGCAGCCCCGCTAGGGCGGGCTTCCCGCGGCTGCCCTCTCCCCTCTCTTCGCCGACGCTCCCGGCAGGGCGGGCTGCAAGCAACGACTGTCAGCTGTTGGGGGGGCGGCGCCTGGGGGGGGGGAATTGCATCTTCGCCCTCCTCCGGCTCCGCCCGGCCCGGACACACCCCTTTAGTCCCTGTTTACAGGGCAGAGGGGATTTGCCCCGGGGGGGAGAGAGAGCCGAGGGCCGCCTCTCCAGCGGCGTGGCTCCAACTTCGGGCTCGGGGAAAGGCGCCTCTGTCCGTGGAGCGCGAGGCATTATCGCGCGGGAAACGTCCGCAGGCCTGATCTCAGGTGGCTCCTCAGGTAGCACACGAGCCAGCCAGCCGAGACTGCCTTTGGCCCTTTAGCCCTCTGTTGCCCTGCGCACGCGCGCGCGCACCTGTTTACACTCTTCTAATTCCAAGGGTGAAAGGGAATGTTAAGGTGTGTTCGCCATTATATTTCATTATTTGCAGGTGGTTCGCACACATTGTCTTTTGTTTGCCAGCAGGTCACGTTTTTTTCCGGATAACTCAAAAAGCGCCTTACTGTAATGTTTTAGTACCGAGGAAAAAGCGTTCTGCCCCGCCCCAGTAATGTGTTCCTTGGGATGGCGATGCGTTACAGGCAGTAATTGTTTTGTTTGTTTTGAGTAAGATTTCATTGCATCTTTTTTTTCGTAATGCAATAAGAGAAAAGAAAGTATTCTGAATAAAAAATAAAGACAGATAATCATGCCATAGTAAAATAAATTAATAAAATACTGATACTAAGCCTTGGTTTTTCTGATTATTTAAATGGAAATGTATTTAAATGATTAAATACATGATTATTCTGATTATTTAAATGGAAACAGTTCCTGGTGTCTTTATAAAAAAAAACAAAAAAAACCCCACCACCACAAACATTTCAAGCATTGGTTCATTAATTTAACATGATTTTTCCCACACAAATCAAAGGCACCCAATCAGGGTTACAAACACTTTGGGTTACAAACTCCGCAAACCCGGAAGTAGTTACCTTGGGTTGCAAATGGTTTTGGGTTAAGAACGGACCTCCAGAACGAATTAAGTTCATAACCTGAGGTACCACTGTACTTGGAACTATGAAATCCTGAATTAAAGTGACCAAGTGGAACTTGTGTGATGAGATAAACAGACACAACTAAATAGGGAGAAACCCCACCATGCTTCCTGGGTTGCTACAAATATCTATAACCCTAAGTGGTTAGTCTGTTGGATGAGGACCCAGGAGACTAGGGTTTAAAATCCTCAGAATTTAAATCACCCAGAATTTCACTATTCATATGTAGGTTAGCAAGTAAAAAAATAAGTGTATCACATCTACACAGCAAAACTGTAAGGTTAGAGTTCCATTTTTTTCTACCTTGTTCAAGTTAAGCTTGACCCTTACCATTAAAGGTAAAGGTAAAGGGACCCCTGACCATTAGGTCCAGTCGCGGACGACTCTGGGGTTGCGGTGCTCATCTCGCTTTATTGACTGAGGGAGCCGGCGTACAGCTTCCAGGTCATGTGGCCAGCATGACAAAGCTGCTTCTGGCGAACCAGAGCAGCACACGGAAACGCCGTTTACCTTCCTGCTGCAGCGGTACCTATTTATCTACATGCACTTTGACGTGCTTTCAAACTGCTAGGTTGGCAGGAGCAGGGACCGAGCAATGGGAGCTCACCCCGTCGCGTGGATTCAAACCGCTGACCTTCTGATCGGCAAGCCCTAGGGCTCTGTAGTTTAACCCACAGCACCACCCGTGTCCATTACCGTGAATGGACATTACACATGGGAAATGTTCTCATTTCATATTTGCAGTCCAAAAGTGAGAGCAGTAATTGTCAGGGTAGCAGAATTAAAATCTGTGTCACCGTTCAGTTCTCCTACCCACCCACCCTCTTACGTCTTTGACTCTCGTATCCTTCCAAGAATGGCCTCTGTGGTTGCTTGCATGCAGTAGCAGAAGGTTGAACTAGTCAGCTAGAGAATTAAACTTGGATGCCAGAGTTCGTGACACAAAAGCAGCACTATGTTCATCGCTGTGGGCTACCACTGGCTTCTGTCCCAGGGGGGAAATAATGTGCATCCTTCTTTTATTCAGTTCATGAGACTGGTAGTTGCCTTCAATATCTCCTTAAAAGTACAAAGTCACTCTGGACACCCCAGCCTACAGTTCTGCTTGGGAACATACCTGGGGGGGGGGGTTGGGGGGGAGGCATAGACAAACTGTAGCAAAAATTAATGGTGGTGACTGGAAAGAGCACACAAATTGGAGATACTGTGTTTGCATGGCAAATGCAGAAGCACTAGCACTGTTTAGCAAACTGCTGATCCTCCCTAGACGCTCATTGGCTGTTCCCTCCAAGGTCTCAATGGCGTTCAAATAGTGAAACGTATACTCAAGCCATGTTCTACCAGGTGTAAAACCCAAGAAATCAAGTTGTTCTGATGTGTGTGTGTGTGTGTGTGTGTGTGTGTGTGTGTGTACACCCAAGCACCCATTCCCTATAAACATCAAGCATGTAAAATGTACACAAATGACAATGAAATCCTCTCATATTCCTTGCTAGTTTGTGAAGCACAGTCCTAATCTCACAGACCTAATGAAGTCTGGGAGAACCCTAAAATATGTCACGTATAAAGTGCAGGAGGGACAGGAAACGAGCCACAAAGGACAGGTTGGTTATTGGTTAGAACAGAACAAAGTTCACCTTTCTAGTTCACTAACAGCCAGTGAAGCAGTTTTAAGACTGGTGACACATGGTCCCATTGGGTTGCCCGACCCACTGGCTTAGCATTCTGCACTAGTTTCAGCCTCTGGAGCATCTTCAAGGGCAGCCCCACATACAGTGATTTACAGTAGTCCATATGGGAGGTCACCAGAGCATGGATAACTGAGGCCAAGGCTATCCTGATCTAGAAATGGCCATAGCTGGTGAATTGTGTGCCTCCTCCTCGAGAGGTCTGGAGGGTGACAACACAAGAACGGGCCTTCTCTGCAGTGGCTCCCTGTCTGTGGAATGCTCTCTCCAGGGATGTTTGCCTGGCGCCTTCATTATACACCTTTAGGCACCAGGCAAAAACGTTCCTTTTTAACCATGCCTTTGGTTGACCTGATTTACATCCTATGCCCTTTTAAAATGTGTTTTTGGTGGGTGGGGCTATTGGGTTGTTGTTTTTAATTTTAATATGTATTTTGTGGTTTTATATCTTGATTTTATTCTGTGAACCGCCCTGAGACCCCTGGGTATAGAGCGGTATATAAACTCAAATAATAATAATAATAATCACTCTTGGCCACAGAAACCACTTGTGACTCCAGTGACAAGTTGGAATCCAGGAATGTTCCCAGCCTCTGAACCTGCAGGGGAGAGCACCCCCCCAGGACACAGCACTTCCATCCTATCAAGATTCAGCTTCAGTATATAAAAAGGAACCTCTTCCAAAAGATAAATGAACAAATAAAAATAGGTAAATATTCACTCACTAAAGCTATTATACATACAGTATTATAATAAATCTTTGAAATTAAGGCAGAATATAAATATTCTGAATACATTGCACCAGACTGAAACAAGGGATCTTTAGAATATTGAGCACATTTCCACATTGAAAGGAGCCGTTGGGAACGTTTAAATACTTCAAATTCAGCTGAATAAAAATGACACCACTGAACATCTAGTCTGAATGATATATATATTGGAGAAGGGACAAAGATATAAACATAGCGGAGAATCTGCTTGGCTTGGAGACGATTCCAGGTTCAATCCCCAAGGGCATCTCCAGGTAAGGGCTGGCAATGTCCCATCTGAAACTCTGCAAAGCCACTGCCAGTCAAAGGGGACAACTCTGAGATGGATGGACCGATGGTCTGATTCTGTATAAGGCAGCTTCCTATGTTGTTGTGTAAAAAAACAATGGCCATTTCACACCTTCAGCTGAGGAAAAGCCATACTGTCATGTTTCCCTGTATAATAGCTCCAATCCAGTGTTGACCACACTCACACTTTTAGATGCATGCTGACCATGTCCAAGGTTGTACACTTTTAAAAAATGCAATGTTCTAGGAATTATTGCAAAATGGAAAAATTTGGTCAACAATAAACAAACACTTCATACTACCCATTGCATTAAAGAGTCAGGAATCCATGACTACCATCCATTTGGAGCATTCATCCCAATTCCCAGAAGATGCTCCTGCACTGCTGTGCAACTCAAAAGAGGCGTCCTTAAAATGCTGCCTCCTCATTGGCTGCTTGCAATCTTCTCTACATGAAAACTTCTCTCCAAGATTTACAGCTCTGCCTATCTGCTCCAGCTTGCTTAGGGAATAAACCTTGGACTCTGGAGCCTAGAATGATTATGTTTGACTGGCATCTTGAAAATAATGGTCTATTGATTTCCCCTATGAGACACATTACTTATCAGTATATTTGTTTTGGACAGTTTCTGGTGACCAGCTCATTTTCCGCAAGCGTGCTTTCCCCATGTGTGGTGATTGGGGAAAGGGGTTTTGCAAGTGCCAGTGCGGAGAAGGGCCATGAACAGAATGAACAGAGAAACAACAAGAGACATAAAGCTTGAACACAAAACAGTGTACATCAGTGGAAAGGCTATGTCACCTACTACAGCTGAGAAAAGACAATTGCTGGGCATTTAAGTTGGATCACAGGGACCATATTACCCGGGGTATGGCCCTCCATAAGATGTTCAACTACAACTCCCATCAGCCCTCCAGCCAGCATGGCCAATGTTCAGGAACTATCAACATCAGGAGAGCCACAAGTTCCCCTTTCCTGATATAAACCCTTCTGAGAATGTGATAATACATTTACCACATATGGTAGAAGAGGAGTTTGGATTTGATATCCCGCTTTATCACTACCCGAAGGAGTCTCAAAGCGGCTAACATTCTCCTTTCCCTTCCTCCCCCACAACAAACACTATGTGAGGTGAGTGGGGCTGAGAGACTTCAAAGAAGTGTGACTAGCCCAAGGTCACCCAGCAGCTGCATGTGGAGGAGCGGAGACGTGAACCCAGTTCACCAGATTACCAGTCCACTGCTCTTAACCACTACACCACACTGGCTCTTCCATCAGCTTATTTAACATCTAGTGGTTAAGACACACAATGCAGTGGCTGCCCCAGTTAATACAAGTGACTTCATTTAACAAGTTCTCTTTTCTTTTCTTTTAAGGGAGATTAATTATTATGTCACTTGTGAACAGCACTGCACCCCTAACCATTTCAGCTGCAGGAACTAAAAGCTGAAAACAATCAATCCTCTTCAGAAATAAAAGCAGGCTTGCATAATTAGGAAACAAGGGCAAATATAGGCCCCATCAGCATTATACAGTTAAAGCAGTATCATACCTCTCCCCCCCCCCGAAGAATCCTGGGAACTGTAGTTTGTTAAGGGTGCTGACAGTTAAGAGGCACCAATTCCCCTCCCATGGCTACAATTCTCAGTGTGGCTTAACAGTCAATTCCTCTTCCCAAGGAATTCCAAAAATTGTAGGTCTGTGAGAGGCAAGAGGGATTTCCTGAAAAATTGCAAGGTCACTTTTCCCACTGTTATATCAATTGATCTAAAGTAACCTAAATTGAACAGTGCCACGACCACACATTACTGATAAAAAATACTGTACAGCAGGAGTTCAAGCCACCAAGTTAACACAGGTGTGTGCACTGTTGTTGTTTTTTAAAAGCAATACATTTTAACACCAGGTTTAAATGAATGAAACATTACACTTGTCTCCCCTCTTCCATTCCTGCTCAACTCATCAAAACTAGTGTGGCCACCTACCTATTTTTATTCAAATGTCCAATACAGTGGTACCTCTGGTTACATACACAGGTAGCCAAGGTTAAGAACTTTGCTTCAGGATAAGAACAGAATTTGTGCTCTGGCAGTGCAGCGGCAGCCCCCTTTAGCTAAAGTGCTGCTTCAGGTTAAGAACAGTTTCAGGTTAAGAACAGACCTCCAGAATGAATTAAGTACTTAACCAGAGGTACCACTGTACTATGGAACCAAGCAATTCAACATTTGCGGGGGGGGGGGGGGGCTTTAAAGCTATCAATGTGTCAAATGCAAGCTACAGAGGTTTCAGAATTAGGTAGCCAAGTTGGTTTGCTTCTCCTTTTTCTTAACCCCCCCCCCAACTCAGTACTTTAATCTAGACATTGAATTGATACTTTTCCCTCTCTTTCACTGGACCTAAAGTTCTATTTTTAAATCTATTTTGCAATATAAGCAATTGCAATATCCACCTAGAGTAACCAGTACGAAGGAGGGAAACTGCTCTACTTTGCCAGTCAAAAGGCAATTTCTACCTGACCACTGTCATTTTGCAAGTTTTGAACATTGTACTCTGGCAGACTTTGCTTGTTAACAGTTTATCCATTTGTGATCCCAACACTTTTTTCAGTTTATTCCATGTATTCTTGCCATTGACAACATTTTACCTGAATGCACACATTTCTCAACGTATTTTCAGAAGCATTTCATCTTGAAATACACATCTTTTTAAGAACACATATTGTTGTTGATTTTTTGAGTGGAGAACTTTATTGCAAAATTCAAAGAAGTGCGAAATCCAAAGGATAACCACATTCTAATATGTACATTAGCCCAGGAAGCACAGATCAGATCTGTTCACATTGGAATTCAAGGAAATTGAATTTCTCAAGCTATGGTTAGAACTTTACTCTCCCAAGGAATTGTACACAGCCTTAGCTGACATGCTTGTCCCTGTGATGTAGGGTATCAAATAATCATGGTGTAAATGCACTGAATAAAGAAGAATGAGTGCTGAATTTGGTTTTTAAAAGGAAGCATTTTTGATAAGGGATAGAAGGAACTGCTAGCCTGGCCCACCATAGGATTACCAGAATCAGGGTTTAATGCAGAATATTTGTCCACACACATTTTATTATTGCTGGAATCGTAAGAGGGCAATTGAGCCTCCTTTAAACAGATGCAATTTTATTTCCTCCAACACACTCCTGCTGTGCTTGTACTATTCCTTGACACTTCCCATGTTTCAACCATGCACTGGCAATCCCGCAAACACTTGACTTGCCACTAACAAGCAGTAGATATAGTACTACTAAGTAAGCAAACTTGAACTAGTAGTACAGATGTGCCAGAACACCCACCCACAATTCATTAAAAGAAAATTAATATCACTTTCCTTGATAAAGACTTTCATATTGTTAAAAGAGGACCTCATCATTAAGAAGACATTCACAAGTTAGGTTATTTCAAATTAACCATACAAATGGTAGAATAAACTAGAAGGTTTGCTTTTTAAATATAGATAGGTAGTCTGGACCACCCACCAACTCATGGAAAAGTTCGCTCTGATTAACCAGACAGGAGGAGAGAGATTATTTCTCCTCTCCTCCACCCGTCCCCCGTTTCCTTATCATCATTTATTTAGTTTTAGCAGGATGAAACTTTTTGCGGCAAGCCATCATTCTCCAAGCAAGTACCGAACTTCATCTCAACACCCTGGAAACCTTAGGGACGAATGCATCCAACACAGACTCTTCCCAGCATTTCTTTGGAACGTGTGACCAGACCATATTATCGATTCAGTTTCCAGCACAGCAAATCATGGCACACCTAACCCAGTCTCAGAAGAGGGGCCATGGTTTGCAGCCAGTGTTAGACATGCTCAGAGTAGACCCGTTGAAACTAAGAGTATGACTGAGCTCCATCAAGTTCAATGGGTCCAACTCTAAGCAGAACTGAGTTGGAAACAACCCCATATTCCTCTACCCCCTGTATTCAGTGATAGGCGCAGAGGCGGTTTTCCATGGAGCACTGGCGCACAAATCAAAGCTCTTACAACGCTTCTCCCAAAAGGGCCTTCGTAAAGCAATCTGAAGGAGAACGGGGAAAATGGAAGCCGCAACAGGGCCCTGTCTCGTTTGGAACAATCAGCTCGAAACAAAGTCCATTCAGCTTGTTTCCTAAGCTTGCGGCATCGTGCTGGTTTAATGGTTGTTAGAGGACAGCCACTTACATTCAACACCCGTCGTTTTCACTATGAGGGCTCCACGGGGAGAACAGCTACACAGTATAAGGCAAGGCACTCAGATCAAAACTCTTTACTCAGGAAACTCAAGATTATTATTTTTTTAAAAAAAAACAAAAACACCACGGTCAGAACAGCATGATCTGATTTGTTCATACATCATCACACAATAATTCGTGTCCTTGCGAGGTCATTGCTCCAGCATGGACCCCACCTCCCCAACAACAACTGCCCGGCACTCCCCAACATCAGCATCACCTTTATGAAGAATCTCTCTGGTGTTTTTCAGTGGCGTTCTATCCTACACCAACAGTTTGTTGACACTGCTTCTGACTTGCAGAAACAGCAAAGGCAGGGAGGAGATAATCAGTGGATATACGCTGGTGATGCAAAACTCTGCGGCGTTTACCTCAAGCCGCAGGAGGCACTAACAGAACGAGGGGACATTTTCTTTCCATTTGGCTTGAAAATATTCTATGTCATTTATACAAATAACTGCTAAATACAAAAAAAAGGAAGTAAATTTTAAAAATAGCTTTCTCCCCACCACGGTAGAGTTCATATGCACATTACATATATAGCTTAGTAGAAGAAAAATGCACTTTCCCATAATACGATCCATGGCCTACCAGTCTGCCATTTGCTTCTGCTGCTGCTCCCCTTTCTCTAGGATCAATAAGGTACTAGATGTGGCATCATTTGGATAATGGCTTTATATTTAAGATATATATATATATATATATAATATTTATATATAAATGTTCCGCGTATTTTGAACTGAAAAATATATGTTACAGACCACACGCATATAAAATGTGAAGCACTTTAAAAAAAAGGTGATTAAAGTGTATAACTGATAATACGGGGTGGGGGGCAGGGAGAAGGACCATTTCAGGTTATACCGTGTTAAACCCCCCCCCAAAAAAAAGACGTTTGTAAGAAATAAATGATAGAAGCCACATAAAAATAAGCTTTTGACTATTCGCACTTTCCTCAGTATTTTAAAACTGTTAAGTGCACTAATAATAAATAAAAGTTCGCAGTTTCCTTATAAACAATAATTCCTAGCGTCCAGCATTATTGTAAACGGTACACATATGTAAAATGCAGCTTTAAAATAATAATAAAAAGAGTCAGTTACAAGTTCAATTTCCCAAATTGGATTTCCCATTATTATTATTTTTAAAAAACCATATCAATGAGTACAGGGCCAATCATATTTTTGGCAAGTCATGTCTTTCAAATTAAACCGTAACAGTGCAAGCAAGGAATGCAAGGAATCCCTAGTGCAATAAAGAGAAGCGCAGGCAATATTGCTGATTCGAATTGACCACTTCCACTTGGGAGCGAGACAAGGAGACACTTTCCTTTTTGTTTCTTTTCATGAAATAAAAAAAGCCATGGTTTTAATGCCCCACTTTTGTTTTAGGACTTCTCTTCTTTCCTTCCTTCCTTCCATAGGCCACCATCGATTCAGCATTAAGTCTTTACACATTGGCCATTTGTAAAATACCACGGACAGTCACCGATTAAGGCTCACATGGGTCTATTTCCTTTTCAATGGCTGGTTAGGTAAACAACTCTGCCTATGTTTGAAGCCACTTGTGGCCGGATCCTAGAATTCATCAAGTCATTCTTCCATGCTGGACACAAGCCATGATGTCCTGTCAGCATCAGGTGTTGGTTATCAACAGTCCGCTTTGAGCTTATCTAAGGAATTGTCGATTTTGGTCAAAGTCTTTTTAATACGCAGCGCTGTTAATCTGGCTGATGGGTTGTGGTACCAGCATTCTTTCATCAACTTGGCAAGGGAAGTTAACGTCTGAAAAGGAAAGGTAGATGGGTGTTCAGATCAGATCAAGTTTTGAAACACTGTCCATGCAAATCTCAGTAGACCTCAAGAATCTATATAGAATCATTTCAGACACCACACCAAGCTGTAGTCCAAAGGTGGGGAACAACCAGTCCTGGGTCATTCTTGGCCTGCCAAGGGGTCCAAATGGACATGCAAAGCAGTTTTCTGCAAACCATACCCACCAACCAGGTGACGTCACTGATGATGTCAGTTGATGGGCAAGAGGGCATGATTAATCTTGCATGGCTGTAAATGCCTGTTCCCAGCAGGAAATAGGCTCTTACAGGCAAGGCAGCAAGACTCAACACCAGGCACAGGCAAACTCCGGCCCTCCAGATGTTTGGGACTACAATTCCCATCATCCCTGACCACTGGTTCTGTTAGCTAGGGATGATGGGAATTGTAGTCCCAAACATCTGGTGGGCCGGAGTTTGCCTATGCCTGCTCAACCCCCTACTCATCAGCTGACAAACAGGGGTTAAATTCTGCTCAGGAAACAGTGTGTGCAGTCAAAGAAAG
The DNA here is from genome assembly GCA_034641385.1 of Darevskia mixta. Classification (NCBI taxonomy): domain Eukaryota; kingdom Metazoa; phylum Chordata; class Lepidosauria; order Squamata; family Lacertidae; genus Darevskia; species Darevskia mixta. The sequence continues at coordinate 22,878,479 of JAWWNH010000001.1, forward strand.
GGGCGAAAGGAGGTGAAAGAAAGGGGAATCTTTGCTCCTTCATTCCCCTGCCACTGCTGTAGCAGGGAGAGGGAAAGGGGAGGCAAAGCTTTGAGCAGGAGGTGGGACAGCCCACCTATCAGTCTCGTGTCATACTGACATTGTCTGAGTGGCAGATGAGCACTCCCACACACCTGTCAAATATCACCTGCAAGGCCAAAAAGGTTCCCCCACCCCTTCTATAGTCATTGAAGCTTAACAATGATTTGGCATCACTGTTACGTAGAGTTAGCCCCCACCCCACCCTGAGAAAAATAATAGCTATTTTCAGGGCAAGGATTAATTTCTGTGACCATGCACCCCATGTCCCTTAAGCCTTGTCCCTTAAGATTATACCCACTCTTAAGGGCACATACATTGCCTTTTAGGAATACACAAATGTTCTTCGACCTTGAGTCCTTAGATGTCACTGGACTACAACTGCCATCATGCCTGACCTCTGGCTAAGCTGGCTGGAGATGATGGGAGTTGTAGCCCAACCACATATGGATCCCCAAGGTCCACACAATAGCAGACGTTTTGTTTTTTAAAAGATGATCTATAAGAAATATGGCAGGATGTGATGGGCTGGGCACTTACAGGATCTGAAAACCATCTGTTGGGAATGTTTGGCCTCTGCTGATCCACACAGACCACTTTTCTCATGTCTTCAAAACTGGGGTCATTAGGCACTACGTCATAAAATGGAGGTTTGTAGTCTTCGACAATACCTACGGCCAAAACACAACATAGGTCCTGTAGTTGCATCGATACATTTCAGAATCTTCATTAGCAAGACAAAGTTCAGTGCATTATTACATAGCACAGAGCTTTAGCCAAAGCTAAGTACTTGTGACATCTCACCGATATTATGAAATGAATTTCTAATAGCACAATACAATCAAGACATTAATCAGCCAGTTCTCCCTGTGGGTTAGAATGCAGTTCTTTACTCTGCAAAGAAAAACATATGTACAGAAGGCAAATACAGTTACAAACAAGGCTGCAGAGTCTTGGTAAATAATCTGGAGACAGAGGGGAGGTGGGGGGAGATAGAACACAAGAACTCAAGATTCCAGTATACACATGCTCCTAAATCCACACTAGACAACACAGGGCCTGTGGGGAGTTAGAATGGGATGGGAAAGTCATTTAGAAAACAATGGAATGAACCCCAATTCTATGCCAGGCATCAGGCGTCCCTAAAAACCTGTTTAAAACCATCTTCCAAGTATCAAGATGAGTTTCATTGGTATGCTGGCAGCAAATATGAGATTTATTTTGCGCTGTGTGATTTAACCATAAAATTAAACCAGGGTATATTGGATACTACTTGGGAAACAAAAATAAAATGCCTACCTACAGTATTCCATTTTAAAAGCACCTTAGACATTTTGAACCTCCTATGAGTAAGTCATTGAATGTCATACTATTAAGGAGAGAGAAAAAAACTTGGCAAGAATAATCCAGGAAGGAATTCAGAAATGTTCAGAAATGTACCTTTGAGTGATATTTTGCTCCATCTACATTTAAGAAAACAGGCTACTCCTAAATAAATACATACATACATACATACATACATACATACTTAAAAAAATTTACTACTTTGTTTATTTGCTTCCTGGGATCCTTTGAAAGAAAGGACAGGATTGAGATTTACTATTGGGGGGGAAATCAGTAACAACAGAGAAGAAATTAGCACATCAGATCATTTATGTCATTGCCTTTCAAAGCTTAAAGGTAAAGGTACCCCTGACCATTAGGTCCAGTCACAGACGACTCTGGGGTTGCAGCACTCATCTCGCTTTACTGACCGAGGGAGCCGGCGTACAGCTTCCGGGTCATGTGGCCAGCATGACTAAGCCGTTTCTGGCAAACCAGAGCAACGCACGGAAACACAGTTTACCTTCCAGCTGCAGTGGTACCTATTTATCTACTTGCACTTTGACGTGCTTTCGAACTGCTAGGTGGGCAGGAGCTGGGACCGAGCAACAGGAGCTCACCCTATCGCGGGGATCCGAACCGCCGACCTTCTGATTGGCAAGCCCTAGGGCTCTGTGGTTTAACCCTCAGCACCACCCATGTCCCAAAGCTTAATGACTTATTATATGCTCTATATTGAAAACTATTTGTTAACACAGTTCAGCAATGATAACAATTTGTGCATGTGTTAGGATTTCTTTTGTCTGTTTATAACTTGATCCTGAAATTTTTTGCCACTGAAAGAACATTCATTCATATGGGGGGGGGCCACAAAGGTTTATTTCCCAATAAAACCTGGGCATCTGGCAAATCTAGACTCACAAGGTACTGCCTGAGAATCAGAAAAAGTAGTAGAAGGAATGCTGATTAATATGATGATTTATACGCTTCCCGTCTGACTGAGTTGCCCCAGCCAATCTGCGCAGCTCCCAACAGAATATTAAAAACACAATAAAACATCAAATATTAAAAACATCAAACATTAAAAACTTCCCTGAACAAGTTAATGATGTTATTGCCCACCAAGACAACAAAATGACCTTCACACCTGTAACATCAGATGCTGTTGTAAATAGACTTGACACTAATGCATTGAAATTTTCTTTTACGGTTAACCAAGTCTGCATTAATTCCTTCTAAATGCCTCCTCCTTCGCCAGCCTTTTGTATCTACTGCCTTACTGAAGAGTCCTTTGGGGACAATGGCTCGTCTATCATTTTTGACAAGTCCACAGGATAGGATAGGCAATACATGTAAATAAAATCCCCAAGAGTAGGAACCTGGCAAGAGCTGGTGGTGACCCCTGGTGTCCCCACCAGCAACTCCACCCAGCATTGCAGTGCGCATACAACATGAGTCACGTTTCTGCCAGGTCAGTGAGGCCACATGTATCTATGCCAACACTCATATTCAGCTGCCAGCTGCACTAAGGCATTCATGGCATTTCTCTCTCCTTTTCACCAACTTCCCTTGCCCCTTAGGTTCACCTATGTATGCCGAATCCTCGGCCAAGAGAAGCTTCTCTTCCTGCTTGTGACTTGTTTATATAATAATAATAATTTTATTATTTACACCCCCACCAATCTATCTGGGTTGCAACACTTCTGATAGAAAATTGTAGAAATCTAGAAGGTACTCTTTAAAGCCTAGCGGTGATGTTCAGAAATTATTTCTGCATTTAATTTAGCTCATACAAATCCTTATGTATTTATTTTTACTTGGATTGGCCACATTCTTGTGCATTCATGCTGGCATCTAAACTAATCTGCTTCCAGCCGTCCTTCCTTTCTCCTGATCAGAAAGACCTCCTAGCAATGGTATTTTACCAGAGGGAGAAAAGGTACCCCTTTGCAAAGATGAGAAAATATGCCTGATTTTGCTAGTACGAGTGCTGACGACTGCTGGACAGATCACCGATTAATACGTTCCACAATGACTATCAAGATTATACCTTGATGCAGGCTTCAAGGAAGGAAACCAAGGCACAAAATGAACACTAAAACCCTTCAAGATCCTATTAAGCAGGATTGCTTCCAAACAACTCTTAAGGACCATCTATCTGCTTTCAGAGTTCCCTGACAACATCAAGGAACAGTGGACCAAGCTAAGAACATCCATTATTGCAGCCTGTGAACAAACTATTGTATACCAAACCAAGAAGTACCAAGACTGGTTTGATGAGAATGACAGTGAGATTGAACACATTATTGACAAGAAACTTCCATCATAGAGCTTCAGTATGCTGAAGACAACGTAGTGTGTGCACATTCAGAGGATGACCTCCAAACCATCCTAAATATCTTCGCAGAAGCTAATGAAAAGCTTGGCCTTTCGTTGAACATCCAAAAAACCAAAGTGCTGTACCAACAAGCACAAAACAACCCCTCTGCAGTGCCACAAATCCAATTCAATGGTGTAATGGTGGAAAGTGTCAATCACTTCTCCTACCTGGGCAGTTATCTTTCCACAAGGGCCAACATTGATGCCGAAATCCAACACTGCCTTAGCTTGGCAAGTGCAGCTTTCTCCCGATTGAAGTGCAGAGTGTTTGAGGACTGGGACATTCATAGGGAAACCAAAATGCTTGTTTACAAAGCTATTGTACTATCCACCTTACTGTATGCTTGTGAAACATGGACCACTTATAAACGCCATCTCCAACTCCTCGAAAGATTCCATCTCTGGGAAATTTTATATATCACTTGGAAAGACAGGCGAACTAATGCAAAGTTCACCAGTGTTGAATCAATGATTCTTCAACATCAACTTTGTTGGACTGGTCATGTTGTTCATATGCCTGATTATCATCTTCCAAAGCAACTACTCTATTCCGAACTTAAAAATGGAAAGTATAATACTGGTGGTCAACAAAAGAGGTTTAAAGACTCTCTTAAGGCAAATCTTTAAAAATGTAGTATAAACACTGACAATTGGGAAACACTGGCCTGTGAGCGCTCCAATAGGAGAACACCCTTTACCAAAGGTGTCATGGGCTTTGAAGATGCTTGAACTTGGGACAAAAGGGAGAAACATACTAAAAGGAAGGCACATTTGGCAAACCCTCACTGTGATCAACTCCTGTCCGGAAACCTATGTCCCCACTGTGGAGGGACATGTTGATCCAGAATTGGCCTCCACAGTCACTTACGGACTCACTGTGAAGACCGTGTTCATGGAAGACAATCTTACTCAGTTACGAGTGATCACTAGAGAAGAAGGAAGTGGCTTGGCAGACAGATAAGGCCCATCAGACATGGGTTCACCATCCCTGCTAACAGAGACTTGCATTTATACAACTGAATATTCCTATGCATATTTTAAGCTTTCTTGTTGACTGTATTACAGTAGAAGAAGAAGCTGTTTGGCTTTTACTCCAATGTGTGTTTTTTTTGGTGTGTGTTTTTAAAAAATACAATTAACAAAGCCAAAGTTTTAAGGCTCCTATGGGGCTGCTTCTGGCATCAGACCTACTGAAGAAAGTCACCATAACCTCTGATCTACACTGTCATAACACTGCCATAATGAACCCTGCCATAGTTTCCTTCTATTCAACCAAAATAAAATGGATTATTTTTAAAGAGAAATGTCTTTGAACTAATGAAATATAATCCATAAAACCAGTAATAAACAGAGAACTTAAGGCTCAACAATTCTGACCTATGTTGCAGGAGGTGAGAGGAAATGCACCCTCATCTCATCCTCAATTCTAGTCCTGATATGCTTAGACAGCGAGAAGGAACAAGAGTAGCTGACCCCTGGACTAAAAAGGCAGCAGCAGTCTGGGTGCCTCCTCTGAAGGTTCCAAAATCATGGTGGAAATTCTGGTTTGGTTTTGCTTTTAGTATATCATTGTCTCCCACTTCCCCGTTAGAAGTGTCTGCACCTCCAATATGCCACAAATTGTTTCATGGGTTCTTGGTTCATTTGGATCCAATGCACACCCTAACTCAGGCATAGGCAAACTCGGCCCTTCAGGTGTTTTGGGACTACAACTCCCATCATCCCTAGCTAAAAGGACCAGTGGCCAGGGATGATGGGAGTTGTAGTCCCAAAACATCTGGAGGGCTGAGTTTGCCTATGCCTGCCCTAACTTCACCATATTTCTGAGACATCACTCGGAAACTTGAGAGTTCTCTATAGTTAAACAATAGGTGATGCAGTGTTTCTTTGATTTTGTTAGGCACAAAAGAAGACTGGGCATTTAACAGTTCTAGGAGGACCCATACCAGTGTGAAATTCCCCCATGCCATGTCCATTTCACACAACAGGTTCTGGCAGCAACTTCCAGGTGAATTTTGTCCTGGTTCCACTCAATCCCTACTCACTCACCTTTTCGTGGGGAGGAAATGAACCTTTTAAAGCCAAGGTGCTATTAAGGAACATGCAAAATGATGCATGACCATCATCAACCCTATGGCTACTTTTCTGGAAGCAAAGTATGGTCTGTCTGTATATGCTCTGAAGGTCACCACCTTTCTGAAGACATGTAAGTCAGGTCAGTGCCTGGATAGAGACTACTTGGGAAACAAATGTATGTTCCATAATGGAAGAAAGGTGGGATATAAATGTAAGAATAAGCAATGGCCCTCCAAGTTCGGCAGGTACGGTGTCAGCCACATATTCTCCATGTGTTCCTCTCAGCTCATCCAGGCTTGCTGCACTGAGGCTTCCATTACCTCTCGAATGCAATGAGCTGCCCTGTAAACTTTTGCTCTCCTTTCTCCATAAAAGCAGGGAAAGTGCTAGCTGAAAGCAGGTACCATCTTCAATGGCAAATGGGGCTGCCTTGAGTTGGGGAGCCTGCTCTTTTGACTGGCAGAGGAAAATCCGGGTGGAAAACCACTGGTGTGCTTGTACAGACACAGGACAGAACATGAAACCAAGCGACTGAATGCGAAACAAACTGTACTGATTCCTGCATGTCTTGTAATATTTCCAAGAAATGGGGAGAAACTGACCTATCACACACTTAAAAAAACCAATCCCGTTTCCAGCTCCACAATACAGTACTTGGCTGCTACTTTAAAATAGATGGAGGAAACTCACTCATGTGGGCCAAATCCAGCCCTCCAAGCCTCTTTGATCAGCCCTCAATACTCCACCCAAGCCATTCCCTTTCCCAAGGTCACTCTACTCACAAGATTTGCTCAGTGCTCTCCTTGAGTGCTTTTGTCCCTGGCAAGAACTGTGATCATGGGCTCTTTCTTGCCTTGATAGAGGAGGGAGAGGTGCAAGTGAGTGCAAGTGTAGAGGCCTCTGACTTTTCTGTAGCTGGAATGCGCCCAGCAGTACAAAGGAAGAGTCACAGCCATTGCCTCTGGCATGTGGCTCCCAGGTTTACAACCCTCCAAGGGTTCCAAAACCTAAGAAAGGTGATCACTGAAAGCTTATTACACACATCCGTGAAACAAAATGTCCACCAATAAGCATGTAAGAATGATCCACGTACTACTTTTGAACTTTCCAATAGGGTGCTGCTCTAATTGGTCTTAAAAATGTATTCTCACTTCGACAGATGCCTTAGATGATTCAGTACACTGTTCCTTTAAACAGCTTTACTTGAAAGAACCCCTATGCCATATAGCAGGGGTAGGCAACCTAAGGCCCGGATGTGGCCCATGGGCCTTCTCAATCCGGCCCACGGACGGTCCGGGAATCAGTGTGTTTTTACATGAGTAGAATGTGTGCTTTTATTTAAAATGCATCTCTGGGTTATTTGTGGGGCATAGGAATTCGTTCATTTTTTTTTTCAAAATATAGTCCGAACCCACCACATTGTCTGAGGGATGGTGGACCGGCCCACGGCTGGAAAAGGTTGCTGACCCCTGCCATATAGATACTTGAGATTGTACATACATATTGTTTAAAATGCCACCAACTCAATACTAGTGCTGACGCTACCAAAAAAAAAAAAAAGCTGATGCTACAAAAAAAAAGAAAAGAGGAGTCTTCTCCATGGCAAATCCATCTCCATTATTCCTCTGTCAGGCGATGCCTCAGTAGGAACGCAAAGGAGGGCAAAGCAATCCTCCTTAAGCCATGTTGCTGTAAGGATGAATTCTCCCTGCCACAGGCATGGGATTCCATGAAACCCCAAGGTGATTTCCTTGCCTTACTTAGAACTTTAGCAGTGAAATATTAATTATCAAGGAAAGTGTTTACTGACTGGGGCTTGTGAGAGATGTAGTCCAAAACATCTGGAGGAGTACCAGCTTTCCCCCTTACAGAACTTGCTGCCCCCCTCCTGATCATTTAAGGTACACCTCGATGTGGTCCCATGTTTAAGTTTCAGCTATATAAACTGAATGAATGAATGCTCAAACAGAGATATTGTAAAGGCAAGTGGGGTAATCTGAACAGCTTTGACCCACTGTCAGAAGCTGAGAAATCTGTTGTGATCTATGAGTTTATTTATACCACCTCACTTTTTTTTTATGTAGTTGGGGGCGAACATAATAAAGAACATTGGAATTTGACTTGGAATTCATAAAGTGCCTATTTTCGCACACGCACACAATTTGAAATAGTATTTGGGGCAGGGTGGGGGGCGAGAGGCATGTCAAGGAAAGTGGCAGCCCAAACCCTGCAAAGTAGGTAGGAGTTCCATGCAATTTAAGGCGCAAATACCAGGATAGAAAACTTGAAACCACTTACTACTAAGGAAGATACAAGAGATGCTTTTCACCTTTAGTGGCCAATGGATTAATGCAACTAATTCTAGAAAGAAATAGATACTCACCATTGCTCACCATACGCCTGGCTACTTCCCAAAGGACCAGTCCAAATGCCCAGATATCAACCCGTTTGTAAGAGTCAAAGCAGTCCACTTGGATGGTTTCATCTAAGACTTCTGGCGCCATGTAGCGCTTGGTACCCACACGGGGGTTGTTTCCTACATCCAACTGATTGGTGCTTTGGGAGTGCATGACTGCGAGGCCTGTAATTGCAAACAGAAGAGCTGTGAAGTCAGTGTTGGTGTGAGGGGTGTGTGATGTCTTTTCAAGAGTAAGCATCCACGCACGTTCTTTGTATTAAACTAGTAACTTTATTTACAGCATCAAACATGCAAGCGTTCAGACTTCATCACCTTCCTCGTCCGAGTCAGATACCTCGAGTGCCGACTGGCAACTCCGCCCCCAACATAGGAGCTTCGGAAAACCAAGGCGACGCCTACCTTCCTTCCGCTTCCTCCTCCTGGATCTGAGCAGGGTGGTGCTACTCGTTTCCCCCTTACTCCCATCCTGACCACTGGGCGGCTCTGAGGCTCTTGCAGCATCCCAGGTCCCCTGCACCACCTGGTCCACCTCCATTTCCTGTCCCCCACCTTCTGGCTGCTCTAAGGCTTGGGCAACATCCCCACGCCCCTCCTCTGCTTCCTGCCGACCAAGGGCTATCTCCGCATCCCAGAGCCTTAGCACTGCTTCCGGTGTGAGTGGGGTTCTGGTCTCCTCTTCCTCACTGCTTTCTCCCTGACTTTCCTGTGAGTCGCTGTCTGATGGAAACTCCTTCCTTTCTCTCCAGCTGCCTGTGCCTTCTGATCCTGTCTTGGTGATGGACCCATCCCTGACAGTTGGTCTTTCAGCTCGAGGGGAGCCCACCTGTTACCATTGCCATTTATTTTTCAGCTACAAAGTGCCATCGTGTCATGAATTGAACCTGGGACCTCCTGCTTGGTAAACCCTGGGATATGGCCCTTTCCCCTGGCCTATACCTACTCTAAGAGATTAGGAAGACGTTTGTAAAGCAACTCTAAAACAACACCCAGTCGTAGCAAATCTAAGCAGCGACAACACGACACCACTAGACTAGTGTTTATGTGGTGGGAATATATTGTGGTCCAGCAGACTGAGTGCTTCATAACCATTATCCTATTCACACATCTGCTGTAAGGGGGGGGGGGAATAAATCTTAACTCCCAAGGTTCAAAGTGTGCGGCGAAGGCTAATGCAAGGACAGCTGTGACCGTAAAAATGGGTCAAATCAAACACCTTCCCAAAATAAACCACAGACACATATGGTCACCAGAAAGTAAACACCTTAAAAAAAATACAGTATGCAAACTACTCTACACAGTTTGCATTCTGCTCCAACCACCAAATAGCTTAAAATTGGGATATATTACACTACAGCCTTCCAATAGCAGCAATTTTAAATAAGTAAACTAACAACCACTGAAAAACGGACAGTTTACAGTAAAGCAAAGGCCAGACAAACAGACCTTTCATGAGCCCATCATCAATATAAATATTGCTGGGCAACATAGAGCACTTAAAAGTGAAAACATCTTTACTTTGTATCTCAGATATGCCAATTAAATCTTTGTTGAAGGGGACAACTGTATACAGTAACTAAGCAGCCCCATATAAATTCAAAGGGATTGCAAGATCCATGCATACAAAGTTTTCAGAAAGATACAATCCTGCATGGGACAGAGCAATCCAATTGACAGGCTATCGTTTGGGCAGTGCAAATAATATATCGCACATAATGTCCCTTGGCTTATTCATAGTTTAAAGTGTCCTATCTAGATGTGGTGATCTAGAATACGGGGGTTGCCATTCTGACAGGAGACATAAGAGATTCAATGCTGCATTTTCTTTTTTAATATTAAAACATTCATTCAAAAGTTACAATGAAGCTTTGTCCACTGCCATAATATCACAGAATGATCACTCCAATCCTCAGTCCTACATGTGATAGTGCCAGTGCAGATCTGCAGTGCGGATGCTTCTATTACCCACAATCCCCATGACCTAGGGTGGTTTTGCTCCCATCTAATGAGACAGCAGTGCAGCATGGGAGGGCAAGGCGAGAGTGTGAGTGTGACAATTCAAAAGCCAGGTTCATAGGCTCTCCTGCTTCTGCCTTAGAAGTGCCGTAAATCCCTGATGCCTCTACCACAGAATGGCCAACCCACACTTTAATTTAAGCAGTAGGTGGCAGTGTTAAACTGGCCCGGGGAGGTGTTGGGAAATATCAACCCCGACAAGACAGAACATTATCCCAAATGACAACAGGCCAGGCTCAAAGGAAGCTTATAATCACAGTTGGATCCTTGTCCCAGAGCAGCACCTGGGCTCTAAGCTGAAACCTAGAACCACACCTAAGGGCGATGGCAGCGGTAGCAAATACTCTAGCTGCTGTCTTGAAGAGAGAAAAAAGCCTTCATTCATGATGCCATTGGTGGTTCTTCCCCTCCTCATTTTTTATTACTCCAACACATGTGTATCTAAAACCATGTATGAAGGATATCCTTTACAGGGCTGTATAAACAACATCAGAAAATAGTATGCAAGATTCCGCAGACAGGAGCGAGACTTAAAAATGATGTGCGCCCTCTAGTGGATGAAGAACAATTCCTCGCCCCGCCCCACCCCCACCCCCCATAAAGTCTTAAATCCAAATAAAGAAAGGTCCTCAAGAATTGCATCAGGTTATTTGAGGACTGCATATTTAAAATGCAAAAAGAAGGAGAAGGGAAAACCACTCACCTAGGTCTGCTATGCAACACTGTCCGTTTTTCTTAACAAGGATATTTTTACTCTTCAAGTCTCGGTGAGCAATGGCCGGTTTCCCTTGGGTCCCAAATATCTCTATGTGCAAATGTGCAAGGCCGCTAGCTATAGACAAGACTATCCGCAGGCAGCTCACTGTGTCGAGCGTTGTGAGTTGAAGATAGTCATACAAAGAGCCCATCTCATGGTAGTGGGTGATTAGCCACAACTGAGTGCTGGAATTCCGAGAGGTCATATCTGAGGCAATAAACCCTGAAAGAAGGAGAAGAAACATCAGGTGAAAGATCAGGGGCTTCCTTCCCCCCACTATCTAAACTCTCTCCAGAATTAGGCCATGCAAGATGCAGGCTGCAGCGTTGTTTTCCTCCGTGTCAAATTCTAGCTTTCAAACCCACAATCTCAGCTTGTTGACTGAAAAGGGTGTAACAGTCTACAAAATGGCAATGCACATGCAAGTCCGTTACTGTCAATACTCTGAACCCATGCCTACCAAGGCCTCAGCTGCACTACACATTTAAAGCAGGAACACAGCTTCCTCCAAAGAATCCTGGGAGTTGTAGTTTGTTAAGGGTGCCGAGAGATGTTACTCCCCTCACGGAACTACAGTCCTCAGAGTGGCTGAACAGTCAATCCTCCGCCCCAGGGAACTCTGGGAATTGTAGCTCTGTGAGGAGAACAGGGGACTCTCAGTTCCCTTAACAAACTACAGCTCCCAGGATTCTCTGAGGGAAGGCATGGCTGATTAAAGTGGTACGGTACTGCTTTAAACGTATGGTCTCTTCTGAATGTATGGTCTCTTCTGTATGCATGGGGATAGGGAACCTCAGACCCACAGGGGCAAGCCACAAACCACAGCTCCTCTGAAGGACAAACCGCTCAACAGCCTCATCCTGTGCTCTCCTCAAGTGCTTTCACCTGCCTGGAATGTGTCTTTAAAATGTGATACTTATTGCTTGCCTGGATGGACAGATACAATGCGAGTATATGTATGCATACATGTGAGGGAGGGACGGCAGGTAGAAACTTTTGCATGGGCTGGAATGTACAACATTTAAGAACCGCATCAGTTGCCGTGTCTCTGGTCCCAACCAACCACCAGCACACAGTCCCTAGATGGTTGCCCATGACAGGATGAGGCTGGTGGGCTGGAAAATGTTCCCCATCTCTAGCAAATATAGTCTGTTTTTAACAGTCTGCTTCATCTTATCTGCAATGGAAATGTGTACTGAAATGACATAATGTTTAATACATAGGATTACACAGAGGTATACTTAAAAACATTTTAATCATGGTGCACATATGGTATTTGGTCAGTGGGGGAAATCATGCTCATGAGTATGGTTTTGCTAACAGAAAACCGCATGTGAGGATATATTTCTGCAGGAGTCAAGTTTTTCTTGATTAAGGTGGAGAAAAACTTAGTTAAAAGGGGATGGAGAAAGCCTTGCACTACAGCGTTCAGTAGACTCAGGGTCCAGGTCTTTTTTAATGCTCCCCACGCCCTTATCTGTGTACAAAAGCCATTAAGAAAATATCCTCACCTAAAATGTTTTCATGCCTCAGCAACACAGTATTGTACAATTCCGTTTCCCTGAACCAGGACTTCTCGTCTCGGGAAGAAAATATCTTTACTGCAACGTTTTCTCCTTGCCACTGTCCTCTCCAGACCTCACCGTATCGACCTTTCCCTAGAACAGGCAAACAGATACACGGGATTTGAGCAGCAGTCTTCATTAAGCAAATAGTAGGATGCTTCCAGGATAGACCAGAGCAGAGACTTGAAACTAAATCAACATTTTAAGGCACTTTAAAAACAAACCTTTCATGGTGCTCAGGCTCCAAGGCAAGGATGTAGTTGGGTGGGGAGGAAACATAGCAAGGTCTTTGGCCAAATATTACCAATAACGTCGCCATCCCTATCACCTGCTTATGGAAGTTCCCCCATCTCTAGCATAATACATAGGATTACACTGGGTCTGGACTAGGAAGATTAAATCCTAGAGAGAGTGTTGCACTTTGGTTGCTGTGAGCCGGAGGTTTTAAGACCAACTTCAGAGGCACCTCGCTCCATGATCAATTTAGGCCGTTTTCACGGTGGCTCCTCTTCTGTGCGATTTCCTCCCAAGGGCTATATGGCTGACTCCTTTGGTTCAGAGGTTTACGGAAAGTTTTTTTTTTTTAATACCCACTTGTTTTCCTTGGCTTTTAATGAAATGCTTCATTTTAGAGGAGCTGACTGTGTGTTTTGTTTTGTTCTTCTTACAGGTGTTGATTGTATAAGGTAAAGGTAAAGGGACCCCTGACCATTAGGTCCAGTCGTGTCCGCCTCTGGGGTTGCAGCGCTCATCTCGGTTTATTGGCCGAGAGCCGGCATACAGCTTCTGGGTCATGTGGTCAGCATGACAAAGCTGCTTCTGGCGAACCAGAGCAGCACACGGAAATGCTGTTTACCTTCCCGCCGGAGCGGTTCCTATTTATCTACTTGCACTTTGACGTGCTTTCGAACTGCTAGGTTGGCAGGAGCTGGGACCGAGCAACGGGAGCTCACCCCGTCACGGGGATTCGAACCGCCGACCTTCTGATCGGCAAGCCCTAGGCTCTGTGGTTTAACCCACAGCGCCACCTGGGTATACAATGTTGATTGTATACAGTACATTTAAACCAGCTGTACCGTTGCAATTTTTATGTTTCCGTGTTTGTTTAACAAAACTGTGCATTTGTTATTAACGGAAGCAGCTTTGGGGAAGCTATAGGCTTGACAGCTAGCTCAGAAATATCTGAAATAAATAAATCCCTGGCTGTACTTCCCATACCTTTCTATTTTAGCAAGCAGGCACCAGCAGTTACCAAAAGCCTGGAGCACTGGGAATACTGATATCAGCTCCACCAATACCCCACCATAGGAACTTTGAAGATTCAGGTGCGTGTTAACTGTGTGGCTGTTTTTGGAACTTGAATCTCATATGCCTTATATTCTTGCCATCAGCCCACAGTACTGCCTACTCTCCAGCAGTTTACCCAGTGGAGCTGCCACCCCCAGCCCTTGTACTGAAAATAATTCAACAGGTGAGGCCGAAGATTGGAAACTGTGGGCATATGCATGCACAGTACACACTCTACCACTGAGCAGGGAAGACTTGCGTTGCCCGTTCGCCACGTAGTAAGTAAAAGACGTAACAACAGTAATAATGCACTGATGTATCTGGTAAATGAGGGCGACACAGTAGAAGGGAGCAGTACGTGAGCTGCACACTGGGGACCCTCGGTTCAACCCAAGCAGCCTAAAATAAGTTTAATTCAACACAGTGCCACCTGCTCTCCTTGGCAGCCACACACGACTGACGCTGGTCTCTCGTTTCTTTACCTCGCCTTTGGCACATGTTCATCAGCAACAGGTGTAATCCAGGGTAACGGGACACACGACACCTTTGAGGCTCTTGGCGTTACACAGAAGAGACTTCCTGCCCAAAGATTCCACTCGCGACTCAATACAGACTAGCCGCTTAACCATTTGGTATCTCTTTGAAACACAGAAACACCCCTTTTTTACAGTGCAATCCTATATGTCTCTATTCAAAAGTAAACCCTTTTTAGTTTAATGGGACTTACTTCCAAGTAGATGTGTACAGGATCACACCCTTCTCCATAGCACGCACTCATACATGCACACAGAGGAATCCTGTCCCCAGTAGAATAAGATTACTAACCCACACACTCCAACAGTGTAATCTGCCGAGCCACCGTTCTTTGTACCAGGAAAGGAAGGCCAGAGCCACTCCCCGACGTACAGGTATGGTCCAACAAGTCCTGTGTAAAAAAATAAGACCACATATTTGGAACTAGAATTCAAACGGAACAGAAGTTGGCATTCTGCCACCTCCCTCCCTTCAATTCATCTATTGAAGGCATTTTTCTTCCATTTACATTGCACTCAGAGACCTATTTGTCTGCCGTTTGGAAGGCTTAATCCACTCTGCAATGTCCTCTGTACCTGTAAATTGCATCCACTTTGGCCCAAAGGGGGTGGGGGCTATAGCTGTTTTCATAGTGAATGGAGAGCACATAGTTTTGTTTGTACAGAGCAGCTTGGAACTCGAATTACAGATCAAATGTAAGAGAGCATGGAGTGACTCAGGGAAAAAAATATCACAAATTTAAAAATGCACAGAAACAGATACATACAAGGTGGATCTACAATTTGCTCCCTGGTTTTCTGCACCACAAAAGGGAACTCTTCCTGCCAGGGAACAGTAGGCTAATAATTCCAGACCTTCCAAAACAGTAATCTACATTACTTTGCAATTATAGTATAGTTGATATATATATTTTTAAAAGACATCCACCATCCAAACCAGTAAGAGGCTGAACTCCAGGGGTTACTGAAAACATATATGCAGCCATACATGTGTTGAAAAAAAGTACACATAGGCTGTGTGAACACATGCTAACAGAAGCCCCCTTCAGGCACTGCAATGAAGAGTTCAAGTAACACATGGGTGGGGCATTGGGGAGACAAGGACACCAATTACAAACTATTAAGAGAGAAAGTGTCTGCAGCAGGGAGTCTTCAGTACAGGTTTTCCTGGGTTGTAAAAATGCAAAAGAAGCCTCCACTGGGATAGCTCTGTCGATACAGCATGAGGCTCTCAATCTCAGGGTCGTGGGTTTGAGCCCACATTGGGCAAAACGTTCCTGCATGACCTTCGTGATCCCTTCCAATTCCACAGTTCCATGATTCTATGAACATCCACGAGATGCAGAAGGTTCTCCAACACAGACCTTTGCCTTCCACATGTTGGAAGGTGATGGGAACTGTGAAGGAGGAGGAGGGGGCAGAGCTTGACACACTCACCCCCTGCTGGCCCCTCCTCCTCCTCCTCAAGTGGGTTTTTTCTTCATTGTAATGCAAATCTTCATTGTAATGCCTGAAAGCTTTTGTGACTGGCTTAACGCAGAGATTACTGAAATGTAATCCCCTTCTAACTGTCTATTCAGGTTTTAATGCAGTTTATCACCCAATTTGGAGAACTGCTCCTACTCAGCAGAGTTTTATATAATATATGACACTGGGGGAAGGTGGGGGCGGACTGATGTACCTTCTTGGTTGGGAAGCTCATCTTTTTATAACTAGGTTATTAGAACTGAGGCATTTCAGAGTGGTGACTTCATCAAAAGGAGAGAAAAAAAGATATGAAGTTCAATAAACACTGCTTTAATTAATAATTATAATTAATTACATTATTATTATTATTATTATTATTATTATTATTATTATTAAACTCACCCTTAAGTAAAAATATGTGTAGGAGTCCCTAAAAGGAATGCCACCCTTAGATACTGAACTTTTAATAGGATTTGGATAGAGCAGTCAAAATACAACTGTTTACGGCTACATGCCTACGCACAGTGACCAAGGAAGAAGTCCCATTTAACTCAACACAGCTTACCTCTGAAAATAAATATATGGGGTTACAACTGTTAAAGCTCAAAGAGGTTATTGAAATTTGACTGCTTAGAAACTTCCTGTTTTGGACTTAAGCACTGAGTAGAAAACATTTCTTAAAGCCACTCAGAATAACAAAATCTGTAAATAAATAAGTTGTGTGTGTGTGTGTGTGAACACACCTTTGATATAGATATATTAGCAAATGCCATTAACTCAACAGGAAAAGGATTTGTATATTCTATTACAATCTTGTACTGAAAAATGCATTTTTAACCACAAGGTGGCAGCAGAACAATTTATATGTTCAGTTTTAGAGCATTTACCCAAGGAATGATGGATATATCCTACTGATCCTGCCTTCAAAATATACAGTCATACCTCTAGTTGCGTTAGGTTCAGGTTGCAGATTTTTGGGTTGCGAACGCGGCAAACCCAGAAGTGTATACTTCCGGGTTTCGCCACGCGCACATGTGCAGAAGCGCTCTGCGCGCTTTGCACATGAGTGCTCTATTGCGTCATGCGCAGAAGCGGCACTCTACTTACTTTTCGGGGTGCGAATGGCAACCCGGAACGGATTGCGTCCGTAAGTAGAGGTACCACTGTACAGCAGTCTTGAGGCCCTTGCGCCATGCCAACACTGTGTGTTCATGCTATCAATTGTATAAACACACCACATGCACATCGTGATTAACTCACTTCTAATAAAAGCACCAGAAGACATACAAGAATGAATGAGCTCAATCATCAGACTTCCTCCCTGTGTCATAATTCTCCCAGTGAAACTGAACGTTTCAGACCAAACAGAAGAAAGCACTTCTTCACACAGCGCATAGTTAAACTATGGAACTCACTTCCACAGAACCCCCACTTGGATGGTTTTTAAAAGAGGAAAAATCCATGGAGGACAAAGCTATCAACGGCTACTAAGCCAGGATGGATGTGTTCTTTCTCCACTGTCAGAGGCAGTATGCCCCTCTGCTGAGAATCAGAAATGGGTCCTGCTTGCAGGATACCCATAGGTTGGCCACTGTGAGAACAGGACAGTGGGCTGGACAGGGTTTTGTCTTGAGCCAGCAGGGATCCTCTTATGCAAGCATTAAAAATCCACAGAAGATGGTGGTGGGAACAGAATTCAGCTCCTAATGACATTTTAGTTTTTAAGAGAGTGGGCAATGCCCACTCCAAGCTTATAAAAAGGTAATTGGGAGAAGGAGACTGTGCGTAGTGTTCATATTTCACAAGTAACGTTTTTGGCAGTCTGATCAAAAAATAAAAAAACAGCAGAATGCTTTCATAGGAATAACAACAGATAAGATTTACTTACTGCCAGGGAGCTGTCACCAACGTTTGATGCTATGAGTCCCTCAATGGTTCCATATTCTGGATCCCTTGAATTGAGCCTTTCCATATGGTACTGTTTCACTTTTCGGATGATCAGCAACGTCACTGCAGAAAATATCAGGAGCGCCAGAACTGATGCTATGACAAATATGATAAGTGTTTCCGTGGTGTAACCCACAGCTTCCCCTTGAAGTGGGTGCCCTTCACACACACACAAACAAAAAGAAAGAACAGAAGTCAAGTCTTAAATGCTGGGGATTTTGAAAAGACAGATCAAAGGATACTCGCTTGTGTACATTTACTGTAAATCCTTATTAAAAAATTCAGCTGTCTCAGAAGGACTCGGTGTGATGAAGAAAGCTTTGGGGAGGAGGGAGACTCAGCACCTGGCCATCAAAAACATGAGAAGCTATAACCTAGAAGTGTGAAATCTTTCTTTCCAGCTCTGGTGTTAACTCCAATATCTGGTAGACTCTTAAAAACAACCCATCAGGCTAAAAGAGAACCCAGCTGGAGCTCTTGAACTTTGTGAGGCCAGCTCTTCCATGGATACTTGCATCCTGTGCTCTGACAGAATACAATACTCCATATTCCTTATTTTTAATTATGTATTTATTTTCTTACATTTATATTCTCCTTTCTGACATCATGGAAGTCCACATGGTTTCCAACCAATCACCCATCCAGGCACTGGCCAGTTCTGAACCCACCAAGCTTTTCTCAAACAACTGGACCCCAATGGCCCCACTTGTACCTCACAACGTGCCTCTTTTTTAGGGCCTTTCTGCACTTATCATTTATTAGTGGTACTACTGCTCTTTGAGTTAATGTTTTCAAGAGTGAATTTGGAGCTGATTGCCTGCATCTCTGGTCACATGTCAGTGTTATTAGAGAGCGAGCGTAGGGTTTACTTCTGCACACTACCGTCTTTCCCCCTTTTTAAGACACCGTCTTATAATTTTTCCCCTCAAAAAAAACACAGGGTGGCTTATTTTCAGGGGGATGTCTTATTTTTATTACGTCAGTATGGTACAGTACAGCCTCCCCCTGCGCACTGAGCAGGCGGGGCAGAACTCCGCGAGTGGCGCGTCCCCCCCCCCCCGCGCCTCTCGCTGGTTCGCTGGCTCCCTGTGCGGGGCAGGAACAGGCGGGGCAGGAAGAGGCGCATTCCCCCCCCCCGTGCCTCTCGCTGGTTCGCTGGCTCCCTGCACACGCAGGAGGGGCTGAGGAGGCGACGGGAACAATGGCAGCACCACGGCTTACTTTTGGGGTACGTCTTACTTCTCACAAAGGTAAAAAAAACCCTGCCATGGCTTACTCTATGACTACGTATTAAAAAAGGGGAAACAGGGTAACGGTGAGTAAAGTCTGAACTGAGAAAAGTTCCAAGGTTGTGGTCACACCCCTTTACATACCATCACATGCCTCCCGCCAATAAATGACAAAATGTGGAACCTCCTTAAGGACCTTATGTGGTAGCAACTATACCACTATGAATAGGAAGTGTGGAAGGGCCCTTACACTTGTATCCCACCTGGTTTGTTACATTCATAGTCCAACCAACTCCCATTTCATCTTCCGTTTTTAGATTTCAGTTTGTTCTTCGTACGTATAAGCTATTCCTGGTTCCTGTAGGGAGCAGTTTTGTATCTCTGGAATCTCCCTGTGTTTTATAAAACCCTGATTTTCCAGTGTGGAGAGCTTCCACAGATACAGGAGCTTCTTGCTTCAATAACTCTCCAACTTGGGAAGCCAGATCTAGAACACTAATTCCTGCCACACCCTTCACATGCCCACTTTCCCCTATCTGGAATGCCTGGAGAGGCCTTGCCTCTCTCACAGAGACTGAGGTCCTTAATTTTCCAAATCATCACTATTGGTCAATATGCTTCCACCAACCTTCCCTCCCTTCCCTTTCATGTATTCCATTTCCGGAGATGTCACACATGTTAGGCCACAGATCCCATAACATCATAGATCTCAAGTCAAAGACAGTGAGCTTATTATAAGAAACACCTTGCTAATAATATGAAATTTGTTTCTGGAAGCCAAAGAATAAGACTTTCACCTTTCGTCGGCAGCTGTGCTGTGATGTTCATGTTACACAGGTTACCCTGACAGCATTCAACCGCTTGATCAGGGGAGGGAGGTGTTTTACATGTCATCTTCCCTTGTTCGTAGACTTGGAAGCAGCCCTTCTGATACACTTTAGCGCCATTGTTGATGCTCAAAGAGGCAAAGCACTGGTGGCCTCTGCAGCGGTCGCCATTCACACATGACGTGCCTTCACACACACAATCGTAGTTAATCAAGGTAGGTTTATGCTCTTCATCTGCATGGGGGAAGGAGGAAGGAAAACTCCATTTTATTAGGCGACTTATACACGTAACAAATGCATTATGGTTTTTTGAAAAATAAAGATTAGTTTGGTTCAGTGGCTCTGCCAACATTTGGCTCATTCTCGCCTCCGAGAGGAGTAGAATCATAGAACTGAAAGGGACCCCCGAGGGACATCTAGTCCAACCCCCTGCAATTCAGGAATCGGGGCATGTGATTCCCCATTCAATTTAAAACCAGACCAAACCCTGCTAAGCTTTGCAAATGTGCCAGCAGTTTTATTGATGCACCACTAGGAGGAGAATGAGAAGAAACTGCAAGCTCATCAACATTTCACACTACAAAGAAGGCTGGTGCATTCTGATGACTTTATGCTTTTGGGTGTGCGAATCAAACATTTGGGGGGGGTTGTCTCTTCACAATGGGCAATATTTGTACACAAAACTGAATGGAGCTCAACAGCAACTAATACAAATTGCCACAAAGTCTTTATTTCCAAAGATTACAAATACATCAACCTCTTTAACAACTTCCAAGAGTTGGGAAGTACACTCTGGAAAGTTTTGAGCAAACCAAAAAGACCTCTGTATCTCTAAAATGCCCCCCCCCGAAATATGCATGGCCCCCCTCTTTAGGGAAGGGATGAGAAAACTTTTTGACTCACTGGGCAAGATCCTTACAGGATTGGCCTCGCAGCCAAAACTGACAGGTGAATGGAGGCACCCAACTGTCAATCACTTGACATCACAATGACATCTGACGCAAGGTGCATTGAAGTCCCAAAGTCGAGCTTTCAAAGCACCTTGAAAGGTGCTGCCAAAACAAAGGTGCCCCCCCATTTGTTTTAGCAGGGGATTCCAAAGCAAGCCCCTTCCTGAATCAGTTGAGAGGTGGGAGTTAAACTTTGCTACTATGACTAGGAAGCAGCACACCCAGCCAAAACCGGATTTCACCCCACCCACCAACTGATGCTACTTGTGGTTTGTGAGAAATGGCTTTGCAGGCCAACTTGGGACAGCCTGGAGGGGTCAAAACTGGCCCACAGGACCGGGATTAAGGAAAAGTCCCGAAAACTCTTTTATTCTGGTTTTTGGCTTCACTGAGGTGCTGTTATGGCCATTTAAAAATAACTGTTCTATTGGCTGACATTTTAATGTTAACTGTTTTTACTGCCATTTTAAAACCTTGGGGTGTTATCCAACTAAGTCAGAATAGGCACCATGGAATCAATGAATTTAAGTAACTTAAGCTCATTTATTTCAATGGGTCCACTCTCAGTATGACTAGTATTGGATATCACCCTTGAATTTTAATGTAGTATTTTATTGATTTGTTGTAACCTTCTCTGGAAGAGTATACACTCTAAATGGCAGGCTAGAAACCCATTAAATAGTAATAAATAATACATAGCCACTCAGAATCTCTCTATCCTATAAAGGTGTCAACGTTGCTGATGTAAAACCTAATTACCCAATCACATTAGGCCTATTCTCTAGAATGCATCCCACACATCTTGTCAATTCAGATGACATGCAAACTATATTTAGCAGAAACCATTGTTTAGAAACCAATTTCAAACCATAGTTTATGATTCCGGTTTGCCATCCACGCACAAACTGTGGTTTGTCAATTCAGACCCCCTTCCTTAACTGCGGTTTTCAACGTCATCTGAAGTACGCTATTTGTGCAAAACTCTAATAGCACAACACACTGCCTACAGGAGATTTTATGCTTCTACACTCTTCCTTTCTAGTCCAGATGTTCCTGAGAAAGCAGTGCTCAAGCCCATCCTAGCAGTTTGAGTCTGGAAAGCAGCCAACCTATCACTTATCAGGGATTTTTGCAACAGGCTAAAAAGGCAATAGCAGTCAATTGTTACACAAGAGAATGCATGTGTATACAACAAATACTCCACCCAAGGGATAAACCAAAATCTTATCTTTTTTTATAACTATTTCAGGAGGAAAGCAAAGTTTGCTAGCTTTTATGCAAGCAACCAGCCCGAACACATCTAGCAGAAGTGGATTTTCAAATAGAGTATGGTTGAGGAGTCACTGTTTTTTAAAATGTACAGACTTCATTATAAGTTAATTAAGAATCACACAGAACAGAGAGAAGCAAAACAAAATCCAGGTGTGCTTTGATCAGTTTTCAACACAAGTCTCACCTTTGCATACCAAGCAGATCTTTTCATTCATTAGCAGACCTATGGACTCTCAACCAGCTCTTATTTGTATTTATTCATTAATATATAGCTTTAAATCTGATCTAATATATGTACACATTGGGAAAGATTATGGAGCTGCCTGAAAGGGACACGGTGTTCCCTCAAACTTTCCAGGACACACCAGCTGCTCTAAAATCATTAGTCTTACCATTTGGTGTGTGTGTGTGTGTGTGTGCGCGCGCGCGCGCGCGCATGCTAGGTATGGTTGCACCTTCAACAGGTTTGTGTGCGAACATGGATAGAAGACATATAAGATGAAGCACATGCTCACCATGACACCACCACCCCTTTGACCATTCTACCAGCATATAATCACCAGCAGAATGGCTCCTCCAGCCACAGTATCTGGCATGTTCTACCAGGTTATCTTCCAGGTAGGCAGCATAGCTTGACGTCCAGTGGCACAGCGGGGCTTCCACCAAACACTACAGCTCAGGGATGTGGAATCAGTGGTCTTGTGCTGTCGGACTGCAACTCCCATGATCCCTGATCACTTGCCATGCTGGTTGGGGCTGATGGGAACTGGAGTCCAGCATCATATGCAGGGCCACTGGGTGCCCCTATCCATGATACAGTCTCTTAGCCAAAAGGATCTCCAGGATTATGCCCTAAAGCTCCAGCTGTTAAATTCTTTCAGCCACTGTTCAATTACCGTACCTCACAGGATCAGTTGCCACACCAACCAAGGCACATAACTAGCCTACTATATTTTCTTGGTAGTTTTTAAAACACACACAGACACATATATCACATTTGGAAAACACTGAGAATATTGCTGGAAGCAAAACAGATATTTAGCACAATTATATTTTTATATAACAAAATGATTGAGCATCCTCTGGAAATCGTGAAAGGAAAGCCATTCAAGTCAACTTGTCTTGTTAGCAAAGCAAAGCAATTTCTTTCTTTCTTTTTTTTCAATCTAGCTTTAATAGCAGCCATACTGGCTTAAACAGGAGGGGGAAAATAGCATATGGTCACTAAGCAAAACAAAGCTAATTGCACAAAGCAGCATCTAAAAATAATTCACAGCATGGACCCTGGTTTTCAGCTCCAGCACAGGTTTTATTTTCGAGTGTACAGCCTGTAATTCCAATGGAATTGTTGTTTTCTTTAATGGCAGTTCCACCACCACCAATCATTCAAAAACACTTTTCGTCTAGAGAAAGGCACCCCCCACCCCATTTCAATACACAAATTGGAATATCAATCTCAAGTTGGGAAGTAATTAGAACACAGTTCAGGCATTCATATGATCTAAGTTTTTTCATGATAACTGAATTCATGTGCAATCGATCAGGTATTGATATCTGGTGGGGGGGGAGAGAATGGGTCTGATCTATCCATATAAAATTCTGGCCATCTAACAACTTCTAACCATTAGATCTGAATTGGTGTCTGAATGCAGTGGTGGATAGGATAAGGATCAAGAACCCCAGGATTGCAAACATAAATGCATTAAATACAGATTATTCATTTGGGAGAGGCTGAGCTACAGTCATCAGTTTATTATAAAATACTGTTCCTAACATTGTCTTGAGACCTGCAACCACTGGCCAAAGCTCAGGCAAGGAGACTTTTGGGAAGCAAAGTGGTGGCACACCACCAAAAACCCAATTCCATCCTGCAAACCCATCCTCGGGAATATACATTTGAGATTAGGTGGCTCCTAGATGGAACACCTACGCGGGGGAATGGCAACACAGCAGACCACTGCAACCACGCTCATTTCCCACTCCCAGGCTTAGGAGGTTGCTGCCGCACAGGAAGGGACACCCACTTTGTCCATCCAGGTCTCCGTTATAACTTTGCATTTTATGAAGGATATAACAATTTCTGAATAGGAAATGCATTCACCAATGGTAAGAGGAGCCCTGCCAGATCAGACCAATATCCTCTCTTAGCCCAGCATCCTGCTCGCCATCGTGGCTGTTCCAATGCAAAACAGGAAGCTCACAAGCAGGAATTGACGGCAATGATCTTAACATAACCAGAACGAACCATTAGACAATGACATTCCCACCCCCCCTTTGGTCTTGGCCCGTAACACCTTGGCCATCCAGACCAAAGGTGCACAAAAGCTGCCAAAACAAGAGAACCAATGTGATCTCTCAAAGCCAATTTTCTCTTGATAACAAAACAAATTTCCACATTAAAAAAGACTTCCACAGGATATTTCTGATTTGTTAGGGTGAACTTTCTTCTCTCCCCCCCCCCCCCCCATTTATTTGACGGTGAAGTTCAAACACAACTGGAAGATTCTTCTTTTACAGATTAAAAGGGTACAACAGGCCACAATCCAAATTAGGCAGGACTTTATACACTGCTATTCCCTAACTGGGAACTCTTTTCACATTCAGTAAATACACAGGAAAAACAAGAGTGTGTGCCAAGACAGAAAATGAACGTAAGCAAAAAGAATAAGTGTGTGTGAATGCTACAAGCTGTGTCATAGCATAACTGCTAGGGTAATAGGGCTTTGCAATGTCCACTGTGTAATTTTGTGTGGCATTTATTAGTTCAGATGCTGGGTCAAGACAAGTTACGTGGCTGTTTGATTTACTGCATTCCAAAGAGTAGTGGCATGAAAGTCACAAGTGGAAAACCAGTAGCCTTTACAGTTCCCTGCCACCATGTTAAAGACCAGGTGTTCTTTAAAAAAAAATTTAAAAAGGGAGAGAAGGATGGATCACCCCACACATTTAAAGCACTATTGTATCACTTTAATATTCATGGACAGCCCATCAATCTTTATTGTGGTCAAAGACCAGACAAGCAGCAGCATTAACAACAGCAACATATACTACATCGACACCAAGGTGTAATGTGTGATATTTATGGAGAAACCCGGGAAATGTAGTTCCAAGTCTACTGACCGCACAGAGGTTAGGCTTCTGGTAGCCTTAACAAACTATAGTTCCCAAGGTTATCCATTACTGTGGTATAATAGTGTTTTAAATGTATGGCATGGATGCAACCAAGTAGGTAAAGGTAAAGGGACCCCTGACCATTAGGTCCAGTCGTGACCGACTCTGGGGTTGCAGCGCTCATCTCGCTTTATTGGCCGAGGGAGCCGGCGTACAGCTTCCAGGTCATGTGGCCAGCATGACAAAGCCGCTTCTGGCGAACCAGAGCAGCGCACGGAAACGCCGTTTACCTTCCCGCTGCAGCGGTACCTATTTATCTCCTTGCACTTTGACGTGCTTTCGAACTGCTAGGTTGGCAGGAGCAGGGACCGAGCAACAGGAGCTTACCCCATCGCTGGGATCCGAACCGCCGACCTTCTGATCGGCAAGGCCTAGGCTCTGTGGTTTAACCCACAGCGCCACCTGTGTCCCGTAACCAAGTAGACTATGTACCAAATAGGGCTGTATGGTAAAGCAAGTGTCTACATGGAGAAGAGCAAGCTAAGAAGAGCTCTTGCACACTATAAATATATTTGAGGTCCCTTCATTATTTCACCCTAAGAGAACAAGAAAGTCCAACAACCCAGTCATAAAAGGATATAACTTAAGAAGATGAACAAGGCAAGAGCACATAGGCCATGGTTATGTTGCAAGGCCCAAGGACAAGATGTCGACAAAGGAAGTGTGTGGGAGGGGGGTGAACCCTGTAAAATGTCATGGATTGTTCCACTACCCCCCAGTTTATTCAGAACACTTTTGGCAACAGACATAAATTTCCTCCCTGTGCACAGAATGCACTTCTTAGAAAACACCCGCACAAACATCTACTTGCTTGCAAATGGAAAGAAAGAGATAAAGGACAAGGCCGGGGCCTCAATAGGCTAGTTTTCCAAGAAGTTGATAAGGGCACTTCCACACAAAAGCAATTGCTATGTACATCCTGGGATGCTACAAGTCCTAGATATTTCACAAGAGTTCGAATGGACTCAACAAAAAGTGTAGCCGTGGTCCTAACCAATAAGAATACCGGTGGGGGAGGGGCAGGGCCTCATTCCAGTTCCTGGACCAAATGCAGATATGTTGAATCTGGAGAGGGGGGGATTGGGGCTTTCCCTTCCCATTGGCGTTGCTCAAAGTCCCACAGCACCTTATAAGCAAAGCAAGCTTCACAAATTGAGACATATGAACTAGTTTATTCAGGCCATCACTAAAGAATAGCTTTAACTTGTGTTAAAATCCTTTATCTCCCCCTAATGATGGTTTTTGTGACCAGTTCACTCTTTTGAAATAGTTTTCCTGGCATTGCCCTTGAAGTTGCTCCTTGACATATTGTCAAGGAGATGACAGACGGCCTTCTCAATAGTGCTGCCAGCCCTGTGGAACTCCCTCCCATCAGATGTCAAGGAAATAAACAACTATCTGACTTTTAGAAGAAATCTGAAGGCAACCTTGTATCGGGAAATTTTCATGTCTAATGTTTTACAATTTTTTATGTGCTGTAAGATGCCCAGAGTGGTTGGGGAAACCCAGCCATTTGGGGTGGGGTATAAATATTTTATTATTATTATTATTATTATTATTATTATTATTATTATTATTATTCAAAGATTTTTGTGTCTCTGCCCTTCGACTATTTCTTGCCACTGGTTGTACTGGCAGAGCTGATGGGGGCTGTAGTCAAATAGCAACTCAGGATCCAAGCTTTAAAGAGCTGAGTTGGATTTTGTTAATCCACAGAATAGTGCCTCTTACTGGGGTCAAGTAATGCCTGGCTTTTCAAGCATGAAGAATCTATACAGATAACAAAAAGATTGCATAATGGGTTCCACTAGACATTCCTGGACTTTCAAAGACTTTCGCCCATATGTTCACCTCTGACCAAAGCAAGTCTGCAGGCAAAGCATAAGTCCTACGGTATCACTAATTAAAAAGGAGGGGAGATAGGAAAGCAGCTCTCCATGCAAAAAATTGAACATCTCAAGACAAAAAGAAAACATGGAAGGGATGCTTGACTCATGCTGATCCACATTTTCCATCTACTTTCTCCCCTAACTTTAAGGACAGGCCAAGTGTTCAATGCTTCAGTTTTTGGGACATGTTTTCCTCTCAGTTTTGCAGCTGAAAAAAATGGTGTTGTGTCAGTGATCTATTTATACAGCTAGACAGGCACACTGAGGTTGGATTACCTCATCTTCCTCCCCAAATGGTTCTCTTTCAGGAAAATCATTACAGCAGCAGCACTCAAGAGTCCACAGCTACAATCCCCTCATTTTGTTTGATAAGTTCTATCACACTAGAACGGCCAACTGCAGGGTAATAGAAAGGGGAATAATCCCACTCATCTTTAAATTCACCAGCTCTCTTAAAGCAATGTTGCATGCACACATTATTCACTATACACTTTTAAAAATAATATTTAGAACATGGGTAGAGTTATCGCTCTGGTATTTTTTTTTAAGCAGCAATGTATTTAATTTCTAAGTAGCTAAACCACAAAGACATAAAATGTTAACAATTTGATTTTTTTAAAAAGCCAATGTTTTATTTCTGAAATGTGTGCAGTTCCTTTTGCTGAGGTAACATACACAATTGTATGTGGCCATATGTGGTAATTCTATGCCAGGCATCCCCAAACTGCGGCCCTCCAGATGTTTTGGCCTACAACTCCCATGATCCCTAGCTAACAGAACCAGTGATCAGGGATGATGGGAATTGTAGTCCAAAACATCTGGAGGGCCGAAGTTTGGGGATGCCTGTTCTATGTCCTCTCTCAGAGCTATAATTCCCAGAGTGGTTTAACAGGCAATTCCTCTTCAGAAGGAACTCTGGGAATTGTAGCTCTGGGAGGGGAATACTAGTCTTCTAACGACTCTCAGCACCCTTAACTACAACTCCCAAAATTATTTGGGGGAAGCCATGGAATACCACAAGAGAAATAGGTCCTGTTCTGTGTATACTCATGACCATTCCCTTTCACACAGAAAGAAGCAAATCTCCATAAGTCTATCTACTTCTCTCTGCAGTTTTTGAACCTTCCTATCAGAATCACCAATTCCAAATATAGAATCGAGCAAAAAGTTGGTGGTAGAAGGGAGTTCCTGTAGAGAAGATCATGCTATAATATAACCTTCTAAATCAAAGATGGGGGATAATTTCAGGAAGCAGCAGTCATTTTTTGTAGCCTCCCTATCTGATAGAAGCAGAAAAAGTTAGGAAAGACTAGCAGAAGTCCATGTGCCAAAAAACAAAAACAAAAAACAAACCCATGCATCTCTCTACTAACTCAAGTTAGTAACATTTATGTAGTTAAAATACTTTGAGACAGCCCTTCCAGGGTGGCATACAGTAAACATAAGAATTAAAAGAAGAAAGTACAAACACAATAGAAAATCATCTGTCAAGACAATTTACAGATTGAGAAGCAACAGGGAATTAAAAGCTGACGAGACTTTAGCAGACAGTGGTGTCACATAGAGCAGAATTTCATCATGCATATATGGAAGCCAGAGGAAAGACTATCGGCAACGAAACCATAGCCTACAGTATGCAGTGGTGCAAAAGCAGACATATATTTCATTCAGAAATCTTAGTACATCTCAGCAAGAGATTCACCAACAGGTTCATAATGAATAATCTTACTCTGGTGCCACATAAATGAGGAACCACACACTGTCAGCTATCTAAGTGGGCTTGTCAACGGTTTGCAGCCACTATGGAAATCAATTTGTTCTCATTTTCATTTTCTTCCTTTTGGATCTGACATTAACACACCTACTTATTCACCCACACTTCTATATGAAACAAACAATGAACCAAACAATGGAAAGAGGAACAAAATATGAACAAGGGAGAAGTCTATAAGGAAGTATCAAACTGGAGCATGGGCCAGGATAGGGTGGAAGACTAAGCATTTGCCCAAGATTTATAATGCATAGACAGAGATACCCTAGACTAGAGGGACTTTGAGGGGGGATTAATATTTTTTGCTAGTGCAGATTATGTCAACCAAGTATTTTTCACAAGACATTATTCTGCCATCTAATGAGACTCATTACATAAATATATAAAGGCAACCAACGGATGTTCTCTTATTAGCTTTAATGCTGATACCTTGCTACTTTTAACGCGAGGGTGGTGGAATAGGAGAGTCTGGTGAAGGGTAGATAATAATTTCTTATAATTATTATCATTAAATTGTGTGATTGACAAGTGTCAAATCTGGCCCATGAAGCCAGAAAGGTTCCCCACCTGTGGTCTAAAGGGATTTATTTTGGGGGAGGGAGGTGAGTAAAGCAAGCAAGTGTGCAGCCCCTATCCTTGTAAGAACTTTCTGTTCCTTCCCTCACACATAATCACACTCAGGAGACAGCAAGTGTGCCGCAGAAGAAGAAAAGTACTTGGGTGGTAGAGTGAATAAATAAGTCAGAGGAAGGAAAACACTCTTTGTCCTCTATTACCTCTCCAAATTTATGGTACCCACTACTGTACTCCAAAATTTACAACACACATACAAATCCTGTAGTTTCTGGCTTCCTTGCTCCATATTTGCACATTTCATCCCAACAGCTTGGCTTCTTGATTGCTCCACACAAGGATGTATGCAAAAACTTGGCATCTGCTCCCTGTGACTGATGAGCAGCCACAGACCTTCTGTGACTCGTCAGGCACTAAAATAACCAGCTCAGGTTTTCTACCCCGCTCATAACTTACCTTCCATGCTGGGTGAAGGAAAAGACACCATTACTAGAACAGGAATAATCAGAAGTCCATTTATCATTGTAGACCTAGGGGAAAGAAAAAAAAAAAGATTATTGCTTTAAAAAATAAAGAGAGAACTACTTGACCCAACTGCATATCTAAGATTAACACTGCCAACTGCCTGAGCGTCAATTGCCACTTGCTGGGTTTACCAAGACCCCAACTCTTTTCAACAATGATCTCTTAAGACAGACTTCAAGAGCCTTCAGAAGAGGGTAGATTCTGCAAGGGGGGGAAAAATGCTTCTTCCTGAACCAAAAAGCTAAGTGTGTATCAAACTGTTCACAAGTCAAGAAGAGAGTATATATGTCCACATATCCTTTTCCAGTCAAATACATAGTCCAAAACCAGTTTGAAATCCACATCACGACGACGGTATCAGAATATTTGACCTGGGAATATATCGCAAACAGTGTTCAAAACTCCAGGAGGTGATGAGATCACTGTCTCTGCTGCCTTCCATTCTGACTCCCCTTCCGTCTGGAGGAGGAACAGTTCTAACCGCAAGAGTGAGATTGGTGGCTGCCTGGCCTGCCTTCCCTTTCGGCTCCCCTTTCCCTTCCCCTCTGCTCATCAGAGTGGCCTGCCTGCCTTCCCTTTTAGCTCCTTTCCCCCTCCCCTTCCCTCCAGTGGATGAACAGTCCCAGCCTTGGCATTTCCCCCATAACCAAAGTGTCCTGCTCCCTCCATCTCCCCTCTCTGGCTGCTCCACTTCGGCTCAAGTGGGAACAAGCTCCCATTTCGATTCTACCCTTGGCCGCTCCCTCATCTCTCCTCCTCTCCCCAATAGGTGGAAGGAGGACAAGGAGAGCTCATTGGTCCTCCTGCCCTCCCCTCCCTTGGTCCTTTCCCCACAGGGTGAGGAGTCACCTCAAAATGGGGTTTGGGAGGCAGTGTATAGGGAGGTGAAGGGAGGGGAAGGCTTCTCCTTATGAGACTGGGTGTGGGGGGTCCCGCTCCAGCATCTCAGTCTTCTTCCCAACCTCTCTCTGTCTAGGTAGCAGTTGCAAGGAAGTTACCTCATTCGCCTCTATGTAGTTCCATCCTTATTTCAGATATCGTGATATATTTGTATGTCACAATGTTTAGCTGATGATATATCACAATGATGAAAGCCGGATTATCACCCAGCGCTACCAGCCAATCCTACAGAAGGTAATATGAACACGGGCTTTCACAAGCATGTAATAATTTATTTTACTGGAAAATTGTTTGTATTGAGTGGTTTAAAATGTACAACGAACCTAGAACAATATAAGCAAAGAACATTATCAACAGCAGCATTTGGAGTGGTATTACAAAAGTTCATATCACAGAATATCTGAGCAAGTGCTCAGTGATTCAGAATAGAATTCAGAGAGTATGTCCCAATAAAAGCAAATGTTCGTAAACAGAATGCAAGCCATTTAGATATGCCCTACTACGCAATGTAACCTGACTCATTGTAGGTTGCAATAAATGTCCATCCTTGTTTACATAAGAAGCAAAAGGCCACCATATTGCAACAGATTCATCTTCTTTACTTTTTTCACTAACTGCCTGATTGTGTTAAGCTAACCTTTCTCCTCCCCCCCCCCCCCACTTTTCCTTTATTGGGCAAGACAAAAGCAGGAGCAGAGTTGCTTCTCGGAGGGGGGTGGCAGCACCTTTATGACAACATGTCCCATATTTTGGTCAGCCAGCCTTTTATAGACAATCCAGCCAACTTGGTCTGCTATGTCAACTGGTGAAGTATCTACCGTATATACTCGAGTATAAGCCGACCCGAATATAAGCCGAGGCACCCAATTTTACCACAAAAACCCTGGGAAAGCTTCATAGGAGCCACTGCCTGCCTCACTCGAGCATAAGCCGAGGGCGGCTTTTTCAGCACAAAAAATGTGCTGAAAAACTAGGCTTATACTCAAGTATATAGCGTAATTTGAAGAAAACCAGGAAAGTTGCAGCATGCCCAGTATCTGCTTCTATGTGAGAGGCCCACTATTCCTGTATAAATCGTGCAGTCTATAAATGCCTTTAAATATTGGCAATATTTAGCCAAATGTTTGAGATATTTATGCTCTAGGATGGGTATCAAAGGGGATTCATATGCCACCAACCGTTTAGCCTAACTTTTCAGAGTGCTAATTGATGTTCTAGAAAGGCGTTTTCAATAACACAAGCATGCATTAATAGGGCTCCAAACGAAATGTTTGGTATTGCTTGAGGTGATCAGCTTGCCAACCCAGAATATCAATAAAAAGGACTCCATAAGGAAGCCATGCTGAATTATATGTGGCATTAACATTCTAGAACAAGGGTAGGCAAAACAGTGCCCTCCAGTTGTTGGACTACAATTCCCATCTTCCCTAATCATCAGTAAATACTGTCTGAGAGTGATGGGACTTGTAGCCCAACAACATCTGGACAGCTATTGGTTTGTTCTAGAAAGTTAAAAAGTGGGAGAACAGAGGAATCCGTATCTGTCTCAGATGTCATTTCACAAAAGCAGTTCCAAACAAGTGTGACTTTCGTGAGTTGCTGCACCAGGAGCCTCTGGGGAAGGAGGGCACACGCCACCAAAAACTATGAGAGCTAGCAATATCTATCAGACACAATTTCTAAGAGGCAAGTCGGTGAGCTCTGAATTGGATAGGCCCTGGCTCTTCCCCCTTTCTCACTAGGGGTCTAACCCACTCACAGCTGTAGTCACTGGCAGATTACAATCCAGACTGAGAAAAGTGCTCTCTCTCATTTCTCATAAGATGGGCTGAGAGCCATTGTGCTTTCTTTTTTCCTGATGCACAATAATAAATTATTATCTCTACCTGAGAAGCTCGACAGATGCGCGCACATCTCTGTCAGCACTGGAAAACCACTGGCGGGATAAGAGCAAATTGATGCTGTTTGAATTAGCTGCTACGCTTCTCCCAATTGCTTGCGTGACAGCACTGCATGCAACCTCAAGGGGAGGAGTGGAAGGGGGCTTGGCAAGGAAGATGGCAAAACTGCATCCATCGTGAACAAGTCCCACTCACCTTCACAACCCTCCCACAAGTCACTGTGTAATTACTTCACAAAGCCACAGATGTCCCAACTATAAAAATACCTCAGCAGCAGTGGTTTAAGTGTTTTTATAGCACAAGGGCAGATAGGCCTTAAATTAGCTCCCATCCCAAATCCATACTCCCCACACAATTCAAACATAGTTTACTTTAAAAAACAAACAAACAAAAAACCTTCCTCTCCTCTGTTCTCACAGCATTCAAGCATGAAACAAACAGAGCCCTCCCACTTTCTATTTTCAGGTAAAGGCCTTAGCTCCGTGACAAAGGGCGTGGTTTGCATGCGAAAGGTTGCAGGTTGAGAACCCAAAAAGACCTGGCATTGACCCTTGTTTGAAACTCTGGAGAGTTCTGCCAGCTGGCATAAAAAGTATTGTGAACTAAATGTACCAATTACAGCATAGTTTTCTCTGTTCACAGTAGTTCTTGTATCTTCCCCTCCCTCCTGTAACATCAAGTCAGAAATGAATCTGCTATTTGTTTCCCCCTCTCTCTCCACAGAGAGCAGTTCCTAAGACCCTGAGCCTTCAAACAAACAAACAAAAAAGTTTTAATGAACTCCAGAAGATGGCGATTAGATTTGAGTGTTCTCAGAAGGTCACATCCCAGAAAGAACATCACCATGTAAAAGTGGTTCCAGACTTCATTCTGCTTTCTAAGCACAAATTGATGAAGAAAGTATTGAAAAAATTACAGCATGCAGCAAATTGCCCACGTGATTGCGAAGTTAAATAGGGGATCCACCCAAAAGGCAAGTAAGCAAGTGAGAGATATAAGGTAACCTCTTTGGTTAAAAGATGCATGGCTGTGGCTAGAGTGATTATGAACCATGATCAGGCATGCCATCCATATGCTGTACAATATACATTTTAAGCAACTATTTAAAATCATAGTAATATATTAATTATTTGTATTAGAAAGACTACACACAAAATATGGAGTCCAAGGAGATATGAGGGATTTCAGTGCAAAACCAACTGATATAAGAAGAAGAAGAAAAGTCTGGATTTGATATCCCACTTTATCACTACCGGTACCCGAAGGAGTCTCAAAGTGGCTAACATTCTCCTTTCCCTTCCTTCCCCACAACAAACACTCTGTGAGGTGAGTGGGGCTGAGAGACTTCAAAGAAGTGTGACTGGCCCAAGGTCACCCAGCAGCTGCATGTGGAGGAGCGGAGACACGAACCCGGTTCACCAGATTACGAGTCCACTGCTCTTAACCACTACACCACACTGGTGTAAACTCATATCCGGAAGCCACCAAAACTACATGGTACTGGTAAACCATAGTTTAGCTTACTGTGCTGTGTGAGCCAGGCTAATAAATACAAACTAATGGTGGTTTTTATGCACCTGGATAAATTATCAACACAGCTTTCATTGTTGAGTTGCTGCACAGATTTCGTAGGAACAGCAACAAAAAGAATAAGGAGGAATTTGCAATATCAGCTTGCCTGAAATTCAGATTCTCTGTCCCAGGGATATGGAATAAAATACTATTTGTCTTATCAATAAGCATCCTTTTGAACAGAACAAATGGTTTAAGCAAGAATTGAAAAAATGTCGACAACATTTCTTGTCTTAGTTCCAAAGAAAACAAAGATAAACTAAACGCTTATTTTTTAAAAAGAGAGTCCAGCTCCTTTCTACTGTATGAAGTTCTCTAAAACAAGCCAACATGCTGCCTAGGCAGTTGACAGCCCACTAAGAACTTTTGGAAGGGATGTCAAGATCTCTTCCTGGCTGCCATTTTGCTCAGAGAAGGCAGGATCTGCTGTTATGACTGTTAATTCAAGCTGGTTAAAAATAAACCTTGAAAGAAAGCCTATTGATTTTAAACACACAAACTCCACGCAAAGCGATGCCAAGAATTTCAGACAAAAAAAGTGAGGTTCCACCGCTACCTTTCCCTTAGATAAAAAGGAAGCCCTCGGAAAGGATGATTGTTAAGGAATGGGAGATTAGAATTATGGATGTTTGGAGAAGAAACACAACCCTCTGGACATCCAGTTACCGGTAATTGAGCAGCCTTTTTCTGCAGCAGGCTGGGGGAGGAGGGAAGAGGAAGGGGGTCAAAGAGATAAAAGAGGTGGCAATGAACCAAGACTTGAAGCTTGAGAGAGTCCTTCAGTCCTGCTTTCTATTCATAATAGACACAACCTCTAGTTAATAGTATCTCAGTAGAGGTGCCCCAACTCTAACCAACAGGCTTACTTCCCCAGCTTTGATTTCCTATCTTGCTTGTCACTTTTGAATTTAAATATGAATAGGGACCCCTGACCATTAGGTCCAGTCGTGTCCGACTCTGGGGTTGCGGCGCTCATCTCGCTCTATAGGCCGAGAGCCGGCGTACAGCTTCCGGGTCATGTGGCCAGCATGACAAAGCCGCTTCTGGCGAACCAGAGCAGCACACAGAAACGCCGTTTACCTTCCTGCCAGAGCGGTTCCTATTTATCTACTTGCACTTTGACGTGCTTTCGAACTGCTAGGTTGGCAGGAGCTGGGACTGAGCAACAGGAGCTCACCCCGTCGCAGGGATTCGAACCGCCGACCTTCTGATCAACAAGCCCTAGGCTCTGTGGTTTAACCCACAGCGCCACCTGGGTCCCTTTAAATATGAATACTTCCATCTTAATGTAGCCATGGCTGTTATGTGTGTGTACAATTCCCACCCACACCCTCCCAGGAGAAACTTACAAGCAGTCCAAAAAAACCCACTATCTTGAATGCACACATTCAATTTTTCCCCTCTACAGTGGTACCCCGCAAGACGAATGCCTCTCAAGACGAAAAACTCGCTAGACGACAGAGTTTTTCATTTTTGAAGTCGCTCCGCATGACGAATTTCCCTATGGGCTTGCTTCGCAAGACGAAAACGTCTTGCGAGTTCCCAATGCATTCCTATGGGAAACCGCGCTTCAATGCATTTCTATGGGAAACAGCGCCATCTAGTGGTTCGCAGGACCGTGCTTCGCAAGACGAAAAAACTCGCAAGACGACAAGACTCGCAGAACGAATTAATTTCGTCTTGCGGGGCACCACTGTACCTTGCTATGGCCTCTTAATCAAAACTAGTTTTCTACACACATTGCAAAACAACAACAACAACAACAACAACAAAACCTTACAGACCACTTTATATCAAACACTTTTGCAAGTCTCTGAAACACTGGCTTCGATTCTGACAAAAGCGTCTTCTGTTAATAGAAACAGACTTGTGCTCCCAGAAGAGACCCTTCTGTGACGGCCACTCGCTTTCCATTCATGAAGTGACGTTGGAATCCAAGCTGCATACGTCACTCAAGACACAAATATTAGATAGTGGCATTCCTCACAAGAAAAACAACACTGTTGCTATCACTTGGTCCCCCATCACGTTATAGAGATCTCTCCACACACAAATCTATGAATGATTTTGTTTTAAAAGATTAGCAAGTAATCTTCAGTAGCTACGATTGTGCAAGATTACCAAAGCTAAACCTCTAGTATTGCCTCACTGTGTTGGCTTATACGTCTGCACTACACAAAGGTTTTGAGTAACTTGTTTCGTCAACTCTCTAAGCTTTATGTAAAGCTGTATATCTTGTTTGCATTGCTAGCAATGTTTCCATCTGACAAAGCAAGGACATATGAGGCGAACTCTGGTACACAAAACCATAGGCAGTAATAAATTTGTTTATCCTTTAAAGTGCTACTTTGTTCTTTTTTTCAGTTACAGACTAAAAAGAAACCTATCCCTCTGGATATGGTTAGAAAATTGTATAAAATTGCAGCTTTAAGAGCTGGGGGGGGGACGACCCTCTAAACTCCATTTTCTAAACCCAAACGCTACCCCTGGAGTGGTAAATTCAGCACAAACTGTGTTCTACTGTAGCATCAAAGTGTGTATCAATACAGTATATTCCAAGCTGCCCTTTTTTAAAAACAAGGAAGAAAGGTCCAGAGAAAAAGCTTGTGCTTGATTTACTACGGTATAATCAATGATTATTTAAAGTATGAAAGTTTGGGATATTTATATGATATCATTAAAAGAAAAATCTTACAGCTGATAAGAGTAGGTTGTGTGGGTGGTATCCAAAACTGTTATTTTTATCTGTAAACTGCCTTGAGTCCCTATGCGGGGGGGAAAGCTGGGGCTTAAATAAATGAAGAGGAGGAGGAGGAGGAAGGAGGAGGAGGAGGAGGAGGTGCCCACCCTGTGGAACGCCCTCCCATCAGATGTTAAGGAAAAAAACAACTATCTGACTTTTAGAAGACATCTGAAGGCAACTCTGTTTAAGTTTTTTTCCTGTTTGATGTTTTATCATGTTTTTAATATTCGGTTGGGAGCTGCTCAGAGTGGCTGGGGGAACCCAGCCAGATAGGTGAAGTATAAATAATATATTATATTATTATTATTATTATTATTATTATTATTATTATTATTATTATTATTATTATTTTCAATGTGAACCATTGGTTAAGCTGAAATAACTGTGCAATGTGGCCTGTGTGTTGCTGGCTAAGGAAAATTAAGACCTGGATCACTCCACCAAAAACACACACACCTCTGACATAGATGTTCTCATCTTGGCTAATACACTGCTAAAGTACTCCTAAAGTATACAAATTTTAATAATAATAATAATAATGTGTGCCAGACTCTTGTGCTGCGTCCCCCTCACATTTCAACAGCTCAACACACACACACACACACACACACACACACACACACCACTTATGCCAGTTATGATGCCAAGCCAGCTGCAACCCATGCAAGCAAGACATGAGTAAGGCTTCAATCAGCTCTTTCAGTTAACTTTTGTCCATTCTTATCAGGGGCCCTGATAGCCCTTTCACCTGCAACCCACTGAACCTTAAAGCGATGTAGATGAAGGACATGCTGGTCTAACCACCAAGATACTTAAAATGTGTGAACAATGCGTTGCATTCACACTTACAGAGGAACTGATACCATAAATAGAAGGGCAGGAATATTTCTAGCTGATGGAATTTCCCCCCCTCCTCTTTCCAAGAAGTTACCAGTTGCTATCTGTGTGTCTTGCATGTTTATGGACGATAATCAACCAGAAGAGGGGCATGTGGTTTTTTGTTTTACGAAAGAGAGGAATGAGGTAAGTCAAGGTACACTTTGTTTTTGAGTTTGTAAGGGAAAATGGCAGCTGGCCAGAGGTCAGTAGAGGAAATCCCAAGGGTCCCTGCTCTTCCCACTTGACCAAGGACAGCTGCACATTCTGGAAGGCAGGTCCCCTAGTTCCCACAGTATTATCGATCCCATATTGGCCACCAATTTTTGAAGAGAAGGTGGGTACAGCATACAGCAGCCTCCCCTCAATCTGTTGTTGTTGAACTACTATAACCCATTGCTCTTGACCGCTGCCCATGATGGAAAGGGCTGATGGGAGGTGGAGTCCCAACCAAATATGGAGGGTGGCAGGCTGCAAATGACTAATCTCATGAACGGCAAGTCCATTTTTAAAATATAACTTTTAAGTCCCGTCCCTCCCCCCACTTCTGCCACCCTGAAATTATTCCAGAGGCTTAATATCAGACAGAATATTTCAAAAATGAGAAAATAAAGTCATGAAAAATACTTGAACCATTCTCCCGAGGTAGCCCTCTCTTGGTGATCTGCCCTCTACCCAAACACTTTGTTGCCAGTCAGCCAGTGTTCATCTCTGCAAAAATTCAGCAAGCTTACTACTTGTCAGGTTGACTGCTTTCCTCCTCATTCAGTAGTTACAGGGTTAAACAAATGCTAAGCCAGGAGGAAGCCAGAAAATACTGGCCCACAAAACTGCCTTATGTCTGAAATTCATACATTATAGTCCTTCCTCCACCTCCCATCCCGGGCAGTATTTTTCTTTCAGTTAGCTGGGGGTGAGGGGGATGTTTATCTTATTGGTATGGTGGATGTGGGGAGAGAGAAATTGGATAATTTGCAATGTGACTCAGATGCACAGCTGTTCATTAAATATATCCACCAAAAATACAAATATAAGCAAGGAAAGACAGTATAATGTGCTGGGGAGGGGGGGGACAGCAGGATAACTGTAAAAGAATAAAGGAGGTGGGGAGGGAGAGCAAGTTTAAAAAGGTTGCAGCAAGTCCCCAGAGAGTAGGCCATCTGCAAATATGATAGACTACGCCAAGAATACATTTAGAAAATTTAAGCCAAACATTGCAGAGCGGTATGTGTGCATGTTCCCCAGGCTCTCTCCGTGCACCTGAAAATAGGTTGCTCTCTTTTTTCCGTATGTATTTGCAAGTAGAGGCTGGTTTGCTCTTTTTGTTCCAGAAAAAGCAAGAAGCTGAGGGAGAGCATCCCACCTAAAAGTTCAATTCTCGTATTTAAAAATGTAGGGCAGTTGCTACAGGTTTTTCACTCCAGCAAATCTTTAAGTATCCACTCAAGTAGTTAATCTGACAAAATGAATTACCCTTGAATTACCGGCATCTCATATTTTAACTCCAGGAGACTCGTGTTTTTTTGTACTCCTGCCATATGAAACCGTAAAGTTGAAATGGAAGGGTTTAAATAAACGAGGAAGAATCAATATCCCTGTCACAAATAGGCAGTATATATATGTAAGCGTTCTTTACTGGTTCGCATCTCCTCAATTCACAGTGGTACCTCTGGTTAGGGACCCAGGTGGCGTTGTGGGTTAAACCACAGAGTCTAGGGCTTGCTGATCAGAAGGTCGGCAGTTCGAATCCCTGCAACGGGGTGAGCTCCCGTTGCTCAGTCCCAGCTCCTGCCAACCTAGCAGTTCGAAAGCACGTCAAAGTGCAAGTAGATAAATAGGAACCGCTCTGGCGGGAAGGTAAACGGCGTTTCCGTGCGCTGCTCTGGTTCACCAGAAGCGGCTTTGTCATGCTGGTCACATGCATGACATACTGGCCACATGCTGTACGCCGGCTCTCGGCCAGTAAAGCGAGATGAGCGCCGCAACCCCAGAGTCGGACACGACTGGACCTAATTGTTAGGGGTCCCTTTACCTTTACCTTTACCTCTGGTTACGTACTTAATACGTTCCAGAGGTCTGTTCTTAACCTGAAAACGTTCTTAACCTGAAGCACCACTTTAGCTAATGGGGCCTCCCCCTGCCGCTGCTCCGCCGCTGCCCGATTTCTGTTCTCATCCTGAAGCAAAGTTCTTAACCCGAGGTAATATTTCTGGGTTAGCAGAGTCTGTAACCTGAAGCGTATGTAAACCGGGGTACCACTGTAATCATGACGACAGCCCTATAATGTAGGCCTCTATCATTATCCCTATATATTGCCCCCAGTATGTGATGGAATATGAACCAGGGATTTGCTTACACTCCTCTTGCATACCAGCTCTGAGGGGAATCCATTTTATAACCATTCCTACCGTTCACACCTCTACATCCAAGTGTTTGTATGGACACTTAATTTTGTATTAGGAGTGCCCCAGGTGGTTTTAATTTGTAAAACGAATCCCACCAAAATGCATTACTGCAGTTTCAGTCTGGAGGAAGACAAGGGCTTAAAACATCTGCAAGTCACAAATGGCAGCTTTTCAAACACACACACACAGTGTAAGGATAAGCATGTTTACTTGGAAGGAAGCCCCTTAAAATTCAATGGGTCTTATTCTCCAGTAAATGTTTAAGATGACAGTCTTGGTGTCTCAACATCCTGCTTCGGTTGCTCTCAAGCTGCACCTCTCACTCTTCTTTGCATGTGGTGGATTCCTTATGCGCTCTCCCTTCTGCAGGAGAAAGCAGCGTTCGGTGTACAGTGGTACCTCAGGTTACATACGCTTCAGGTTACATACGCTTCAGGTTAAGAACTCTGCTAACCCAGAAATAATGCTTCAGGTTAAGAACTTTGCTTCAGGATAAGAACAGAAATTGTGCTCTGGCGGCGCAGCGGCAGCGGGAGGCCTCCTTAGCTAAAGTGGTGCTTCAGGTTAAGAACAGTTTCAGGTTAAGAACGGACCTCCGGAACGAATTAAGTACTTAACCAGAGGTACCACTGTACCTGTATATCCAGTCACAGCAAATGAAAACACACTAGGCCTAGTCAGGCATCCCTCCAAACCATGTGGAAAGGCATGTGCACTGGCCCTGCCACCACCCTCAACCTTTCTGAATTCAAGGGGCATGGTCCTCCTAGGTGGAACATTTTTGCACGTTCAGCTGAACACACTTTTGAGTTCTCCCCTCAACTGGGAACCCTGTGCAAATGGGGTTCTTGGTCACAGCCAAGATGCTGATCAATATCCAGCTTAACACGCAAACAATCCTAATTATATCCACTCCATTCAACATGGAGATATATACACACCAACACCAGTTTTGGGTCAGGGATAGCATGCACATTGACCTCTCCAAACATTATTTCCACATGCTGTCCTATACATATTTGGAATAATGCCCTAATAACGTTGCTTCTATAACCCATCACAAGTTCACATAAATGACACTTTCATGCTCATTACATGAGATGAAACAGTGTACATGTATGTGTTTGTCTGTCACATACCAGAGAAGTGATACCCGAGTAGGAAAATGAGTGTATAAGGTAATACTTAACACACACTCACAACCGCCCTATATTGTTATTGGATCAGCTGCTGCAGAAAAGGTTTTGTTTGATTCAATGCGATATTAAAACACCTTGGGTGTATATGACGCAAACAAGGCCAGAAGGTGGTATAAAAGTGGATGACGTGCGTTCTCTTTCTTTCTTTTTTACAAATAAATACATTTCATATGTATTGTGTTAAAATTATGGGTTATAAAGTGTTATATGAACAATAATTTTATATATGCTCCCTGCAGATGAGCATTAATTAAAAAACTGAGAGGTTGCTAATCAGTTACATTTTTAAAAGTATATATATTTTCACAACTAATGTAAGCAGCTCATATCTCTGACTAGGCAATTTTCACACTGTTCACAAGAATAGAGCCTGAGATATATATATATAGATGACAATTTTTATCTCTCAGTACCTTACCACGCAAAATCATGCTAACATACTTCAGGCAAACTTCAGCTAACTGCGGAGAATACTGTAATATTTTAATTACTAGTAAATTAAGCCCGTTACAAAAACGGGCTCTAGAAATTATATGGGGGCCTCTACCCTGGAGGCGAAGGCTGCGTGCGCTGGGAGGGGAGAGTGTGAGGGCGGGCCCCATACACCCACTTGTCTCTCACACCCTGCCACCTTTCCTCTCATTCCCTCCTAATTCACACCCCCACACTCTCTCCTGGCCCATACTTCCATTTTCCTTTCTCTCGCTCAATAGCCCCTCAGTCCTCTAGCCCTATACCCCTGCTACTCACCAACCCCTCCTGCCCCATATCCCACTACATTCACCAGCCCCTCCTGCCCCATACTCCCCACATCCGACCCCCTCCTGCCCCATACCCCCAACACCCCACTCATCCTGCCCCATACTCCCACACTCACCAGCCCCTCCTGCCTCATAATGCCCCCACCCCTCCTGCCCCATATCCTCACACACTCACCAGTGTCTCCTGTCGTTTACTTTCTCACTCACCAGCCCCTCCTGCCCCATACCCCAACCCCACCCCTCCAGCCCTATATCCTCCCAGACTAACCAGCCTCTCCTGCCCCATACTCTCACTCAGCACGCGCTCCTACCCCATACCCCTATCCCACCCCACCCCTCCTGCCCCATATCCTCCCAGACTAAGCAGCCTCTCCTGCCCCATGGCCCCTCAACATCCCATGCACTCCAGCCCCATATCCCGCACACTCACCAGCCCCTCCTGCCCCATGCCGCTTTCCTTTCTCACTCGCAGCAGAGAAGGCGCTGAACCCCCGAAGGCGAGGCACAACCCCCTCCCCAGCTCCTGAAGCGCGCCTCTTACCCCTCCTCCTGGCCCTGCCGGCGCGGTCTGAGGCGAAGCAGCCGCCGCCGCCGCATCAGCAGAGAAGGCGCTGAACCCCCCGTCGCCTCGCCTGGCTGGGAGGCGGAGCAAGCAGGAGGCCCCGGAGCAAAGCAGCAGGCCTTCTCGAGGCCAGGAGCAGCGCTTGCGGGAGGCAGGGGAAGAGGCAGGCGTCGCCGCCGCCGCCGGCCTCCTTCCCTCTCTCCATCCACCCCTCCTCCGGCCGGCCGGCCCTCGCTCGTGGAGCGAAGCAGCAGGCCTTCTCGAGGCCAGGAGCAGCGCCGGCGGGAGGCATGGGAAGAGGCAGGCGTCGATACCCACGCGAGGGCAGTGGCCGCGCCTCCTTCTCCCCCTCAGGGATGCCGCGCCGGCGCCGCCACCTCCTTCCTCCCTCCCTTCACCCGGAGGGGAGCGGCCTGCTGGCCGCCTCCTCTCCCGGCTTCTCGCCCACGGCCTCCTGGGGGAGAGAAGGCCGCGCCGGGGGATCGTGCGGTCGAAGCGCCGCGGGAGGCGGAGGCGGTGGAGGATCCTGGGCGGGCCCGTGGCGGCAGGAAAGGCCTCCGGCGCCGCCTCCGCTCCTGGGGCAGGTAAAC
Organism: Darevskia mixta; assembly: GCA_034641385.1. Taxonomy (NCBI): domain Eukaryota; kingdom Metazoa; phylum Chordata; class Lepidosauria; order Squamata; family Lacertidae; genus Darevskia; species Darevskia mixta. The sequence goes on from JAWWNH010000001.1 coordinate 22,922,039, forward strand.
AGGCGCCTTCGCCGTCCCCTCAGGCCGCCGGACCGGTCGCGGCCGGTCCGGCGGCCTGAGGGGACGACGGAGGCGCGCATGCCGGGCGCCGCACGTCACCGCCACCCCGCAGCAGAGGCCTCCGCGGCGGAGGAGGAGGTGGCGGCATCCAGCGTCTCCTCAACGGCCTCGGGGCGCCGCACGGCACCGCCACCCCGCAGCAGAGGCCTCCGCGCCGGAGGAGGAGGTGGCGGCGTCCAGCGTCTCCTCAGCGGCCTCGGCGTGTGAGAGAGAAGGAGCGGGCAGCTCCGTGCGAGGCGGCGGCACTGACCCAAGTGACGCTGTGCCTGCGCACGGCCGCCCTCTCGGACACGCCCCCCTCTCCAATCCCTGGCCGCCCGAAGTCTGCGTCGTCTTCTACGGTCCAATCCCTGCGTCCGTCTGCTGGGACATGCGCAGTTAAAATTTCCACTGACACACGGACGGACGCAGGGACATTAGGGAATTATTATATAGGATACACCTCTGTCATTGGTCCCCAAAATCTAAAATGGAAATTCAAGCATTTATTACATTTTTATGCCATGCATACTCCAAAGAACACAGAGCAGAATACATCATGTCTGCGGCAAGAGTGGAAATTTGAACCTAGGTCTCCCCAATACGTAGTCTAACCACTACAACATGCTGTAGAGCAGTGTTTCCCAACCAGTGTGCCTCCAGATGTTTTGGGACTACAATTCCCATCATCCCTGACCACTGGTATTGCTAGCGAGGGATGATGGGAGTTGTAGTCCCAAAACATCTGGAGGCACACTGGTTGGGAAACACTGCTGTAGAGGACAAAGCGTTGCCATACTGAAGCAAGTTGGCCCAGGATGAGCTGTCCAAACAAGGTAGCTGTAAGGCAAGGAGTCACATGGGATAAAAATGAGAGCCATTGCTGGGGATGTGATTATAAGATGCTAAGAGGCCAGTCATTACCTAGGGGGTACCCAGGGGGTACCAGTGTGACACAGGCAAGAGGGGGGGGGGAGATAGGTCAATCAAACACAGTATTTTTTGTTAATCAGATACAGTATTTTTTGTTAATACACCATTCACCACTTCCTTAAAAATCTTTACATGTATGAAATTGCAATAATAAAAATAACTTCTCTCCTGATCTGCATGAAATGTAATAATCTTTTGCAAGAATGGAAGCCAAATTACCTTGCTAGAAGAAAAGTGATTTCCTGGGGACAAACTTTTTTTTGGGGGGGGGGTGTATAAAAGTCTCTTCATTATATAGTGAAGTCTTTTTTTAAAAAAAGTAGTGAGATTACCCAAGTATAAAAGTAACCCTCTTTGTCTTGTAAAATGCCCACCCTCTTCAAAATAACCTCTTTATTTTTTAAAAGAAGTCTCATTATTAGGATTGCCTCTTTTTTTTAAAGGCAAAATTATAGTCAGCTCGAAATGGTATTTTAAAGTATTGACCTTTACTGTAATATAAGGAATCATTTCACAATCCATCAAAAGCTTTTAAAACCATGCAGCTACTTTGCTTTCAACAAAACCTATTAGCCTTTGATTGAGAAGTCATAAAAAAAATCTAGGTGGGTGAAAAGGCAGGCAGGAAGGAAAATACCCCCCCCCTCCAGTTTTTATCAGAAAGTTATATTAAAAAATGAAAATAGTTGGTCATTTGACTACTCAAAATAAATGCTGGACTATTAAAAAATAATAACACACACACTCTCTCACACACACTACAAAGTTCAAAAGCTAATTACTTGCTAGAAAACAAGTTATAAACAACTTTCATCTATTATTATTTAGAACAATGATATGGAAATAAAAACATATGCGACTCATCAAGCAATATATCAGGAATAGGCTAAAACTGGAAATCAAAACATAAAGAGACAAAATACAAGATTTGAGCTATAGTCCAGAGCAAATAATTCCTTTGTCATTATCAAACATCATGGTGCAATTAAAAAAGTAGGCTACCAACGACACAACACTGTTCTCTGTTTCTCAAATATCTGTTCTCTGTATTCTCAAATATTGAAAGAATTGTCAGTTGCAGCTCATCCCTAGGTGGGAAGAAAAACACACTCGCCACCGATTGATTACCCAGAGAAACTCTGCATCGGTTTAATTCCTACACTATGCAATCACATGCCTGACAAGGAGAATGTATTTTGTCCAACAACACATTAAATCGATTCTTTTACGAACCAAGAGCTCAATTTTGCAACTGGAAGGAAGTTAGCAGGAGCTTGAAACACAAAGTATGTTTGATGCAGTCACATCCACACAGAATCACAGAATTGTAGAGCCGGAAGTGACCCCCACAGCTCATCTACTTGCAATGCAGAAATCTCAACACATGGCCCTCCATTCAATTTGAAACCATAACAGACCCTGTTTAGCTTTGCAAATGTGCTAGCAGTTTTTGATTGTTAATCTTTGGTAGCAGAACCAGTAAGAATTAAAGTAGTATGTTGTTCATTTCCTGAATTCTGCTTGAAGCTGGTGTGTGTGTGTGTGTGTGTTTCAGAATTTGTTAACATTTCTGATGCCCAGTTTGGGGAGCATTTCCTGTTGCTTGCCATGAAGTGAAACTCCCTACTCACCCTAGGGCAAAAATAAGACACTGAACTTGCCTAAGCTTGCAGAGCAAGGCCCGCTCGGTGTGCCAGCTCTGGAGTGCTGAAGATGCTCTCTTGCTCACTAGCCATGGGGCAGTTCCAAGGGTTTGACTCAGTTTTTGTTTATACAGTTGTACCTTGGAAGTCAAACAGAATCCGTTCCGGAAGTCCATTCAACTTCCATAATGTTCAGAAACCAAACCGCAGCTTCTGATTGGCTGCAGGAAGCTCCTGAAGCCAATCGGAAGCCACGGAAGCCCCGTCGGACATTTGGCTTCCAAAGAACGTTTGCAAACCAGAACACTCACTTCCGGGTTTGCGGCGTTCGGGAGCCAAAACGTCCAAGTACCAAAGCGTTCGGGATCCAAGGTACGGCCGTACATGTAACCCTTGGAACCAACCGCATTTGGTGTGTAAACTGCAGAAAATTGCTGGAGGAGAGATTCTTGTATTGGTGTGGCCTGTGTGCTGATTTTATTGCTTTTTATGCATAAATGGTATGCGTCCAAATTTTATTTGCTCTTCTGTTCATATTATACTGATCTTTTTTACAGCGATTTAGTTGAACCACTGCTCTGGTGGCAGATGGGTGGCATATAATTTAATAGATGAAATAAGGAAAACGGGAGTTCCAGTTCTAAGGAAACTGCATATCCAAAGTGTTTTGCATTCCTTTGGTCTGTGTAAAAAGAGACTCCAGTAAAAATTACCACCAGTCCGAATCCTTTGATTAAAAAGGTGCATCAAAACAACCACCTGTTTAAAATGTATTACATGGAATGGGATGACTCAGTCTCCATCCCCAGGGCTAAAGAAGAAAGATCCCAGCATGTTTAGTCAGTCCTCTCACTGCAAAAGAGATCTTTCCTCATCTTGCAAGGAAAGTCCCATCAGGCCTTCATTCGAAACAGAAGAGACCCATGGCCAGCTAAGTTCTATTGCACCTGAAAATGAGCTGGGAAATATCATCTCCCTGACAAAAACTGGGGTAAAGGAAATAGAACATGCCTTTCCTCTTGACTTCAGGAAACTGCTTGCTTCTTAGTACAATAGCATTCAATTCACCATCAGTCATGCCTCACCAAAGTGCAACACTGATACGTATATTTTTTTTAAGCTTGCTATCTGCCTATTTGGAATACTTCTGTCTAAAAATGCATGTTTTTAGCCCAGCATGTTTAAAAACCAGGTGCTTTGTTTATCGTTTTTCCATGGCTGAGCACATACTCTGCATGCAAAAGGACCCAGAAACTCAATCCCAGGTAGGGCTGAGAAAGACTCCTGTCTGACACCCTGGAGAGTCAGAAATCAACAGTACAGTGGTACCTCGGTTTACGAACTTAATCCGTTCCGGAAGTCCGTTCTTAAACCAAAGCCATTCTTAAACCGAGGCGCGCTTTCCCTAATGAGGCCTCCCACCATTCGGATTCCATTCTTAGACCAAGGTAAAGTGCTCAAACCAAGACACTATTTCCGGTTTTGCGGAGTTTGTAAACCAAATCGTTCTTAAACCGGACTGTTCTTAAACCGAGGTACCAATGTAGTGAGCTAAATTGACTAAAAGTCTCACCCAGTGGCCTGGTTTGCACATCACACTAAGCCATGCTATGGCTTAGCATGAATGCACAAGCTCCAGGAGAGTGCAGACAGGTCGATCCTCCCCTGTTGTTTCGCTGCTTCCCCGTGCCAATATTAGCTTGGCTAAGTGTGTCACCCAAACCTGGGCTCACGGCAGTAAACCATGTGACAAGCCGTGGCTGCAAAAAAAAAACCAGCATTTTTGTGCTGCGGGGCAGCATTGGCGTAGGAGCAAGAATGCACACTTCTGTCATCTGAACGCATCGCAGCCAGCAGCTCGTGGGAACCGAAGTAGCCAACAGCATGAGGCTGCTGCTCACGAGTGCCCAGAAACAGCTCTGACTATGGAAGGAAAACGAGCCAGAGACTGCAGATACAGGTTTGTATTTATTGTTATGCAGACATTTGGGAAGAGCAACTCTGCAGATGTTCCATTTAAATTTTGGATTCCCCCCACCACTTTTTAAAAATTGTGGCAGGGTCCCGTCCCCCGTCTCCCGCAAAAAAAAAAAAAAAAAATGTAGGGGGGGGGAACCCTTCTGTGAGGCAGAAGCACAGGCCAAACTCCTAAAAGACATTCCACAGCCTTCCCTTCTCGCCCACCATTCTCCTCCTCCTCCTCCCTTCGCCAACACACATTACTTTCGTCAATCTGTGCAGCTGCCTCTTTGTGCAGTTGGCACCGATCACTGCCAATCTGGGACTTATTTCCAGTGAAGACGGCATTGTTTTATTAGCTACTTAAGCAGTGCATGCACCATTAATGGAGTTTTTATCTCTCCATTTCCCTGACAGGGCAGAACCAGCCAGTCTGACTCTGTTATTATCATTAGGAAAGCTCACCCCTCGCTATCTTTAATCCAAACAACATCTGGATTCATAGCAGCTCTCCGATAAATGAGGCGAAAGTGCACACTGCATTAGCTCCCAGAGAACAAAAGTTTGTGCTTTTGTACATGCTCAAGTGATTAGATAAAATGTCTCCAGCGAGCCAAGCACAGTTAAAAAAAAAAATAGGTACACATTTCCGTTTTTTTGCCTTGTACCCCTTGATAAGATTTTCAAAATTACACATTATATAATTAAGATCCCCTCCCCACACCTTCAAACAAATAGCAAAGCTATAAAAGAAAAAACAAAACAAAGCAATGCTTCCTATTTCTGCAGCAACGTTTACACACAAGCAATTTTACAGGAGGGAGGAGCCGTGAGCCTTTGAAGCCTTGAGTAACATGCCAAGGACTTCAATAAGAGGAAATTAAAGAGCCCTTCACTGAAATATTATTATTAATGTGTGCACGGATGACAAAACAGTCTGGCGCCGAAGTAGCCCAATAGACATGTCCCACTGTAACAGACAGCTGTCTCCAGTGTCATTTAAGTATGCTTTTGCTCGAAATCAACCCCTCAGTGTCTCCCAAGAATCAATAGAGAGAAGAGAACCGTGAACTCCCCCTCCCCCCCCCAAATACATGCAGCTAGGAATCTGGAGCATCATCTTGATTATATTCAACCTGCCAAGCGGTTTTCCAGGCAAAGTGCAGCCCAAAGGATATATACTGTACACTATGATCTCTTCTCTCTCAGAGAAGGTGGGCATCACCACAGCAAGACAGATACAGCCCTGTTGAGTTCGACAGGACTTGCAAGGAAGAAATGGGTGTGTAAGAGGGGTATTATTGGGTTGTCTTTATTTATATTATGTATTTTCTGTTTATTATGCTGTGATTTTATGTTGTGAACTGCCCTGAGATCTACGGGTATAGGGTGGTAAACAAACTAATAATAATAATAATAATAATAATAATAATAATAATAATAATAATGATAATACAGTGGACGCTCGGGTTGCGAATGCGATCCATGCAGGGGGCACATTCACAACCTGTGCCGCTGCATCTGCGCATGATGCAATTTGGTGCTTCTGCGCATGCGCGAGCGCCAAACTCGGAAGTAACCCGTTCCGGTACTTCCGGGTTCGGCGCGTCCATATCCCGAAAACGCGCAACCCGCAGTGAGTGCAACCCGAGGTATGACTGTAATGTGCTTTTTAAAAAGAAAAAAAGGTTGTAGTACTCACCACAAAGTTGTTACAGTAAATTTCACATTTTAACACGGGGTTTGGGGTTGGTGCTGGTACACTGTGTAGCATTGAGTACCCCCCTGAAAAAAGCACTGATAATAAGGTTGTAGCCTTTGAGGAGCCTACTAGCAATTTAGTGGGTCATCCCACTCCCAAGGAAACATATATACAGTGCTTTTTTTCTTTAAAAAAATGTTTAGGGGTACAGTACTCTCATTTTCCTACTCATATTGAAATACCGCTCCTCAATGAGGCCAAATTTAGATTCACAAAATGTTTAGAGGTGTGCGTACCCCTGCGTACCCCCCAGAAAAAAGCACTGTGCACACACACACACACACACACACACACACACACAGAGTGGACCCTCTGGATATGAACTTAATTCGTTCCCGGGGTCCGTACATACCCCAAAAAGTCTGCATCTAGAGGCGCCGCTTCCATGCACGCACGTGATGCACTAGAGAGCTTCTGCGCATGCGCGAATCGCACAGAGAGCTTCTGCACATGCGTGCGCGGCAAAACCCGGACGTATACACTTCCGGGTTTGCTGCGTTCGCAACCCAAAAATTACATTTCCCAAAGGTAACGTAACCCGAGGGTCCACTGTATAGGCTAGATGATAAAACATAACAGGGCCTTCCACCAACAAATAACCCTAAGGCAAAAGAAAAACACAAAAGAACTTAAAATCTGCGTTTAACCTTTATAAGAAAAGAAGTCCGGCTTTGATAAAGGGTTTCAGCTCCACAAAGACATGTCAACAAAACACGAAGGCGGAAAAGTGTTTGGGAAGGCACTCCAGAGCAGAGAAGATTTTCTTCCTCTTTGTTCAACAGAAATACCTACAGTCTGAGCCACAGGCTCCACTGCTCAGATGCGGAAGCAGCGCTTCAGATTAGAGCATCATGCCATGCTGTTAATGACAGGCTGCGTAACCCGATTCTCAATTCTCTCAGTGGGCGTCTGGAATAAGCACTTCCTCCTCCAGCGCCCCTATCCCATTGTCCCACCCCACTGCGCCAGCTGTTTCTGACAGCCAAATTGCTGCACATTAAGCAATAAAGGCTGTCAAGAAAAGGAATTTTCATTTCTGTAACGCATAGGCCTCCTTGGACAAATTATACAGTTTACAGTCCTAGGCTACGGGAACCTGCTTTCATGTTGAAATGCTGCCAAATGTAGTCTTAAAAATAAAATAAAAAATTCCAGTTGATAATTGCATCAAACAAGTGTGAATGACCAGCGCAGAAACAAGGCATATGTTTCACAGAGTAAGAACCAAGCACTGGAAATGCTCACGTGGAGCTGAAAAGATTCTCAAGATTTCCTGCATTTGTTTTCCTTTTTTTTTTCTTCCAATGAGCTTCAAGATGGTGTACATGAGGATTATCCCGCTGTATTCTCACAACCACCCTGTGAGGTACATCGGGCTAAGGCAGTGTTCCCCAACCTTGGGCCTCCAGCTGTTTTTGGACTACAACTCCCATCATCCCTCGCTAGCAAGACCAGTGGTCAGGGATGATGGGAATTGTAGTCCGAAAACAGCAGAGGCCCAAGGTTGGGGAACACTGGGCTAAGGAAGTTGCGACTGGCTTGTTGTCACTCAGCAGGCTTCATGGCTCCACAAGCCCAAGGCCCTGCCCACTACACCGCACTGCCTTTCTAACATAATAGCACAAAGGAGACTTTCAACTGATACAATCCTTATATATATATTTTGGAACTAATTATCTGAATGCCTTAACGTACAGCAAAAAGAGTATAATAGCAAAATCCAAGGAGTAGAAAAGTGTGTCGAGGAGGCAAAAGATATGCACTGTGCATATCTATATATACACACTTAATTTCCTCCAAACTCAAACAAATACAAATGGCCTTTTTTCAGCTGGAACTTGCTAGAACTCAGTTCTTAGGTGGGCACCATTGCCATTCTAAGAGAACAAGAGAGGTGTCTGTGGTGACTTCCAGCACCACTTTTTCTAGAAAAATAGCACTGCATAAATCCCTCTATAAAGTACTACAAGAATTCTGCTATACTTCTAGGGTGGAAGCAGGGAAGGAAAGTGTTAAAAACTTTCTAGACATAATATCCCACTCTCCATAAAATATCAAATGAAGTGCAGCTGTATGCTTTATTGGGCTGAGATATCTCTGGCGGGCGATCCAACTGTAATAGTTTTCTGCAAATGCAGTTCTGCATGGTCTGCTGACAGATGCAACAGCGTCCAATACCTCCCCTTCCAAAATCCCATGCAAACCAGCAGCCTAACTCAAACAAGCTGTACAATAAAACTGCTAAAATCAGGGCTTCTCTCAAGCCAGATCTGCAAACTGAAGCGGCCCAAAAGCTGCACCACTGTTCATGCAATATTCATAGTACATCCTATTCCCAAGGTACAGGGACATGATAACACCCCCTTCACATTTATTTTTTTATATAGAACACTGATTCTTTCCCATTCACAAACAACCAGTGCTGGGTATGTATTAATTCCCTAACCCATGCAAGGTTCTGTGCAGCCCAAAGTGTAATTCAAAAAGGTTCTTAATGGCACAACCACTTCCTGGTTGGGTGGGGGAGATGTTGAGACACCAGCAGTCTATAACATGGGTAGGCAAACTAAGGCCCGGGGGCCGTATGCGGCCCCCATCACCTTCTAAATCCGGCCCGCGGACGGTCCGGGAATCAGCGTGTTTTTACATGAGTAAGAATGTATCCTTTTTAAAAAAATGCATCTCTGGGTTATTTGTGGGGCATAGGAATTCATTCATTTATTTATTTTTTTCAAAATATAGTCTGCCCCCCCCCCCAAGGTCTGAGGGACAGTGGACCGACCCCCTGCTGAAAAAGTTTGCTGACTCCTGGTCTATAAACTGAAACAAAGTCAGGCTTGTGTGCAAATGCTCCACACCCAGGGGCCAGCTCACCATTTAAGAACCCACAACTCCAAGCTCTGCACAGGTAAGTGCTTTAAAGCACACCCAGCACCTGGAATATTTTTGGAGAGGGGAAAATACAAAGTAGAGAGGATTGTGCCAAACCAAGCAGAGCCAGAGTTAGAATTGCAGTCTCACATCTAAACAAGCATGCGCAAGTTAACCATGGATTATTTGCCCTTCTACCGCTCTAGCACAGTTACAACTAGAGAGCAGGCCGCTGTGGTGCCAATTCCAATACATCAGAGCCAACCTCAGAGTTTGTAAATAGGCAGGAAAGGGGTACAACATGGAATACAAATATATAATCTTGCAACCGTAAGATATTTTCATCTGGTGTATTTGTATCTACAAGCCCAGGTCCAAGGCTCTTGTGTTGATATACAAAGCCCTGAACATCTTGGGTCCAAGGGCACCTTAAAAACTGTCTCACTTTTGCATTTTGGGCATCTCTTGATGCTTTATTGCTGACAGGCTTTTGCAGTTGTTTAAAATTTTAATTGAATAAGCGGTCATTTTAGCAATGATCTTGTATTACTTCTAAAGTTGTTTTTTTTTAATGTTTTTATAATTGCTGTACACCACCGATATATTTTCTGAGAGGGCAGTATATGAGTATTTTAATTAAAAAAATTTTTTTTAAAACCCCAGTGGTTACTGGCTATTCAGAACCATCAATATATCAACTCAGTGCTGCTCATCCAGTTCTTAGAGTCAGTTAAATTGTGTTGGGAAAAGTGTTTTGAGCACAATGGCGATTTTATGTCAAGGTGGAGAGGCTGAAAGGGGGGGGGGAAAGACACTGAAGGTCAAAGGTCGTCAGACATGGAGCCCTTGAATAAGAGACCCTAAGCATTCCACATTCTTGAGCTGCCTTGAACCATATTCAGGGAGGTTAAAGAAAGAGAAGCTGCTGCCAAGTCATCAGGTAGCTCCACTCTGAATGTGGCAACTGTACCTGCTAAAGGTACATAATATAAGGTTGCCAGATTTTTTTTCAATGAATCCGGGGACACTTTTCAACTTCAATGGATTTTGTATGGGGACTGGTTTGTAAATCCGGGGCTGTCTCCAGGAAACGGGAAGTCTGGTAACCTTAACATAATATGCATCCTTAAACTTTCACTTATGCATGACTGTTAACCCTATTTCAGCATCCCACATACACAGATTTCCCCCAAAGGAGACATGTCTCAAGTTCACACCTTGCATGTCCTCCAGGTGGCCAAGCAAGATCCACCAATGCAATGAGACTGCAGAAAATTGAAACGCACCCAAATGTCTAAGCAACTTGTAACAACCTTACCCAACTCATATCACCTTAGAAATTCCCACAGCAATCATGAACAACTAAGGTTAAGAAACATGGTGAATAGATTCATATTTTAAAACTGGAGCTAATTTATGCCTCTCAAGTTCGATTTTCAAATGAATTCTTGGGCATTGTCTGTTTAGAAACTTTGTCCCCCATCCTTCCTGACAAAAATTGATTCAGCATGAGTAATGATCACTTCTGCTCAATAATAATATTGTTCTTATTTCAGAGGAAGAACTTAGATGATAAGAGTTGAAAAACAAAATTCCCCTCCTCTGTTCCAGACCTTTTAATCAACTCTTATAGAACTTTCCAATAACTTTAACAGTGAAAGTTCAAAATCTAAACCTACGTAGTTCATACAGCTGAATTAAAAACATACTGTAAAGAGACTCTCTTGTTCCAGACACAATTGACTCCTGCAGCCAGACTGAAGCAGGAAGAAAATGCATGCACAGCAAAAAAAATAGAAAGGGAAGGGAAGAGGGAAAAGTTTTGCATACCTCTTTAGAGGCTCCGTTGCACTACACATTTTAACAGTGCAGCAGCCTGGTCAGAGGGACAGACAGCTGTGATGAAACTTGATCTCATGACTCAGTTATAGCTGTAACTCAGACAAGGCCTAAGGGCCTGTTCTCACCACCGAGCTCAGCTATATGCAAGCACAATTAGAGAGCACCAGTGTTACAACATGTTTTGGTTTCTAACAAGGATGCCCCAGCATGCCCTGTGTGTCTGGATTATGGTTTTCAACCTGCTTTGTACAGTGCGGTTGCACAGCCGTTATCCCACCCAAAACACAAAGCTGTGATTAAGACAGAAGCACCTCATCCGTGCCAGGGCGTGATCAGATTTCTAGTGTGGATTCAAAACAATCAAATTTCCTGCTGCCGCCCTCTTCGTTTACCGCTTTCTTTGATGTGCTCCTGGTGGTGCTAAAGCCATCTTTGCAAAGCCAACACTGCCATTTGCAAATGTGTGAAGATTACCCTTACCATTTTCTGCCTTTCGGGAGTTGTCACATCCAGCTCCAGAAAACCGAAATACTAAAATCCTTTCGAAATGCTAAATATGCACACAGGCAAATTCAACTGTTAAACCCCTTGGCTCTCCATCTCCAATACATACAGTTCGCAATTCCTAAAACAGTACCACATCAGCAACTATTCAGAGGGTCCGTGTGAACAACCAAGTCTACGAGCCTCATATCAAATGCCATTTTTCATAGTATACCGTAATTTGGTGCATTATTATGACAGCTCTTGGCTACTGTCAGATTCCTTAACGGTTGCTCATGAGTAAAGACCAAGTCAGTCTTGTCTTTCAAATGTTTTTATTGTGCAAAGTATATACAGTGCGGAGCTATCCTAAAACATGACCACCTAGTCGCTAGCAGAATCCAGAAGTGCCCCCTTCCGGTTGCGATGCCAACACCAGAGTTTCGGCACCCTAAAGTGCCGCCTCCATGGTCCCCTGACCCCTCTGCGCAAAGCGGACGCCGGAAACGGTGTCTCCCCCTCAGAGTGAGTCTGCAGAGCAGTGCTGGGTCTCTCTGAAGCATCCTGGAGACCCCTTCCCACTTGGCTGCTCCCAGGTAACTCCTCCTCCCCCGGGGAGGAGCTGGAAGACTCACTGGGAGATGTGTCCCGTTGACAACAAAGGCTGAGGCTGCCTGTATCCAATCAGTGCCGGACTGGCAGGGGAGGGCAGGTCCCTGACAGCTACATTATAGATCATTGCTCTGTTTAAAACAGGGCAGTACGGCATTGCTGGCAGCCCCAGAGTTCAATAATACTAGTGCTATTACCTTAACGGTTGTGGCTTGTGCCATCAGGTGCCAAGCACCACAACAGGCCTCTCTACAAGCATTCAAAAGAACACCAGAGCACTCAAACTGTGTGGGGTGCAGAGCTGTGCACACTGGCACAACCACCTCCATGCCACGCACACCTACCCATCCCTCTTGAGTTCTTACTTGTGAGCGAAACTCAACATGTGCGCAGGGTTCCTGATCGTGGGGAGGATTCTGACATTGCTCAACTCCACACAAATACAGCTTGTACCCATGTGCATTCTCTGAATGTCTGAACAGAGGTTTGGCTGCCAGCAACAAACGTTGACTCATAAATCAACTCAGAAGGCAGAACAATCGTTATAGTAACCACCATTCAAGAATAGTTTTGTACATGCAGAACCACCAACCCATTTCCGTAAGAAGAGAATCTGTTTCAGTAGTGCTAATTTCAGTGATATGAAAAGTTGTACCAAAGCAAAATGTTTGGAAGAGGAACCATTAAAAAAAAAAAAAAGAAATCTGTTCACTGGTTGGATGGAAATCTTTATCCCATAATAAAATGCTGGCAGCCTAGAAAAAATAGTTGGTGGGCTCATGTCTACTTATTGCTTATTTTTTACAATCAACGTTTATTTGTGGCAGGACATTAAACATTGTTTTTGTTTCATTGAGCACCTAGTGTTCCAATGGACCCAAGAAAGAATTTTGCCCCATCTTCACTAATCCTTAGGCTACAGATGACCAGTTGCCAGATGACAAGGCGGCCAGTGACCCAGAGTGACTTTTCAATCAGCTGTCAAGTGATAAACGGCAACCTGCATCCACCAAAAGTCTATATGATACGTCGTTGAATTAATCTCATCATGAACCTTTCTTGTAAGAGAAGCTGTCCATGTAGCCATCGATTCCTATAACTGCTGATTAGATGCAGCACTGTAAAGAAGGTAATTTTCCTGTTATTTTCCATATGGAAAGTTTTCCACTTCTAAAAACTGCAGTTTCGTAACATTAAGTAACAAAACTTATTCGTAAAATAAGTAACAAAACTGTAAGCTCCTGTGAGTGGCTCCCTCCTAGTGGGATGCTCCAGCGGGATGAAAAGATCGAGAGAGTCTCCTCCTGTCCCCCTACACCGCACACTGGAAATTTGCTCCAGATGGTTGGAGGAACCCTCTAGAATAGCATGGAAGGCAATGCTGGGGGCTACAGGGGGAAATAGGCAAAGAAATAAGTAAAAGTTATCTCCTCCCTCCGGTATAAGCCTCCATGACCCGGAAAAACTGTATGCGGACAAACAGCGGCTCCCTCGGCCTGTGAAGCAAGTTGAGCACCGCAACCCCAGAGTCGTTTGCGATGGGACTTAACTGTCAGAGGTCCTTTACCTTTACCTTTTTAAGGATAGCTTTGCTACTGTGACTCATAGAATCATAGAGTTGGAAGAGACCACAAGGGCCATCCAGTCCAACCCCCTGCCAAGCAGGAAACACCATCAGAGCATTCCTGACAAGTGGCTGTCAAGCCTCTGCTTAAAGACCTCCAAAGGAGGAGACTCCACCACACTCCTTGGCAGCAAATTCCACTGCCTAACAGCTATTACTGTCAGGAAGTTCTTCCTAATGTTTAGGTGGAATCTTCTTTCTTGTAGTTTGAATCCATTGCTCCGTGTCCTCTTCTCAGGAGCAGCAGAAAACAACTTTTCTCCCTCCTCTATATGACATCCTTTTATATATTTGAACATCGCTATCATATCACCCCTTAACCTTCTCTTCTCCAGGCTAAACATACCCAGCTCCCTAAGCCGTTCCTCATAAGGCATCATTTCCAGGCCTTTGACCATTTTGGTTGCCCTCCTCTGGACACGTTCCAGCTTGTCAGTATCCTTCTTGAACTGTGGTGCCCAGAACTGGACACAGTATTCCAGGTGAGGTCTGACCAGAGCGGAATACAGTGGCACTATTACTTCCCTTGATCTAGATGCTATACTCCTATTGATGCAGCCCGGGATTGCATTGGCTTTTTTAGCTGCTGCATCACTGTTGACTCATGTCAAGTTTGTGGTCTACCAAGACTCCTAGATCCTTTTCACATGTACTGCTCTCAAGCCAGGTGTCACCCATCCTGTATTTGTGCCTTTCATTTTTTTTTTGCCCAAGTGCAAAAATACCAGCAATCTCAATATTGGGCTACTGAAACTTGCTCTGTGTGGGGCTGCCCTTAAGGCTGCTCCAAAAGCTCCAACTCCTGCAAAATGAAGCAGCTCATACTGCATATTAGACAGGGTTGCTGAAGGCATGCTTTCTGCCTTACTGCCCCGTTCAATTGCTACAATCAGCTGATAAGACCCTCCCGGGATGTGCCCAAGCCTATGTGAGTGTGGCGGGCAGCGGGCCTTTTTGGAGTGGCACCCTTGGTATGGAATCACCTCTCCTTTGAGCTTAGGCATGCACCAAACCTTCTGGTGTTCCAACACTTTTTAAAAACACATTTATTTTTTGCGCTTTAACTTTGATAAAGTTGACCTCCAGCTTTAGGAAGAAAAAGGGGAAGGAATAGCAGCTAACCAATGTGCCCAAGTGCGATGGGAACTTGTGTTTTATATTACACCAGTGTACTTTTATTCTTGAGGTACTCAAGGGTATGACACCTTTTTTTCGTAGAAGAAAAGCCCTATATTACACACACATACAGAGTGATCAAGGTGAACCATTTCTAAACATACCTTTATCCGGAAAGCATGCATTCAAACTGCCACAATTAAAGCAGAGGATTACATACACACAGTGCCTCAGAATCAAGGGTGAGTGAGATGTTGCCCATAAAGAACGTGCATTAATGCTGGCATGCATGTTACAACAAGAGCAAAAACTAGAGCATTTCCCCAAAAAAATAATTTTAAAAATGGTGATTTTTAAATAAAATCACATTTATTAGGCTTTCCCTAATCTAACCTCTTCTTACCATGGCTCTGCACAGCCAGTCCTCTCTCTCCCAGCTGCTGAAAAGATGCAAAATCCAGCTTTATTGAGCAGATTCAACACATCTCAGGAAGAAACCATAAATACAGTGGTACCTCGGTTTACGAACTTAATCCATTCCAGAAGTCTGTTCTTAAACCAAAGCCGTTCTTAAACCAAGGTGCGCTTTCTCTAATGAGGCCTCCCACCGCCGGTGCCCCTCCACTGTTCAGCTTCTGTTCGTAGACCAAGATAAAGTTCGCTAACCGGAACACTGCTTCTGGTTTTGAGGAGTTCGTATACCGAATAGTTTGTAAACAGGGTTGTTCTTAAACTGAGGTACCACTGTACACTGAAAAGCTCCACAAAGGAAGGAGTTTATCATTCTTAACTGGAAAAGTTTTTAGCTTTCCAACCCCATCAGGAACGTCAATAGGAGCGGAGCCTTACAATTACAAATGTGTTAAGCGGGGCAAGAGAGCTTCTGTTTCAATTCAGAATCTTAAAAACACCACCATCACCACACAGGTCAAGAAAGCTTGACCACTGCCCTATCCCCAGGACAATTCAATTTTTATTGATTGAGCCAGGACAGATTCCTTGCTCTGCAGCGTGTGAAAATGCCATTCAATGCCAGATTCCGATTAGCTGCATTCAGACTGACTGGTCTTCAAATCTGGCAGCCTAAAGCCCGAAAAGCAAATAAGACGAGACTGACAGGCTATTTATTAGTCACCAATTAAGAGGGTGATAAAAAGAGAGAAAGAATATACTAGTGAGCTGGGGAACAATAGAACAGCGCCACCTATGCTTGCCTAGATCAGGCCTCCGATTTAAACAGCACAGGCCGAAGGACAGGTCGTTATTGCCCTTTTGTCTCCATCCTGCCCACCAACATTTCCAGCTGAAAATCTCTCCCAAAGCCCCGTCTCAGATTCCTGCTCTGACCATAGATGATAAGTCAACTGCCTGCCTGCCTCCTTTCCTTTACAAAGGAATGAACACAGCTCTTCCAGTCTCTATTATAAGCCCAGACAACTCCATGGAGGACAGTTGGGATGAACCCAGCTGGACTGTGTGCAGGCTAAAATTCTAGGGAGGACAGGGGTGTGAACTTACTTCCTTTACACGGTGCAAAGTTAAAACTATGGAACTCGCTTCCACAAGAGGTAGTGACGGCCACCAACTTGGGTGGCTTTAAAAAAGAGGATCAGGCAAATTTAGGGAGGATAAAGCCTCCATTGGCTACTAGCTATGACGGCTACATTCTGCATTCAGTACTGGCAAGCACATGTGGAGAGAGAGAGAGAGAGAGAGAGAGAGAGAGAGAGAGGACTGTTGTAAGCATGTCCTGCATGCTGGCTCCCCATAAGTACCTGGCTGAGAGCAAGATGCTGGCATAGATGGGTCTTTCACCTGATCCAAAAAGGCTCTTCTGATGTTGGCAGCTACAGCCCCTTTCCAACAGAAAATGACTTGGCCACTGCACTCCATACCCTGGTAAGACTGGATTGTTGCAATGACTCTACATGGGGGGTTGCCCTTGAAGATGACTCAGCATTCATCCAAAATGCAGCGGCCAGATTACTGACTGGGGTTCCATTTCGATCTCGTATAACCCCTATTTTAGAACAGTAGCACTGGCTGCCAGTTCATTTTCAGTCCCGATTAAAATGTGCTCATGTTAAGAGTTTAAAGCAGGGTGGATAAAAACCAATGATTAAAAAAAAATCAAAAAATCGGATTTTTTAAAAATTTAAATCGGATTTTTTAAAATTTAAACCTGATTTTTAAAATAAAATGCTTTTGGAGAAAAAAATCTTTCTACATTTCTTTTTAAGTTACATTATAGTCCAAAGGCTATTCATCAGGAAATAAGAATTTGTTTTAAGTTTCTCATGTGTGCTAAAACTCAGTCTAAAGGTTTAAAAAAAAAAAGTTTAACCACATCAGTTAACAAACATGGATACATATGCTATAATGTTATTGTTTTAGTTAAATAAATTGTTTAAATTGTTATTAAGGAAATGATTATTTTTCCTCTTCCAATAAAGTACAGCAGAAAAGTTGTCCAAATATAAACAGTTAACTTATTAAACCTCACCATAATTTCATAATTATGTATTCTTCTAATAGTATAACCAAATCAGTAATTTTTGATACAACTGTAAAAACTACTCTGAAAATTTATTATTCCAAAAATGAAACCTTCATCTGGTTGTAAATATTAAGATTATACCAGCAAAAATTAGTTTTCCGTAAAAAATCAAGCCTTAGGCCTACTGACTAGTGATTTAAATCGATTTGATTTAAATCAAATCCATCCTGGTTTAAAGCCGTAAATGACTTAGGCCTCAAATATCTAAAAGATGGCTTTGTTCCCTCTCAAGTGTGAAGATCAGCACAGGAGACCTTCTTGATAGACAGCGGTGTCCTAAGAAGCTAGGGGTGGTGGGCCAGGAGGAAGCATTTTCCACAGCAGCTCCCAAGCTTTGGGACTCCCTCCCCACAGAAGTGTGCCTGTCATCTTCACTATACAGTACTCTGCAAATGCTGAAGACAAAACTCTTTATCCTGGGCTGTTCACACCCGAGATTTTTAGGACCCACCCTATTCTTCAAATTTTGTTTTAAACTAGTTTTTTTTTTAATGTTGTGATTTAAATTGTTGTAACCCACCCAGGAACCTCAGGGTGAAGTGTGGGCACTTAAATAAAACTGGTGATGGTGATCTTATGGGAGCACAGAAAACCCACAGCACAGAACTCTGGCTTTTAAGAGAGCGTCCACTGTAAACTCAGGAGTCACAGAGGGATTTTTTTTGGGGGGGGGGATTCAACACCACAGGATGGATAAAAATCAATGATTTTTTAAAAAAAATCAAAAAAATCGGATTTTTTTGATTTAAATCGGATTTTTTTGATTTAAATTGGATTTTTAAAATAAAATGCTTTTGGAGGAAAAATCTTTCTAAATATAGTCTTCTATTTAAGATACATTGTAGTCCAAAGGCTATTCATCAGGAAATAAGGATTTGTTTTAAGTTTATCAAGTGTGCTAAAACTCAGTCTAAGTTTTTTTTTTAATGTTTAACCACATCAGTTAACAAACATGGATACATATGCTATCATGTTATTGTTTTAGTTAAATAAATTGTTTAAATGGTTATTAAGGAAATGAATATTTTTCTCCTTCCAATAAAGTACAGCAGAAAAGTTGTCCAAATATAAACAGTTAACTTATTAAACCTCACCATAATTTCATAATTATCTGACTATGTATTTTTAGTAGTATAACCAAATCAGTAATTTTGGATATAACTGTAAAAACTACTCTGAAAATTTATTATTCCAAAAATGAAACCTTCATATGGTTGTAAATATTAAGATTATACCAGCAAGAATGAGTCTTTCTGTAAAAAAAATATTTAAATCAAGTCTTACTGACTAGTGATTTAAATCAAGCCTTACTGACTAGTGATTTAAATCGTGATTTAAATCGTGATTTAAATCAATTTGATTTAAATCAAATCCACCCTGCAACACCATACATGTAACTAGCAAGGGCGAACAAAATAATGTGAAGTTGGAATTAAGAGAAATATTAGGAGAAAAAGAAGCCATTTTTGGCATGCAAATGGTATATATAATTAATAATTATAATGGTAATAATAATAATAGTAATAATAATGTAAATTGACTTCAGTTGAATAATTCATACAGACCACAGTAGTGAACTCTTCTTGGTGCAGAATTTCACACTTAATTTGGTTTGCTTTTAAGATACACAAAGCCCCAGCAAAGGGTTGGAGAAGTCATAGTGGCACCCTAAAACTCCCACCGCCCCCAACTACTGGACATGTTAGCAAGAGTCCAAAGACAACTGGGGGTGGGGAGTTAGCAAACTCGGAATCCCTAGTATGAGTTAATTTGTACCATGTCAACTGTGATGATTTGGTAACCAAATAGCTAATTATAACCATAGCAGGTCAGATAAGACTTTAAGTTACGGAAAAGTAAACCATGGTTTGTTGTTAGCTTCTGAACCATGGCTACTTAGGGAGAAACAAACCACCATTCAGATGTCCTGTTTGTGCCAGGGGAGGAGTGAAGGAGGAGCAATTGAGCCGTGTGCACAGGCACACTACTCATTCATGGTCAACCATGGTTAAGCCACAACCCCTGGCTTATCGTTATGTGCAAACATGGCCCATGAAACTCCCATTTAAGTTTGGGGCTCACGTTTAGGTTCTGTAACTTGGTTGCTCTTTGCCAGACAAGGCGCGCGTTAAAGATTCTGGAGAAAACCAGCCCTTCCACAAATGCAGTAAATTCTCATGGTCTGAGGAAGCCTGTTTAACACTTAACCAGCCAACATAGCATAGTCCCACCCAAAGCATTCAACACAGAGAGAAGCAGCACAGACAAAAAATGACAGTCTTGTGCTAATTCAGGGGCTGATTCGGCCATTTCTAACCTGAAGCTGCCCTGGGGGCAGTGGTTGGAGGGAGAGAAACAACTGTGTGAGAAAGCAATACTGAACTTGGCACATTCAAGGGATACAGAGCCACTGTTTCCCAAGGGGAATCTGCACAAACATAGCAGCTACAGCAGGCACTTAAATTGCTGCCAGGGAGAAGTAGCTGTATTCATGGAGATGTCAGGCCAGACATTGCTTCCTTCATGCACCTTTGTCCCCTGGGCAACTCTGTGCAAGGCAGGTTACAAACTCCCCTGCCTAGACGGAAACAAAAAAAACAACAAGCAAAACCACCCTGGTCCAAGGCGCAAGTACCACCACTTTGAGATGAAGGCAGGAGTACAAATGGATTCAGAAAGGCTTTGCCATTTCTCCCAAGAAATCATTTAGATAATTGTTTAGAGATAGGGAAGGGGGGGATCAAGGCGACTTCTGAGACGCCATCCTTCAAAACACTTCCCATAAGCTTTGCAACAAGGACTGAGTCAGCAAGCGATCTGTCTGACATCACCTTCCCTAAACGCCTGGGACCTCAAAAGCCACCAGCCATCAGTTTGATAGGGGGAATATGAAGCTGTTAAATACATTTCTGCAAAAGTTCACGTGGAAGAAAACACATGCAGAACTAGGGAGACACATGCAAACTGACAAAAAGGGGCTTTTTTGATATTACAGTTTCCATGAGACAGCAGATAAGCAATCAAAAAGCAATCTTGCAAACCAATGGTTCACAGGAAAAGTTTAAGCCTTGATTTGTATTTTAGCCTCATCTATAAGCTACTTGTCCTGGTTTCAGTCTCTCTCTGTCAAATAAACACCAATGACTACCAAGAAGAAGCAAATATCCCTTGTGTTTAACTTCACTGCAGTTTTATATAATTTAATCAAAGTAGTAGGCCTTGAAAGGATCAATTTCCAAACAGGCCTAAGGGTGACTTTGAAGGTAATCAAGCAATCATCATTGTGCAGGGCAGTGGAGGGTGGGGGCAGATGTTGCACTTGCTCTATCCAACTCACAACCCCATCTTGTGGACAGATTTCCCATAATGACAAGGAGGAGAGCTTTATTGCCCCAAAGATTCTAGTAGGAAGCAGCTTTGTGTTTCCCAAGAGGCAGAGGCAACAAACACGTGCAGAGATAGAATAAAAACAAGGCTGGGTTTAATGACCACAGAGGCAGCAACAGAAGATAACGGAATCTGGGCTCATATTGGCCTAAGGACTGAGGAAACAGGAGGAAGAATTTGGGAGTAGGGTAGGCAGACACAGTGCGTCAGGAATTGGGATGAGTTTATCTGGTTGGGTTGAGTGCACACATTAAGTTAGCTGGTATTTCAAATCTGGGGTACAATTCTGTTTTTGTTACAATAGCCCTACCCTTTGCACCAAGGTAAGTTAAGGATTCGACAACATTTATATACTAAAATTTGTATAACGCCCTTCATCTGTAAATCTCAGGGCAGTTCACGACATAAAAACACAAGATAAAAACACAAAATACATAATAAAAAACGGGGGGAACAAACCAATAATCCCCCTTCCCTTCCCAAACACACACTTAAAAGGGTATAGGATGTTAATCAGCCAAAGGTCTGTTTGAGGGGGAATATTTTGAATGAAGGCACCAGCCAAACCTCCCTGCAGAGCATTCCACAAACAGGGAGCTGCTGCAGAAAAGGTCCGTTCTCATGTTGCCGCCCTCCGGACCTCTCACACACAGGGCGGGGGGGGGGGGAGGCACACAAAGAAGAACATGGAAGCTTTATGCCATAATAAATATGTTAGGGCCAAATTTAACCAACTGGTCCCACTAGTAGAATCCCATGCAGGGTTTTATTCTAATGGAGCAAGCCTTTTCACCGTCTCCTTCTCTCACCTGCCCCTCAAACTGGATCAGGGGAAGGGGGAGAACTCCCAAAGCAACGCACAGAGGGAGAAGAGGAGAAATTGTTATTTCAGATTCCACTTATCTTACTGATTGTAAGCTACATGGGATCCATATCCCCAGTAAGCCTCAGAATTGCACATGGAGCCAGTTACATCAGTGGAACACTTGGAGGGAAGGGGATCACTCCTGTGCCTTTTGTGCTGCAAGTCTTTTTCTCTTTTTCACCGCCGCGTACATCAGATTTCAGCTCGCATGTATAACTGAGAACGTAAAGAGGGCCCTGCTGGGTTAAGCTAAAGGCCCATGTAGTCCAACGTTCTGTTTTCACAATGGTGAAACAAATGACTATGGGAGCCTTCAAACTAGACATGAGTGCAACAGCAGTCTCGCCATTCATGATCAACTGGTATTCTAGACATCATGACTAGCGATATTTGTGTGCTCAAAGAATAATACCATATAAAAATCCTGGGCTAGGAGGCAGCTTGCAGAAAGCTCCACATTGCTGCGAGTGTGAGGCTTTCCTAAATAGCTCCTCAATGAAAACAATAACAGGGCAGGTCCCTTGATCACCTTAATAAAATGCAACCTTCTCAGACCAGCCTACACACAGAAAGAGAGAGAGAGAGAGAGAGAGAGAGAGAGAGAGAGAGAGAGAAAGCATGTACTGTATGTTTCATCCCCGCAACCTCTCTTGAATGATGAAAGAAAACCTCTGTTGAGGTTCAGCACAGCACTAGCTCACACACTTTCTAAACAGCCAAACTTTCATCTTACAAGCAGATGAGAGCAAGGGTAGCTAGCAGCCTTTTGTCTTTTCAATTAAATGGATGCCTCCCAAATCCATGCTTAGGCCATAAAGCCTGCAGTGTCTCAACACATGCCACTTAAGCAAAAGAGAAGGCTTAGATGGTCATATGGGTCCACTTTGAAAACCAACTGTGATATAGCTTTATGCGATTGTCTGTTTTCTGTGCACTTCCTGGGAATCAGTGAAGACTGCCAAACTCCATCATTTTACCAACCACATTTTATATGTATCAAGTTACTCTCATAAGTTTATAATATGCTATACCCATATAGTGAGAATCAGGGTTAACACAGGATTAGGCTTAGATAGCCCCCATAATTTGTGGAGACCACAGATCTCATTCTTTCACCAAGCCAGAGAATTCAGGGGGTGAGTTATCATATTACACTGGACAGGCTCTGTTCCAAAGCCCAGAACAAGTAGACAACCCCTCCTCTCTGAAAGTACAAGTTCTGGAAAAATGTGAGTTCTAAAATGAGGAACCTGACTGAAAATCAATCCATCTTGATTGCCATAAAATATATTGGACATGCACACACACCCCATGCATAAAACCTTTGACTCCTCTGCACCTTATGAAGGGTGCAGTATACATATTTTAAAAGAGGGGTGGCTACCTGTGTGGCCCTCCTGTTGTTGTAGATCAGTTCCCATCACCTCTTGACTACAGACCATGCTAGCTAGGACTGATGGGAGTCATAGATCACCAACACCTGGGTAGCTGAAGGTTAGCCACCCGTGTTGCAAATTAACAAACGAATTGAGTGTGTAAATAACATCCTCCTGGTCCTTGTCTTAAAAAAAATTAAATGCCCCCCCACACACACATACTCTCCCCATTTTGAGTTAAGAGACAACCTTTGAGCTCTTTGAAGTATCCCACCTCAACATACTGAAACTGCGCACAGCTTGCACACATAGCCAAGGCCTTGCTGCTCTTTGTCAACTACCACTTCCAATGTCCTGGGTGAGTGCTCTAGAAGTGTACAGTACAGATGCACAGTCATCAAGAACAAAAAAATAAATCTTCATAAAGTGGTTTCTGTAAAGGGGAGAGGTGGGAGCAAACAGCACCCATCAACTACCACTACTGTCACAAACAGCCAAAAAGTACCTCTGATACTTCTACAGCAATGGATGTAACCACAATTTCTCTGTGGCTTTCTGTATCAGGCCCCAAAATGTGATGCCAGCCTGTTCCTATGGCCAAATTCTCAAAGACAACTGGATAACTATCATGCTGTCTTGTGGAACATCCACCTTCTTTCCAGATACACTCTTCCTTAAATCTTTTGGAGAGCAAGCAAACATTATATTTTTTTCTAATAAACCTAAACTGCTGTAGAGTACTAAAAAAACAGAACTATATTTAGGGATGAGATTCATTTACCAACATAGCTCCACAGACTGACTTCTATGGTTTGTTGACGAACACACAGCTAGAGAATCGCACATGTGTTCTGCATGGGGAAGGACATAAATAGATGTTTAGGCCATGACAAAAAGTGGGGAGCAGACTGTCAACAACTCTGACTAGACAAGACTCTCCCACTTATGTCAACATCAGTGCTACTCTAAGTTAATGAGAGGAAGGTTGGGAAAACAGGGTTAACCTGTGTTACTCAAGGTCAACTACTTGAGATGCACAGAAACAAACTAGGCTATGCCAAGTCCTCCTTCATTATACTTACAGATTATCACTGCTCTTCAAATGTACAGACTTGCAATAAGATGCACATTACCACCAAACGTTTATAAAGTTCAAAGAGCAAAGAAACAACCAATATGGTACTGGCAGAACAGCAGCATATTATATGTTGCAAATGAATACACACTGTGGCAGTTTTGTAGAAAGTAATATTTTAAATCAGCATGAGTGCATCTGGTGAAGTAGGCCAGGCTTCCTCAACCTCGGCCCTCCAGATGTTTTGAGACTACAATTCCCATCATGCCTGACCACTGGACCTGCTAGCTAGGTATCATGGGAGTTGCAGGCCAAAAACATCTGGAGGGCCGAGGCTGAGGAAGCCTGAAGTAGGCTGTTGCCCTGCCCCCAGCTCATGCCACAACATACCAACCAGCAAACAGTTTATATATCAGTAGCAAATATACATTAAATATAAGTTACAACATGAAAAGTGAAACCTAAAATCATACATACAAAACAGACATACAGTACAATGACTTCTCTCTTTCCCCTCCTCTCCTTCTAGTGAAGGAGGCTGAGTACTCTTTAACAATTAACTGTTAGTTCCTTTGTTGACAAAGGGGGAGGGGAATTGTGCACTGTCTCACTTTCACAAGCAAAAGCCAAAATTAACTTTGCAGAACTGGACAATGTGAATTCTCTGAATGTGTGGGTTGGCTGTACAGACCAACGCACTGTTTTTCATTTTTGTTTTATTTGAATAAACCAAATAAAGGAATCCCCCACAGAGTAGACAATTTCATACCTCAACATTTTCCATAGGATTTGGAAAGGGAGCAACTGCCAAACATCGTGTTTGTGGGTTAAGTATTTCTTTCACCAACTGAAACCACGAGCCAAGAGAGTAGTCAGACAAGTAAAAGATGCCAACAAAGAGGCCTATTTTTTATTTTAAAAAAATAAACATCGAACGAGTCTTCCTATGTTCTTCAGAGAACTAAATCAAAGCTTTTAATGTACCCAGTTCTTTAAGATGTGCAAGTCACCTCCAAAGCAACAAATAAAATCTACAAGGCAACTTGATAAAAGGTACCTGAGCTTTTGGGCACCTCCCCAACACTTTATAGGTATAATCAACCAGCAACTTAACAAAGACCAGACCAAACACACACTCAAAAATAAAAATAAAGTAACGCTCTTGCTTCAAACCAAATTATCCATCTCCCTTCCGTTTTTATTTATGACTTTGCCAAGCTGCTCTCTTTCTCTTTTCCTGCAAGAGCGGCAGCTTAAGAGGGAAGGGCTTCTACTTGGCAAGGTAATGAGTAACATCTGTAACCACAGTTGCCCTGTGGGCATCTGAAGATGAATCCCACATTCCTGCCTTTGATGCTGCTGGAAGACTATAGCCAGGAAAGGAGGGAGGGAGCCAAGGAAAGTTTACAGATTCTCTTTCCTCCCTGACCCCCTCCTCCTCCTCCTCTCTTCCTGCACCAGAAGAGGCTTGCCTCCCAGAAGTGATTAAAGGATGTGCCCCCCCCCTCAAATCTCCTCTTAAGTTTCCGCCTCTGGAAGCTGAGCTCAGATGTAATATTATTGGCTTTGGGAGCTTTTCTGGAAGGATTCTTAAAGGCGCGTCCGAAATGCCCATTTACACAGACAGAACAGGAGCAGGCACTGCATGAACCGCACATTATTGTATTCCGAATCGAGTTCCTGGCTTGGTTTTTAAAAATAAATAAATAAATTCTCTCTCTCTCTCTCTCTCTCTCTCTATATATATATATAAAGGGGGGCTCGTTGTTTTTCAAGCAAACGGCGTAGGAAGGAAGGGGGTTGGAAATCGAGATCTTTTAATAAAATAAAATAAAAATCGTCTCCAACAGTTCCAGAGACGCAGTAGGAGGCGGGTTTTGACCCATGCGTGGGGGGGGGAGAGGGAGGGAGGGAGGGAAAGGACGCATTTTGGACCCCGAGGAGAGAAGAGGGAGAGGCTGCTGGATTTGGGGCGGGAGTGAGATCCAAAGGGCGAGCCTCCGCTCAGACAGGCAGCTCCACTCACCTCTTCATAGCACCGCAGACAAAGGCGAAGCAGGGGGGAGGCGGCGGCGCGGGTTCCCCAGGGATCCTAAGGGAGGAGGAGCAGGAGCAACTTCCCGTCCATGGGCTTTGCTGCTGCAGCGGCTGCTGTTGCTCCGGCTGTAGCTGCAAGGAGGGCTGGTGGTGGCGGCGGCGCAACCCCTTCCCCGGAGACCCGCGCTGTAATCACGGCGCTGCGCCCGGCCGCATCTTCCCAGCGCCCGGCCCCCTCCCGGCGGTGCCTGAGCTACCCGCAGCGGCGCCTTTGGGGAGCCCGGAGGAGGAGGAGAAGTTCCCGTCGAGTCGCGACGGGGAAAAGTTGGCAGCGAAGAGCGAGCCAGGCGCAAAGTTCCGAAGAGGCAGCCAGGCGAGCCGAGGCAAGGAGGGGAGGGGGGAGGGGGAGGGGCTACTCAGCCGGGGATACAGCTGCAGTGAGGGAGGAGGGAGGAAGTGGCTGCTCCCTGCTCTGCCAATGGGAGTCTGGAGCTGTAATTAACCAGGCAAGCCAGGCACATCATTTCCTCCCGGCGCAAATGCAGGCGCCAGAGCAGAGCCGCCCCGTCTCGCCCCCTGCAGGACCAAACCGGGAATCACACCCGGCCCCAGCGGGCACGCACGAGACACCCAGACGTGGCACGCCCACAGGGCACACGCAGATGCCCACACACCTGTCTGGGAGCCACCCGGGTGGCCCGGGCTCGGTTTTCTGGAAAGGAGAAGGAAAAAAAAAAGATCAAGCAAGCAAGCGCATGCAAGCCGCCTGTTAAGTTACGATTTTTTCTTGCCCTAATGGACCACGCAGCACTAAAGTCTTCACCCATCGCTCTTCCAAGTTCCAAGCCGTGTTTTGATCACATACACACACACGCACAAACCTCTTTTTAGCAACTCGAGGGGGGGGGGGGGAATCGCGCATTCAGGAATGGTCGGATCCAGGCTGCTAGGCCATCATCACACCCGTCTCTCACAGGAAACGGATGGGGTGGTTCAGTTGCAAGAGAACAGCACACTGCACATGATCAGAGACTCTTATTACTGTACATCTCTGAGATGAGCTTTGCCACTAAAAATAGACCGCGAGTTCCAATCACTTTTTTTATTTAAAAAAAAGGGGGGGAGAGAAAACCTTTGGCCTCTCTGTCTCGCCAACGTAGGAAAAAAAATGTTTCATTGTTGTAGGGGGGGAGGTTTCAATAAGTTATATTTTTCACTTCTTAAACTAGTGAACAAATTGAAGCCTATGCTGTTTAATTTAAATACCTGTTCTAATAGGAATTTATATTAAGGAAAGCTGTAGCTTAGGGGAATGGGCATAGCACAGCGGTAGATAGAGAGCATCATGCAGGCGGTCCAAGGTTCCATATTTCACATTTCAGTGTTTCAGATTTACATAATTTTTAGAAACAATGCTGGAAATAGTGAACATTGCTAGCAATTCTATATTCACTTACCTGGGAGTGTGCCTCGTTGAATTCAATAGGACTTGCTTCTCAGCTGATGTATAGACTTGTATTGAAAGATTTTTACCGCTTCAGTTTGTAACATCAGCATATTTCTTCAACATGATATATCCCAATGAGGCATTTTATTATACTGTATTTTATTTAAACAATCCCTGCTCCTGAGTTTCTGCTTGTGTGCATAAGGAGAGAAACACGCTCCCCCCCCCCCCCCGTGGCTCCCTTCCTTCCCAACCTTAGCGGGCTGCCTCTCCCTGTTTCTGTCAGCAAAGAGGGCCCTCAGGGCAGGGTGGTAGGAGCTGCTGAAGTGCAAAGGCGCACTGTGGCGTCCATCAGAGGGGTCAGGCCAGACTCACACTGGGAGAGCTGCGTGAGGGATGACAGGAGGTGGCTGTCAGGGTGACTGCCAGGAGCACATCAGCAATAACTCACACAGTGTCCATGAAGTTAACTTTCTTCAAAGAAACAAAACAGCTTAGGAGGCCAGGCCTAGTGAGCACAGCAACTCTTCGTGGTAAATCTTGCCCCAATTAGGCAGTTGTGAGCACTGAAGGTCCCCACCTTCCCACAGCTCCCTAAGTCTTCTTCCCACACAATCTGAGGCCCCTTAGTCTTACCTGCCTTTGCTCTGCCCTCTTCAGACCTCCAGAGGTCCACAATGCATTGAAAGGTGGGTGAATTATCTCTTTGTGGCAAAGGGATGGCAGGATGATATAAGTTGTGCTGCAGATGTATAGCCTTTGATTTGTATACTATTTTTCCCCATTTCAACCCTGGTGGTTTGCGGGAAAGGGGGGGTGGAAATTGGAAAAGCAAACAGGAGAGCTGAGTGGAAGGGGGTGGGCAGAGGAAGAGAACAGAACTTCTTTGAGCTGCAGGGATCTTTCCTGCTGATGCTTGTTCTTGCATTTTTCCATGTCTGTTCCTGTAACTCCATTTCTGACCCAAACTGCATCTTTACTTTCATATATGTTTTTGAAGGACGCAACTGTTTGCTTGTTTTTTTTTTCTTGTTTTTTCTTCTTCTTTTAAAAAGATACATTGTCCTTTATTGTAAGAAGATACTTTAGCAAGGAGATTTCTTTTTCCCCCTTTTGGGTACATATCAAGAGCAGATTACATAATTTATGAACAGCTTTTCGAGTGGCACTTACATTACTCTGCTGAGTCGATATTTGAGGATACTGGAGCACGGGCTGAAGAGGAGTCCAGCGCAGACCAATTTTGGGACATGCATATCCCAGGAATATGACCCCATTTAGATCTTGATGTGAATTGTGAGCAGACATGGATTCCTCAGCAGCAAGACTTTGAAGCATTTGGAAAGCT
Organism: Darevskia mixta; assembly: GCA_034641385.1. NCBI lineage: Eukaryota > Metazoa > Chordata > Lepidosauria > Squamata > Lacertidae > Darevskia > Darevskia mixta. Next base: position 22,951,015 of record JAWWNH010000001.1, read on the forward strand.
AGTGGTGCAAAATTGCAGCTTTGGGATCCCCCACAGCCCTTTGAAGTTAATCTACTTTACAGCTTCTTAATCAACTGCTTTCTTCTACCAAGAAGGTGTTACTATTGTTTGCATTACAAAAGGAAAGGCAATGGATATGGAGATACACAAGAAATACCATGCAAATCTATCCTGGCAATCCTCATTGCTCAGGAAAATCACCAAAATGTAGCTGTTTGGCATTGTGCTTGTGTGAGTCATTTGTGTTATGGTAAGTTTTGGCCATTTGGAAGAGGTGAAGCAAGGGGCATTGTTCTTCCCTTGGCCTCTTTGTGTGTCTTCAGAACCACCCTAAGAAGTAAATAAAAAAGTAGAAGAAACCATGCTGGTCCATAAGAAAAATTCCCAAATCCACCATTGGGCAATACCTTTAAGAACTGCCCTGGGCTCCTTCAGGAGGAAAAGCAGGATATAAATCAAATTAAGTAACAGCAACCAACATGTCACAAAATACTGAGTGAGCTTTCATATCCACCAGACCTCTTCATCAGGGCTAGATGTTCTAGAAAAAACTCAAAAGCTTGCTCAATACTTCATGGCATTTCGGTTGTTCCCAATTGCCCACTTATGAACCTACAAACATGGAGATGCATTTTGCAAATGGAGGTTCTGAAGCTGAGAATAGTTTCCCCACTCCCTGAGCACAGTTACAAAAGTAGGAGTGGAAGACAGTCGTCTGGAATTAATGTTGACTGACAAAATTTCCCGAAGTTGCTGCTTTAGGATTAAAGTAACCACTCCAAGCTGAAGTATACAACATTGAGTGTCATAAGTGCTAGGAAGGAAGGAAGGAAGGAAGGAAGGAAGATGCAGAGAGACCATAGGGTGTTCTATTAGATCCACACAGTTCTAATATAAATTGAAAATGTAGAGTGAGTAGTTTTCATTGCTGCATGGGAAAGTTCAGCCTGTGGTGGAAGACTGAGCAATTGCTAAGGCCTGGACCAGAGAGCCTCCAGAGCATGGGTAGGCAAACTAAGGCCTGGAGGCCGGATCCGGCCCAATCGCCTTCTAAGTCTGCGGACGGTCTGGGAATCAATGTGTTTTTACATGAGTAGAATGTGTCCTTTTATTTAAAATGCATCTCTAGGTTATTTGTGGGGCATAGGAATTTGTTCATTATTTTTTTTCAAAATATATTCCGGCCTCCCACAAGGTCTGAGGGACAGTGGACCAGCCCCCTGCTGAAAAAGTTTGCTGACTGCTGCTCCAGAGATTCAGGCACCCTGAAGGGCCAAAACTAGTGTTTGGAAGAGACTTAACAGTGGCAACAGTAGTCATAATTTTTCCTTAGTACTATACACTTATGAGGGATGCCAGTTGAAAAATTCTCTCTTTGCCTCAAAGGGCAAAAGACCTCACAAATGTGTTGCTTGATTGTGAGGAGGAAACCCTGGGATTGTAGGAAAAAACTGGAATGATTTGGTAGGTCATATAGTGCAGAAACCAGGTGGCAGCTGTCACCAGGAGTGCCTTTGCTCAGCAGAGGCTGGTGTGCCAGCTGTGCCCATTCCTGAAGAAGTCAGGCCTGGCCACAGTGACACATGCCTTAGTTACTTCCATGTTGGATTACTGCAATGCTGTCCATATGGGGTTATCTTTGAAACTTCAGCTGGTCCAGAATGCAGCTACATGAGATCACGTTGCACCAATCCTACAACAGCTGCACTGGCTACCAGTTTCCTTCTGGTCACAGTTCAAAATGTTGGTGATTACCATTAGAGTCCTACATTACTTAGGTCCAGGATACTGTAGGGATTCATCTACTCCCAAGTCATTCTGCCCAGTGTCTAGGATCAGAGGGTCCCTCTCTGTGTCCTATGATGGAAGCACGGCTGAGTAGGATAAGAGACAGGGCCTTCCTTCGGAGCGGCTGCCCTGGGTTGTGGAAAACCTTCATCTGCAATGAACTATGGTTGGTTCCCTCTCTCCCTATTTTTCACCAGTTATTTAAGTCCTTTTTATTATTCCATCAGGCTCACTTTTTATTTATGTTTTAACATTTGTATCCTGCCTTTCTTCCATCATGGAACCCAAAGCAGCATACCCATAGTTTCCAGGCACTACTGACCAGTCCCAGACCTGCATAACTTAAGCAAAGTGCTAATCTCATGTCTCTTCAGACCAGACCCTGAGACTTTTAGGAGACAACACATTTATAATTTAACTGCTGACCCTGCCTCTTCTGTAATTGCATTGCATTCTTTATATGAACTTGTAATGTTATATATGCTGTAAGCCACCCTGAGTGGTGTATTTACACAAGAACTGAGGGGAGAGAGGCTTTTTGCAACCAATGGCTTTCCAGTTGCCTTGCCCCACCCTCCAGCCCCAGACCATGACTTTTAGAACAGCAGAAGCAGCTGGGAAGAGAGGAGTTCAGGGATAGTTTTGTGTCCTTGTGTTGTGTATCCTTGTTTCTCAGTTTGGTCATTGTTCGTTTTTGGTCCTTGTATTTGGTTTTGTACATTTTCTGATATTTTATGCATTGTGATTTGCTGTTATTTTATTGATTATATAGATTAGTAATTATTTACTGTAACTGATAAGTGTAAACTGTTGGAATATTATTTGCTGATGTTTAATTTTACTGTTTACTATTGGATTATTGAATATTGGTTTATTTGATACAAGTCGTTTATTATAGTTAATGTGATTTTTTTTATATAGGTTCTGATTATTACTGTTCATATTTGATGTTTTATTATTATTTCTATGTGTGTTGGAAGCTGCCCAGAGTGGCTGGGGCAACCCAGACAGATGGGCGGGGCATAAATTATTATTATGATTATGATTATGATTATTATTATTATTATTATTATTATTAAGAAGGCAGGGTTATAAATGCTGTAATAAAATAAAACTTAAAAACGGGATGAGCACACACACACACGTTTTGCTCCAAAAGTGATTTTTTTTGCTTTTGCAATTTTAACGCCTATGAACAGCCAAGTTTAATTTGTTGAATAAATTATATCTGAAAACATAACGATGCTCGATCTGGGCACAGAAGCTGTTTCAGGTGCCAGTTTTCAGCCTATACGACCTGAGTCACAGCTTGTGCAGTTGAAGAAGAGTCTCAGGGTGGAAATGCTATCACCAGAAGGTTTGCTTCTGCAAAAAGGCACAGCTATACAGTAATACTAATTTAGGAGGTGCTCTTTCGAACCAGCTTGAGATGATTGAGGTGCACTTTTCTGTCCAGGGAACAGGTCCTACACCTCTGCGCCACTGTGTCAGCAGCTTGCACTGTGAACATCCAATATCAATTACATGCTAGCAAAGAGCACTACCCAGCCACCCCTTTTTAGACATGTAAAAAGAAAAGAAAAACAAGACCATATAAGGTTGTGGTTGTCCTCCTTGTTTGTTCCTGTATACATTCTGCGTATCCCACAGTGCCAACCAAACATGGATTGTTTGTTCGTCTCTGATCCTTTTGGCTTAGTTTATGCCCATTCCCCACTCAAACTTGGCTAAGGGATAGTACTTTCCTTGGCTACTGTTTCCATCATCTGGCATTTAAGCATGCACTTGATCCCTCTCCCCGGCAACTTCCCTAACAGCAAAGCCATTTAGGTTCCAAGGCTCCTTTTAAAGCATATTATTAATGCCCCTTTGGCAAGCGCAAGCCGAACACTCCGCAAATTAATTGCCATATTCACTTCGGATCCTTGCCAACAAAAAGAGCATCAAATTTAGTCATATAGTGAAAAGTGAATTAATGTATTCATGTCCTAATATTGCTCACGATCCAACCAACTGCTGTTCGGGCAGCATCTGCTCGTTGGAGGCTCTGCTGGGCTTCTGTACAGCGAGTGAGAAATGTTAAGTTTGCTTGGTGTACTAGTCTTTCCGCCCTAGTACATCGCCATTTGATGGAAATCTAAACCTAAAACAGTGGCAGTGGAGGCTGGTGCATTAGGGTAAATGTGGCCCTGACTCACCAGTCTCAGCCTCCCTTCACTTGCCCACCTCCTTACTTAAAACCAGTCCAAGGGGTGGCACTTCCTGACAGCTATCTCTTCCTTAGGCTCAGTGTTTGCCTCTTGGAACTCAACAAGGAGGAGAGTGAAGACAAAGCTAGAATGAATTGGCTCTGCTTCTCATTGGCTCTGGCTCCAGCTACAGCCAAGGTCTCCACCTTGTGCCCCAGCAGCTGCAATGGGCAGCAGCCACCATTGATTAATGCTTAACATGGAAATCTGAGTGGAAAAACAGTCACTATGCATATACCCCCACCCCCGCAACAAGGACTGTGTTTGCACTTCACAACTAGCTTGCAAATTGAACTGGTTTGAAGTACTACAAAAGGATTGGCCTTTTAGTGGCACTTGTTCTTTTTTGAATCCTAAAGGCCAATCGCATCTGGATGAGGAAGATGCTGCTGCTGCTGCTGGCCAACCTTTCAAATACAAAAATGGTGCAAAGACAACAGACATACTTGCCATACATACGTCTGGAAACTCAGAAAGGGCCCGTCAAATAGGGCCTGTGCCTGCATTGGCATCAGTGCCTACGTGCCACCAATACACAAAGGAAGTTGATGAACGCAGGATTATAAGTGACATGCCCACACCCCTACCTCACCACGGACACAACAGAAAAGCCAACACAGCAGTGCACAGGTTGCATGCACTTCATCAAACCTAGTGGCGCAGCTAGCAACAGCTTGGGTGTAACCGGTCCCCAGGCATCCTTTATGCATCCTTTATGCCCCTCCTCCCTCCCTCCCCCGTCTCACCACAACTGAGTGCCTCATATGTCCAACCTTCCAACTTTTGTTGGAAGAAGGCAATAATGCAGTAACATTGAAGAAGCATTATGGAACTAATAAAATGGAATGAGACACCACTAATGCAATATTATTGTGTAAATGACATGTTGCTGAATACACCCACAAAAACCCCCACCAATCTGGAGGGGACCCTACTAGTCACATACCCACATGTTTGCACACAACCTCCCTCTCTAAGGAACAAGTCCTACTGAAATCAGCAGGACTAGGAGGCCGAACTGACAATTGAGTCAGAGCAAGTCACTGCATCAGCCCCAAGTTTTGTATCTGTGTTCCCATGCCTTCTCTTCATACAATTGGCTTAAGGGCTAGAGTGGATTACATGACCAAATAAATAATTTTGTTTCTCTAGAAGGTGATTGAGCAGCTGGCGGGGGTGGGGGGAGAAGTTTAATTCATCGACTATGTTGTTTTTAAATTAAATAAATATAAATTTTAAAAAGTCTGAGGTCTGCTTACTGTGATGTCTCTGAACAGCTGGAAAAGAAAAGACAGAAAATGCTTGTGACTAATTTAATACTGGACATGACAAGAATAACCCAGCCATATATCAGACAACAGACAGAGTGACCCAATGAAAGGCGGAGACTTCTGGGAGACCACAGTGATGATTGTACCTCAAATAAAGTGAGTGAAAGAGGCTGCATTTCAGAATGTCTCTTTCAATGAGCATAATTATGAATTGCTGCAGACTTATCTCCCTCTCTTCCCACAAGTATCAGCAGCAGTAGCAGCAGCAATCTGCAGACCTTCTGCAGCCCATCTCTTTCTTTAGTAGGATCAGTGTTCTGTGGCTAATAAATTAAGGGCAGAAAATCCTGCTCTCTGTACCAAGCTGTCACTGCTGCTGCTCGGCTTTGAGTGTTATTTGGGTAAGCCTGGACCGAAAGCAGAAATGGCTTGTTAACATGCATGTAACATGTCGCTCCTGCGCGCACACTCTCTGTCTCTCTTCTGCTCCCACTCCCCACAACCCAAGTCCTCAGCATCAGCTGTTTTTAGCTTGAAACAATAAATGGATATAGGTCAGCTCTATCAAACCAAGTGGCTTTCCCCACATATTTAGCTTATGTCATAGAAAGTAAACAAATGCAATCACAAACCCTCTAAGTGTCCCTATTTTCCAGGATTTACAGAAGCCGTTCCGGTTTCTGATTTGATCCCACAATGTCTGGCTTTTCCTTAGGACGTCCCTATTTTCATCAGTGAAATGTTGGAGGGTATGGTACAATGTCCCTATTTTCATCGGAGGGTATGGAGTTATGCGACACCCCCCCCCCCAAGTCAAGGAAATAAGTAACTATACAACCTTTAAAAGACATATGAAGGCAGCCCTGTATAGGGAAGTTTTTAAATGTTTAATGTTTTATTATGTTTTCATATATGTTGGAAGCTGCCAAGAGTGGCTGGGACAACCCAGTTAGATGGGCAGGGTATAAATAATAAAATTATTTCTTTTCATAGGAGAAATGTTGGAGGGTATGTAATCAGCAAACCAGGATGAATTGTGAATCACCAAGGTTACCTTATCAGCGTGAAATCCAGTGTCTCTTGTAAAACAGAAATCATTTCTGGCTGTAAATTCTGTTAGATGACCCTGGTAAGAGTTTTTCCTCTGCTGTTTAACTCCTGGTCTCCCATAACATTCTTGTACTGGGAAGCATGATTAGTACATTCATTCATTCTGCATTCTAAATACACATCAACAGTCCTTTGGGTGTGATGATTGTCTAACAGACACCTTCTAAACACCTTGACTTCTATAATTGCAGCACGTTGTATTAGTTTCTCAAACTGCTTATTTATATATTTCCAACATTTATATACAACTTTTCACCAAAAAGTAGTTTTCCATGCACTCAAAAAAATATAATATTTTAACAGTAAAGCAATCCTTATTGCCTATAAGAATACTGTACAGATGTGGTCATCATAAACAATAATAAGTGTCACAGTACAGCTGCACCTTTGTTTCAGAAGCATGGATTGCAACAATCAAGGCATGCTGCTAATGCTATAGGGACGCAGGTGGCGCTGTGGTCTAAACCACTGAGCCTCTTGGGCTTGCCGATCGGAAGGTCAGCAGTTCGAATCCCCATGATGGAGTGAGCTCCTGTTGCTGTGTCCCAGCTCCTGCCAACCTAGCAGTTCGAAAGCACGCCAGTGCAAGTAGATAAATAGGTACTGCTGTAGCAGGAAGGTAAACAGTGTTTCCGTGCGCTCTGTTTTCTGTCACGGTGTTCCGTTGTGTCAGAAGCAGTTTAGTCATGCTGGCCGCATGACCCAGAAAGCTGTCTGTGGACAAACGTTGACTCCCTTGGCCTGAAAGCGAAATGAGGGCCGCAACCCCATAGTCGCCTTTGCCTGGACTTAACCGTCCAGGGGTCCTTTACCTATAGGGCACAGCATATACCACGCACTACCTAGCTACATGACTCCACTGCCAATGACACCGTAACTGCTTTTGCTGGCTGTGGCAAGCTTGCCGCACTGAAACCTGTACAGGCTTGCCCAGAATTTCAGGCGATGCTTTCACAGCTTAGAGAAACAATCCATGTATCATCAGAACTCTGCGCCGAAGACAAGAGTAGTAGAATCTGCTGTCCTGCAGGTGTAAGCAGTCTTGTGCTTTACAGCTGCATATTGGTGCCATCAGATGGGGGCTTAAGCCTGCATCCTCTGCACTGTTTTTCTAGATAGCACCTCTCCCTTCTCAACTGCTATTTGTCCTGTTGGTAAAAACCACACGTGCATACAAGCTGCGCCTACATGGTTTTTACTAATGGGGCAAATAGCAGCTTCAGGTGAGGAGACATTTTCATTCAGAAAACAGGGCAGGGAGAATTAAAAACCTTTAATTGGTCTTAATCTTGATAGGGTCACCCTGTGGCTATTTAAAAAAAAAAAGTAAAAGAAGGACTTTTTGTAATGTGAATGGCAATAGTGGATGACATGGGGGGGGGTAGCAGTGCTCACCCAGCATCCAGTCACTGGTGTTACCGGTAACTGTTGTTTATGGGGAAGTAGAGGGAAGCTAGTGGTGGTGGTGAGGTTAGTGCAGCATTAACACTCTGCCACTGCAAATTGGAAGGGATCTCAATGGTCATCTGCTCCAAACGTATGGCGCTGCAGGAAACCTACGGCTACAATATCCCTGATCAGTGGCTATCCAACCACCTCTGCTTTAAAACTTCTAAGGAAGGAGAGTCTGCCACTTCCCAAGGTCGTCCGTTCTATTGCTGCAAACCTTGTACAGCCAAGCTCTTCCTAATGTTTAGTCAAAATATTCTTTCTTGTGACTGTGTAGCCTGTTGTTTGGGTTATATCTTTTGGAGTAACAGAAAACAAATTGGCTCCATCACCTATTTGGCAGTCCTTCAAATATTTAAAGATGGCAACAGTCTCTAGGCTAAGCATGCCAACTCCTTTAACCTTCTGGGGAAGGCTATAATAGGGAATGAGAAAATATATTAAAGATGGACTCTCCTTCCACCCAACAATGGTACCTTTTGTTTATTAAATTGCAAGCATCTTCCTGCAACCCCCCCCCCACACACACACACAAAGGCACTTAATAGTGAGGCTTTGGTGATTTGCACAGTTACGTAAATATGATAAATTAACCAGTCAGTAGGTTAAAAGGAAGGTGCTTGATCAGCAAAAAATTATTCAGTCTGTTGACACCCCTCCTTGTTTCTCCTTCCAACCAGACACCCTCCCATTCAGAACATTCTTTTCAGCTCCCACCCAGGTAGGTCTTCGTGACCTGCATTCCAGGCTAGCTTTCAGCCCATTAATTAGCACTCTTTGCTAGTTGCCAAGCCACTAGGCAGAACAACATGACTTATAAGAAGTTGCTTTATATGAAATTAGACCATTGACCCATCTCGCCCGGAATCATCCCTCTTACCTGGCAACGGAGAAGCATCTGTGAGTCCTACATTTTTGTCAGCTCTGGTTCAAAGGAGTCCCTTGTGCCGCAGTAATAGCTCCTCAATATTACTTTTACTGTAATTTAGTTTCTGGGCATGGAGCAAAACTTCACCATTTATAATAGTTTCATATGATGCATTAAAACACACACACACAAGCTTTATTTTGCATTAAAGAGACTAGAAAGTTTAAGTAGGCAGAAAAGTAATTAGCCACACTGGCATTTTGCTAAGACACCTCCCACTAGTCTTCTGAAAAGCAACATGGAATATTAAATAGCCACAGATGGTCAGGAACTGAATCCTATTTCTCATCTAAAAATGGTGCTTCCAAACTCCCATTCAGCGCTGAGTCAGAAGACAAAGTGCCACTTAACAGATGACAGCTCATCATCTCCTCCATGGGTCTCTTTGAGGGACTCCAACACTGATAAGCATGCGAGATGTTATTATTATTATTATTATTTTTAAAAAATACAATTCAAGGATATTTAGGGCACAATCCTAGGGTAGAGGCCTATCGCCTGATGGGCTGTAAGGTTTAGAGGAAGCCTTGCTACATGGGCAGAATACCAGATATTCTGCTGGTGAAGAATACACCTCTAGAATAGCTGAAACGAGTCATGGGTGAGATGTGGGTAGCGTAGGGGAGGAGCACACCATCATCTATACTCCCTTTGTATCACACCATGCACTCATTGACAGTGCAACATTACTCCAGCCTCAGATTTGGCACAACAACATCAAAAAATTGTAGAATAGCCACCTTCAGGTCCATGTCCCCACCCCACCCTGCCCATGGCAGAGCAGAGGATAGTATGCAGCTCAGAACCCAATCACAGCCCACCACCACCAAAATATGAGCCAAGCATGGGGAGAGCACAAGTATGATAAGGGAGTACATGGCATGCTGGGTTCGTGATAATGCAAACTTAGAGCTCTCTGGTGATGGGGACACTATGGAAAGAGGGAACCTAGCACAAATGCTTCAAACACAAACAGCTTCTCTCCAGAACACACAGGGGGAATCTGAGAATTTTGCTAGCACTTCTGTGCATAGAATCGTACCAGGTACCCTTTGTCTCTGGACTCTAGACACAAACACCCAACACTAAATTCCATCCCAACAGCAGGAGGTGCCAGGACAAAGTACCCCACACAGGTAAGCAAAGGAAAGGGGAACCCATACTGCAGCTGTCCCCCATGTCTCCCCATCATCTCCTTTTCTACATCTGAATACTGTGTCTTGTTCTTATTTACATTACTCTAACATACGCATCCACAGAGTGGAAAGCAGTGCCCTATTCCAAAGGAAAGCAGTTATTATTCATCGCCACATGCAGGTAAGATCTCGGTTGGTAAAGGCCAGACACTCCACTCTACTGCAGGCCAAACACTGAGAAGCACTTTTGCTTTGCAGGATCATAGCATGGATACACCAGGCAGAGCAAACTGTGTTTTCCTTTTAAAAAAACCAAACCCATGGCAGAAGTGATAATAAGAATACTCACAGGGCCTGCGAACCATGGGGAGGAAGCTAAGGCATGAGCGCTGGAAAAGTTTTTTTAATACTTTTATTTATTTATTTTAATATTCATTTATCCAGCTGCTATTCAGTGTCTAATATGGCTCCTCCTTCTAGAATAGGAGTGGGGAACCAGCGGCCTTCCCAATGTTGCTGGACTCCAGCTCCCATCATCCCTGACTATTGGCTATGCTGCTGGGGCTTATGGGAGTTGGAGTCCCACAACATCTAGAGGGCCAAAGCTTCCCCACTTCTGTTCTAGAAACCACGGGCACATCTTTCTTCCAGCTCCATCCAGGCCAAGCACACCTCCGCAACCAAGATTAGGCAGTAACCATCCTAAAATTCAGCTGATCATGATTAAATCAAAGGAACAGAAATTAACCGAAACCTAAGCTATTAGTTGCATCGGTTGCCACCAGCAACTATATTGAGTTAGAACTGAAGGGTACAAATTGTTTGTAAGAGGGTGGGTGGTTGTAGCTGAGTAATGTGCACAAAAGAGACAGGGGAGTACAGGGCAACTGGAATTATTATTATTTTGCTATGTGCTCTATCTTTTCTCTCCCCCCCTCCATTATATTATTAGAGTTTTACGTGTGTGTGTGTGTGTGTGTGTGTGTGTGTGTGTTTGTGTGTGTGTGTGTGTGTCTTAAAAAAAAAAAATTCAGTTGGGTGTTCCAGAATCGATAGACCAGGCATAGGCAACCTTGGCTCTCCAGATGTTTTGGGACTACAATTCCCATCATCCCTGCCCACTGGCCCTGTTGGCTAGGGATCATGGGAGTTGTAGTTTCAAAACATCTGAAGAGCCAAGGTTGCCTATGCCTGCGATAGACTAACCCAATATTGCATAGTAGTACTTGTTGCAAAGACTCCTCTTTGTGTAAACTGCAATCTTCCCAGCATATGGGGAGGGTCATCCCTGCATACCAACTTCCCAATCTAAACCACACATGAGTGGGTTTATGTGTGAGTGTGGATGGCTCTGGCCATGCCCGGTGCCAGCTCCAGCCATGCCCTGTGTCACATGGTCCCGGACAAATCAACCACCACCTCTTGGGGCTCTTGTGGGCAAAAGCATTGCCAAGCCCACTGAAGTGACCGTGATTGCTGTGCAAGATTAGAACAAATATGTTTTATTACTTTAAACCCAACTTGTTTGAATTTATACACCCTTCATTATGATCCCTTGGTTTTTACGGTTGGAAGAGTTCTGAAGGAAATTCTAACTCAAGGGATACCAGCCTTTGGGGAACAGTGAGCACATCTGGAATTCCTAGAAAAATACCACGGGCTCTGGTCACAAAACAGCTGCTCCAGGGGCATGGCATACCACAATGGCCACTGTGGGGCACAAAATGACTGCCACATCTGAAAGAGCAGAAAAAGAAATGGGACACAGAAAAAGAAGTGGTGCAGGCATGTGCCCCCATCAATGGGGAGGGAGGCATCAGCCACAGCCATACTCAGAGAGAAGGTCTTTCACCTCTCCTCTGTTCAGAACAAATGGGAAGGTTGAGAGTCTTGTCCTGACACTCTCTGAAAGCCATATATTGTTCGATATAGGAAAGGCCGAGTCCGTGCAAAGACGAACTGAGCAGGAAGAGCAAACTGTCCCTTGTGCGTACCAACTTTTAAGGGGATCTTCACTGAGACCTTTCGCAAGCACCATAGGAGGAACTGGTGGGAACAACTGGCACTCACAGGAGTTTGTACTAACCCTTCCTGCTAGATGCTATCAACTAGCAGAGACAAGCAAACAGTTGGTGGGCCAGGCTCCTCCAAGCCCCTACCTGTGCTTGTATTCATGTGCACTACAGTATTCCCTAAAAAGCAGTATTCATGTGCACTACAGTATTCCTTAAAAAGCAAAGACATCACCTTGCCAACAAAGGTCCGTATAGTTAAAGCTATGGTTTTCCCAGTAGTAATGTACGGAAGTGAGAGCTGGACCATAAAGAAGGCTGATCGCCGAAGAATTGATGCTTTTGAATTATGGTGCTGGAGGAGACTCTTGAGAGTCCCATGGACTGCAAGAAGATCAAACCTATCCATTCTTAAAGAAATCAGCCCTGAGTGCTCACTAGAAGGACAGATCCTGAAGTTGAGGCTCCAGTACTTTGGCCACCTCATGAGAAGAGAAGACTCCCTAGAAAAGACCCTGATGTTGGGAAAGATTGAGGGCACAAGGAGAAGGGGACGACAGAAGACGAGATGGTTGGACAGTGTTCTCAAAGCTACTAACATGAGTTTGGCCAAACTGCGAGAGGCAGTGAAGGATAGGCGTGCCTGGCGTGCTCTGGTCCATGGGGTCACGAAGAGTCGGACACGACTGAACGACTGAACAACAACAACACAGTATTCCCCAAATGGTTAGCCACCCGCTGCAATCCTCCCTCATCAGCCTTTCTGTAATGAAGGAATATTTGACAAGACTTCTTTTGTAACACGGTTGCGTTGGGGAAACTTGCCTTTCATATTTCTTTTCATTTCACGCCATGAAAGGCACGGCTACGCTCGCTTAATTAGTACAGTGTGTGAACAGACAGAATAACCTAGCATCAGCTGGAGTACATTGATTTCTAAATTAAATTTTTAGTAACTGCCTGCAGTATTGAGCAACTCCTTGCAAGCGTCAGAGTTGCAACCTTGCTTCAAGGCTTCCCTTGCAACTCACAAAGCTGGAACAGGAGCACCACCAGCCTCCTGCAGCTGCCCAATGAACACCCTGTTTACTGTCCGTCTAGCACTGTGCAAATGTTGAAGGCTGCCAAGCACCTGCCAGGCCACAATGCATGACTCATAGGCTGCAACTGTCCTCGTGTTCAGGATGGGTGGGGGCGTCACAAGGTGTGCTGGCCTGCTTTAAGGAACACTATTTTTGTCTCTCAGGTTTTATTTTTAAAATCTAATTTAGTCAGACCTGAATAAAGAAAGCAGCTAACAGCAATTTACTTCAAAAGTAACATGAAGGGGAGGCCCAACAGAGGATGCACAACAACAACTTTAATGTAAAGCGTTTTATGGAGACGGAAAACCACGCAACAGGTCACTGCTTGCAATGTAGAACTAAAACTAAGCAGCGCACTGCCAGAGAGCTGACTCAGCAGTTCCTTGGTATGGAAAGCCAGGAGGCCCAAAACACACTGTATTCCTGGTCCATACCTTTAACAAAGGGAATATAGCTCCGTGGCAGAGCACTGACATGGCATGCACAAGGTCCCTGGTTCAATATCCATCATCTCCAATTAGGGCAGGGAAAGACTCCTGTCTGAAACCCTGGAGAGCCCCTGCCAGTCAGTGAAGACAATATTAAGCTATATGGACCCATGGTCTGGAGCAGCAGACAAAAATGATGGAATATGCAGAATTGGCGAACCTAACTAACAGAATAAGAGATCAGGAGGAAAGGTCAGTTAAGGAAGATTGGGAAATGTTAATAGAATATTTCAAGAATCATTGCCAACAAGTTAAAACGTTAGCAGGATTAGAGTGAATTCAGCAGCAAAAATCACTCTGAGATAAAATGAGAAAAGGGAAAATATGGAATATTTAGCAGTAAGGGGTAATCAGAAGGAACCACGGAAGAGGGGGAAAGGGAAGTCTATGTTTAATGTTGTGCATTGTATATGTGATTATGTAAAAATTCATGAATAAAATTTAAAAACTAGATGGATGAATGGTCTGACTCTGAACAAGTCAGTTTCCTATGTTCTAATGTTTTCTCAGATACATAGCCAAATCTGGTAAGAGCAAAAGCTGGTCTAACAAAAAGGCTTAGAGCCTTTTGGCAAGCCTCACCTAGGGGGGCCACTTGCACATTACAAAAAAGATGCCACAAATTTACATGTGCTAATTTAGAAATACTGTATTTTTCCATCTATAAGACGCCCCCATGTATAAGACGTCCCCTATTTTTGAGGACTCAGATTTAAGAAAATAGGGAGATACACTATCTGTGTATAAGACACCCCCTAATTTTTGACATTATTTATTAGGGAAAAAACCTAGTCTGATACAGGGAAAAATACGGTAATTACTACCAATAGGAATACAACACATCTCATCATAGTGGGGAAGTCTGTGACCAAGGGATCTGTGAGCCACCCCAGTCTGCAGTCCAGTCAGGACTGGCCCAAGACATTTTGCTGCCTGAGGCAAAGGACAAAATGGTGCACTTCTCCATTCCACACAGAGGCAGTGAATCTTAGTTCAACACCCACCACTAACCCTGAGGGTAGAAAGATAGCTTAAAGGGGAGGGGGGCACACAACTCTGTCATCAAAGAGAGGAGAGCAGTTTAGAGGGCTGGATCCACTGCCCTCCTCAGCCTGCAGTATTTGCTGCCTCAGACAGCTATTTCACTCTGTCAGGTGGTAGGGCTGGCCCTTTGTCCAATTAATTAAATAATTGTTATGTTAAAATCTCTCCTCCTGAAATCCGTCTTAAGTACGCTTACATTTATCAGACTCTTGCCCATGAAATTAAAAATTCAAAAGTTAGCATTCTATGCAACTCAGTTGTTTGAATCTGATTTTCTTTTTTATTTCTTTCATTTCCATTTCTGCAGTGTTAATTAGGGACTCTGTGCTTCAGAAGCAAGACATAGCATTTTTCAATTCACCACAAGATGGTGCACTTTAGCACATCTATTTTTTAAAAAATGGGAGGGGGTCCTTGGCAATCAGTGTACACTGTTAAATTAAAAATGTACTTTGCTTTTAAAAATGATTTAGGCCTGAATGATTTAGTAGACTAAGAATGCAAGGTTAGAAAGAGAAAGAGGGGAAGGTCAGAATTTCCGCACAAAATGACTGCTGTGTTTCTCAAACTATCAGATGCCAAACATATAAGTGTAAGTAATAGAACAATGATAAACCTATTATTATTATTATTATTATTATTATTATTATTATTATTATTATTATTACTATTACGGTTTTACAAGATCTAGCTCACTGGGGAAAGGCTGTTAAAGAAGCAAATGCCTTCTTAGGAAGTTGTGCTTTATCCTGAGGGATTAATCTGATAAGTTTGATTTGTTTGTTTTAAAAATAGAAAACTCAGTCTGCATCAGAAAAAGTAATGGGGGGAAAAGACATTTAAATTAAATTGTAACTGAAATCTTGTAAATTACAGACTCCCAGAGGCAACAATGCCAAACTGTAGCATTGCTGTCCACACTCTGATTTTAACATTCACATTGCTTCAATTACAGTAATTTCCCTGGAGCAAATAAAAACCATCCAACTCCACACTTGTCTTGTGTACCATACTCAAAGAAAACTGGGTAGCGAAGTAAACACACTATGTGGCTCCTTAGTATGACTAATGAAAACAGCAGTAAGCAAGGAGGACACTTCCTCTGCCAGACATGAGGGAGGATGAATGACTTACCCTGGCTATTGGCTCCCAAAGGGATGCCAGGCATTTTGCTTCCAGGTGCCATGACTGCAGTAAGATACAGATTGGCAGCTTAGTACCATGTCCTGTTTGTTTGCCTATGGTCACTCGCATACCATTTTTCATGCCAGACCAGGAGATCCCACTCACATTTTTTTCTCAATCAGGAAATGTCTCTGCTTGCAGAGGACTAAACGTAAGACAGGGCCTGCTTTATGATGAAGGAACTCACTTTGATTAGCAGATTCTGGGAAGTGGAATTTTATGCCTCCACCTTCTATCCCTATGTGCCTTTTTAAAAAACATCTGCAGGACACATCTGAGGGTATTACTTTGACTCCCCCCCCCATTCCATGTATTAAATTGTCTAAGGCCCAGGGTCTAATACCGACTAGTAAATAATAACCACATTTTGTATGTAGGAATGTGATCACGACAAACTTCTATGTTGTAGACCTGCCTTCCCCCAAGGCTTGTGCCCCCCAGATGTTGGGCTACAACTCCCATCATCCCTGAGCATTAGGCAGGTTGACTGCAGCTGATGGAAGTTGCAGTCCAAAACTGGGGCTGGAAAAGGCAAATGTTGTGGAAGGCAGTTGTAGTCTCTTATATGGCGTTGCTTGTGGGGTCAGGAGACCCACACAGTCATCCAGCTTTTTCGAGATGAATGGGTGGGGGAGGGAACTGAGATTGTGTATGCCGATCCTGACTCTGACTTAACGAATTCATAGTTCTTTCTGCCCAGGATCATAGGCATGCAAGTTCCCCATGTACAATCTTTCCCCTGCAAAAGCTGAGGGTATTGATCATGCACAAGGAGCCTCCATATATACAGGTATTCTCATGTCAACACACTGCAATTTTGGCACCTGAGGCAAGCCACAAAATGGCGCCCACCCTCCCTGCCAGGGAAGAAGGGGTGAGTGAAGATCTACATCATGAGCAAAGTGGGGAATAAAGATCTACGTTGGGATGTGCTGCACCTGTGGATCCTGCCACCTGAGATGGTCGCCTCATGGGTGGGCTGGCCCTGAGTGCATTTCATATCTTGTTGCAAACACATGCAGGATTCCATCACCACCCTCCTTTTCCCTCTCTTTTTCTGCATTTTTAAAGTCCCCCTCTTATATGGCAGCGTTTGACTGTATAGGTAACTAGACTTAGCTTATACAAATGTGTCTGTTGGAGGTATTGTTTTGCTGTTGTGTTGTGCATTTTGTGTTTTTATACTGTAAACTGCCCATGTGATCTTCGGATGAAAGGCAGTACTGTATGTAAATTTAATAAATAATTATAATATACTTTAAAAAACCAGTTACTGGTATATATGGCATCAGAATGTCGAGATTTTTTTGACTAAAGTTAAAGAAAATATGAAAAATATGACACAATGACAAATTACACCCAGAATATTGTAAAAGTTAACTCGTCTTCTTTTTATACTTTCCTTGTCAGCAAATTCAGAGATGAGATTATCAGAATAGATTTCTATCAGATCTCATTCTATGAATAGAACAGATAAGGGTGACAGCCTTGACTGCAGTGATGTGCTGCGCAACTTGTTTTAAATAAAGGAAGAACTGTAGAATGCTCTTTCTCCTTCACAATTTGAAATTGGCAGAGTTAAAGGTGGAGAGCTATAACAGCGTTCAGAAAAGTAACCAGGTCCTTGCTGAAAATTATCTGCAAGCTACTATGTGCAGTAGTCTCGGATCCATCATATCCCTCTGCAGTATCTAATAAATTAATGAACTAGTTTGGAGGACAAAGAAATTTGCAGATCATTTGAGTATCACTACAAGTGCTACATGTCTTTCCAGTGCAATAAGATTTGGGGAAGAATGGATCAGTCTTGCTAGGTATCCAAATAGATTCACAACTGCTGTGTAAGCACAGGAGCACTTCTCCAATTCTATTTGAATTTTATATGTAAGACACTGTAGTATGTTTCCAACCTCAATTTGTCTATTTTAGTTTACAGTCATTTTTAGTTTACAGTCAGTTTTTCCATCTGGGAAAATGGATTTGTGTCTTCGAGCTGTTGATCTTTCACCCAAATATGTGGATTCCACGTGATTACTGGTACTCCACTTCTTTGTCTCTTCTTCAAAGTTGTCCCCTATGTCATAGATAAAAGTGATAAAGAATGATGAATTTTTCTCCGACACAACATCAAGGCCTGGTTTGTGTAGAACTTTCCTGACCCAATCAAATCTGTGAAGGACTTTATGCCAGAATATTGCCATAAAAGATATTTCAAATGCTTTCATTTTCTTTACCAAAAACTTTGCTTCTAACTTAACCACTACTTTTTCTTTGGAATCATTAACAGTCTTTGTGAAAGCTTCCAAAACGTAGTAATAACAGACGACAAGAGTTTGTATGGTATCGTCTTTGCATGACCATCTTGTTTGTGACAGGTTTTTCAAGGTGATCTTTGGTTTACTGTTATTAATTTTGAGGTCCAGTGATCAATATTGCCTTGTGAGTAGATCCTGAAAAGAAAGCATAAAAGTAATTTGAACAGTTTAACTGCATAAAGACTATAAACCATGCTGTTTTGCCCAACTAGGTTCAGTGAATGACTTGCACAAGTCACAAACACAGCATTGTTTATACTTTTTATGCAGGCCCTGGTATTGACCTCTCATATTCATTGTTTGATCATAAGTCTGGTCCCCTGCCATTCTTGATGTCAATACTGTTCTTCTGAAGAATGCTGGTGAACGTTTCACTTACGTTTTCTGCAGCACAGCTGCCAATAGGCACAAAGCACAAAAAACACTCCTTCAATTCTCCATTCAAGATGTATTAAAAAACAATGTATAGCTGATCTTAATGAGAAGTATCTAGTGTAGTGTCAACAATAAGAGAAAAATACTTTAGTTCAACCTAGTTCATCAAATATCTGTGATGAAATATATGAAACATGGCATTTTCCTTTATTTGCATGATATCTCAAGCGCTGCTTAAGAAAAGGATCAAACCTGACAATTTATTCCAATGTACCAGGATAATTTCCTTTGTGGGGTGACCCAAAGTCTAGTTGCCACCATAGAACAGAAATCCTATTTCTGCAAGAAAGATAATAACTGCATCAATATGCTCCAGTATTTCTTAGCAGCATTTGATCTCTTTGCATATCTGGCTTTGAAAATGTTCCCACTGTGTTTGTTTTGCTCTTTCTTAAAATCCAGGTCATAATACACTGGAATGCTGTTTTCATGCTCAATATTTTCTTCACATTTTTTTCCAGTTTAAGAAACCTCCTTCCCCAAAGGCAGATTTCATCCCTCAGTATGAGTGAAAAAGTTTGCAGGCAAAACAGAAAATGTTTCCTGTTCATACATAGTGTAACAGCCACTTCCAACAATGTTTCTCTCCATTTTCTAATACTTGCACAAATGTGGATTATGACAGATAGCAGATTGATTTTGGATTGACGCATGCCAAAGCTTCCATCAATATTATGAAAATATTCAGATCCTCTGCTGATACAGATATTTATTTTTTATTTTTTTAAATAATTCAGTAATTCATTTGCTGTGTCAAATCCCTCTTTTCCCTTTCTGGGTTCTTAACACAGAAGGATAAATACCAAATTCGCTGAAAGTATATTTGAATTATTCACCCTCCAAGCCTGCCTGTGAATCTGTTGGGAAATGTTCATATGTTATAATATTCTGGCAGGTTTTATTATAGGCACTTCTTATCTCTTATCCCAATAAATCTACCTGGCTGATTTAAGAAAAATAAATGGGTTTTCCACTTGTATTCAGTGTTCATTCTATCTAACTCTTATAGGGAATCAACTCCTGCTAAATCCCCTATTCTGATGCTGAAGCAAGCAAGGATTTTCCAGGAAACCTGCTGTTTGGATTTTAGTGAACCTTTAGCCTGATTGGTTTGCAGGGAGGTTAGATGATGTTGCATCAAAGCAAGTGTTAACCAACAATTTCCAGTGCATTTCCTCATCATCAGTTCCTTAGTGCCAAAAGTCTGCTATTTGCGGGGAGCATGCTTGTTGCGCAAGACCTCCCAATGAACTATAATTATGCAACTGGATTTGACAGTATGTGACTGAATCCCACCTGGAAACAGCAACAGTCTGGAAACACCCATTCTGTGAGCAGACAGGCACAACCTGAATGATTTGCCCCATCTTTCTTGACAGGGCAAATCATGACAAATGCAGTTTCCTTGCCATTCTCTCACAATGTAGCTTCTTTGTGAATAGGCCCACAACAGAACCATATAGATATAATCTACATAGAGATATAATTATCTACAGTGACTGACAACCTTGCATCATACACGTTAACAAACCCAGGAAGGAAATGAATCTATCTGCTATCACTTTGATACATTTCCCTTTTTTTAAGCAAATATATTCTGTTTTTTCCTCTCTATGTGCTTAATCAGTTACAGAATAGCACAGTTCAATGGAACACTGTTGGCCTAATCTTCTCTGGGAACCTTGAGAACATAAAAAAAAAAATTTTTTTTTTACCACGGAATCTGGGCTGCATGATCTGTTTTGCTCCCTGCTTTGGTTACAAACTTCTGCAATAAATACAATGCCCTCAGGGTGTCCTTCTGACACAACACATCTCTCAGTCTTTAGACATGCAGTATAATTAGAATGTGACCTCAGAAATTCTGGCTAAGAGAACCTGAGGTAAACAGAAATGTGATTATTAACAGCATTTCGTAGAGATATATATGTTGGGATTTGTTTTGGGGGTGTTTTATGTATCAAGTCAAAAGGTTACCATTGCTCGCTCATAGCTAGAACATTCGTGAAGTATGCTATCCTTAGAAATGTTTATAAGGTTGAATTTGAGCCAGGGTTGGGGTGAGGAAATATGCTCCAGGAGACACACCTTTGTAACTCAAAACTGTTTCCCCCCCTCAAATCGCCCAGTGGGTGGACTTTGTCTGGATTTAGTAAGAAAACAAATATTATAATGGAACTAAAGGCTGAAAAGGGAAGTTAATCTCCCTTTCTCCCCTGAAACATTCCTGGGTGTGTACACTTCGGCACAGAAAGTTTGGCATATTCCAAGGGCTGCCTAAACCCTCCCTGGCCTCAGAAGCAGATATTGAGAAGCATCTGGGTTATTTTGAGAAAATAATGTATCTTTTGTAATATTTATGCTGCCCTGGAAGCAACTGATGCTGAGAGGGGGGTTCTTTCCCAAAGCATTTGGACTGTCCAGAGGGTACTAAAGTTAATGGGAAATCCTTAATACCACTTTAGATAATTAGGCTAAGTGCTCTACAGAGACAAAGTGAGCATGTTTTCCTAAATTCATTGTTGGCTCAATGTTTCATTCTACAGGGAGTCACTATGAGCTGCTTACACACTAAACATAATCCTGTTATCCCATGGTATATAACACATTTTCAGCTGGTAAGATAGTACTTCACTTCAGTTGCATCTGAGTGATAGCCATCACCTTTCAAGAAAGCAGGAGGGCTAGATGCCTACTGGTCATGAATTTATGTGAAGACAATTATGGGCCCATAAGTCACAATCGGACCTCCATCCTATTTCCTTAGTCACATGGACTTTCCCCACTTATTTCCTGCAACAGTTGTGTAAAGAAAGGTGCACGAAAGGGCTTTTTAACCACAACATCACTTTTCCCTAGTAATTTCCCTAGCAAGAGAAATTTGGTCAGAAAATGGCAGCATCAGAGGTCAGCCTCACTGGGCACTGGGCCTGTGCCCCTGTAAGGGACTCTCTGCTGCCAATTCCTGGAGAACCCTGGTCCACATTCCTGTTGCTACCAGTTCATCTGTCCACTCTTAAGCAATGTGAAGAGTAAGGAAAAGGAGCAGTAACAACTGTATACCTTGTCCTTATGGATGAGCAAATCTGTCTATTTTCAGCCCATGGGCATTGTCCAGCTAAACAGTTCTGCTAGCACAAACATTTTGGGCTGTGCAGTGGAACTTCTCCTCCTCCTCCTCTCTCTATGTGTTCCACTGCCCAATCGCATGAACATGTTGTGGCTTTTCCTCCAACCCACCCTGCAGCTAACATATGCTAAGAGCCTTGCTACCATATTTTGGACCAAAGTCTAGACTTTATTTAAGGCCACCCAATGTAGAGCACATTACAGAAGAGGCAAATCTTTTCACTTTAGCATTGCATCTTTTTTATCCTCAAGAACCATACCTATCAGCAGAAGCCCTGCACAGGTGTGTGTCTGGCACTTTCACAGTTTTCTACAAATGCTGAAGACACACCTCTTTCCCCTGGACTTCCAACATTTCAGATGCATATTTCTAGAACCTACCCTATAATTGTGGTTGCAATTTATTTTAAACTGGGTTGTTGCTTTTTTTTTTTAAGTGTTTTAAATTGCTGTGGCCCACCCTGGAACTGGGATGCAGGTGGAGCTGTGGGTTAAACCACAGAGCCTAGGGCTTGCTGATCAGAAGGTCGGTGGTTCGAATTCCTTCAACGGGGTGAGCTCCCGTTGCTAGGTCCCAGCTCCTGCCAACCTAGCAGTTCGAAAGCACATCAAAGTGCAAGTAGATAAGGTAAACGGCATTTCCGTGTGCTGCTCTGGTTCACCAGAAGCGACTTCGTCATGCTGGCCACATGACCCGGAAGCTGTACGCCTGCTCTCTCAGCCAGTAACACGAGATGAGTGCCACAACCCCAGAGTCGGACACGACTGGACCTAATGGACAGGGGTCCCTTTACCTTTACCTTTACCCTGGAACTGTGGGGTGGTGGAAAGCAGGTCATCCATTCATCCATCATCACTATCACCTGCAGAGGGACAGAAAAGGTCACTGCCACTGACACATGGTGAGCTCCCACAACTCTGAAGTACAAATAAAAGGATCCAGGTTGCTTTTGCCACAGGCAGGTCTCCCAGTGAAGTGCCCCTTTCAAAGCCCCATGGGACATGCCTAATAACAGCTGTGAGTCTAAGCCACATCACCACAGCATTCTGAGGGCTATCCAGATACCAGGCCTGGGTGCCACCCAGAGGCATATCTAGGCTCCCTTGCAAGGAGCTGTATCAGTGCCCCCCCCTTGCACCCTTGGCAAGGAGATCTATTGGTGCCCTTCTCCACCCGCCTAGTCACTTGCACTATCGGCAAGGAGCTGCATCTGTACCTCCAAAGTCGAGAGATACCATAGACCAGAAACTCAAAACGTTTGCTTTTCATTGCCTTTCGTGCTTTGCCAGAGACTTCCTCCACAGCCGTTGGGGTCTGCTCTGCTCTGCCTCCCCACCTCCTCCTCCTCCATTGGTTCACCTGTCTGCCTACCTTCCTGCTTTTCTCTGCTCACTGCTTTTCCTTCTGCCTCCTCCCTCCCTCCCTTTTCCCTCTTTCTGCAACTCATGCCTGTTCTCGCCATCTTTCTTCTCTCTTAGCCCCACTCAGCACTCTGCCTGCACTTCTAGTAGCGCCGCCAGCTGACTGGGGAGGCAGCCCCGCAGGGCTGCTGTGAGAGCACACACCAGCAGCACACACCTTTGCCCGGCCACCCAGAGCAGCAGAGACGCAGCCCGCGGAGTACATGGGTAAGCAACCAGGCTATACGAGCCATTCCAAGTCAGAGTGGAGAGGTGAAATTTTTGTGCTCCCCTGGGTCTGCATCTTTGGTAAAGGCCAACCCAGCCAACCCCTAGGTGCCACCACTATTGCCGCAACCTTTCATCTTATTTATCCAATAGTAAACATCTTTCTTTAACTGACTCCAACAAGATGCCAGCAAGAGCATAGATGTTAAGGTGCTATAGGAAATGAAACCACAGGATTCAGAAAACATCTACCGGTAAGTACTGTACTCACAGGTTCTTTCTGAGCATGTGGGAGCAGCAATAATTTATATTAAAATGTCATGCAACCCAATCAAACCTGTTTTTGATTGCTTCAGAGATCTTTATTGTATACCAAGCCTGTTTCCCAGACTTAAGTTTGAAACTGCATGTTCTTTGGAGCATGCGTTTGCAGGACGACAGCTGCAAATGCAATTAGGGAACTACCAAACACAAAAAGCTAATACAGTGCCAGCAGCTTCTAGTATTAAGATATGCCAAGAGGAAATAATTTTTATTGCTTTTAGTGTTGGCCCCAAACAATGTATTTTCTGTAACATACAATATGAAGCATTTGTGTCACTTTATGAAACACCAGTGTCATACCAACATATATTAAAAAACCCTGAATGAACCACAGCACATGTACAAGACATGCATCTGCCACCCACAGGTTGTTTTTTTTTACATATTTGCTTCAAGCAATACTGATGTCTGCTGCAACAGAGATTTACACATGGCAAGCACAGTAGCACTGTTACCCCCAATGACCATACAGCCAAGGGGCCTCTCAAATGATCACCAGATAGGCAGCAAGAGGCAGCATGCAACTCAACCAGGGCTCCCTCAAACCTGGCAGGACCTCTGGAGACCTACATCTGGAGTGGCCCATCAAATGTGGAGCTACCTTAGGCAATATGCAGGAGGAAATAGTCAGGACAGAACAACATGGCAGTTAGAGTAAGAGTAAGAGGTACCTTGGGAACTGTAGGCACTAATTAGGTGCTAAATAGTAGTTGAAGAAATATCTGAATTGGGTTAATAAATTGCTAATCCCTGACCTAGGGTGCAGGCAGTGTGCCTCCAGCTCAGATAATCAGCTAAAAATCAAGCTAAAGGAATTACACTAAATCTACTCTAAGGAAAAGGTCATGTTTAGGTCAAATGAAACTAGTACATAGGAGCTAATCCTGACAGATGCTCTGCCATTTATTTATTTTCTAAATTAGAGCTTTATGGCAATATCCTTTTGGGTAGAGCGGAGTTATTTCTGCATCATGTCTTGGAAGAAATGAGAGAAGTGTGGCAGCAAAAAGATAAACAGCAACAAAAATGGATTTGACCTTTTTTGGCACTTGTAAAAGGTCCAAGTCTAACACATGCTTAGCAATGATTTTGTGCTGGTTTACGTTTTTTACTGAGACTGCTGGCTCCACTTCAAAATAAAAGGAATGTATTTATTAAGGGTACGTGTGCTATCATTACTTCAAGACTACCAGTGGAGATTTTTTTATAGAGCTGAGCCCTTTGCTTTCACTTACAGAGGTTACATAGGAATAGGCTATCCTCCATATCAGCCTGTTACTTTGGGAGGTAGAAAAAAACAAGTGTATTCATGTCAGTAAGAGGCTACAGACTCCTTGAAAGGAGGTCTGCTTGCCTGGAAAGACTTCATCCTCCTACAAGCAGCAAGGTACATCTGGAAATACAGTGGCGTTTTTACATTGCTCCCCCCCAAAAAAAAGCATCACCCCAAAAGAGGTCAAAAATTGGGTGCACTTTTTAAAAAATGTGCTTGCCAATGTAGATGTATAAATACAAATACAGTACAGAAATAATGGCTAGGTGTCTGTAATAATGACTGCAAAGTAAGGCCACCCTACCTAGAAACTTCCTTGCTGGTGGATTAGTCGCACCTACACTCTCAATCGAGGGACACGGGTGGCGCTGTGGGTTAAACCACAGAGCCTAGGGCTTGCTGATCAGAAGGTCGGCGGTTCGAATCCCCGTGACAGGGTGAGCTCCCGTTGCTTGATCCCAGCTCCTGCCAACCTAGCAGTTCGAAAGCACGAAGTGCAAGTAGATAAATAGGTACCGCTCCGGCGGGAAGGTAAACGGCGTTTCCGTGCACTGCTCTGGTTCGCCAGAAGCAGCTTAGTCATGCTGGCCACATGGACCCGGAAGCTGTACGCCGGCTCCCTCGGCCAGTAAAGCGAGATGAGCACCGCAACCCCAGAGTCATCCACGAATGGACCTAACGGTCAGGGGTCCCTTTACCTTTACCTTTTACACTCTCAATCACCAAAACCACTATCACCAATCCCTCCATCCACTCTCTACTAAGAATGTAGTGCAAAAACACCAGGAGACAATGAAGCCACTCCTTGACAGCACAATATATATCAAAATAAATTGCCACCCATCAGTCACAATCTGGCTTTCACCCATTGATGGGAAGACCTTCTACAACAGTGGGCTTACCATTTAACTTCATACCACTTCATACCCCCCTCCTGCAGACTTTCTTAGTAGTTTTGCCTGTTGCTAGCATTAATTCATTGGGTAAAGCAGTTTATAAAAGTATTGGTCATTTTGGCTTCGGTGACAATTACAGAGGATGCTTATATCTTCCCGAAGGATCTCCCCTGTTGGATAGTGATTAATTTACTGTATTTTGCCGAGTTTTCTGCCTTATGCGGTCCAATTAGAGTTCAAAAGGCAGATTGCATGCTTGTACTTTTAGCAGCAAAATGTTTAACAAGCAGTTTTGCTAAAGTCTTATCATGCATATCTGATAGCTTCTTCATTGGATTCTAACATTTGTTGTATCAATGATAGCTTGTCTAAAAAGAAAGCTGTCTTTGATGGCAACAGAAATGACACTGGAGAAATTTAGCCTGCCTATTTTAGACAGCAAATCCAAGGCAGATTCTCCATCATTCTAATCTTCATCATAATTAAAGTGTCCAGAGATTTATTTATTTTTAAAGAGACTGTCTGCCCACTGGCTTATGATCTAATAGATAAAATACAGCAGGCAAAAGTGAGAGATAATGGAGGAGGGAGAGCAAATTCAAGCATTATTTTTTTCATAGTTCTATGCATTTTCTAACTCAGTAATAGATATAATCTTATGGCTTTGGAGAATGAAGCTAATGACTCAAGTGGTGTGGTGGACACTGGGCATATGAATGCCTGAATACATATCACAACAACCATTCCATCTATTCAGAAAAGGTCCAGAAATATTTATATTGAAGAAAGATTTGAAATCAAAATAGAAGCATTTGTATAAATTGTCATTACTTTTTAAAAGATGTTTTTGTTTTTATTACTGTTTTATATTGTGTTTTTTTAATATATAACGGTAAGCTTTTAAAAACTGATTTTAATCTTTCATTTTTAATTGTTGTAACCTGCATTGGGACCTTAGGGTTAAGGGCAATTAATAAAACAACAACAACAAGTCTTGTTAGTGAGCTTTAATCAAATGATAGGTAAGTATTGAGAACTAAGTTGCAACCAAATTGCAATTTTTATTTTGAAATATTTTGAATGTGTACGTTGTCACAGATACTGAACCAATAGGCATTGATTTCATTTATATAGCACTTGTTTAGAGTGTGCAAAGTGCTTTCCATGCATTATCAAAGTAATCCTTACGACAACCATGTAAGGCAGGTCCAGGGCCACTAATGGTGGGATGTACAAGGGTACAAATGTACCAGGCCTCATGGTTTATGGTATTCATGGACAGGAGCAAGAGGGCCATAATGTCCGTTGAACTTCGGATATTACCGGTAAATCAGGCTCCACACAGGGAATGGGGATGCAGTGAGTTTATACAACTCTCTGGAGAGGCTTCAAACACAAGTCTGCGACAGGATTTCTCAATGTCTGAGGGAAGAAAAGGAGAGGAAAGTATAGAAGCTAAGTTGTGATGGTGCACAGTGAATTTTCTGTGCATGAATACAACCAGTCAGTATTATAACCCCCTTATTGCATTTGGGAGCTTGGAGTAGAGAAAATAGCAGCTTCCGCTATTTAATAAATTCATAGTTTATATGAGACTGAGCCAAGGATTCCCTTCTCACTCAGCCAGGTTTCTGATAAGCAAATATGCATTTTTCCACCAACAAATCTATAGTGTTGCAAACTAAATTAACCATAAAGCTGCATAAATAGCACGACAACAGCCGAATTGGAAACCTTGTTTAGGGTATAATTAACTACCTAGGAGGTTTTCCACTCTAAAAGGCGGAAATTTAATTGGTGAGCAAACCTCCGTTTGTGAATGCTGGCAAAGACAGGTGTAGTTAATGGGTCAAAAACAAGTGGCATTCCATAAAATGATTCTGCCAAGAGCCACAGGCTCTTTAATCTAGCCCTAGCACTACCCTAACTTGGCTTCCATGTTCTGGGTTTATTCATATAGATCTGGACGATCAATGATTATCCTCCTGTAAATCAGGCACATTTTTAGACCCAGCTATAACTCATGAAAGGCGCCTCTGAAATAAGAAGAACCAGACAGCTTTGTCCCACTTTTTCCTAGCAAGCGCCAAAAAGCAGCATCAGTACAGCAGAGAAGTCAGTTAAAAGGCAATTGTAAATGTACAGGTTTCAACTTTCTACGACTGCATCACAGACCTTCCCTCTCAGCTGCTTCTCATGCTATGTCCCCTCCATCTTTCAGCCCTTTGGCATGTAATTTATACTTTCACTTAATGATGGGTAATTTATACTGCCATTTATGTAACCTCTAAATTGAGCTAGAAAACTCTGCTCCCTTTGTTCTTTTTCCAAAGCTAGGCCATAATTATTGCTCCCAGCTCAGAAAAGTTCCCACTTTTGAGCAGGGGAAGCTGGCTTCTATCACTTTTCTGAGAGTTGTTTGGGTTTTGTTACCGGTAGAAGAAAAACAAATCACCATGGAGATAAATTTATCCCTATTCCTCATTTACTACTTCCCTCCATGCACCCTCTCACTCACAGAAGTGTTTGGCTCGGTTCTGTCATTTTGCACACACACAACCTTCCCAGGTCATTCCCTTAAGCAGCAGCTAATGTCTCCTTTAAATTAGTGAAGTGACCTTTCAAGAGGCCACTACTGCTGTGTTCTGACACTCACACATTGTAACTTGCCTTCTTATTTCTCCTGTCTCCCTCTCTTTCAAATTTTGTAATATTCAACCAGCAGGAATCCTCTTGGCTACAGAGAGGGTTACAGTAACCCATCTAGATTTTCTAGGACAGAAATCTGAAGTGATGATGACTGGGTATCTTGGAATCAGAAAAGCGAGTTTCATTAACTGATGACAAGAAACAAAGATCATGTGATGATTCCCCCCACTCCTTGTCATTCTCCTGTGGGGAATTTTTCTTTTGAAGGCTTCCCTCGAGCATATTTTACCAAGGTCTGAAGAAGACTAGATTTCAGATTATACCTCAGGGGGGAAAGAAGGCACTGTCGAGAAGGCATTGCCATAGAATGAAAAGAAAAAACCCATCAAATAGTCACTTACCCCAGACTTATTTAATTCTAGCTAGTAAGTAGCTTTGCTGACAGAATTATGTGGCTATCCCCCACCTTATTATAATTATGATTATTAATAACCTGCCCTTCACCCTAACGGCCCAGGGCAGGTCACAACCATTTTAAATACAGTGGAAGCTTGGGTGGCAAACGTGACCTGTGCGGGAGGCATGTTCGCAACCCGCAGCATTCGCAACCTGCAGCGCCGTGCCTGCGCGCAGTTTCGGCGCATGCGCAAAGCGCGATTTAGTGCTTCTGCGCGAGCGCTGGAACCTAGAAGTAACCCATTCCAGTACTTCCGGGTTCGGCGCGGTGCGCAACCCGAAATCACGCAACCTGAAGCGGCTGTAACCCGAGGTATGACTGTACATTAAAAACAATCGAAAGCAAATTACTATTACAAGAATAGGGTGGGTCCGAAAAATATCCAACTCATCAGGACTCAGCTATACAGCTGCAAACAAAACAATTTAAGTATCGGTATGTTGCAAAGTGCAATATACAAATGTGACACTAGATGGCGATGGTAAGCTATGGCAAATTCAATATATTTTTCAAAACATTTTTTGAAAAGGAATTTTCGCAGCGTTTTTCATATGTGTGTAGATTGCACCTCAATCGTTGGAGGCTATGTGAGAGCTGTATACTGAAAGTGCCAGATGCACCTCTGTGGGGAGGGAGTCCCATAATTTGGGGGGCTGCCACAGAGACTGCCCTCTTCCAAGCCACCACCATCCCCAAGCTTCTGAGGGCAGTGGAACTACCAAGAGGGGCCTGCTCTGCTAATCTGAACATCTGAGAGATGCTAGCCATTGCCACCGCTGCTTCCTGCATCTTCCCACATTCATACCTTTCCCTTTGAGCCACTTCAAAAAGAAAAAAAAACAGATGAAGAGGAGAGAGATAGTTACCTGTCAAGCTGGGGACTAGAGCAGACAAGCACCCTGTGTTACATGCAAATCAGAGTTAGAGCTGAGAGTTGCCAATATTTGTGGCATATTGTATGGTCCAGAAGCCAGTAAAAAAGAAAAGAAAGAAATACATTGCTGTGTCATATAATTATTTAAACTTTTAAATATGTTTGAAATAATTCTTCCTCATAATACTTTTTTTTTTAAGTGAAGGCAGAGAAATTGGCACAAAACTACCCTTGAAGCAGAGTTCCCTCTCCTGATGTCTCTCATTAAAATATAACGATAGGTCACAAAAGACAGACTACCTAGAATGCGCTTTCTGGCTGGGCCCTTCTTCTAAGGGCAGAACAAAACATTCTATTGCCAACCCCAAATTTTGCCAAGATAAAGGTTTATGCAGGAGTGAGAGGCACTTGCAGCAGGGCAGGACTGTCAGGTGAGATGAAGAATGAACCCTTCCCATGCCTGCCCACTCTCCCCTGCAAATGCTCCCACTCAGTTCTGGAGCCTAGCTTGCTGGGGGTGGGGAGACATAATAAAATTGTTTGGCATGCATTTGCAGGGATCTATCAGCAGGTGCTGATACACAGCCTGTCCAATCTGCCAGTTTCCTCCTTTCAGTATCCCCTGAACACATGCCCCCAACTGACCACTGAAGGGGAACCAGAGGCTCTCCTCATTAAAGTGTCTAGTTCTGCCTCTTTGTGGTCACTAAGCAGAGACATCTGGGTTTGTTTTTCTAAGCACAAACCCAAGATGGCTAAAATGCACAACACAGTTCTATTCTAAACACAGGCCAAGAAAATCTTCTCCATAAATAACCTGGTGTCTCTGTGGTTAGCAATTTTCATGTAAAATGGAGGTGCCTGGTTTATGAGGTTTGGCTGCAAAGGGTATATTTATATGGGAGGGAGGGGGTTTGCATCCCAATCCTCAAGGGCTTCTCAAGTGGAAACCTAATACATTATACACTGCAGATGGACTTCCGCCAGGCCCTTTCTCAGCAAGACCTCTTTAATTCCTCCTGCTCCCCCTTCTTTGGGCCACTCTCTGAAACTCCAATGGTAATTCACTATGGTGTAACTTTCACTTGGTCACTTGCAGAAGTTACCCTTTTAGAAGCAGAGGGAATACACCCATCCAATCATGTTGCATGATACCAACATTGAGCAATTAAACCGCATGACTTGCTCTTTCAACTGCAAACAGAATTAGAAGTCATCCTAAACTCACTGCCCCAATGTGATCCGATTGTCTTCTGGACAGGTTGTTCTAAATATGTCTCAATACAAACAAGATCAGAATAAGTCCTAAGTCATTTGCCTTTA
Source organism: Darevskia mixta (assembly GCA_034641385.1). Taxonomy (NCBI): domain Eukaryota; kingdom Metazoa; phylum Chordata; class Lepidosauria; order Squamata; family Lacertidae; genus Darevskia; species Darevskia mixta. The sequence goes on from JAWWNH010000001.1 coordinate 22,982,064, forward strand.
AAGCTGACTTACTGCTAAATGTTTCAGAAAGTTAACCATTAACAATAACGTTTTCCATGAAAGTATTGTGAAAACGTGTGGCTTGGTGTTTTGTTTTGGTTTTTTGTACATTTGCAGGGAGGGGTAGGTAGCATGTATTTTGTTTTTGAGTCTGGCTCGGTGATTTGTTTATTACGTAGCTGCAGCTAGCAGACCCAAAGGACAACCACTGTCAAGTCAAGCTCCTGCACAAACACGCCCCAACCCTTTATGTTTAAGATTCTCTAAACAAATAAGCCCCCTTCATGGATCACTGCCTTGCCGTGGCGAAGGGGCTAGAGAAGACTCCCTAGAAAAGACCCTGACGTTGGGAAAGATTGAGGGCACAAGGAGAAGGGGACGACAGAGGACGAGATGGTTGGACAGTGTTCTCGAAGCTACTAACATGAGTTTGGCCAAACTGCAAGAGGCAGTGAAGGATAGGCGTGCCTGGCGTGCTCTGGTCCATGGGGTCACGAAGAGTCGGACACGACTGAACGACTGAACAACAACAACAACAACAACAACAACAACAAACAAATAAGCACAGTTAAAGGTTATCTGTGAAGCCACTGGTTTATTTCTCAGAGTCTTTCTATTTAATATTTTTTTTCTTACGTTGTATTAAACATTTCCCAGTTCTATTAGCAGCTTTCTAGCTTCCAGTTTGCTGACCACAGATGGACTCAAACTGCACGCTTCCCAGGATATGGGATGGAGCCCTTCCATTTGTACCATGGCAGCTCTTTGGAATACTGACTTCATGGGCTCGAATTGTTTTTATGGGCTCCCCCTTGCCTCACTCCACCTGCTCCCCACTAGGGCTGGCCTCTGCCTTTTTGCTATCCTTCCCTGGATAGCTACCCGCTTCATGTCAGCACGCTTTCATCTCTCCATGGGCATCTGCCCTTGAGTGCTCTCATTAAGCATATCTGACCTCAGCCAGAAAAGAGCACCTCTAGTGCACGACACTGTAAGTCCTTTCTATTTCAGGAAGCAAATCCACATTCCGAGTCCTCTATTTTAACCCATTTGATGCTGCCTTTCATCTTTCACACCAGGCTCATTTTGCGAATTTGAATTGGGAAGGGGGGAATTAAGGTCTGGGGTTTACAGAGACAATGAATGGATCAACCACGTATTCATTTTGCCATAGGCACCGACTCAGCCCACACATTGTTCACTTGCATTTGGTTGGGGACGAGGCGCATCCAAAGTTATCTGAATGCCCATTTACATGGTATTCTTCTTGGCTCATACTGAAGGTGCACACCTGGCAGTTTCAGCATGGCGCTGCAAATATATTGGCTTTTTGTTGCCCATCACAGCAACTGAGCTCCCATCATAGGAGCCAACTCCGAGGGACCAAGGTCCCTTCAGACCCCAATAAAATATTTGAGGGGGCCATCTCCCAGTCTGAAGTTCATGGGCATTACCATTCAAACAGTGTGCCATGTCTTGTGATCAATTACACAGGGCAGGGCTTACCTGACACACACACACACACACACACACACACACACACTTTATTCAATTTGGCACCCCTGGCTACCACGCAGGGTAGTGGCAACATGCTGTCAGCTTGAGCAAGTGGCCGGGAGGGACGTTTTAAAAGGAATTCCTGGAGCAGCCATCAGTTATTCACATTATTCCTTTGCACTGAGCATTCACAGACAATGCAAGAGCCAGAAACACAACGGGAGCCTGTTTTACATATTTACTTACACATCCAACTTCAGTTACCCTCAGAGGAATTAAGGAAGCTTACAAGGCAACAGCATTTTCACAAGGTTATTGGCTGAGACCATCAAAACACTGCTCCTCAAAGTCAAAATGAAGTCCCCCCACCCCTTCTTCTTTTTCCCCCAAGTGGATTTGTTTTCTGGCTTTCTATATCCCAGAAGCTTGTAACATTTTCCTTTGGCAGAGCAGCAGATACTTCCACCACCCGTCAGACATCTGTGCACAAAACAGACACAACACCGCCACTGACATTGTGCTAATTTTTTTAAATAACTCAAACCTATTTTTGAAAACGGCAACATCTGAATGGTTTTGCGGTAATTAGTGAAGACTTTTTTTCAAATGTGTGAAATGGCAAGGCTCTTGTGAGCTTAGGGATTTCATTGTTTTTTCCTTTTATTTATTTTTTCAGCACACGAAATATTCTGCCTCAACAGCTGGCTTTGCCCAGCAAAGATGCCAACAGATGTTAGAAACCAAGTGTTCTGCCATTTGCGAGCATTCTGTTGAGCCAGATATGCTGGGAAAGCTCCATTCCGTTCATAAGACCCAGGTTGTACATTTCTGCTTAATGTGCTGCTGATGAGAACGCAGTTAGACCAGAAGGGAGATGAGATCTAAACAGCTGCTAGTCATTGGCATCCCAGGGCACATTAAGGAACCCCTCCAACGACTTATTGCCCTCTTAAAAGTCAAAGTCAGGTGCCATTTGTTATCATTCCCCCTTTTAGATTAACCAGCATTTCTCGCAGAGGTCTTGCTATTCCCAACATCCAAGAGATCCCCAGCGCTTTCACTTTGAACTGCATCACCAGCAATCATTCTCCAGAGACAGAGAAAGAAGTGGGGAAATTCAAATAGGATAAGGCTGTGTTTTCAAAAGCTATCAAGGAAGGCTTCTCTCCCATCCATCTTTCCTAGACATTGCAATTTGGTGATCTAGGTCCCCTGTTGCCTGTTAAAACTATGCCCGTTGTCTTTCCGCAGAAAGCCAAACTGCTGTGGAGCACAGCAGTTTTTGTTACTATTGGGTTTACATACCTTTTACGTTTGACTGCTAAACATCACCTTTTCCCCATCAGGCACAACAGTGTGCCATTGTTCAATATTAAAGCATCTCTGCATAAGAATGTAAGGATACAGCACCCTGTTTCACAAAGTACCGGTACATACCCAGATGCCTCTAGGAAGCCCATAAGCAGGACATGAAGGCAAGAGACCACTTCTGCTGTTGTTCCTGAGCAACTGGCGCCCCGGGTGCCATACTGCCCTCTGCTTAGCTATCATGATAAACATACCATCCATGAATTTACCCTATCCCTTTTTTCAACCATCTAAACTAGAGGCCACCACCACATCTTTTGTCAGCAAATTATTTAAGTTAATTATGAATTGTGCATGAAGAAGTACTCTCCTTTCAGTGGCAGACTCTGGGCTTTGAAATTTTAGTGCAATGCCAAAATTTGGCACATGCACACCACCTCTCACCTTAGATTCTAAGTCACTGTTGTGTCGCCTCCTGCAGCGCCCTCTCAGCTTGGAGCCCAGTACGGGCGAACCGGCTGTGCTCCCCTAAGTCCACCTCTACTCCCTTGTCCTCAATTTATCTTTTTTGGGGGGGAGAGGGGAGTGAAAAGCAAGGTTATGCATACGATGTGATTCTGTGCAAGCAAGTTGTGTGCACAACTCAACATTTTGAAAAAGTTCACCATTTGATGTAGCTTTTCAGTCTAAATAAATGCGTAGATTAAGCCTGGAAATAGGTAGGTCTGGTGAGATGTCAAGAGCCAGAAAGAGGAATGGGCAAGAGGAATGTTTCCAGATAAGGGGGAGCCAATGTGGTGCCCTCCAGATGTTGTTGGACTCCAGCTGTCATCAGCATGGTCAATGGTAATGGATGATGTGATTTGCAGTCAAACAACATTTAGAGGGACCCATGTTGGTTAGCCATGGTTTAAATGATAGAACTGTCATGCTCTAAAAAGTCCTTTGTCCAACAACCCATGTGTTGCAGAATTAGAATAAAACACACAAAATAAGCACATATATGCAAATCTGCCTAATTTGCATACCTCATATGGGTTGCTGGATTCATTTGTTCTTGGCACAGAATTTGGATTAGCCTGAGGAATAATCCTACTCCAACACTTCTAAAGGATGAACACCAAGACAAGCTAAAGTATCATCATACCATATATCCTGATTAAGAACCAAAATGCCTGGGTAAACAGGATCATTTTTGACTGGCACCTAAAAGCTGATAATGATGGTGCCAGGACCATCGTTGATGAGAACGATGGTGTCAGAAACTGGGGGAGCCCCTGCTGAAAAGGCCTATTATTGTGTTGTCACCCTCCGCACCTCCCTCAGAGAGGGCACAGATGACAAATGTAGGGTCCATATAGGTTCGTGTAGGGAATGGCAAGGTACTGGGGTCCTGAACCACATAAGGCTTTGTAAGTCAAAGCCAGCACTTCAAATTGAAACTATTGACAGCCAATGCAGTCATGCCATGTACCGGTACATTATATGTTCAAGACCCCCTATTTCCAGTCAATAATCTGGACGCTGAATTCTGCACTAGCTACAGAATTGCACTAGCAATGGTGCTCATGTCCAAGAAAACATCACTTCCAGGTTTACATCTACTAAAGAGATAAGGGAAGTATTTAATAATCTGGAGATTACATGAAAATAAATATATATATGAATATCCTTAAACACACACACACACACACACACACACAGGCAGCAGCTGTTGGACAACTTGAGCAACTTATTTCCTAAACCCACATCTCTCTGAGCATGAACGATACCATAATGCCCCAAACTGACTTCTATCTTAAATGAGACACAGATTGCATTTCCCTTTATGCATACCAAATTCACAGGCACTAAGCACAAATTAAGAAGAAATCTTGGTGGCTCATCTCTTTTGTTTTTGTATATAAATAGCCTGGTTCTGTTATGGGAAAGTCACCCTCTGAAGGGAATATTTCAGATATTTGTTAATAAATTAGTTAAGCATGCAAGAAAGAAACAACCCTGTTCCATGATACCTTGTGGGTTTGCATTAATGATGTGCATCAAGAAAGATGCATATATATGATTTGTCATCTCACTGGGGTACATAATCCACATTCTGTCAATCATCTATGAAGTCCAAGAAGAAACCACTGTTAATAATTCACAAAATTTCATTCCAAGGGAGAGCTAGCAACAAAAACGACCCACAAACCTTTTCCAAAATCCATTTACTTTAGTGGGAAGACTATGATTGACATCAGTGGACTTATGAGTCACTTCACAAGGAGGAGAAAAGCAACCTCCAGTGATAATGAAAATGAATAAATTTAGACAAGTGACATGGGAAAGAAAATGGGCCTTATGTGGCAAGGCTGACAACTGTCTTGCAAATCCACACCTTCACCTTCTCTATCTCCAATATGCATTCTTCATCCACATTCTCAACAGAACCAATTCAAGTGCCATCCTTTCTGAAGGCTGCTATAAATAACACATCAGGAACTGAATGGTCGGTGCCTACATATATAGATATGCTATAGAGGGATGTTTCCTATTAAAACAGGGTTGGAGATCTAGTAAACATTTAACCCTCTGTCCTCAAATGACTTACTCTAGAGAAGAACTGGCTTTAGTTAATGATTCAGAATGTGCGGCTTGGAGATGGCAGCCTGAGGCTAAACAAGCAAGCAAGCAAACAAACAAACAAACCCAAGCTTACCTTGGGCTCTCATTACCACACAGCTTCTTCTTTCTAAATTGGTCCATGTAAAAATAAAAGGGACAACTATATGCTATGATAAACATGGGCTGATGCTGAAAATGGCATGCGTTCATCACATTCTCCCTCATGGCAAAAAACCTTCTCTCAGGCCTGGATTGAAGGTGTGAGGGGCCTAAGACTAATATGTGACATATGGTCAAGAAACAAACGTGTTACTCAATTATCCAAAATTAACAAAAGTAATTCAAAACAAATAATAAATATTCAAACAGAAATAATCAACTACAGTGATTTCTCCAAACTATCATTGTACACTGTCGGCGGGAGCATCACCTGGACAGAGTTTTGTTTAGGGGACACTAACCAGATGAGGGGGAAAGGGACTTTTGCTGATATTCTCTAACAGCCTCTAGTGCAACCTCCCACACTGTTCTGGAGGGTTGCGGTTGCCTCCCTACTCCCCATGCTGCACCACTGGGCTGCCTCTCCTGAGTGAAAGAAGCATTTACATCAACACAAAGAATGGCATATAAGCCAAATGGTAAAGGTAAAAGGTAAAGGACCCCTGGACAGTTAAGTCCAGTCAAAGGCAACTATGGGGTTGCAGTGCTCATCTTGCTTTCAGGCCAATGGAGCTGGCATTTGTCCAAAGACAGCTTTCTGGGTCATGTGACCAGCATGACTAAACCACTTCTGGTGCAACAGAACACCGTGACGGAAACCAGAGTGCATGGAAATGCCATTTACCTTCCCGCTGCAGTGGTACCTATTTATCTACTTGCACTGGTGTGCTTTCGAACTGCTAGGTTGGCGGGAGCTGGGACCGAACAACGGGAGCTCACCCCGTCACGGGGATTCAAACCGTCGACCTTCTGATCGGCAAGCCCGAGAGGCTCAGTGGTTTAGACCACAGCGCCACCCACGTTACCTTTAGCCAAATGATTACATAATGAAAGGCTAGAAAAGGAGAGGAAGAGGAGGATGAGAGTTAAATAAACAGTGGAAGTAAAAACACACACAAATAAACAAGAAAATGGGGGGAGGGAGAGCTTTTGAATTAAAATGCAAGCTTTTTTTTTCATGCAAACATGAGACATCTTCCATTTCAGGGACAAAACAGTAAAGGCCCAGGAGAACATGAACAAGGAAGAGACTGACTGTGATGGATGGAGCAGGGTGAGATTGAATAGTAATGCCGTGTTGGTGCATTTGAATTTCAAGAGACCCAGTCGAAAAGTGCACATCCAGTTCCGCATAACAAGTTCCTTCCAAAGGCAAACCCCAAGATATTTGAGATGTAAAGCAGAGGACACAGGGCTGGTGAATGTGTCCATCAATTGTAACCTAGAGAAAGGGTTGCTCTGGAGCTGTCTATTAAGGATGGCAGGAACAGACTGAGACCAGCTTGAAAGTGACCTATTCTCTTGCCCCACTGTATGCTTTGCATTTCAGTCTCGAGATGATTTACTCCTCAGCTGGTCACTTCTTTTAAAAGAATGGAATTGGCCTAAACATGAGGCTGCCTGGAAGCAAAGGCTTGTCTACTGGAATCCAGGAATGCCTCTACAGAAATCTGTAAGGTGAAGCCAAGAGATGTGCCACCTTGAAAGCAGGAGCAATTGCTAGGTAATTAAAAAGACTTGGGGTGCAACATTTGAATATGCCGATTCATATTTTTATATATGCAAATTTAGGCTTATTTCAGAGGGGGGAGGGGGAATCCAAGCTTTGGCTGTTGCTGTCCATGCTTTCTCTGAGCTATGAGGTGCCAACAGGATTTTCTGGATCCAGTATATGGAGTGGGCTGTCTGCCCAACCTGCAGTCTATTCACAAGAATTGCTGGTGTAAATATCAAAAATAAAACAAGTATTGTCTAGCATGACTCCACTCCCTCTTTCTCTCTCCCTCAACCCTCTTGCTCTTTTGGACCTTTTGGAAGAGGGAGTTGGAAATTAGCCCAACCACTGCTACAAAAGCTTCCCACTGGAAAAAAGCTAGAGGCACAATTTGAGACTGCTCAAGAGTTCAACAACGCGCATGTCCAAGCCACAGTGCCAACCCGTTCAAATTTGGTGTAAATGCACCTGAGTAGTCACCACCAGGCACTGCTTGGGGATATAAACACACAGATGAGCTTTGAACTCTGTGGGAGCATCAGTGATGGAGCAAAGAAATATGACCCAAACCACTGTTGACAGAACTCCAGAACATCAGAAAATCAGATACATATGTCTTAGGCATTTTATTTTACATCAGATCCCTGCAGTTGTCAGGAAATATGAACTGAATAAATTTGCTGTACCCAAACCTCCCGTGGGGTTGGTACCATCAATGTTTTATTAGGATCTAAAAAGTTATGATAAACAAAACTTGAAAAAAAACCAAGTCTTTCAGTTTTGAATCATGGCAATGAAAAGGCAGGAGAAAAATAAAGGTGAGAAGTGCAAAAGAACAGGGTTTTAAAAAGCTATCTCTGTAAACAGTTGCAAGGCTAGGGTTAACCCTTTCCCCTCATGCCATTTCCCTCCATTAAAACCACATACTGCGAAGCTGCTATTTGCTGCATGGTGGGAAACATACAAGGAGACTTAGAAGGAGATAAGGAAAAAAATCTATATCCCAGACAAGACACTACAGCTGAACAAAACCATCTGTGAAAGGCAACATTATTACACTGACTCAAAGAGTATTTAATTGAGCAGCCCAGTAAAGCAAGAAGAATAATCCATATCAAATTATCCTGCAATGCTCCATTTCACAGAGAATAGAGAATGTGCATTTTTGTATTTTGACCAAAAAAAATACAATCGCGGGGATTCGAACCGCCGACCTTCCGATTGGAAAGGCCTAGGCTCAGTGGTTTAGACCACAGCACCACATCTTCTGACTCAAAACTAATTCCAAACAAGTAATGACTTCCAAGCCTACTGTGCAAAAAGAGCATTCTGAAAGGAATCAAATGGAGCTAAACTTCGAGCCAACTAGAATTTACATAATACAAGGTAACAAACATGTTCTTGGGGGAAATCTATTTTGGTAGCAGGCTGCCATCCATTGTTTATCTACTCAGCTTGATGCATCTATAAAGGAAAGCGAAAATGTTGTCAAACTGACCTGGACAGTGAACTATGCATTGTTAGTCTACAAAACATAGGTTTGATGTATATTTCTTATATACATGTAAGAAACTCAACTTTTGCCACAGAATTGCTTTGAAGTTACACTAATGTAAAAAAAAAAAAGACTGATGACAGACATGAGAAGTTTATGAAATTATGCATCAATTGGGAAGAAATTTAGAAAGAACAACATTTTTTTAAAAGAACCAAACACTATTAAATAAGTAAGAATTTTAAAGGAATGTGTTGGTACAAAAGGGCAACCTCTTTCTTCTCTTTCTGCTCAGTATTTACTGTCTCTGCTGTACAAAATGGAAGGACACAGTAGGGTCTTTGTTCAAACACAAATGAAAAATGGATTTTTGTTTGATCAATATAATAATAATAATTTTATTATTTTTACCCCGCCCATCTGGCCGAGTTTCCCCCGCCACTCTGGGCGGCTTCCAGTCAAATATTAAAACAATACAGCATTAAATATTAAAAACTTCCCTAAACAGGGCTGCCTTCAGATGTCTTTTAAAAATAGGATAGCTGCTTATTTCCTTGACATCCGCTGGAAGGGCGTTCCACAGGGAGGGCGCCACTACCGAGAAGGCCCTCTGCCTGGTTCCCTGTAACCTCACTTCTCGCAATGAGGGAACCGCCAGAAGGCCCCCGGCGCTGGATCTCAGTGTCCGGGCTGAACGATGGGGGTGGAGACGCTCCTTCAGGTATACAGGACCGAGGCCGTTTAGGGCTTTAAAGGTCAGCACCAACACTTTGAATTGTGCTCGGAAACGTACTGGGAGCCAATGTAGTTCTCTCAGGACCGGTGTTATGTGGTCCCAGCGGCCACTCCCAGTCACCAGTCTAGCTGCCGCATTCTGGATTAATTGCAGTTTCTGGGTCACCTTCAAAGGTAGCCCCACGTAGAGCGCATTGCAGTAGTCCAAGCGGGAGATAACCAGAGCATGCACCACTCTGGAGAGACAGTCCGCGGGCAGGTAGGGTCTCAGCCTGCGTACCAGATGGAGCTGGTAGACAGCTGTCCTGGACACAGAATTAATCTGCGCCTCCATGGACAGCTGTGAGTCCAAAATGACTCCCAGGCTGCACACCTGGTCCTTCAGGGGCACAGTAACCCCATTCAGGGCCAGGGAGTCCCCCACACCCGCCCGCACCCTGTCCCCCAAAAACAGTACTTCTGTCTTGTCAGGATTCAACCTCAATCTGTTAGCCGCCATCCATCCTCCAACCGCCTCCAGGCACTCACACAGGACCTTCACCGCCTTCACTGGTTCTGATTTGAAAGAGAGGTAGAGCTGGGTGTCATCTGCATACTGATGAACACCCAGTCCAAACCCCCTGATGATCTCTCCCAGCGGCTGCATATAGATGTTAAAAAGCATGGGGGAGAGGACGGAACCCTGAGGCACCCCGCAAGTGAGAGCCCAGGGGTCCGAACACTCATCCCCCACCACCACTTTCTGGACACGGCCCAGGAGGAAGGAGCGGAACCACTGTATAACAGTGCCCCCAGCTCCCAGTCCCTCTAGACGGTCCAGAAGGATGTTATGGTCGATGGTATCAAAGGCCGCTGAGAGATCCAGCAGAACTAGGAAACAGCTCTCACCTTTGTCCCTAGCCCGCCGGAGATCATCAACCAGCGCGACCAAGGCAGTTTCAGTCCCATGATGAGGCCTGAACCCTGACTGGAAGGGATCCAAATGGTCCGCATCCTCCAGGCGTGCTTGGAGTTGTTCAGCAACCACCCGCTCAATCACCTTGCCCAAGAATGGTAGATTTGAGACTGGACGATAGTTGGCCATAATGGCCGGGTCTAAAGATGTTTTTTTAAGAAGCGGTTTAATGACCGCCTCTTTCAGCAGGTCTGGGAATACTCCCTCGCCAAGGGAAGCATTCACCACCCTGCGAAGCCCATCGCCCAGCCCTTCCTGGCTCGATTTTATTAGCCAGGATGGGCAAGGATCAAGAAGACAGGTGGTCGGTTTCACTCGTCCAAGCAGCCTGTCCACATCCTCGGAAGTAACAGATTGGAATTGATCCCATGAAACATGACTAGACAGGGCTCTAGCACTCTCCCGCCCTGGCCCTGCTCCCACGGTGGAGTCTACCTCCTTCCGAATCTGAGCGACTTTATCTGCAAAAAACTTTGCAAAAGCATTGCAGGAGATCTTGGGGTCCCTACCAGACCCCGATGACGGAGGTGATTCTGCTAAATTGCGAACCACCTGAAAGAGTCTCCTGCTGCTGTTTTCTGCAGATGCAATGGAAACGGTGAAGAAGGTCCTCTTCGCCGTCGCCATTGCCACTTGGTAGGCTCGAAGTTGAGCTCTAGCCCGTGTCCGGTCTGATTCAGAATGAGTTTTCCGCCACCAGCGCTCTAGCCGTCTCAGCGACTGTTTCATCACCCTCAGCTCCGGGGAAAACCACGGGGCTGTCCGGGCTCCATGCAATCGGAGAGGGCGCTTCGGAGCCAGACAGTCAATTGCCCTGGTTAACTCCACATTCCAGCGGGCCACCAGGGAATCGGCTGAAAGGCCATCAACATGGGATAAAACATCCCCTACCACTCTCTGGAAGCCAATTGGATCCATTAAGTGGCAGGGGCAGACCATCCGAATTGGTCCCACCTCCCGGCAGAGGGGAAGGGTCGCGGAGAAGTCCAGTTGCACCAGGAAGTGATCTGACCATGGCACTTCTTTTGTTTCGCTTTTACTTAGTGTCAGATCACCAACATCCATAGAGGTGAATACCAGGTCCAAGGCATGTCCACGGCTATGAGTTGGGCCAGACTTATTCAGGGACAGCCCCATGGAGGCCATGCTTTCCACGAAGTCCCGAGCGGCCCCTTGTAAGGTCGTGTCGGCATGGATGTTAAAATCCCCTAGGACAACCAAACTAGGTGTCTCGAGGAGAACATCCGCCACGACCTGAAGCAGCTCGGGCAGGGAATCCTTGGTGCAGCGGGGAGGTCGGTACGCCAAAAGGAATCCTGTACTGTCCCTATTGCCCAACTTCCAGAACATGCACTCAGAAAACTGGGTCTTCCCAATAGGACGCCTGGTGCAAACTAATGACTTCCTAAAAATCACTGCAACCCCCCCCCTCCCCGCCCAGATGGCCTGGGTTGCTGTGCGTAAGAGAAACCTGGTGGACAAGCAGCGGCAAGGACAGGCCCATCTGCCTCATCCAACCAAGTCTCTGTTACACATGCCAGGTCAAATCCTCCATCCACAATCAGGTCGTGGATGGCAGTTGTTTTTTTTCATCATTGACCTGGCATTACACAGCAACACTTTCAGGTCATGTGGGTATCCCTTGCTGATTCCAGTATCCTTCCGGCCAGGACCAGACCCGGAGGCAGGGATAGTCTTCAAACAACGACTAAACCTGCCTCCTCGGGAATGACATGGTCTGGTCTTAACGTGACTCCTCCTCCTGCCCGTGATCACTGAGATCGCGTGTCCCAATACATCCCCCCCTGTGGAACCTGCCCCAGCCATTCTGTTGGCTGAGGCCCCCTCCCAAGCAGCCCTGACCCTTTCCCCTTAAAAAGCGAAATACAAACTATATAATAACTTAACAAAATAATAAAAATAAAAACGAAGCAAAAAACAATTATGCTAAAATTAAACTACTCCCCGCCCCAAATAAACATTTATCCCACCCCAACAGAAAATAAAATAAAATATAATATCATAAAAACCACCATTCAAGGTGGAACAAATTAAGAACATTTAAAACATTTAATCAAGAGACTATGGATGCTTGTTCTATAGATCACTGACATATCTAGTAGTGCGACCAGGAGGCATATTTATTTCCAGTTTCTCATCTACTATATTACCAAAGGGAACTGAACATACATTAATGCTGAGTTTCTCAGCTATTGTTGGACTACAACTCCCAACATCCCTGACACACTGGTCCTGCTAGTTAGGGGTGATGGGAGTTGTAGTCCAAGAAGCGCTGGTGACCCAAGTGTGGGAAACACAGCACAAATGATACCTGATTGCTCTGGCCTGCAGACAGACTGCCAAGTCATTCTCCAGAATTGTGCACTTAGTTTCTTGCCAGGAGAGTAATCGGTCAATGTTGATACTGGATGAATCATCAGATAGTAAGATTACTTAGGGATATTCCTTGAGTAGAAATGGAAATGCCCACCACACAGGGATGCAACTGTTTTACTTCTGAACAGAATAACCCCATCTTGACCATACTTGGAGATGCCAGGAATTGAGCCAGGGATCTTCTCCATGCAAAGCAGTTGCTCTAACAACTAAGCTATGGGCCTTCCATATGACTGGATGGTGGGAGGGACACAGACACACACACACACACACACACACACACACACACACACACACGTGTGTGTCTTGGGAGGGGGCACATTACCAACCAATCCATGTGTCAAATGATCCATCTTGTGGGGCCATAGGATCCCCATGCCAACCGTGGCATAATCATCTGAAGACAGTTAATGTCACTTGTCTATGTTTATTTCATTTCCCTCTTTATGTTTGTACCTCACTTTTCGTTGCAATAGACAGCCGGTCAAAAGGCACCTGACAATTACAAAAAAAGGAAACAAAAAAAGAAATAATGCCAAAACCCAACAAAACTATCTATTAATTAAAAATGCTGAAATAAGCTATCAATCATATTTAATTGTAATGCCTAAGAAAAACATTAATATGCATTTAATAATAATCAGCGTCAGCATCACATTCCTACATTGCAAACATTTCAATGAATAACAAGAAGATAATAAAACATGTGGCACATACCGTACTTTAGTCAAGACTATACAGACTATACAGCACCCATTATATGCAAATATTGGGAAACAGCATTGAAGCAAATAAAGCAAAGCCAGCAAGGGTACACTCAGAGCTGGCCACAATGCTTAGTCCACAAAGGCAATCTCATATAAACACTCTTATCATGCCATGTCTGCAGCATAACATGAGCATTTGATACATGACATGAATATAAAAAGCAGTTATTTCAGAGCGATAGTCGTGGATGGAATCAGTTTTTGCATTTAACTTATCTTATTTTGATCTTGTTTAAGAATCACTTCCTACTGAATGTTTCGAAGCGATTTCACAGTTAAAAACAATGAAAAGATAGAATTCTCTCTGAAAAAAACAACAATGAAAAGCAATTTCACATGCAGAAACAGTTTCAAATCCACTATCAAGACAGAGCAGGATAAAGATCTCCACTTAAAAGGCTTGTTGAAGAAAGGAAGGTCAATACGCACCATAAAGGCAACAGAGATGGCCCCACTATTGAGTGTCACATACCTGCCACTGGGGTCAGGAACAGGAAATCATAAGTACACCAAGTAATCATGGCAATTAGTTCTACGTTCTAGGACTAATGCCACAATGCTTACAGGATGGCTCAAGGTTGCCGTTAAGTATTGGAGCAAGAGACCCATAGTCTGGCTATTGGGAGGGGGGGTCCCATGGCTTTCTATCAGTCTGGTGTTTCCTGAGGTTTTCTCTATTTTCAGGGATGATAGGGTTTTCTCTTTTGTTAGGAGGATGCTGTTCTGTCCCATAGGTCCAAATACAGGCCAAGTGATGGACTGACTGATGCTACAGAAGATCTAGTCACAGAGATTCCTAAGAAAGGTGTGCAAAACATTGGAGTGACCAGTTCTAGTGTTTTATTATATGTCCAGCCTGGTAAACCCCTTCCTTTCCCTTCCTCCCACTCGTGTACTCCCGTTCAGTAGTTTAGGCAGCAGTGTGCTTCCTTTTGTCTGCCCACTTTAGTCCCAAAGCAAGGAGCTGCTTCCCCATCCTTGATACAGCTTACCTGATATACTGTTCCTTGCCATTGTTGTTGGCATTCCTCTGTCTCAAGAGATAATGGGAATGCACCTCTGGGGGTGAAGTCAGGCTGCTGCATTAGCAGCACCAAAGTTACCTCGCTGGGACAGAAGCCTAGGCAGTGTGTATAGAGGTCCTGGGCTGCTCAGACGACAAGCCCCCACTCTCGGCTTTGTTGATGTGGTCCAAAGTTAAGCAGAGCAATACATCTGGCACCAACTTGGCTGCAGGAGTTGCTGGAATTCTTTGCCATACTCAGTGTTAAACAGCTTACCACACCAGCCACCTGGTACCATACAGGAGAGGGTGATAGCCACCAACTTGAATGGCTTTACAAGATGGTTAGACAAATTTGTGGAGATTACACTATCAGTGGCTACTAGCTACAGTGGATATGTTTTACTTCCACGGTTGGAGGCGTATGCTTCTGAATGCGGAGAGAGTGCTCTTTGCTCAGGTCTCCCTCCCTTTGGGGCTCCTCATAGGCATAGGATGTTGGACTAGATGAGCCTTTGGCCTGATCCAGCAGGGCTCTTATATTCTTACATTAAAACTTTTTTTATAAAAAACCAAAAACAAAACTTAACTAGTAAACATGAATCTACACAGAAATAAGTCTCATTAAACTCAATGGAATTTACTCTAGGAACATGAACATAGAATTGTATCCTACATAAAAGGTTTAAAGAAATGCAATGTGCAGAAAGCAACCAAATACTGTGTGAGACTATTGCTCCATCTAGCTTAGCGTCATCCACACTGATTGACAGTGGCTCTCTAGGGTTTCAGACATGGGAGATTCCTAGTCCCAGCCGTACCTGGAAACACCAGACTTTCTGCATGTAAAGCAGATGCTCTTAACACCAAGCTGCAGTCTGCCCCCATTGCCAAACAACAGAACGCATTCTGCGCACCTTGTTGTACCTCTGCACATCATTTGCTTAACTTGGCAAAGGGATTCAAATAAATTTGACTCTTGTTGCCATGTGACAGGAGGAAATATGAATTGGCTCCAGTTGCTGATATGACACAGGACTAAGCATCACATTGTTCGTAAAGAACTTATTCAAGTGCACTCTTCCTCCAGCCCCTGAAAATAGCGCCTTACAGGCAAAAACAAACTTCTGTGTGTATGATGAATGTTCCTGTAGAGAGATGGCAGAGTTTTGGCAGTCATATTGCTTACCATTGGTAACAGAACAAAGGAAGGCATACCTCCTCTCATCTGAAGTGCTGGCTAAGCAAAGGAATGTTGTTGTGTATGGTCCACAATGAGAAATTGCTTGGATAGAGCTATCCAGCGAATTCAGATGAAAAAATCAACTGATATTTTTTTACCTCCTCTGAAAAGCATTGTGTGGAATGCACAAGCATGCAGCCCTTGAAACAGGTGGAGCAAATGAGTGCTTGTCCACATCTGAGCATTATTTAGCTGTTAATCCACTTTCCCCCATTCGAATTAGACCAGAGCAGTCCACAGCCACATGTATTTGAATCTGTATAGGAGAAGCAACTTCAGCCTTTTCTGTTCATACCAACAGACATTCCGTTTTGTTTTTATTTTGTGTTGATTCTATCATGCTGATTAAGTACCGACAAAGCATGCATGCAGAGGAGTGTTGTTAAACTCAGGGTGCCGACTTGTGGGGGACACGTAAGCCCAGCCCCCTCAAATCTTTTATTGGAGGGTGGGAGGGACCAAAGGGAGCTCAGACCCTCCTATGTTTGTGGTCATCCCATAGGGATCTGGTTGGCCACTATGAGAACTGGATGTTGGACTATATCGACCTTTGGTCTTCCTTTCTTCTTATATTTATGTTCTTGCAGCCTCTATAGTAGTGGGGAGGATAGGGAAGGGAAGATAGCAATAGATAAAGCACCTCTTTCCACACCTCAGTGACAAGGTGCTTTCCAACTACAGCCTCTGCTGGCATGTATCACAGAATTAATGAGCCCAATGAAAACTTGAGTGCTCAGACAAGATCCATTCAATACCCAAAATTCTCTTACAAGGAAAAACATGTAAGAAAGCACCTGAGGATTTCACTGAATAGGGACCCTCTACCCCAATTCCCCATTAATCAGGAGAAAAGTGGAGAAATGGGAGATTGTCAGGGTCAGAAATCAGGAACATGCATACTGCTGTCCCACATGATGAGTCGCATTAGGGCTAAAGACTACAGTGTTCCTAGTCAATGAAATGCTCCTAGGGTCTAGAGGTCTACAGTGACTCCACTCATCCAGGCTCGCTTTTAACAATAGTATCCACTTTGTATGGTTGTTGCCTCTCTATGGCCCGGCACTGACACTATAAAGCCCTCTGAATGAGAAGGTTAAATGGCCAAATGCTCTTCCATTCTCTCTCACACCATCAAAAAGACTGTGATGATTATTCTGGGGTCTAAAAATGTGCAGGTTAATTGCACCTACACAATGTCTAGTTTTGACTCAAAGCGGGGAGCCATCTACGGCAGAAGGAAAACAGTGGTCAGCATAAATAGGTTTGTCCTGTCTTCAATGCCGCTCTTCAGGAGCTGGTTTCAAACTGTTTCATGGTAAAACTGAGAGTGGGAAATGCCAGTGCTAAAATGAAGGCAGTGCAATGCCTCAAATGATTTTCTGCCCCACTGCAAAAGCAAAGCAGTGTTATTCACTAGATTCTATTTTGGCAGTGGAAGGTTTAGAATGTCACATCTTTTCCCAGCTGCTTCCTTTGATTAGGGAGACAGAGGAAGGCTGAAGGCTGGCAAATTAGTCTCTACTCATGAGATCATCTTTTCCAACCAACTGATGCAGCCTTTCAGTTACATCATTATTTGTTTACACACTGCTCAGAAGATGTTGCATGCCAGTGGGTGAACATTTTTATTCTGCCTATATGGAAGCATGAAGACTAGTTGATTCAATCACCAAAATCACATATATTTGGACTGTACACATCAGGCTGTGCAGATGTGGGAAGGCAGTCTGTGCAGACTACCTTCTCACAAAAAACTCCCTGAGCACATAGGAAAATACTGCATCAGAAAGACTAGGAAGTCCATTTCTTCCTGGCATGCTAGATCTCTTTGAACAGCAAGGGGTTTTGGGGTCTTGGGAGAAGGAAATAATTCAAACATGGTTTTTCCTCACTCTCCCCACCCCACCCCCACCCCCCAAAAAATACAGACACAAACTTTGCATGCCTGGAGCATTTGGAATATTCACCCAGTAGAGATACTATTGGATTTTGATGTGGGAAACCCAGATTCAAATTTTCCTAAGCCACTGATGGCTCACCATATAGCCTTGAGCAAGGCAGTATCTCTCAGCCTGATGCTGTGAAGTTAAATGGGATAAGAATATTTTTTAAATCACAAGAGCCTTGGGGGTAGAATAAGGGGGGAAATCTACATAAATAATATGTTCATGCCTCAGTCTCAAAAATATTTGCCTTGGCTTGTGCTAGCAGAAAAAAATAAATCATTGTTTGTGATAGCATTCACTGCATTTCGTTAAGGGGAGAAGCTTGCAGAAAGAGTCTTGGACTCTTGTGACATTCAAGCGTGCAGGGCGAAAAACCTATTCCATTTTCAACTCTTAATTGTAAATACCACTAAGTTTCCCGATATAATACATACACACATAATTTTATTTGTATGACAGCTTTTCACTGCTCATACTGTGCTCAAGGCAGATTACAACATGAAATAAATAAATAAATGCATAACCACAACATAAAAAGTGGTCATAAACAATAAACAAAACATTTAAAGATACAAAACCAAACCAAACAATTGCCACATAAACCACCACAAAAATCTAAAGTAACGATACAAAAAAACCAACAGCAACAATCCCCGCAAAAAAAGCCTCACCAAACGACACCCCATTCTTTATATAAGAATAAATGTAATATTTGATGCAGAGCAATGCACAGCAGTGGCAGACATATCCAGTACCAACTACTGTTGTTGTCTCGTGACCCAAAATCACCAGACAATTCTGAATACAAAGCAGTTGAATGAGGTCAACATGCTTTGCCTGCAATGCATGGACTCATACACACTTCCATTTGCCTCATGATTTCTAGTCGCAAGTCTGAGAGGTTCTTACTTTGTTCCGCAACTTTTCCTGGGAAAACCCACTGTTTACTGCTGAATCTGAACAAACACCCATTGGGTTTTCTGTGGAGTGACACTTGTTTCAATTCAGCAGTAAACAGCGGGTTTAAAGAGGAGTTATATAGCTGATGCAGAGCAACAGTGCTCAGCACTATACTATACACTGAGGCCTCTAATATATCTTTTTTCTTCTTTTCTGTGTATTATAAGAATCTTTTTTAAATCAGGGATCATTGATTTACTGGAGAAAAAAGTGCCAATTGTGTTAAATAAACTTTAAGGAATTTCTTGCTTCGATTTCAAATTGTGACGGTCTATACAACTGTTTCTCTGTTTTACCCTTCTACCATATGATTTGTATGATGTTTTTAATGTACTTATTTTACGATTACAGGGTAGACCCTTTGAAGGCATGTGGGGATGCAAATTATGTCAGCAAATAAACAAACAAGATACTGACCATGAGAAGTGGGAGAGCTATCCTACTGCTTTTTCTAAGCGTTTTATTGCTATTACTGCACTTTTCCGTGTATAAGACTCCCCCATGTATAAGCCGCCCCCTATTTTTAGAAAATGGGGGGAGATGGCTCAGAGTTGTTGAACTTTTTTGGGGGGGGGGAATTGCCCAGAGTTGTACAGCTTGCGGCGGGGGGGGGGATTGCAGAAAATCACTCACCCGCAGTACTGACACTGACAATCGCCAATCCACCATCCACTTGCCACAGCAACAGTCGATCGCCAACAGACCCTTCCCCAGCAGAAAATCACTAACCCGACTGAGAAAAGCTTTCCGCTGCCAATCGCGCGTGTCCCAGAACAGCAGCAGCGAATCGCGGCAGCGGCTGCCAATCCACAGCAGTCCTTACTGCAGGAACCAATCACCAACCCAATTAGAGCAGCAGCAGCCAATCCAAAGCAGCCCTTCTAGAAGCCAACAATCAGCCACCAAATCTCCTGCTCGTGGCTGCAGCCAATCACCTGTCCGCCCCATTCACTATCCATGTATAAGACTATAAGACGAGGCATGTTTTTGAACATTATTTTAGAGTAAAAAAAACCTCGTCTTATACACGGAAAAGTACGGTATCTCCTGTGGCCTTCTTTGTATTCAAGGAAAATGCTGAGCTGCAATGCTTCTATCTGGCATGTTTGGTAACACTGCAGAATTAAAAGTTAATTAGGGTTAAGCCTCGACACCGATACAGAATGATAACTAGAGTGTGGCTCCTGTAAATGGCTGGATTTTCTAGCTGCCCCTGTGACTAGCACTGTAAATGAAGAGATCTGAAGGGTCGTCCTACTAGCAGAGTATCCTCTTAGAATTGGGCATGTATTTGGTATAGGAAAGCTAAAATATATAAGAGTTTTATTAATCATGTCAAGAGGAGGCATTTGTATAAAGTCTGGGAGAAATACAAGAATTTGCTGGGGGGGGGGAGGAAACACCCCTATAGTTATCGCCAACTGAAGCAATTACATCAAGAGAAGCAACGTGGATAGACAGTGGGCAACCTATAGAGACTCGTTGGACTTCTCAGGGAGTGAACCCAGATTGAAACCAATGGAAGAAATAAGGAGACAGGTTACTGACTGGTTACAGTACCATCAATTATATGCTATGTTTGGATTCTAGGACCAAAGCTCACAATTTGAAAGAGAGTTATTGCAGAATAATGAAAAACTATTGTCTAAAATGTATAAACTATTATTGGAATGGGAAACAAAAGGCGAGCTGGTTAAAGCTTCAATGACCCACTGGGCAATAGATATAGGGCACAATATAGAATTAGACCTCTGGGAGAAACTTTGGAAGAAAGATCTGAAATTTACTGCATGCTACACGTTGAAGAAGAACTACATGAAAATGATTCATAGATGGTATCTAACCCTGAGTACTCTAGCCAAGATGTATAAATTGGAATCGGATTTGTGTTGGAAATATAAAGAAATGGAAGGAACTTTTTCTCATATGTGGTGGGCATGCAAAAAAGTCAAAAAATATTGGGAAATGATATATAGTGAGATGGAAAAAATGTTTAAAACAACATTCCCCCCCAAAACCAGAGGCATTCCTGTTAGGAATGGTGCAGACGGAGGTACCCAGGTGTTGGAAAAACTTATTTATGTATGCAACAACGGCGGCTCAGATCTTGCTAGCCCAAAAATGGAAGGTGAGGGAGGTTTCTACTAAGGAGAACTGGCAACTTAAGATGATAGAATATGCAGAGTTAGTAAGTCTAACAAGTAGAATTAGAGAGCAAAAGGAACATGTATTTAAAGAGTGGAATTTTTTTTTGCTGAGTATGTACAATTGAAAACACTGCCTGTATTAAGGTAAATTCAACAGTATAACATATTTAAAAGGGAAGTAGGATGGGAGAACTGAATTAGATGGATATACAAGAATATGCAGGAAATGTGGGTAAATTAAAAAGAACCTTGGAAGAGGAGGGAGGGAAGTTGTTGAATGTATGCGTATAATGAAAGATGTTTATTTGGAAATATAAAATTTGTAAATTTAATGATTTTGTGTGTTTTTTAAAAGAATTCTATGGTCCACCACACTTTTTAAAAAATTAATTTTTGTTCTTATTTTAGAAAAGGAGTTTTAGCCAAGACTACTTTTGTTGTTGCTGTTAGATGATGGGGGAAAAACAATACCCTCCCCTCTGCATGTGCAGATCTCAGACACACATCCTGATGTCACTCATCAAGGCCTTGATTTCCTCCCAGTTTTTATGCATCTGGGGAGAGTGGCTTCTTAGCAGCAGTACCCCATCTGTGGATTTCTCTATGAGACGGAAACAGGCAAAGGCTACTTCAGGGCTTTTCTCCAGGTGGATTTTCCTTTTCTCATCTACACAGTGATTGCAAAATTCAGATAAGAATTTTAAAGGATGGCTGTGTTTTGGTTCTCATATTTTTTCAGAGAGTAATAATTTGATTGATTCAGCTTTAAATGTGAACTGAATTGAGTATCTCCTCCATTCCTACCCACCTCTTCTTTCATTCCACCAATAGCACACCAGTATGAAAATTGCTTTATAGATTTACTGTTGTTTGTAATTGCTTCTGTGTTTTAGTTTGCTATTCTAGGGTTTTTACTAACTGTTTTATTATTATGCTGCTTTGGGAGCCTAAGAAAAGTGTGGTATAAATTAGATAGATAAGTCTACAATGGGGCATCGTGTCTAGAAAAGCTTCTAGTTGATTTACAGTTTCTCTAAGGAATACTTTCTTGCTTTTCTATTTATTTTAGTGTATTTCTCTGCCTACTGGCACAAACAAAATGAGATTTATAGAAATAATAAAGTTAAGAAGAAAACCCAAGTAGCCCAAACTTAACAGTTGATCACATCTAGCACAGTTCCTTTTAACTATCTTTTTTATTATTTATCATTGCCCCTGTATTTAATTTTAATTCATTTTTGCAATATAAAGCTCTAATGAACTCTCTTACAGCCATACTCTCCTTCCTACTTACAAACACTTATTGAGATTAAAATTAGTAAGTCAATTGTAAAACTAAGTAATTTCATTATCACGGACTAATGGCTAATATTTCTCTTAAGCCACTATTATGGTTCCCTGTGCTGTCATTCTTTTTGGTTCTCCTACTAAACCCTCAAAATTATTGCAGGAAGAGGATACTGAACATCTCCTGCATGGTGTATTAATGTCAGGCTTGTGCTAACGGAGCACCACACTGTTAATTTAAAACCTGACAATAACTCACTCCTGTGAGCATGAGCCCCGTGCAACCAGCAGAACAGCCTTCTCCACCTATGGATCGGCTCTTGTCTGCTTTTATGAAGCTAGTGACCTTCAGCTGCAAAGGATGTGACTGGGCTGTCTTGTGCTTATTCACTGTAGCAGGAGACCGTGTGGTTTTTTAAGCAGTCTAATCTAAATTGAGATGCATATAGATAGGAGTTGTTCTTGAAACATTGCTCATCAGCAATTCCAAACAGGGCTTCTCCCACATATACTTGGCTTGAGGTACCGGAGGAACCAGTGATTGATTACACTGTATTCTAAGGAGTTCAGACTTGCTAAGCTACAGAAAGCACTGGAAAATGGGAACCTGCCTTTATACCAGGTCAGACAATTTGCCTATCTAGCTCAGTATTGTCTACTATGAGTGGCAGTGGCTCTCCAAGTTTTCAAGCAGAGGTCTTTCCATCACTTCCTGCCTGATCCCTTTTTAACTGGAGATTGAGCCTGGAGCCTTCTCCATGCAAAACAGATGTTCAGTCACTGATCTATGTCACCTCCCTGAAGCAAGAATCCTTACACGGATCTGCCTCCATAACACATAATTGTTTCTGTTCTCTGATCCTGCTCTCCTGCTTGTGGAGAAACTGAATGTAATAGATGACTCTGGGCATCAATGGGCCATGGTAGTGGGCAGGAGCAGTAACAGCTTGTGTCTAGCTGCCATTTTAATTTTCCACTATGAACCACAGCGACCCGCTGTTCAAAGTGCTTGGCCAGAAAAGGGGGTGTATGTGGAGGAATACACATGCCCAAGGACTCCAGGTGATGATGCTTCAATTGAGAGCAACACCATACTCCACATTTTTAAATGTCTACTTAAAATGTTTCAAGGATTAACTTTAAATATAAAATGTGAGTGTGACAAAAAAAAACCCACCAACAATCACAAACACTTGCATCGTTCAGGTTCATCCATCAGTTGGGGTCTGGATTGGAAGGTATTTTGTGCTTCTTTGGAGATGACACTGAAGTGGATTGAGTGAAACCACTTATAAAACACAGAATGCACACCCAATGGCAAGCCTGGGTTTGCCTCTCTACAAGAGAGGCGGTTCATTATAAAGCCGCAGTAAGGTGACTTTTCCTTCTCAAACTTTCTTTTCCCTCTCAAGCTTTCTTCTGAGCATGCTTCCCACATGCTGAGATGTGATATTTATCGTGTACTAGGAAACTGTAGCTTTGATCATTTACCACAGAAATGAGTGTCAATATTGATCTAACCGTAAAAGGACACATTCAGAAGAAAGTTTTGTCACATGAAAATAATGAGATCCAAAGTTTCATACCTCAGAATGTCAAAACTGTGTGATATAATTGTGTTATAAGGCGACAATATAGGCATGGAATACAGAAGGCAGTAATGAAAACATGAGGAACACTGTGCTTGGAACACTTAAATGCCCTCCTTTTAGGTGTTGTGAATCAATCTGGACAAGCTACTGGCCGGTTAAAAGAAAATTGTTGAATACGAAGCACTCTAAAATGGAATCACTTACAATACACCATCTTTCCATCTCAGTTAATACATTTCCTACTTGATATTTTTATAGGCGAGTGATACTAATTAGACAAAATGATTAGGATTTTAATAACTATCACTATACTAAGTGAATAAAACATTAATAGCTCTGTTCCTAGTAATTATTATGATTGACTTAATACACTTTAATAGTTAGAGGGAAAGATGAGTGTACATTCTTCAGGAACTTTTAAGTCTGTTTTTCAAAATTTCCGACTGTGCAGTCTAATACAATTCAAAGACAGCACACACACACACACACACACACACACACATACACCAACTGTAAAACTCTGCTTTTGTCTTCAAACTAACTCAGAGCTGAGGAAGGGGCCCCTCCCATTTTCCATCTGGCTCAGAGTCCCCTCCCTCTGGCTTTTCTAATGACCCATTTGTCATTAGTTAATGGCTTTTGTCTTTGGCTAATGGTTGATCTCCCGGGCGATTTCCTAAACATGGGAAGCTGATTTGGCCTGTACTTTAATACTTTGTTAAACCCAGTATGTCAGCCTTTCCAACATTTCAAGCATTGGTTAAATTCCAACACCTATCAGACCCAGGAATTTAGAGGAATCTGGCACCTACAAACCCTGGCACCCACAACTCACAACAGTTCTCTGTACCAGATACTCTTCGGTTCAAAGCAGAACTTTTTGTGGAACTTGACCTGAACGTCTGCTTTTCAAAGCCTCAACTAGATTATTATTATTTTTTAAACTGCTCAGCTGATTTTGGCCTGACTTTATTAGTATTTCCTGCATGCCTGTTATTGCATTATGACTAGCCAACTAGGCACATAGCATTTTGTATTTGTATAAAGCAAAACAAAAACATCTCGAACTAAGCAGAAAAACTGGCATTTCTGAGATGAGGACCCTAAAGGAAATATTTACGGTTTGATTCTACACACAGTCATGGAATAATCCTCTTTATGACGCAGGGTACAAGGGGTGTTTTAGTCCCTAGCCATGGAGTGACATGGGAGTGTCTTTTAGTTACCTGAATACGTCCCAGAATAGTTAATACCATGACACTGCCACCAAATGTCAAGGAATCCGTGTTTGCTCAACTCCTGCCCCATCCCAAATGCAGTTCAAACCCCACCGAAAATCTAGGCCTGTGCTTGTTTGTGCTGAATGAAAATTTTAGTCCAAACCTCAGGGTGAACAAAACACTCTAAGGTAGTAAGCTGCCACCACTCCTTTTACTAGTCTTTCACTGAGGCCAAATAACCACACAAAAGTAAAGCATATAACACTAAAACAGCAGTGTAGCGAGAACTCTCTCAGCAAATAAGAATAAAAGATCTAAGAGCAAGACAAATTAAGAATTTAGGCACATTTGGGGAAATACAGAAACACACAAAATTAACCAAGTCCAACTTAGCCTGAGCTACTATGCTTAAGAAACACTCTTTTGACCCCCAACAAGACGTGCCAGTCAGGAAAAGTACAAAAGATAAGACAAAAGTTGGGGGACTAGCCAGGAGCTCATGCGGGGCAGGGGGAGGGAGAAATAATACGAGGTAGATTTTTAAATACCTTCTTACCTGCTCTCACTTCAGCCAGGAAAAGGGCTTCTTAATTGTAACTTTCCAGGCACTCTGTCTGGTAATGGCCTCCATGACAGGACAACTGAAAAATATTAATCCAAGTAGCGACCGTGTACTTCCTTGAGATACTGTGTTTCTGTAGATAACACAGGTGCAGTAAATATTGGGCCTGCTGACAACTGAGGGCCAGGAGATGACTCGCTCATGATCCCAGACCTCAGCCGGAAGTCTAGGTATAATTGCTGAACCAAAGTTTTTACACTTTGGCCGGGACCACAATTTATGTATGTATGTATATGTATATATGTATATATCTTTATTGTCATTGTACAAGTACAACGAAATTGGATTTAAAATAATAATAATAATAATAATAATAATAATAATAATAATATTTTTAAAAAAGTTCATTTAACAGCAATAAAAGCCATACGAAACACTTAAAAATAAGGGAGAGCACTGAGCAGCCGCTGCGTCTATGCGCGCCGCCATCTTAGAACTCTTATTAGAAATAACAGAAATTTAAACAATAATCAAAAACAAAACAAAACAGGCCTCTCTGCCAAGCGGTGGTAGCAGCCTCAGCAGTTTTTGTAGGCCTGTCTGGCCCCGCCCTAGGCCAGATGGTGAGTGGCAGGACTGGGGCCCTCAGGCGCTGGGCAGGGGAGTCCTCCCTGGTGGTAGCAGCCTCAGCAGTTCTTGTAGGCCTGTCTGGCCCCGCCCTAGGCCAGATTTAGGCCCCAGACAGGAATATCTTGATACCGCATACCTGGGAGTAAGTCCCACTGAACTCAAAGGGATTTGAGAGAAGTTCATTGAGGAAGGGCCTTTAGCTCGGTGGCTCAGGGCTGCTGCTTTGCTTGTAGAAGGTCTGAGCTTCAATTCCTGGCAACTCCAGGAAGGGCTAGGAAACTCTTTTGTGTCTTAAACCCTGGAGAGTCATAGCCAGTCAGTGCAGATACACAATTACAGTGGTACCTCTGGTTAAGTACTTAATTCGTTCCGGAGGTCCGTTCTTAACCTGAAACTGTTCTTAACCTGAAGCACCACTTTAGCTAAAGGGGCCTCCCGCTGCCGCTGCGCTGCCAGAGCACAATTTCTGTTCTTATCCTGAAGCAAAGTTCTTAACCTGAAGCATTATTTCTGGGTTAGTGGAGTTCTTAACCTGAAGCGTATGTAACCTGAGGTACCACTGTACTCAACTAAATTGACCCATGGTCTGGCTTAATATAAGGCAGCTTCCTGTATTCCTATGACTCAAGTCAACATTCCAAATAAGCATGCATATAGCCAGTTGTTCAAACTTTTGCAGCTTTTAAATGTGTATGTATTGCACTGTCAGATAGCTTTCAGATTTCTATTGTGTAAAGTGACTGATAAGGGGTCACAGGGCATGAGGAAAGGAAGGTTAACCCTTTCCTCTCTTACTGTGACTCTCTCCGCCCTATCCCTCCCCGCTCCCATCACCATCAATGTGGCAATTAAGTTTCAAAATTTTCCCAGAAGGAGCAGTGCCTTCTCCCATGCCGACCTGTCTGGTTTCTGAGATATGGTGGAGAGACTATTCTTTGCGTCATGCCCATACTGGAAGAGCAATTGACTGGGAAAAGAAACAGGGCCTTCTCAGTGGCCGCACCTGAGATATGGAATTCTTTGCCGTCTGCAGTTCAGGTAACCTCCTGCCTTGCCATCTTCTTTTTAAATTTTTGTATTGTATATTAATTCATATACAAATAATTACGGGGACAATGATGCAACAAATTCTTCTAGCGTAACAATAATGCAGAAAGCAAAACCAGAATGCTCAGTCAAAAAAGTAAAACTAGAGAAATAAGGGGGGGAATTTGAGAGATAAGGGGTCCTTATAGCAACAGAACAAAGAAAGAAAAATGAAAACTGACAATCCAGTGTTGCTGAGTTTCACTGAATCTTACCACTTGCTTTCACATAATTGTCATGTATTTAATGAAACAACTTCTGATTACATTGCATCTAATATAGAGGAAGGATAAATTCTATCATGAACTTTCTTGTTCCAATAATAGATAAAGAGACTTCATTTTTCTATAAATTGATTATCATCATCCTCCAGGCTGAGAAATACTTTTTTATTCTGGCAGGCTTTTGCCTTACTGAGTAGATAATGTTTTATCTGATTATTCCTCTTCTTATCTCCTGGACCTGTCTCTATTTTATCTTATTTTGCTTGTTTTTTATATTGTTATTTCATGACAAAGTTGTAGATTTAATTGTTGTAGGCTTGCCTGAGTGATCCACATGCATTACAAGTTGGCATTAAAATTTCTTTAAAAATTAACTATCTGGCCATAGTTATTTGTATACTGTGCCATTTTTAACAGCCAAATTGCCAATTAAATATGGTCACAACAACAAACTTTCTTGTTTTGTATGCAGTAAAACCACAAATTCTATAAAATCAAATTCATTGATTGCATGGTAGAGTCAGAGATAATGGGAGCCATGCCACACTGCAGTAACACCAGTGAGGTGTTGAAGGGCAACCCCCCCCAAAAAAAAAGTTTATGTGAGAGCCCTGAGATTGATTGGACGGAAGAAATAAAGGCAGTTGTTGAAAATGCAGGCCTAGCATTTTGGCGCATCCTCATCCTGAACCAGTCAGTCATTTTTCATGAGGACTGAGGAGAGCAAGACAAGTTTGTAAGTGAAAATAACTGGCACACAGTGCTGTAACATTTATCTTGCAGGAACAACAAGTAGGACTTAGATTTAGGTCTCAAAGGCAACTGTCATCATTTAACACAAAGTTAATAAGTTCATAAAATCTATGAACCTCAGCTTGGAATCCTTCTGGCTTTATGCTGGAGGAAGATGCTGTCAACTGTCTTAAGTTGCCTGGTTGACCAATACATTTGTGCTATATATACACACGATGCCTCTATTTTATTATTATTTGCTAGAAAGATTTGACAATGCAAACCATAAGAAGGCTACTGAGGATGAATATACACCACCAGTTGCCAGGCGGTAATTTAACATGATGTGCCACTGAAAGTGCTGAGTACTTAAGTTTATTGCTAAAAACATCAGAGCGTAGAGATGATTTTCCCGTTTGAGAAAGGTTGAGGAATCCAAGCAAACTTTGCCAGATGATAAGCTAAGATGGTGTTCACTTAACAAGGGTGTCGTCTAAGAGCACATAGCAGTAATCTCATAATATTAGAATCTGGAGTCATCCAATGAAGATGAATGAACTGCCAAAAAAGGAAGCACTTATTCACCTGGTACATAATTAAACTATGGAATTCACTACTGCAAGTTGCAGCCATGGCCATCAACAACAACTAGACCTTTTTATGGGGGATAAGGCTATCAATAGCCTTCAGTATGCCTCAGAATATCAGTTGATGGGGAATATGAGCAGGAGAGTGCTGCCTATGAGCTTCTCACATGGTATAAAAAGAGGATTCCTGGATTCCAAGATCCAGGTTTTGGATCCAAACCCCAGCAGAAATTTAAAATCGTGAAATATGCAGAAAAGTCAAGCATGGAAATATAGACTGTTAAGACTTTTTAAAAGATTCCCTTCTAAGTTCCTTCCATAGAAAAAGAGTACACATTTGGTAAGTTAAAAATGTTTTACTTACAAACTCTTCTCTCAAAGGTGAGCCAAGCCTGGCAGGACAGCTTACTTTATGCAATAATTAGACTTAAGCATGTTGATAATATGAGGCTGGTCATCCTACACCATAGATATCTCATTGGCAACTGTAGGAACAGAATGCTGTATTAGATGGGCCTTTGGTCTGATCCAGCAGGGCTCTTCTTGTGTTCTTCGTAGGCCTAGGTCTGGTCCATGCCTGGATGGGAAACTTACCTGGGGACTCATAGGTCATGATGCCAGAGTCCATCAGTGACCGTCACAATCAAAGGCTGCAGACACCCCAATTAGCAAGCCAGATAAGATTCCTCACATTGATGCTGGTCATCAGGGGCTGGCAGAAGCCCCCTGGGCCAGATCCCACTATGCCATGGAACCATAGAACCACAACTGCCACACTCATTGGCACCTTCTGCAGGCCAGAGGATTGGGCATTTAAGGACTGTTGTTCTCAAAAGTGGGAGGAAGCCTGGGAGAAGTGGACTGTAGGCAGAGGCTCAAAGGGCCTTAGTTCATCTGTGGTTTTGGTTGGAGCAATTTGCTTACTCCAATATGCCCTCTGCAAGACCAGAATAGGACACCATTATGCCACCTCTATTCATGATGATAGAAAAGGTGGAATATTAAGTGCATAAAATATATATAAAAATCACTTCATAAACTGGTCATCAAGTGGTTAGGAGAATCTTACCACACCCTTGGATTTCTGATAAGGTGGAGAATTGTGCTAAGCTTTTTCTTCCGAAGACTGGGTGAATGCAAAAAGGCAGTTTCTCAAGCAGTGAGCATCTGGTGGCCTGTACTGTCCTACTTGAAAGGAAGCCTTTGCCACACTACCTAATGTTTTTCGCTGTAATGAGGTTGAATCAGGGGCCTCAGCCCTTTCTCAGGTCACACACAGATACGATTTGCTTCTGAAATCGTCACCTTCCTTCAGTTCTGGTCACTGCTACACCTATACACATAATTAGCAGTACTAGAAAGTCTTAAGACCTTAGCCCCCTGATGCAATCAGAGTGCTTGCTGAGTCACTGAGTTGAAAGAATTGTTGAATAAAGACACCTGGAAGAAGAAAGGAATGGTTGTAAACAAAATAACACTCTAGGAAAGAGGGCAAGGTTACAATTGTACCTTGTTACTTTCCCACCAATGCAAAGTTTTAATTGAACATGTCACAGACTGCCCCCATTTTCCAAAAAGGAGTGGAAAGCCGCCATTTATGCACTGTTTACCCACATGAGACGAGATAAAAAATAAAAGCACAGTTAAAACTAATTCATAAAAAGCAATAAGGAGCACAAGCATCCATTAAAGAAAAGAAAATCTTCAAACAGGCTTGTTCACACAGACTTGGATCTTAAAAGTCTGACAGGGAGATTGGTAGATAAATGTAGCAATGGAAGCCAGCAATATAAAATAAGTAGCTGGTCTGTTTTATCTGCACACTTGTAATTTCTTTTTCTTCCAGTTTCATGGTGGTTTTTTTTTTACTGGCTTGTTTACTTTTGTCTTAAAAGGCCACCAGGGATCACAGAAACCCTGCTACTATTCTTTCGGTTTTCATTCTTTTGGTACATTTTTGAACCAAGAACTGCATTGCAACATTTGGATAAGATCAAAGTTGGAAGAAAAATGATGTTGGGACCCACACACTAGTCCAGGAGGGGCATATCAGGTGTGTAACCCTACTCCGAGACAATATCTAGCCGGAGTCCTGGACTTGACAAAGGAGAGTTAATAAACTGGAATATTCTGGTGATGTATTTCCATGGAAGCAAATTGTTATATCTTCCGTTAAGTCTTCTGAATGGGGCAGAAGCAGACCTTCCCTCCAGTCTGTTAAAGATTAGGTACCGGTAAGCTAGGTGCATTGAAAGCAGTTATTTACTAATTTATTTACAATGCTTTATACCACATATCAGTGAAGTCTCCTGGGAAGTTTACAAAAAGTTACGAAACGATAATATACAAAAATACAGTCAAATAATATATTTAAAATAAAGGGGACAGGCTGCATTTTTGGAAAGGCAGTAAAGACAGGCTACGGTAAGGTCTGCTCTAGAATGTCCTCTAGAATGTCCTCCTGGCCAATTTAGGTTTGTTCAATTAAAGTGGATTAAAACAGTATGGCTCTCTTGCACACACACAAAAAACCACTTCCAAAATAAAAGCTGATTTCTGGCAAAAAGGAAGATGATGCGAAAATGCATTAGAAAGTGTGGGGAAGCGTGACTTATTTTACATCTGAGTAAGAAAATATTTTACTCTGATATGGGAAAGTGAATTACACCCATATAATTGTATGACTGTCCAAAGGCAAATCTGAAATTATGGGTGTTGTTGAAAATCATCTGGAAGTGTTGTTCTGATTCAACATAAAATCTCAGAGACAATATAGTATTCTTCAACCTTCTCTTGATCTTTGGCCTTTTTTTTAGTGCAATCCTCAAATCAGCTGTGACCGAAAGTTCATGCGGAGGCCTTGGTTTTGTTTACGCACAAGAAATGGAAAGCAACACGAGTTAAAAGCTAACTCAATGTTTGTATAAAGCTCGGATGTTTAGCCACTGATGCTTGCTCAGTTACTCCCACCTAATGTACATTTTGAACCTTGTTTATCACATCTACCTTATATATTTTTCTCACGTGTAACATGCACACGTTTTAAGAAAAAACAGGCAGAACCCTTCAGGATGCCTCCTGCAAGGGTGGCTGCCAAACTGTAGATGTGGGGCTCTGGCCAAGGAGAATCGGACATCAGTAGCAGAAGGTTAACCAGCCCTGGCCTGTTTGTCTTGCTAAGCCTGGCAATGCAAGTCTAGGGAAAGTCCAGAGAAAATACCACACCTTCAAAAACAGCCAATCTGAGGCCATGGGCGATCCAGGCATAACTTGCAACTGGAAGAGACAAGCTATGCTACACCTGGTGCATCAGAGAATAAACAGTGACTGGGACCATTCCTGTAAATCATTTGGAAGCAACAGATAACAATATATCATTCATATATCTCAGATAGCTGCTCCAAATACTTTGTGTGCTATCTCGTGTTTTCACAGGACAGTCTTTCCTTTGTGTCTGCTTCGGAGTTGTCCTGGGAAAATTGGAAACTATGACATTTCTTTTAGCTGAAGCCAGCAAGACTGAAATGAAAAATTACAATGGGTAAGTAATTCACACACCCAGTTCCTAAATAACTTTCCCAGGTTTGTCTGTCTGTGTGAGATACCAGTGTAGCATGACTGTAAACAGGCAAAGTGTTGTGTTTTGCAGTATTGTGTAGATCCAATCCTTCCACAGCTCTTATGAGCTACTCCATACAGATTATTCAGACTCATAGGGCATTCTTTAAGTGAACAGTTATATTGTACAATGACTTTTAGCTGTGCAATGTAATTCCCCCCATCCCACATGCCCCCTAAATCTGCTGCAGAGAATGGGAAGGGGGGCAATGGAACAGATTTAGTAGGTCTATGGAGGGAATGGTAGAAAAGGATGGGAAAGTTACATTGTACAGCTAAAGGTTGGTGCACTAGTGTAACCATTTAGTTGAATAGCACCCATGATTTTTTTTTAAAAAAAAAATTATTTTGATGCATTAGATTTTGTTTTGATAACTAAACATGGACTTGCATTCCTATGTAGTCAGCCCTTTCCATTTGCAATTATGATTGGAGAAAGGATGCAATCAAAAGCTCTTGCGTCTTTTGAATATCATTTTAATTTAAATGTAGATTGAAACTCAGGCTTTAATCAAGGTGATGGGGCAAAAAAATATTACAATAATTATAAAAGAGGAGGTCCAAACTAGGTTCAGACTAATAAACAAAACATATGAATATGCTTCCCTTTGCTAAGTTTAGCAGGAAGCAATGATTTTAGGAGGAAGGCCTGAAGCAATGATTAGCAATTCATGAATGGGTAGAATGATCTATTGATTGATTTGCTATCACAATTAGAAAGACTGAAACTATGGGGTTTAAATTAAACTTTAAATTGATCCTACTCTGTGCAAAGGCTGCCGTGCTGAAAAGATTACTCAACCAATGAACATTCCTTGTTTCAAACAGAAATGTACCTAATTCACATTTGCTTTGGGGTTTTTGAAGTTGCATTTCCTCAAGTAGCTCTTCAAACTGAGCCACCCAAATTAGTTTTTATTTGGTACTTATTTTTTGGCATTTATTTTTACCCCAAATTTCTTCCATGAGGGAATCTCAGGGTAACACTCAAGAATCTTATGCATATTCCATCTCCTCTATAAAATCCTCTTCTAGAAACCAGGGGGCACTGAGAAAGGAACAAATTGTTTAAGGTGCATGTGTTGTTGCTTCAGTGTGCATGTAACATTTCTGTACATTTGGTGTCATGAGCCCAAGCCTGAGACTAGACAGGCACTCTCCTTGCTGAGCTCTAGGCACATGACTAAGGGCTTGTCCACACTGGATCATGACAGCCTCCCCATCCCAGACCCTCCAAGTGTCCTTATTTTCCAGGGGCATCCCTGATTTTGAGAAGCCATCCCGGAATGTCCCACTTTTGATTTGATCCCGGAATGTCCCACTTTTCCTTAGGATGTCCCACTTTTCCTTAGGACAGTGATGGCTAACCTTGACACTCCAGATGTTTTGGGACTACAACTCCCATCATCCCTGACCACTGAACCTGTTAGCTAGGGGTGATGGGAGTTGTAGTTCCAAAACATCCGGGGTGTCAAGGTTACCCATCACTGCCTTAGGATGTCCCTATTTTCATTGGATAAATGTTGGAGGGTATGGAGCTATTCGAACCCCGAGCCATCTGAAGGGAATCCTGTATAGGGAAGTTGTTGTTTTTAATGTTTAATGTTTTATTATTATTTTATATATGTTGGAAGCTGCTCAGAATAGCTGAGGCAACCCAGTAAGATGTGTGGGGGTATAAATAGTAAAATTATCATTATAGAATGGGACGTTCCTATTTTCATTGGAGAAATGTTGGAGGGTATGCCATCCCAATGTTGTCCTGGACCTTTCCCCCTTAAATGCAAGGTTTCTCAATCCAGGCCAAGGATTGAAAACCCTCACATTTAAAGAGGGAAAGATCTGGGACAATACTGGAATGTATTTAATGCAGAGTCAGGCCAGTGCAAATCCACATTTTGCTCTACAATGGACAAGCCTTAACACTTTTTTGTTCCATCAGGCATTTTAAGATAGTGTTTGGTTTTATGATTAATTTTTATTGTTTCATTTCTGGTATGGTTTATTTTAATGCACACTGCTTAGAAATGCCATTGATTAAGTGGTCTATAAATGTCTTCAATAAAGCACATGGAGTGGGCCGTTTTCCTAACAAAAAAACCCCCCTCCTTGTGCTCTTTTGCCAAGGAGAATAATATTCTTTACCTACCAATTCTTCAAATACAACCTCAAATCTACTTCCTGTATTAAAATGTTGTAATATTAAAATTGTTCATGATCTGGCCAAAGTAAAGAACAGCAATTTAAGCGGAAGAGGTTTAAACACATGTTTTAACTCTCTGAAATCAATAGGATGTGAAAGTGGTTAACTTTGATGGATAGTGACAAATCAGTTGCTTGGTTGAAAGGAAGCCTATTAATTAAACTACAAATCTTAAACTAATTGGCAACCCTAATATAATATATGCATCTTTTAGAATTTAGAGTAATGCAATGGAGATAACCTTAAGTATTTGGGTCTCAGTCCAACACATTTATGCACCTTGGCTTGTGCTATCTACTTTGGAGTAATTTAAACTTTTGATTATCTTAAAGCTGTGAGCTAACTGAGATTGCAGTCTCATATACACACTTACCTGGGAGTAGGTTTCACTGATCTTAATGAGACTTATGTCTGAGTAGAAATATATAGGATTGTGCTTAAAGTCCCAACCATCATTATACTCTGCAATGTCAGGTTTACTATCTGAAGATTGATTCTTGGCACTACAACAGCAAATGGAAGATAAACACAACCTTAAAATGCTTAAAAGAACCCTTTGGAAATAAATTTGCAAAAATGGAGCTGGGTGAGGAGAGTCAAAACATGTGAAATATGCAGTGTTCAATGATCTCCAGTATGTACTACAAGCATTACAAAAGTTCATCAGATCAGAACGTAAGACAAAAACCCTGCAGGATCTGACCTCTCGAGCTCAGCATCCCATCTCCCACTGTGACCAACCTCTGGGAAACCTACAAACAAGTCACAGCGAGGGTGGTAGCAAGAAGTGACTCAACCAATGGGCTGGAGCCACAACACTAGTTCCCCAGCAGCTGCTGCTTTCTGGGAAAGTGTGTCGTGGCTCCCCCCCCCCCCGAGCTCCAACTTCCCTGCTACCTCATCTCTGCCCACCGCCGGTAAGTGGCAGCAACACTGCTGCCAGAAAGCTGGAATTGTGACTCAACTGCTCCAGGCTGGTATTCAGAGATATAGGTTAATTCTGTGTCCAGGGCGGCTGTCTACCAGCTCCATCTGGTACGCAGGCTGAGACCCTACCTGTCCGCAGACTGTCTCGTCAGAGTGGTGCATGCTCTAGTTATCTCCCGCTTGGACTACTGCAATGCGCTCTACGTGGGGCTACTTTTGAAGGTGACCCGGAAACTGCAATTAATCCAGAATGCGGCAGCTAGACTGGTGACTGGGAGTGGCCGCCGGGACCACATAACACCAGTCCTAAGAGATCTACATTGGCTCCCAGTACGTTTCTGAGCACAATTCAAAGTGTTGGTGCTGACCTTTAAAGCCCTAAAGGGCCTCGGTCCAGTATACCTGAAGGAGCATCTCCACCCCCATCGTTCTGCCCAGACACTGAGGTCCAGTGCCGAGGGCCTTCTAGTGGTTCCCTCACTGCGAGAAGCAAAGCTACAGGGAACCAGGCAGAGGGCCTTCTCGGTAGTAGCACCCGCCCTGTGGAACGCCCTCCCATCAGAGGTTAAAAGGATCAACAATTACATGACATTTAGAAAACACCTGAAGGCAGCCCTGTTCAGGGAAGTTTTTAATCTGTGATGTGTTAATGTATTTTAATGTTTGCTGGAAGCCGCCCAGAGTGGCTGGGGAGACCCAGCCAGATGGGCGGGGTACAAATAATAAATTATTATTATTATTATTATTATTATTATTATTATTATTGGGACACTGTCAATGAAGTTGGCATATAGTCATCATGATTTGTAACCACTGATAGCCTATGTAAATTTGTCTGATCCCCCTTTTAAAGCTATCTTCCTGTAAGTTGGTGGATATCGCCACACCTTGCTGTAGCAAGTTCCATAGCTTAACTACACTCTGTATTAAAAAGGAAGTGCTTGCTTCTGCTTCTCCTGAATCACCCATCATTCAGCTTCATTGTAGGACCCCCAGGCTCTAGTATTATGAGAGATGAAGGGGGGAGCTTATTTCTATTTTCCCCACACCATATCTAATTCTATAAACCTCTGTCATGGCCTCCTTCCCTCAGATTTTGCACTTGCTTGCTTTGGACCCCATTTGCCATTTTTGGAAACAAGTTAATAGAAAAACTTCCCTTAGAGATTGCAACCGGTTGCAGTGGTGCAACAGTAGATATGCAAAGTCCACCTGCTGAATTATTTGGAAACAAGAAGCTGGTGGGGGGAAAGGCAGCTGCAGAAGGACCCAAGAGAGGCAGCAGAAAGTTCTGGCAGCAAAATAGAGACAGGTGCTGGCATGGCAGCCAAACCAGAATGAATCACAAGGGCCAGAAGAGCTGGAAGGGAAAGGTTGGTGTTTGTGGGTGGATTTAGGGTCAACAGTTAAATGCCTCTTGAACAAATGGACTATAGAAACAATGGAATCCCAGCTAACAATCTTTTACCTCCTACTTTGCCATTCACTGGTATATTTTCAGCCTATTTGTTTCCTGTTGTCTGATGCCACTTGGTTTGTTTTATGTGATCAGCTTGCTTCTGTCAGTTCCAACAGAATATTTTCCTTTTTCTGTAAGCTCCTCAGAGCAAGGACCTGCCGCTTGTACTCTGTATGGCACCATGCACACTGAGAGTGGTATACACATATGGATAAATAAATGAATGAACAAATAAATCTTATTTGACCTGTCACCAAGGTTCTATCCTCCTTTCCTTGCCATTCTCATTATTGTGACAGTAAAACTCCATCCCTTCTGTTTTTATTCTCTCTGGATCCATCACCTCTCTCCTTTCTGTTTCTCCCTTCTTCCCGTTTCCTAGCCTATACTCACATGTGCACCCTCTCTCAATGACACCTTTCTCCTTCCACCTTCTCAGCCAAATATTCACCCCATTTCTCCTTTTCCAAAACATATCTACACCTTCCATTCCAGTTCTGCTTTCCCAGACAGCTTCTTTCCCGGGGGCTGGATTGAAAATTTCCCAGCCTTTCAAGAGGCCACGTTACAATGGCGGGTAGGGCAAAAATGGATGAGGCAAAACACCCAACGTCAAAAAAATAAAATGCACCCCACCCCTTGTACCAGACACATATCACTCTCTCCCTCTCCCACACATATACAGTTACAGGTAGGTAGCCATGTTGGTCTGTCATAGTCAAAACAAAATTAAAAAAATCCTTCCAGTAGCACCTTAGAGACCAACTAAGTTTGTTCTTGGTATGAGCTTTCGTGTGCATGCACACTTCTTCAGATACCACATGAAAGCTCATACCAAGAACAAACTTAGTTGGTCTCTAAGGTGCTACTGGAAGGAAGCAGCCAGGCAGGCTCACACACATAATCAGCATTTTCACTTTTCTCCACTCCAGCACTGAGGTGTGGGTGGTTGGAAATATGCCTCTGCCTGATCTTTAGAGAGGCTTTCTAAAAAGCAGGCAGAGGGATTTTACCTCCGCAGCTCAGTGCTAAGCACCACAGTTCTGAGATCAGAGACAAACCCTCCGTGTCTTCGAGAAAGAACAGGCAGAGAGCTTACCTCCTATGTTAGCACTGTGGGCTTCTCTCTTATCTTAATGCTGTGGTGTTTAGATTGGAGATAAGCGATCCCTTTAACTACCTTACGATGTACGGTGGTCGGCAGGTAGGCATGGTTTGTCCAAAACAGCCTGGTGGACCAAATGGGGAAGCCTGGCAGGCTTAAATATGCTGTTCTACTCCCAAGTAAGCATATTCAGGATTAGATTCAATTCTGCACACCTACTCAATAGCTCAAATGCCACAGTATGCAAATGTTTTGAGAGTGGGAATCGGAACTGGCTTGATCACATAAGAAACCCAAATATTTGCTTAAGACAATAATATCTTTAGGATTGCCAGTGAAACATCAGGAGGTCCAAAAGGGGGCACCCCAGGACCTTTCATGCCAAGGGATTCCCAACACCCTCTGCAATATGATTAAGATCCCCAAAGTGCAAATAACTTTCCATCCAGCCATTTGAGGCAAGCCCTGGTGTTATTTGGAGCTATTAATCTAACAAGGGCGCCCGTATATTTAAAGGTCAAGTGAAAGCCTCATTTCAGTGAGCAGATTAATCCAGTGATGCGCTGCTCACTTAAAGAGCTCTCCTCCATTGTGATAGCTAATCCATGACTGCCATTTTTTAAAAAACAAAACAAAACCCAAGCTATTCATGTGCAGCTGCCACTAAATATTATATATAGCTCAACAGAACCTTCATATGCAGAGAAAGTATGCCATTGGACCCAAGTTGCTGGCTGACAACAGCAGAGGAGGACTTCCATACTCAGCTTGTGGGCTTATGTTTGACCAGATGTAGGAAATAGGATATAGAGCCATGGTCTGATCCAGAAGGGCTCTTCTTAGGTTCTTACGAGATAATTTTGGAAAACTGCAGGAAAGGCACTGCCACAGAGAACTTCCATTTTATGGAATTAAGGAAATCAAAGGCACAACGTTAAGGAAGCTGGGAGGGTGACCACTGGCAGAGGAAGAGGGGTGTGGAAGGAGTGTACTGCCCCCAGCAGCACGATCCCGGTGGGGTGCTATCGTGGCTGCTCCCCCGCCCACCTGGGCACCATGCCCCACCCCGCCTGCTCTCCGCCCCCCAGTGCTGGAGCTTCACTCCGTCACTGCGGGTGACCCAGAAACCCCAGTTCTCCCTCTCTGCTGATGAAGCAGGAAGTCCAGCCACGGAGTCACATGCAACAAAGTTGTCCTGTTAGCACAAGGGCTTCTGCTTACACAATGGAACTTGCTCTTTCTCACTGGTTGCAGCTTTTAGTGAATGAACTCTCAGTAGTGCAACATCATGTCATGTGTTATATAGTACTAGATGCTACAAGAGAAGAGGAAGACAGGGGCGAGTGTGTTTAGCAGCCTCCGTAAATCCTCCATATTATGTAGTTCTGGCCAGATACTTTGATATAATGGGAACTTCTTTATAATAGGGGCTCTATTAAAAAAAACACCAGTTGAAACTATTGGCTGGTATCTAACAGAATAGTTCCCCTCATTCTCCTCTCCCTAAAATTCTTTTTTTCCCCACCCGACTGCAGCTATGCCTCCCCAAATCTGCTCCAAAGGGTTGCGGGGAAACCCAGAACTGAAATTAAACTTGGAAAAATGAGAAACCAAGAGAAATAAAAAATAACAGATTCACCCATCCTTAGTCACAAAGGGGTCTATGGCAGCCACACAACTTCATTCCAGAGGGCAATCACAGTAGCAACACAATTTATCTGGGAGTGTATGTGTAGGGTGAAATCATATTTTCTGAAATATGAAGTATTGTGTTGGAAAACACTGAGAATTGGAACCTTCAGGGAAAAGGTCTGCAGTCAGCATACCAAACTGAGAACAAATGCACATTTTCTGTACAAAAAATCAATCATCTGGAAAGAGCCTGGCTTAGACCCAAGTCCTCATTCTTTCTCTTCGGGCCTCAGCATTATTAATATATAATGAGGCAATCTAACAACTTGCATGAAATTTAGGGTGGTTGTATCTTATTTCACAGTTTCCTCATTTGTGCTTCTTTCATTGAAGTGTGTTTCTCTCTCTCTCTCTCTCTCTCTTTTCCTCCCTAGGAATGGACTTGTTTATGTTATGAACCCTCACTTGGATTTAATGGATGAAGATATCCTTTATCACTTAGACTTAGGGACCAAAACGCACAATCTGCCAGCCATGTTTGGCGACACAAAGGTAAAAAATAATAATACAGCTGTAGCATTTCTAAACATCTTTCATTCCTGCTGCTACTTCTCTTCCACGTCTTTTACAGTTTTCTTTTATCATAGTGGCTTCCTAGTTCTAGCTACAGAGATGACTTAAAGGCCCCACAGGAACAGAGTCAGTGCCATTCTGCAAAGCAACTCAGAAAGTCCGCTGCAGCTACGGTTATGGGCAATTACCCTTTCCTTCTCAGTAAAATAAGTAGACTGGGGAAACTAAACCTGTTTCTGGTATGATGAGCTAAATTCTTCCCTGGGGTAGTTGCACTGACTCCAGTTCAGAAACAATTCATTGAGGAATTTAGCTCATCATTTTATCATTTCAAAGTTCGTGCAATTTATAATGAGGAAGGGAAAGGCAGGGGCGTAGCGAGGGAGGCGGGGGGTGGGCCGCCCCGGGCAGTGCCCTGGGGTGGGGGTGACACTTGGGGCGGGGGGCACGGCCCCCTGCGATCGGTGGTGCTGAAAGCATCGCGCGGCGGCTGGCTGGCTTGCTTGCTTGCTTCCTTAGCCAGCTGCCGGCGCCTGCTTTCCTCTTTTTTTTTTAAGCGCTCCCCCCCCCGCCGGGCAGAGCTGCCCGCAGGGGCGAGGGGAGGGGCAGGCAGCGATGGGGTGTCACCCTTGTGACAAGCGTGACACCCCTCCGCCTCCTCCTCGCTGGCCGCCCCAGCAGCGGGGAGGAAAGCGCTTTAAAAATCAGAAAAGCCAAGGCAAGCGGGGGGGAAAGTGCTTTAAAAATCAGAAAAGCCAAGGCAAGCGGGGGGAAAGCGCTTTAAAAATCAGAAAAGCCAAGGCAAGCGGGGGGGGAAAGTGCTTTAAAAATCAGAAAAGCCAAGGCAAACAGGCTGCTTGCCTTGGCATTGTGTTTTTTTAAAGGGCTTCACCCCCCTGCTGCTGGGGCGGAGTCGCAGTGATGTCGTGATGTCACAACGCGACGTCATGATGCCCCGCCCCCAGGGGGTGCCTCCAGTCGCCGCCCCGGGTAGCGAGGAGGCTTCCTCCGCCCCTGGGGAAAGGGTGTTTCTGTAGCATCTCAGCTGCAAAAGCTCTTAAGAACTGTGCTTGAAAAAGAGCAACCTTCATCAAGAAGTGTATTTGCTCACATGCAGAGTTCCTGCAAGCAAAACTCGGGGTTTAAATTCAGAAGTGATGAATTCACAAATAAAGGGAAGTGTTAGAACAAAGAAGGCTGCCTTCTGCCAAGTCCAATATCTGTCCATCTAGCCCAGTATTCTCTGCCCTGACTGGCAGCAGCTCTCCTGGGCCTCTGGTATAGGCTCTTTTATAACACATGCTACTTAATTTTATTTTTTAATAGAGATGCTGGGGATTGAATGCAGTACCTTCCTCATAGGCAGCAGATGCTCTTCGTCTAAGCTATGGTTCTCTTTGCATATTGGTTGCTATGAAAATTAAAGGTGAAAATTGCAAAGCTGCTCCTTAGCCAAATTCTAATTGGAAATTTGCCCCTCAGAACTGACTGCCCCGGTAGTCGGGGGTGGACAAAAATTACAAATAATTCATTCCATGTGTGCATGGATCGCGGCAGTGG
Organism: Darevskia mixta; assembly: GCA_034641385.1. Taxonomy (NCBI): domain Eukaryota; kingdom Metazoa; phylum Chordata; class Lepidosauria; order Squamata; family Lacertidae; genus Darevskia; species Darevskia mixta. Next base: position 23,023,835 of record JAWWNH010000001.1, read on the forward strand.
CGCCATGCGCAGATCACAGCAGCAGGATCGTGGCAGTGGCGCCATGCATGGGTTGCAGCAACAGCGGCATGTGCGGATCGCGGTTGTGGGATCACAGCCCCCTGGGCAGATCGTCCCGCCCCCACCCATTTCCATAGTGCTCCTTGCGTGCAGTCTTGCATAAATGGGCCAGGCAGTCTACGTATTTACCCTTATTTTCCAGGCGTACCCCACTTCCGCTGTAAAATCGTATCTTATCGCCAGTGCATGCCAAGTCTCCGTTGTTGCTATGGCTGATAATCTGATGATTTATTTCCAGTTTGTCTGCGTGGGTGGGAGCCCCAACAGAATGAAAGCTTTTGCTCAGTTCATGCATAAAGAACTTGGACTCGAAGGAGATGGCAAAGACATAAAAGATATTTGTGCCGGGACGGACCGATACTGCATGTACAAAGTCGGGCCGGTGCTCTCCATCAGTGTAAGTACATTACAGGGCACCCAAAACACTTCCATTAGCGGCACAGCAGTAACTGACGACTTTAGCACATTGTTCACATCTCTTATTTAATATTTAATGTGGATCTAGCAGTTGCGAGAGGCACTGCAATGAAAGGCTTTATAATCAAGGGACTTCGCAAGAAGCCAAAATACAACTGCTACGGCATGAGGAACAGCTTTTCAGGAATCACCCTTATTCCACTGCCCAGCCAGTGACTTAGCCTTGACTGGCAGGCAGCTCTTTGACGAGCAAGAGGCTCTGTCCGTCTTTATGCTTTCCACTATTTCTACCGGCCCTGCCAAGAACGCCTCAGGCCACATTCTGTAATCTTTGTACATCCCTTGAGTGCTAAACCAGAAATATGGGAAGCTGAACAAAGTGGTTACCTTGAAAATGCAGAGTCTCTGCTTCACAGGCTTCAGATCAGCTCCTGGTATGTGGATTGCACGGCCCATGCTGGTCCTTGAATGGTTACTGTTTGAAGTATGAAGGAGGAAAGGGATGAAGTCGCAGGCGCATATGCGACAGCGGGGTTGGATGTGCTCTAGAACAGGGGAAGCCAGCAAGGTGCCCTTCAGATGTTATTAGACCCCATCATTCCTGACTATTTGCCATGCCGGCTGAGGTGGATAGGAAATAGTACAACAACATTTGGATGGTACCATGTCGGCTACACCTGCACTAGAGATTCATGCATGCTTCTTCAAAGCCAGTAAATTAATAAGCCCTGAGATGCAGGCAGATAACCAGGATTGAGCAAAATTGGCCTCTCAAAACTTTCCATGCTAGTTGTGGGCAGCCAAACTGTGTGTGTGTGTGTGGTGCGGGTAATCTAGGAAGGGGAGAGGTGAAATTTTGGAGAGGGGGAACCTCTTCTAATAAATTTTGGTTCACTTAATGCTGAATGGAACTTGATGAGCTATAAGAATGAGACTTGGAAAGGGTATGGCCCCAAGCCTATTGTTTTCTTCAGCAATGTTAGTGTAATGCAGTTTCACCCAGCATTCATGAATAGAACTGCAGCACCCATTTCACCAAATCTTCTGAAAGGGAATTCTCCACTAGTTTAGTAGGAGCTCAAAAACAACAAAAAACAAAACAAAACATGCAAAGGAGGATTGGGCAGAAACCCAGAACAGATTTAGGAGATGTCTGGGGTGGAGGGGCACCACTGTGAATACAACGCTAAGGTTTATATTCAACTAAGTCTTACTCAGAGTAGACCACTGAAATCAATGAACTTGTGTTAGTCAAGTCTTTTAACTTCAATGGGTCTACTCTCAGTATGAGTAGCATGCTTATTTACTATATGCTGGATTGATAAATAAAGGCATTTGTCGCTGCCATCATACTACATTTGCAGTGTAGGCATGTAAACACTGTCAATGCTAGTCCCTATGAAGCCTCCCAAAATCATATGTAAGGTAACCATTTGTCCTTCCAAATAAAAATATGCAGAAGTAGTTGTCTAATCCCTTTTAAAGCTGTCTGAGGTGGTGGCCTTCACCACATCCTGTAAAAGCAAATCCTATAACTTTACTATGCACTGTGTGAAGAAATACTGTACCTCCTGTTGTCTGACCTGTATTTTCCACCTCAGTTCACTGAATCGCCCTGGGTGCTAATGTTATTGGGGGGGGGGGATTCTCTCTAACCACTTTCCCCACACCACAACGCACTATCATATCTGCCCTTATTCACCATTGTGTTCAGTGGGGTGTACTCTCTAGTAAATGCGCTTAAAATTTCAATCATCATGTCCCCATAAAATAGGTCAGAATCCAAGGCCTAGTATTGTTAAACTGAGTCACCCAAATTACCCGTTTCTTGAAATTCTAGCAAATTTCTCATTTCTGAGTGGGTACGTTCCATTTTATAACTAATTTAGCAGCAATATCTCCTTCATTCCCTTCAGACACTTCTCGAGCAGTTATTTCCAATCCGATCTTTCAGGCATTCGAAAACGCTACATGTTTTAAACTTTAATATGCTGAGTGAAAAATTGCTGTGGCTTGTTCTTGCTGTTTCTATAAATTATTTCCCTGTTCTTTGGATACATGGAATGTAACAGATGTACAGGCCTGCCTAGGAAATTCCCTACCTACATCTTTGCTAGACAAGTGAGACTTAAGATTAATAGGCTGGGAGGACAAAATTCAGTTCCCATGCAAGTCAAAGGGGATGTTTTTGTTGTGGCATTGAACAGAAGCTGGATCAGTTTCAACGACTATGATTTATCCTACCCTTCTGTCTGAATCATGTTGTATGTCTTGGGATGCCACCGCATATTGACTTTGAAAGGCCCTTGCGCTACCTTATTAACAGAGGAAGCACACATTTTTGTTCAGATCAGCAGTCTTTAAGGTGAAGTCTTAGGGTCACTTCCTGCGGAACGCAGGTGGTGGTGTTTGGAGGAAAACACTGTGCCAAGCATGTACGTGCCCCGGGTTGCAATCCACAGGTGACTTGGGATGTCAGAAGCTCGCAGCGAAACCAGCTTGATAATGTCACTTAAGGTATGCACAAGTCAACCAGATTTTATAGCTCTGGGAAATATAGTTTACTGACTTAGGCTGTGTACACGAGTGGCTGAAAATGCAGCAAGGTAGCCCACCCACCCCATGCTGTGTTTCAGGTTGCATTTGCACTTGCTGTACACACTGGAGAGGGGATGTCTTCACCCAATGCACATTACCTGATTTGTTTCTCTGTGCCGGTAACCCCCAGTGAAGCTGCCTGTGCATGTGCTGCCATCTGTGCATGTGCAATGGTTGTCTGAACTGTGCACACCTCATCAGATGCAACCTGGCTTGAGGAGTGTTTCTCAAGAAACTGCGGATACGTTAGGCTAACAGCAGTGGGAGTGCACTGGAGAGGAGAAAACAGTAATGCTTACACAGGCAATGTGTACACGCTTGCCTCCTGCACTCATTTAGATGGGTAGTAGCTCCTACTGGCACCTATTGTAACAGAGGTGGGGAGCCTCCCCCTGCCTGCAGATGCTGATGATGAACTACAACACCCATCATTCCTGACCACTTGCCATGCTGGCTGGGATTGGTGGGAGCTGGAGTCCATATTCCCCACTCTTGCACTGCAGCGCTCTCCATCATCTACTCCGCACATGGCACACTTCAGCTTTTTCCTAGGGAACAGCCTTTGAACCAGAGCTGAGGGGAAGGAAAAGCTGCTGGACTCAGGAGAGCTTCGGTTGCAAATCACAGTGTCTTGAGAAGAGAAGCAGCACAAAAGTGTGTGCCGGTGGGCAAGGGAATGGTAAAAGGAAGGCTCCCAGAAAGCTTCTTTGGCACCCTGGTTTTTTGTGAGTGCAGGATTGCACCATTAAGACTGTGAGCTGGCAGGCAGGCAGATCCTGGTTTAAATCTTGCCTTAGGCTCATGTTGTGACTTTCCACAATCCACTTTGCTTTCCACCTCAGCTCCCCATCTGCAATATTGGGGAAATAATACTGACCTACCTTGCAGGGTTGTTGGAAAAACTATTAAATAATCCATGGGAAATGTGCTGAACATTTTAATCTATGCAGACACACTCTCTCCTAATTATTGATAGTAATCTAAGCAAGGTTACTACCGTATGTTTACATGAGATCTGTCCCACTGAAAGATACAATTATGCAGAACCCTTACAAAACGATTAATTTGCAGCAGAGCAACTCAGTGGTAAGGCAACTGTTTTGCATGCAGAGAGTCCCAAGTTCAGTCACTGGCATCTCCGCATCAGGCTGAAAAAGAGTTGGTGCCAAAATCGTGGGGAGCCACTGCCTGTCAGTATAGATAATACTAAGCTAGACAGACCAGCAGACTGACTCAGTACAAGGCAGCTTCCTATCTTCCTATGATGATGGGTCAAAAAGAGCCAGAGCTTTTGATGGATTTGCAAGCGAACTTCAGATTTGCACCATGTTAATTTGAATTAAGACTGATGGGACACATCCATACGATATAAATTCTAAGTTGTGCAGTGTTGCCATTTGATGGTTTGAAAAAGCACTATGTGATTTAGTTTATAAAACCAAAAACTGTCGGAATCAGCACATTTCAGAGCCAATGCAAAGTGACATTCGAGTGCAGTGCAGAATCTGCTTGTAAGCAAACATGAAACATTTAAGGCCCATCCAAACAAACATAAACACATTTCAGTAATGTTTCAGTAATGTGAGAATTGTGTTTAGCTCTGAAAATGAGACTTCAATGTGCTTTACTTTGATTAGATTTTACCTCCAGTCCCGCCCCCACATTTCTTTTAGAAATAAGATAACCCTGTGTGGGTATTATTCAGTGTCTAGTTAATGGAATGTATTGGAAAACTATATTTAGTTATTGCAGTGTTTTGCACTCGCAAGTCATATTGGGTTATATCCAATTTTGATGCAGCAGGAAGAACCTACTGTGGAAGTGGGGGCGGGGAAAGCAGTTTGTGTCCATTCCTCCTCTTCCCTACAGACCTTAGTGCTCCCCCAAAATCTCACCATCCCCCCCGAAATGATTTTGGGGTGCTGGGAACTACAGAAGGAAAAGGAAATGGCAAAAATTGCTTCCCTTTGTTTGTTAGCAGATGACTCCCACAAGATCACCAGCGCTAGAATGGCCAACTGGATACTAGCCATTGCTTTCAATGGGGGATAGCAAAGTTAAATGCCCTTTCCCTTGGCTGGATCACTCTCCACATATCCACTGGCATAGGCTTCTATTGTGCACCAGTACTTTTATGCTTAAGGTTATTATTTTGATTTTTTAAAAAATCAGTTTGGCTTAGAACGTATAAAGTTATATTGCTTCTCTTTTTTTCTTAACAGCATGGGATGGGTGTTCCATCCATTTCTATCATGCTTCATGAGCTAATCAAATTGCTACACCATGCAAAATGCCGTGATGTTACCATTATACGCATCGGTACTTCAGGGGGATTAGGTGAGCAAAGAATTTTGCTGCTACCAGGCGCAGGAGATGGAAATGAAATACATCTCAAGAAAAGGTCATGTCTTTATGAGATTTTTGTACTTAAAAAAAATAAAAATCAAGTCAACAAATATCAACCTGCTAAGATATATGAAAGATCACAAATATGTATTTTTCTAATGTAGCATCAGCTTGAAAACACAGGACTTGATGTTCTTTTTAAAGCCATTTGGATTTGATTTCCCCCTAACTTACCCAAATACCAACACATATGAGTGACTGATAAAAAAAAACACCACCATGTTATCCATATTGTGAAAATGCCTTATTCCAGTGACCAAAAAATGTTCTCCAAAATTTAGACTCCTGCTTTTTAAAATAAGGATTTTCCATAGAATTAAGAGGCAAATACTGTAAGAATCCTAATGAGAAAAGAAAGTCTCATTGCAAACACCGAACGATAAACTCCCTCTTGAAATGAGTTTGTACAGTGAACATAGCTGACCGGACAATTCGGTCCAGGTACAAAGTAACTGACAGTCCTTCACCCACTGAAAGGTATCTGAATGAGATCCAGAATTATATGTCACCTTTAAAGACCTGATAGATCACAATCACTGTCATGGCCCAGAATGCCCTATATACACTTGATAACTGTGGTGGTACACATGAGTAACATTTTGAGTTAATGGCTGTGTGTACGCCATACATTTAAAGCACACACACAAACACCCAGCAAAGAATCCTTGGAACTGTAGTTTGTTAAGGATGCATGGCACCAACAATCTACAGTTCTCAGAATCCTTTGAGCGGAAGCAAGTAGTATAAGTGTGTTTTCAGTGTAAGGTGTGGATGTATCCAATTGCACCTCTATGAAAATTCAGTCACTTCCCTCCCACATGTCATGTAACCTCCTGCCAGTCTATTTCTTGCATAAACTTAGCTGACTAGCCAAATGTTTTGTTATGTTCATGATCACCGAGATCAGGCTTCCTATAATGTATAATTGCAGGCTTATTTAATGCAGTCTTTTAACTTGATCCCCATTTCTGTTTTCAGGGATTGAGCCTGGCTCTGTTGTAATAACAGACACGGCTGTTGATTCATTTTTTAAGCCACAGTTTGAGCAGGTGATATTGGACAATGTGGTAACGCGAAGCACGGAACTGGATCGAGACCTTGCTGAGGAACTACTTGAATGTAGCAGACAGATTAAGGATTTCCCAACCCTCATTGGCCATACGATGTGCACTGATGATTTTTATGAGGGTGAGTGGGAACTGCTTTATACACTTAATGATTCATTCTTTTAATCCCAAACTTAAAAGTGGGAGGTTAGGATATGAAAGCATTATAAGGTCATGTTGTCTGGTGCTGTCTACGGGCTTACAGTTACTTTTATCCTTGTGTCTTTTGGATAACTTAAAGAGCAACTCCATACACGTATACAGTACTCAGAAGTAAGTACCATTGCACCCAATGGGACTTACTTCCAGGATAAGATAAGAGCCTTAAATGTTGTAAAACAAACAGAAATGAACAACAGTGCAGTCCTAAAAACATTTAGGACAAAAGCAATTCCCATTGAATTCAACAGTTAGGCTTACTCCTGTGTAAGTGTGCTTCCACTGACTGTAATTCTATGTATACTTACCTGAGAATAAGCTTCACTGAACACAGTTGGACTTCTATGCATGTTTATGTTGGAGCAATTCTATGCATGTTTATGCAGAACTAACTTTCTTTACCTACTTTCCTTACCCACTAGAATAAACTGTAGTAATTTTTGCTTAATTTGCTTAATTTTTAAGTATTAATGAACTATCATTTCATTACCTTTGAGAACATATGAGAGGAGCATTCCGCCTCTCCTGTTTTTATAGAATATTTCTTAAAAGAATTGTTTTGAAGGAAAATGAGGCAACAGTTATATTTAATTCTTCTATGGTTACTTATTATTTTAGATGTGTCATAATGTGGTGAAATCAAATTCAACCATGAACATTTATCAGATAAATAAATGAATACTGAATTTTCACCATACCTGTTCCAGTCCATGGAGGTAGCTGTTTGAACAAGTGCCCACAGACTGTATATTTTTTGGTTACTACATAATGTGGAGTCTCATCTGCAAGTGAAAAGAGATCTAAAGGGAAAGTATTATATAGTTGTTAAAAGGAGTTTAAGGTGGCATACATGGCTCTCTCCATCCTCACTTAATCTTTATAACAACCCTGTGAGATAGATTAGGCTGAGAGGCAGGGACTGGCCCAAAGTCACCCAGTGGGCATCATGGATGAGTGGAAAATTGAATTCTGGTGTCCCAATTCCTAGACCGACACTCTGACTACTACACCACAGTGGGTCTAAAGTGCCAAGCATATTAGAATCAAGTTTATAAGTTTTCAGTAATGTAACATACTTTCCAAACAATAGCCTGGTTCTCATTTCACATTAAACCATGGTCCACTTGCTGCCCACCATGGACAAAATAAGCCAGAGTCTGGCTTGTTGAGTCATCCAAACTCTGGCCTTGTTTGCTTTGTCCCAAGCAACTCAACAAGCAATAACCAAGGTCTGTTCTTGGCTTGGCTAGTTCAGTTAGTTTGGGGGAAACAGCAAGCCAACCCCCTTTAAGAAAATCAGCTGAGGCCTTTCAGCATGTGTCTCCCCACTATCAGGGGTGATGCTGATATCCATAGGGTAAAGGACCTTTTCAGCTGTGGCCTCCCAAAGGAAGCTCACCTGACAATGACACTCCCCATCCCCCTGTAGACACGGGGGGGGGGACCCTCTTGTTTTATATATGGTAAAGTTTTTGACTGCTGCTGCTGCTTTTTCCTGCTGTTTTACATTGTGGTTTTCTTATAACATATTTTCTTTTTCTTAATCTTTAATTTTTTTAATCTCTCTCTCACCACACACACACCACGGCAGTGAATCCAACTTCTCATTTCTTCCTTAGAAAAATCTAAGGTTCCCTTGATAACAATTGCCCATCCATCCCTCATCCTCAACAACTTGTACAAATTCATTGTCATTCTGTAAGAAACGACCATATCGTATTAAACAGTTAAAGTAAAATAGTCCCTTGTCAATAATCATAAAATCATGTTAGCAGCTGGATTACACTCTAGTTACTTCCTGTGACAGGATTATAGCTTCCAAAATTACCTTACAGAAGAAAAATGTCAAGAAGTGTGGCATTTATGTAAATAACCATTAGTGCCTCTGTGCTACCTTAGAACCTTTTCTTTGGAGGCAATTAAATGCTGTTTGCAAAGTGGATGAAACAGAATAAATGGAGAATTAATAATCTGAGGCCTATTTATAAACTGTTGGATCTGTTTGCAAGCACAGCCATCTGTGGTTTTGCTCAAGGCCACATTTTATCAAAGCCATTTCAGAGGATTAATGCAGAAATGAAAACACAATGAAATGGTTTGCCCAGGTTTAGTACAAGCTGAAGGTATGTGCTTGCCATATTCAAAAATAGTAGTTGCAATTAAAATAAGCACATCATTATGCTTCTCATTAACAAGTGGCCTAACTAGATAGTGTGCTGTTGATGGGATCGCCGGTTATAAACGTTAAATGTCAGGTGTGGGGGGAGGGGACGTTATTGTTGGTGGCACCGGAAGGGAGGCTTACGTGAAAAATCACCTGCCCCACATAGAAATTAGCAATTGGGGGGGAGGGGCAGAATCTCCCACAACATGGCTGCTAAGAAAGCCACTATTGCAATGTGTAGCCAGGCCCTTAGATTCCAGCTTCTTAAAACAATAATTGGCAATGCAATCTTATGGTTAGCTACACAGAACTAAGACCTACTGAGTTCCATGAGGCATACTCCCAAGAAAATGTGTATAGTACAAAATGAGGCAATAATTAAAGAAACTACTTCCCAGAGCATTAAACAATACTTCTTTCCATACATATGTAAACATTTTATACTATTTGAGCTTAAAACGAAACTTTGCATTTCAATACAGATGTTCCCACCTTCCCTACACCGTAGCTTGGTGTTGTATTTTCCTCACTACAGGATTAAGAAGCAGCAGGAGATTGGGGCATATAATGCAAGGGCACGCAATGCACCACCTCCTGGCTCAATAAGTGTGAAAATACCTGCTGCTCCAGTTAGGAACGTTAAAAGTCGTGATGGCGAACACTACCAAGTTAAACAACCTGCTAGCCAGTACATACTAGCTAAGTGGCGCATACCTCTCAGATCAGGTGGGTGGCTATACAACCACCAAATTTCTGCCTCCCCCACCCGTTAAATGTCAGCCAATAAACGGTTCACTGCCTTTAAGCAGAACAGTGGTAAAACAAAGAGATTGTGTTTTGTGGGCTCCCCAGCATTCTCCTTCCTCATGTCTGAGATTCTTGCAGCAGAATGTCCAAATTTGCCACTATGGGTTGCATCCAACACTGCGCAAACAAGCTCCACTCAGACAGCGGGACTTCCCCTTCTCTCCCTGCATGCCCCTAAAATTTGCTCTGGAGGGTCCTCCATCCCTCTGGTGCAGATTTTGAGGGTGTCCAGGGGAGAGGAGAGGGAAGCTCCATTTCCCAAGCAGAAGTCTGTTGCATGAGTGGAACGACAGCGTTGGATACAACGCCATTGTCTTTTAGTGTATCGGTGCTACTGTTGTTTCATTACTGCTTTGTGCTGCTTTCCTCTGCATGGGATAACAGAGCACATTATCCTTAATTTATTGAATCTTCGCCATAGTAATACAACGTTTTCAGACTCCACATTTTTATATGCCTCTTTTGCGCTGTTTTGTTGGAATGTTAAAAAATACATGACAGATATAAGGTATTAATATTTCAATGCACACACTATTAAAATAAAAAATTCCTGAGGTTTTCGTTTAAGCAGAATGTTGGCAAATTAACTTTGGGTTTTCTGAAGAAAGCATTCTTTGAGACTGCAGTCAACTCTGCCAACACATGGAAGTATAAAATTCTTACATTTCCTTTTCTTTCCTTCTAAGGTCAGGGACGATTAGATGGAGCGTTGTGTTCCTTCTCCCATGAAAAAAAGCTGGAGTACTTAAAAAGAGCTTACAATGCTGGAGTTAGAAACATAGAAATGGAGTCTACTGTATTTGCTGCTATGTGCAGGCTTTGTGGCCTTAAAGGTAAGGCAGAGGGTAGATCTGGCTTTAAAATTGCTTCCCTCCTTTGCTGATGCTTCCTCCTTGCAACCCTATTCTCTGACAAGCACAAAGTGCTTTTCACTGCACTGTGACTGTCCACCATCTTTAGCTAAAGTGAATAATTAAGGCCCTGTCTTCACTGACACAGTATACATGTGTCTGATTGAGGGATGGAAGCATCGGTCATTTTGAGTTCTCCCAGTTTCTCATTTTCTAATCTTAAATTCAGTTCTCCACATTTTGTATCAATTTGCAATTTAAAAAAAAATAATCCTCATGAAAATTCACCAGCATAATAAACACATTTTTGTGTATGCAGTTTTGGCTGATGTACACATTTTTGCAAGCAATTTTCCTAGACAGAAAGCATTGCTTAATGTTATTTTCACTAATATCTTCCTTATCATGCATACTTCCCAATGATATACAAACCGTTTGTAAACATTTTATAGAGAACTGCATCACAGAACTTGGAGTAACAGGATGGCTGTGTTTCTGTGTGCATATTATTTCAGAAAACACAAATTTGATAGATTTGACTTGGAATGTGTACTAAAGTGACTTTCTTTGCCATCCGTCATCTGAATGGTACCATTTCATACTGAAAATGGAGGTTCATGACTGAATGCTCCTTCTTTTTCCCCCTCAAAAAATTATCTGTACACAAAATCGCAAAATTTTGTTCTTATTTTATTGTCAGGGAGAAAATTAGGCTAGAATAGCTTCCCTCAAGCTCTTAGCACCCTCAGGCAGCTGTTGAGACCTCAGTTCAAATAAGCAGCTGCATCACAGCAACTGAACTCATAAATCCTCTTCCCTTTTCTGGAATCTGATCCATAGACCCAAGGACTAATACTACCCAAATACTGAGAATTTATTCAAAACCATCATTTCCCCAAAGGGAAAGTCTGGTCCTGGCTATTCAGATTTTACAAATCGATTATATGAGATTGATTGGGATGCATTATACCCAAGAGGGAGTGGATTAATGATGTTAGCAAAACCAAAACATTTTAAGCCAGCTTGTGAAAATTTTCTAAGACTTTCATGTCAGTGTGTTGTTTCATTTTGTAGTGGCTGCAAAGGTCACTGAGTTCCTGCTGACATTCTGGGGGTTGAATTCACTGTTTTTATTCAAGCTATTTTTAAAAGCTGAAGATATAAAGATCCACTGCTCAGAGCTTACATTTGAACTACTAACAAGAGAATTTCAGGAAGAATTTCTTTGTGCTATGCATTCCCTTCCATACCTCTCTTGGGAGGCACAACCCTTTTTGGATTTTTATTATGGGATTTTCTTATGCGGCTGTATTAGGGCAACCAAGGAAAATAGGTTTATAATCGTTTACAGGTCACATTGATGACCTCTACCAATTATAACTGCAGTGCAGCTATGAAGGCTGCCAGTTTCTTTAAGAGTAGTGACATGGTAAGGAATGCCAAATAAGGGTGCAGTTTTTAAAGTCAATAGCTAGGGTGGCAATGTGTGCAGCTTTGCAGAGGACCATCTTCTATTTGAAGGATTTAATTTAAAGATGAACAGCAATAAGAAGGGAGAGCAAGGACCTCAGTGCTACCCGTCATCAGTTAGCAAACTTGGACTGCAGAACAGTATTACATTTTGTTAATTAGCTCTAAATTTCCATTGATGACATAAATGAGCATATGCAAATCTGTGTCTTTTTTTAAAAGATGCATCCCCTCCCCCAGTTCCACTGATTTTCCACAGTACCTCCCCTCGCCAAGAAAAACAGCACCTTATGCGGGGGGCAACTTTTACCTACCCTCCCTGATTTATTTCAGTGTGCTTAAGAACTGGGAGGTCCAATCTCAGAGAGAGAGATGAATGCTCCATCAATAACTAAGTTTGTTTTGAAGATTTTTTTTTAAAATCATTTGACAATAATGTTTGAAAAGCCCAAATGGTTAAACCCTCTTTCCTGTTGGTCCTCTACTCATTTTCCCATAAGTAAAAAAAAAAAATGCCTTATGCTTGGGAAGGGGTTAACGGGCACCAGAAAGCCCCTTTCACACATGAGAGGATCTCATCAGTTTCTGCAAGGAAATATAGTCAATGGTCCCCAGCTGAGAAATGATGCTCTGCACAGCATTTGCAGCCACATGCATGGGCATAGAAATGATTTTGGGGGGGGGGCAGGCCTTTTGTTAAGGAGGGGCAGAACGTCAGTCAGCTATGTATTTTTATTGATTGGGGGGCAGCTGTCCCTTCCTCCCCCCCCTTGGTGATGCCCATGGCCACATGGAGCCACTTGTCTGTAAAAGAGACCTTTGTTGCCAACTGCTCTCAAGTTAAAGCTTTTCATTTTCCTTCTCGGAGATGTAGGGGAGGCTAGTAGCAAAGAGAGGTTGGTTGTAAATAAACTGGCTGCAAACAAATAAATATATATTAGATTCCAGTCACCATCTCTGGAAAGATTGCGTTTGGTCTATGTATCTGATATAAAAAACAAGCCTGAACCTCTTATCCCACCCCCACCCACCCCGTTCCCCTGGTTTCTAGCTGCAGTCGTCTGTGTGACTCTGCTTAATCGGCTTGAAGGCGACCAAATCACAGCACCTCACGAAGTTCTTCTGGACTACCAGCAACGACCTCAGCAGCTGATTTCATTGTTCATCAGAAAATGCCTTGGATTATGGAACCCTAATGGATTATCAGATGATGTCATCTAGAACAGTTGTGAAATGGGATTCTCTCTCTCTCTCTCTCTCTCTCTCTTTCAGATTGTCTTTTAAGTCTCAACGTCTAGACCAGCTTGTTGCCCTCCATATATTGTTGAACCATTCCCTGGTCATGCTGGCTGGAACTGATAGGAGTCCAAGAATATTTGGAGGGCCACAAGTCAGTCTTCTCTGCTATAATCTACTGACAAGCCTTCATTCCAAACGTCATCAGGAAGTTCCTTTTCATTGCACTAGTATCTGAATGGAGCTCTCTCGTGCCATGCATCTGGCAATGCTTTGCCCATGGGTGTCAGCTAAAGCAGCCAGTGAAAGGTATCTTTAGTTATCATTAGGGCTGTTTATAATAGCGAGCCAAGCTAACTCTTGTACCTCAGAGATTACTTCCCAGTTGGCTCAAAAGCGAATCTACCGCTCTTGCATGTTACTGTTGTTCAGCACACCTGTGAAGAAAGGCTAGAATATTATCCTACAACACAGTGGGGTAACATTTCATTTTAGACATCTGTCAGAAATTGATCAAACAGCCTGGAAATGTTTAGACAGAACATGTCAATGTATAGCAGCTCCACAGCAGCACAGAAAAATGTTCCTGGTTGATTATACTGTGATCCTAGCTGAATATGTAACACTTTAATGTTGATTTCTACCTGAGCGTTTCAGTAAATACCAGGTGATGAGCTCCACGATGACAGAGGAACCCAAAAAAGGGAAGGGAAAGGAGGCATTACAAATTCAGAATATATGATCAGAAATTACTACCGACAAGTACTGTATTCATATTTGCTTGCTTATCTGAACTCACATGAGGAATTGTCTTTTTCTAAATGTAAAAAGTGTACCTTGTGCAGGCTTAGGAGTCCAATTCTTTCCATAATCTATTTGCTTTTTAAAGTGACGTGTGCAATTGCATTTGAGATTGTGCTGCTTTGTAATAAGCTTAAGTTATTTATATACTTCATTGTTTAATATATCACATTACATCTGTTTAACACTTCTGCAAAATTGGTTAATAAAGACTTTAAAAGAGAATGAGGAAAGACTGCTGGGGGTGGGGAGTGATCATTTATCTAATAAATATTCATGAAATCTTTAGTATAGTATGTTTTAAAAGACCGGGGGAGGGCACAGAATCATATTACGGCACGTGCAAAAAAGATGTTTAGTATATTCTAGACTTTTATTCCCTCCTTTACTTTAATTTCCTTTGTTGGACTAGCAGTAACAAGACTCAGGTTCAAATCCTCAATTCTTGGACTCTTGGAGAAAGTGGGTTTGTTGTGCAAAAGCACCACATCAACTTCTATTGTTCGACCTGAATTTGTTGTTATGTGATTGAATCTCACCCAAAAATAGCAACAGTCTGGAACCACCATCAAAACAAGTTTCTAACTACACATATAGGTTTAATAGCTTTGGTGAAACAGGAGTCCAAATTTTTCATGACATCTGTTTTATCAAGTTGCACCCTGAAGGCACTGCTTCCTATGAATCAAGGCCAGACGGTATTTTTAAATCATGACATCGGCCCCAAAGTAGCCCAGTTGCCTCAGAGCAGTGGTGTCACAAAAAGAACGACTAATGTTTTCTTGGGTTAGTGCATTCTTCTACAGTAAGAGATGCGCCTCACTTAGGCTGCATTTAGAACGTGAATTTTTGCACTCTGTTCATTTATTTTAACGATTTCTTAGCCACCCTTCATCATTAAATGATTATAGGCTGGCATACAAAGAAAAGTATGACTAGAATTAGCTATGCAGGGAGTGGCAGAAATGTGATGGAAAGGGCAGGTACTTTTTTCTTGGAATATTGATTATATTATATATTTATATACCCCAAAGTACATGTACCAAAAAGCATGCTGTTGTCTACTGTCAGACCCTTGAAATGATGATGGCCAACAGACACTGAAGCATTCTACAGGTCTAAACAAGGCGGGAGGTGGAGAAACCTAGTAGCACTGAAATAACATCATCAATCAGTGCTCATGGTTGTAACTCGGGTGGGGAACCTGACGCCCAGGGGCCAAATGTGCCCTTCCAGACCCCTCTGTCCAAGCATCAGGACTCTCCCTGGGCCATGCACAACGTCAAACCACCATTGCTCCTGCTCCATGGCCTCCTGAAGTGCTTGTGTGTGTGCAAAGAAGGCTGTGACTTTTGACTGGAATGTAGGCTGCTGTAGAAAAGAGTCACATCTGTTACTCTGCTGATTTTGGCTCCACCCACTATTGGCATATGGCCCCCAGGAGGTTGTCCAGAAGGGAATGTGGCCCTTGGGCTAAAAAGTGTTCCTCACCACTGCTCTAGCTGGAAGCAGCTTATGCAGTAGTCATTGAATGTCACCCAGCAGGTAAGTAGTGGCTGTTGATAATTCATTCTCTCAGTAAATATAGAGTTTTTTATCCGTAACACTGAACTAGATTGCTTTAAGGGCTAAGACCACTAGGGGCACACAGAGAGGGAATAATCAAGGGCTACTAGTTACCTGTTGTGTAGCATGCTCCTTTTCATTTCCACAGTTTTAGAATAATGATCACTGCTGATATCTCCACCGCTCTTGATTGGTTTTATAATTCAGAGCTTTCCCCATTGCAAAAATATCCAGGAAGCACGTTTAGGCCATTTGTTTGGTGGCAGCTATGGAAATGTCCACAGGTGCAGATTTTTAATTCTAGATCAGTGGCTAAAATGGGAATGCTATATTTTAGGAACAGAAATAAAACTATTTCTTTTCTTATTTGAAATCTAAACTAGACCTCAGAGCCTACACTGCAGAAGTCAGAGATTATTGCAGTAATCAACTGTGCCATGCAGCAATGAAAGCTGTAATTTCTGTACAGTGAGTTGCAAAGAACAAAGCATCCATCACAATTCACAGAGTGCATGAATTTAGAGTTTTCTCCAAAGAGGTTTGGGGGAGTGTGCTGTACTTAAAAAAAACAAAACCCCACACTTTATCATTAACTCGCCAGTGCCAGTGAAAAACTAATCCCTCCATAAGTCATCTTCTTTTTGGCACACCTCACCCAGCAATCGGGACAAGATGGCAGCAGTACCAAATGGAATTATGTCATGGTGAAGAGAACGTTAAGGTTCAGCAGATAACCCAAAAGGAAATGGGGGGGGGGGGGAATGACATATTTTGCAAAAAGAAGAATGTATGGGTTACGATAATATGCTTTGTCTGATGGTGCGATACTTTAATGATTTTGTAGTTAATAGGTTATAGATTTAAACTATGTCCTTGTCAAATTCACTATCATTGGGCTGAGCATGACGAAAAATGCTCTTCGTTTTCTTCAGATTGTTACAAAATACATTTGCAATCTCCATATAGCCCTTTTACCTGCTTTATTGAAGCAATTGTGCATTAAACAAAACAAAGAACAAGTGTGGCTAAATGAAGGTCATCAAAATGGATTCCATGTCACTGGAATGCTTGACTTTTTGTATCTTCGTCAACAATTAATGTCTCCTGGATGGTTAATTTGTTTACACCTTAAAGCTTAAATACTTTTGACTTTGATGTTCATATTGCAGTCTCTGACTGCAGGGCATATGACGCTATTGCCAAACCGCTGGATTACTGATGTGTGTCAGGGATGTTTCATATGATAAAGCATAACAGCAGCTACTTCCAGTAGAGACACATGCTGCAGTTTATGACCAGAGAATTCATATATAGGGAAAGTAAATTTTAATGGACTTTCCTATCTTCTCTATTCCTATGATTTAACAGATGGGAAGAACTTCAGTGCCTTGATCCATAAAGCAGATCTTTGAAGAAGGTTGGTCTGTGTGTTGTCTTAGCGTTTAGGAGTATTTTTCATGTCCAGATCTTTACAGCAAGCATACAGGACATGGGGGTGGGGGAGAGGGGGCAAAGCAGCCCCACAAGAGCTGCAAGTGAACATTGAAAAATGCCTTATACCAAGTCAGACCATTATTTAGCTCAGTATTGTCCCACACTGACCGCAGATCTCCAGGTTTCAGAGCAGTTGCTTTATCAATGCAGCCTGTGATGGGACAGAAGCCTTCGATTCCTCCAGGACCTCATCACCCCTAACAGGCTCCATCTTTTTCTTGAGAAGTGGAAGGTCTTAAGACAACAGACCTCTGGCTTGGAGTCTATCATCCATCCTTCTTTTGGACAAAACCCCAATTTTCACCCAGGCTCCCTTCATCCCCTCCAGCCCATAATTAATTGCACTTCTTTTGTAGCCAACTTCACAGGACACTCAGTATTTCCCTAAAAGAAAACCCAACACACCAGAACAACAACACTGGCCTACACTTCAGGATGTAATGCTCTATTTTCCACCTATCCCTGCGAGATGGATATAAACCAGGTTACCTCACAGGGTTAATATATCCCACACTCTCGGCCATAGCGCCCCCCCCCCCTGTAAATTGGTATAGTACTGACCTGTATCTGCATTGTAATGCAATTTTTAAAATGCTTACAAGCTAGGGTAAGGCTGGTGGAGGGAATATGACATTTTTCGGTATAAAGCAAGACCTGAGTTGGAAAGTTCATAAGTTTCCATTTTTGCTGTTACCTTTGTCATTTTTGAGTTGACACATTACTCCTCAATCACAAAGTCTTGATACTTGAACTGATTCTTATGGGGCAACAATCACCTCTCCACCGGGAAAGACCTGCAGAAAAGGCAGGGTCAAGACAATGAGTGCTCCACTCTAGCCTTCTCTTTGTCACAATTGTCAATCATTCTGTGACTTCGTTCATTGACTAAAACTACTGAAAGACAGGAGCAAGCTAGTGCTCCACTATTGCTACCACCCCAATTATTGCTGTCCCAAAGCCTACACACATAGAATGAACGGGCAGAATCATCTTGAGAGCTGCAGCTAGATAGGTCTTGCACAATTCTTCTTGGGCAGAGCTCTGCTAAACCAGATAGTTGCAGAGATAGAATAAAAAACTGATCAGATTATAAATAGATAGAAAGAACAAGAACAAAAGTTTTACAAATACTCACATTTGCCTTTGAACTCCAACACCGACCTCTCACATTTACACATTAGTTTTGCTCGACCTCATTATACAGCACCCTTTACACTTTGTGATGCTACCAAGCACCAAGTTAAGGTTTATATTTAGTATCTTGTCCTTGTCCATGGTGACAGCCGCTGAAGAATCATTACTATATTAAGTGCCATGTGAAATCAGCATTTAAGTCCACTAAAGAGTCATGCTGTTGCGTGGTCAGCCCCATTTTGCTTTCTGAGGCAAATGACAAGATGGCATCCCCTTCTTGTTCCATGTACAGAAACTGACTAGACAAGCAACTGGTTGGCAGCAGGCTGGTTTAGGGTGTCCAGGACAGTTCTGTCCTCCAACACAGGGGCATGGTCAGGGGGGTTAGGAGGACTAGCTAGGGGTTTGCCTAATAATAGGGTTGTCTCTGATACTGTGGAAATGGTAAGAATGGTAGCCAGTCCTGGTACGTTTCCCCCCACCTCTCTCCCTCCCTCTCTCATGCGCGCGCACACACACACACACACACACACACACACTATCTATCTATCTATCTATCTATCTATCTTTCTTTCTTTCCCGAATGAAAGAATTGTAGTGTCTCATCAGAATCCTGGATTTGCCTGAAGCCACAGTGGGGGAAGGGAACAAAAGGGAAGGCAGGTTTGAAAGCGTCCATTTTAAACAACAGCAGAGGTCTGAATAAAGCATGGCTAGGGGGACACAGAGGAGCTGTGAGGTGTTGAAGGAGCCATGAGGGGATGCAGGAGCTTAAGGGACCTGTGAAGGCATAGAGGCGGGCTGTGTGAAGTGTAAAGGGAGGGGATGTGGGAGTTAGCAAGGGCATCGGGGTAATGTGAGCAGCCTCTAGTACTTATATACATAGAGCTTGAACCATACACCCATTATGATCTTAAGGACATGTATACACATACTTTGCATGTACCCGTAAAAATATAACCTGAAAACCAGCACAAATGTGATTCAAAATCTTCTGAGTAACTCAGCTGCAGAAAGTCCACCATCTGTAGTTTTGCATCAACCCTGTTCAAGAAAATTATATGCAAATTATGTTAATTGCATGCAGCTCAACCATGCAAATCAGCTCGAGGCCTCCAGATTATGACATATTCAATGTTGTTACCTTCCACCGTCCTAGAAAATCCCTGTGGAAAGGCAGAATCCTTATATACCAAGTGGTTGCCACATTCATTGAAGAGAGAAAAGGAATTCAACAAGATGGGAACAAACCAGAAGGAAAATAGCTTAGGAAGCTATTTTAATTGGACCCAGCAAGTTACCTCTTCCAAACCTCTTTCCTGAGCTCCAGGGACTGTTCTTCTGTCCTACTCAGAATTACAGCGACAGATTCCTGAATGATGGTGACTGGGAACATTCTGTCTGTGTTTATTCACTGCTTCCGGGCATTATCATTGCTATGAGTCACTACCGTTGCCCAGGCCTAACCTAACACAGCAGTTGCTTTAAAATTCACATTCCACCTCAGATAGGATTAACTAGAATAATAGTTAGTAGACCATATATTTGGGGCTGCTGAAATAGGAAGAGGGCTGTTTACTTCGTCAGAGTTTGCATTGCATGTACTTCAACAGAAATCAACACAAGCAAAACTTGGGTATATCACAAGCTCAGCAGTCTCTGAAATATTATCTCATCAGATTCATGCACATTTTCCATGGACCCAAAGCACTGAGAAAGCTTAAGAAGGTTCATGAAATTATACCCAGGACCATAAGAGCTGTGTGTGTGTGTGTGTGTGTGTGTGTGTGTGTGTGGAATGGGGGTATTTTTCTCTGCAGGCTGGATAACTCTAACAGAGAAGCTTCCTCCTCACGGTAGAGTTCTTCCCTAAATTCCCCGTAGGGCTTTTCTATACAGTGGAGAACTAGCAAGTCAGAAAATGACTCCGAACAACTGAGTTAAATGACATGATGTTGACCAGGACTTGGCTGTCAGCACAAACCAGGACAAATCGTGTTCAGTCATCAAGTCTGTTTAACTATGATTAAGCCCTGCTGGGACCTGCAGGGCTGTGCCTCTCGGCTACAATTGAATCCTGTGAGAAAATGGTAGGGCTGGGACTGACATTTGAAATGTGCCTGCACTGAGCTCTACAATTTATTTTTCCAGTCCCTTAAGTGAGGCTGCAAAATTTAGAAGCACTGCATCAAAAAGATAGCTGTCACACAGAGCCTTATAAAATACATTGTTGCATGGCATTTGTGTGTGTGTGTGTGTACATACACACACACACAAACACATAACTTGCCAAGACGGAACCTGCATCCAGTTCTTAATCCCAGAAATAAATTGTTTGAACTGTGGCTAATTGGCAGGCTACAGATTTTATGCACCTTGTTTACATATCTTTCATATGCATGCTGCATAAGGTCTGAGAATGCTTTTAGTGTTATAAAATGAAATGAATTATCAAGTTCACTTTCATCTAGCAGAACAAACAGGGTTCTTTGCTGTGCCATAATAAAGACCCCCATAGCTGAAATGTTCTTTCTAATTTTGTAATTTATTCTCAAGGGCTAATTTGCAAAATGAAATTGTTTGGATGATTGGTTTGCAGTAAACATGATGAATCAAATTGTCTGCCACAAGTGGAGTATAAGCTCATATTTCCATTTATAATAATAATCAAGCAAGAATAGTGCATATTAATAAAACTAGAATAGTCTCTCTCTTTTTGAAGAAAATACAAAATCAAGTAATGCAACATGCAGTGAAAGTGATGTGGGATACTACTGAGCGGGTGCTGCAAACCATTTTAGATTTTATGTGCAAGGTTTAATAAGCAAGCAAACCCAATCTGGAGGAAATATGCCCCACTAAAGACCTAACTACATTTTGCTGTCCCTGTATTGCGGAATGTTCTAAATGCAAGACGAAAAAGGACATGGCATTTGCATCTCCATAGATTCCTATTGGCTGGAAAGTTACTTCAGGGATACAAGGAGGCATATGGGGGAGAAGTCAAAGGCTGCATACAGATGTATAACCCAGACTTTTCTGGTTCAAGTCCGACACTCTACTCCAGGAGTAGCCAATGGGCTACTCTCCAGATATCGTTGGACTTTCACTTCCACTGTCCTTGACTGACATGTGGTCCATTATCATATGGCAGGCTCTATGTTGGCTACCCTGACTCTACTTTCTATCCCCAATGCAAATAATTTGGTGCATTCCTACATGGATGTGTGTCTCCAGCAGTTTTGCTTTGCAGATTTTCAGCTAAAAGAATGATTTCACCTGAAATTATTAGACTTGAAGCTTCAGTAAACTGTGTTGCCAAGAATGTGCTGTTAACAGAGCAGTGCTCAAGATTGTGGGGGAGTGTTAAAACAGTCTAATGAGCACTTCTTGGCAATACATTTTCACCAACATGACTCAGCCACAATAACAGAACCCTTCACAACTTAGTATCCAACTTATTTCCTGAAATAAAATAGTTTATTCAAGAATTCTTAATAGACTATTCCAAAAGATTCTGAATCTCTGATTAGTGCCTAGTTGTTGTACATTTTAAAGACCACGGACTCCATGTCTTTCCTTGGAAGTTTGGGCGGAGGGATTTTAGGCAAAAGCTCCTTAGCGTACAGTGTTTTATGTAGTCCAGCTTCTCGGAGAGCTAGCTCCACACGAACCCGGGCGTCGGAAATGATCTGTTAAAAAAATGGGGGGGGGGAGAGGACGTTTGTATATATGAATCTGTAGGTACAGATTTTGAGCGAGTCATCTTGAAAGGAACAGCTTTGATTTCAATGCCATTTATTAAAAAGGCAACATATATAACATACTAGCCTATCTGGTATAGCCAGATGTGTATGGATAGTTTTGGATTACAGAAACATATACAGTAGAATCTCCATATGACACATATGCCTAGATACTTCTATGCACCCGGTGGCATAGGAAGGGTGGGACGATGGGGGTGCTGAGCCCCGGGGTTCCAGCCTGGGGGGGCGACACTCTGCACCCCCCCACGAGTGCGACTCCCAAGCTGCCGCCCGGCAGCCCTGAACTCGTAAGGCTGCAGTGTGCAGCGCTGCAGCCTTACGAGTTGCCAGGCACAGGCAGCCGCCGCATGGTAGGGCTGCCGGGCAACATGTCCGCAGCAGCCTGGGCGGACTGCGCTCTGTAGCACATGCATTGTGACGTCACGACGACGCATGCGCTATGGAGCATGCCCCCGGGGGTGCAGCTTGGCTTGCCACTCCCGGCAGCCAAGCGGCTCGGTACGCCTCTGCATGCACCTATTGAACAGCTATTGAACACAGAGGTCCAGAATACAGTGCATGGTAACATGCATGCAACTGTAGGTGCGAATTCAGGGCAGTTAAATCCCAAATGTGCCTTCCAGTATCTTATTACAATGTTGTAAAGTGGTTGTGTAGACAAATGTACATCTTCCAAGATGGCTGCTGCAGACTAAAAATACTGCAGCAGGCAGGCAGCAATGGTGGTCAGAAGGAACTGAAAACAGGGCAAAAAGTCAGCAAGAGCCGCAGTAGAGAAAGGTAGTACATAGAGAAGTGCCTCCTTGGTTTGAATTCGGGTGTTCAGACATCCTTAAACAAACATGAGACTCCAAGCACAGCATAAATGCAGCTCTAGGGCTGAGCAAAACTGGCCTCATGCAAATGGGTTGACACTCTACCCTCTAACCCAATGAAGACTCCTAAAAATGGGGGAGGAGGGGTTTCTTTACGTTTCAGATACCTATTATCTCCCACCTCCAGTGGTTTCCCACACAAAGCATAATTACTCCCTGCATTTAAAATTTTTGCTTTTGGTGTGGATGCGCACACACACATCAGGCAGGAAGAGCAACTACCTGGTCATTAGTGAATGTATGCAACTCAAATAGAGGCTTTAGCAGAACAAATTCTTCTTCTGTTCCAATGCCCATCCGAGCTTTAGATGCCACTGTGTCGGCCATCATTCTCGCAGGGTCAAACTCTGCAACAACAGCAACCTAAGAGAGATGTGGAAATTGTCAGCAGTACAAATATTTTGTGCGACCCAACCTTAAGATCACACCTTCCTGTTTCCATGCAGTAGGTCCAGAAGACAAAGGACGCAACATTTGATCTTTTTAGTCATTCTTTCCACCTAGTTAGGAAGGTCTGTGAGAACATGTTAAAGCAGAAAAGAAGGAAGACTGTATGTTTGAAGAATGAAAGTTATGGAATTGATAAGGAAGTTCTTTCTTCTAGAAATGCCATTGCTTTTCAGAATAAATCAACCAATGATTCCATACCTACAATGTTCAAGTGTCCCCAAAGCCACATCCAGTTGGTCCAGAAGAATACCATACTTGAGGGTACTGAAAGCTGCTAAGAGGTCCAGAAAAACAAACAGGAATAAACTCTTCCTGTTCAACTACCTAGTGTAGATAGTCTTCCTGGGTCAACAAGGCTATCTCAGTCCTGAATACGTGCTGGAAACCAAACTGAAATGGATATAGGTAATAAGTATTATCCAGAAACCTTTGCAGTTGAGGAACCACCACACTCATAAGCACCTTATCCTAAAAAAGAGACTAGCTGGAAATTATCAAGCACAGTGAGATATACTGTAAAGGGATTTAACAAGGGCTTTTATATAGAGGTCTCATCATGACTAGCATTAAACCCACTGGAACTTCATTCTCTTTCAAGGAAGCATTTACCACATATTGTACCTATTAGCCAGGCCTCCTCTGGCTACACCTTTAGGCGCCTGGAGGGGCAAGAACGAAGCACACAAGTGACTGGCTTCACTCCTCCACACCCTCGCACCAAACAAATTGCAAATTATACATAAAAAGCAGCTGCCGATAAAACTATCATCATTGTAGCATCTGTGGGATAACCAGTCTCATATAACCAACATGCTTAAGTGTAATTAATGCATGATGGGGTTAAGACCATAGAGTACCGGTAAGATGTCCTGCCAGGCTTAGCCTGGGTTACTCCTCCTCACCTTGAGAGGAACGTATTGTTGTATCTTAGTCTACCTGATGAACTCAGTCGGCGAAGAGGCTAAGTTGGTTGTTGCAGCTTAGCCACATGGCTCTCACAAGCCATTCTTGTGTTCCTATACCAATAATTTAGGAACCTTCACCACTTTGGAACTAAACTTAAGTTTTATTGCGACTTTACTGACTGATTTATGGAAAAGCACACGAACCTGACCTTTGGAGACTTTGCAAATAAATGAATTTTTAACTTACTAAACATGTGGTCTTTTCCTGCGCTGGGGAAAGAGGGAATTTTTGGGACTCACAGGGGCATATTTTTAAAGGTCTAACAGCCTGTATTTTCATGCTTTACTTTGCTGCATATTTTGTGATTTTAAATCTCTGTTGAGGTTGTCTCACGAAAGAGTACTTGCCCCAAGCTTGGATCTTGACATCAAAGGAATTCTCCTTTTATACCTATTTTTTCCTTGAACCAACAGCATCACGGTTGGAGTGGATGGAAGCAATACTATATGCAAAGTACTATTTTGATCATGAAATAGGGGAACACGGATTGCACCACTTGGTGATATACGATTTTTATGATTTCCTATTGGGGAGGGGTGGGGTTATGCTGCTCCCCTCCACAGATTTAAATAACAGAAGAAGGTCACAAGGCTGAGTGCGCTACCTTTGCCACTGGTAAACCCAGTGTGTTAGAAGGGGCTCTATGTGCATATTGATGTACTCTCATAGCTTTCCTCCATGTGAGGTGGGATCCTGGAACACTCGTCATGTGTAAAAGGACTATGAACACACATTGGCCAGACACATCAGTGGTAGAGACCAGAGATGGATTTAGGGCAGCATGACCGGATCAGTTACAATGGGCATGGAGCCTATTAATTAATTAACTATTAATTAGAATGGAGCTTGAGAGGCAGGGGGCACCAAATTTTGGCATCGCACAGGGCGCAGCTGAAATTTGAGACCCCAATGCCCACCAACTGCAGGGACACGGCTAGTCCACACAGTCCCATGAGTCCATCAAGTCTTCTTTCAGTGCACTGAAATAATCTTCTGAACCTTCTCTGTAGTAATTTCTGGAAAAAATAAGTATTTGAACTAATGAAATAATATAACATAAAAGAAGCCTCATATATCAAACACAAAGGGAAAAAAATCCAAAACTACCTAGGCAAGCTTTTAAGAGCCAGCTCTTGCAGATTCAGGCACATAGCTGGGATTCATCCATCAAAAATGACGTCCGGCTGGAATTTTTGGAAGTTGGTTAAAATTAACTGCACCCAATGGAAAACCCAATCCTTATTTTGGGTCAACCCACATAGCCATTTCAACTGTGGGGTCTACCAAGAACTGATACTAGCTGTTCTTTCTGTGTCCTTAGCATTCCAAAGTAAACATGATGATATAGCAAAACGTAGCTTCCTTTACCTCAGATGGTTCCTGTATTCAGATATTTCAGTTATTCATACAACACTAAGGGTGAACAGGGAACAGCTTTCTGTAAAAGCTCTTTTATCGAATAAAAGTGAACAGGAAAGCAGACTGATGGCAGCTGATAACTTCCCTTTTATGTATGGTTTTATTTGATGAGTCACTTTAGAGGTTCATAGGATTGAACATTCACCACAGGAAGGCTGGGGGGAAGCTAACAAGCAGACTGGCTTAACTCTTTAGCTAAGGCAGCCTTTGCCAATCTGCTGTCCTCCTTATGTTTTGATCTACAGCTCCTATAAGCCCCAGCCAGCGTGGTGGCATTGGGTGGGGCTGATGGGAGTTGTGGTTCATAGCATCTGGCGGACACCAAGTTGGCAAAGGCCAAGTTAAGGTTTTGCCCATTTCATATCCCTTCCTTCCACATTTATGTTTTTTGATGGTCCTTGGACGCAGAACTAAAGAAATTCTGAATATTAAACGGTAGATAAGCACCTGAAATAAAAGTACCAGAAGGCTTGCATGATTCTCGCTCAGTGCTGCCATACAAACTCACTTCTGCAGCACAAGTCTGCAACAAATTATTCTTTGTTTGTTAGTTTAAAAACGACTTGTTCCCTTCGCATTGTATCCCAAACCCTCCTGCAATAATGCCACATCTGAAAGGAGCTACACTGAATATAGAGTAATTTAAAAGATGAGTTGTGGATCATTTATATGCCTCTGGAACCTGAAAAATAACCTTTTACAAAATCACACCACTTGAGAGGGGTCTTTTATAGTTGCTGTGTGGAGACTGCCATCATATAATTTCAAGATGCAAACTGACCCTGGATTTGCCAGCCTCAAAACACCGGCTCTGCCTCTCTCCTCGTGATGCACTATGCACCAAATTGCTGAGACAGTTTTTTAGGCTGCAGAATGTGTTGTCATTCAGTATATGTAGACATAGGCTAATGGTGTTTTTTGGGGGGGGGGAAACCCAGCAAGAGCCCTGAGTATAAATCAATCTGAAGTAGAGCACGGTTGCTGACATATCTAATCAAGTGACTAATGCAAGAAAAAATACTGAGGAGCAAGCCAGGGAGCAGCTTGGATGTGGCTTTTTCTTCCGGAAACAGATCCTGTTTGTATCAGTTTGAAGTCACAGATAAGAGGACGGCATCATGGGGACCAAAACATAGATCAATACTGTAAAGCCTGCCAATTGCAAGGGGACAGGAACAGCAAAGGCACAATTCAGTTATGACGAAAACCGCAAGTCAATTAACCAGTGAGAATAATAACTGCAGGTTTAAAATGTGGGCTCTTATTGAAGTAGTGTCTTGTGAAAGGATGCTTAGCAGGAAAAGAATCCATTTAAAATTGTCTGTGGTGGTTGTTTCTTTTTATCTAAGCGATGCAGTCAAGCTTGAAGCAATTTGTTATGTTTTCGTGAGATATACTGTAGTTATGTTTGTTAGTTACCATTTAAAATATCACCTGCAATAAGATACTGCAAAGTACCATATTTTTCCGTCTATAAGACGCCCCCATGTATAAGACGCCACCTATTTGGGGGGACTCCAAATTAAGAAAACACCCCTCAGCACTAACCGTGTATAAGACGAGCCCCAACTTTAAACCTGATTTTTTGGTAAAAAAAACAACACCTAGTCTTATACACAGAAAAATACGGTAATTTTAAAAACAAGGGAATGAACACACTATTAGACAAATGGTTCTGTTGGACCACTAGCTTATTAACCTGTGTAACTGATCTAGCAGTGGCACAAGAAGACCTTCCCCCCGCCCCTCTGATCTGGCCCTAGAACCCAAGATTCTTCCTAGTACTGCTGCACCTGCAGCAGCCATAGTTGCTGCTGTGCCTGCACATACCGGTATTCCCTGCCCAAGCATAGTTCAGATGTGCCATGCACATTGGGGGGGATCAAAACCACACCAATGCTTTTGGCAAATTAACATTTTGCAGCAACTCGAGCACTTGGTTAGTTTTCCCCTATGAGTGGGCTAGGGCCTGATGAATAAACACCTTCCAAAACTAAGAAATAGTGTAATATTTTAAAAGTGAAAGGCAATTTCAAGCCCAAGCCCATTGATTTCCCACCCTGCCCCGCACAAGACATATTGCAGACCTGGGACAATGTGGTGACTCCAGCTGAAAATAGAAATTGAGTCATGATCTGAAAGGAGTAACACCAAGAAACACATTTACACTCCAGCAGATTCATAAAAAGGCTGGAAAAAATCCAAACAAGCTCTACTTTAACTTCTTGTTTGAAAAAAGATCAGGAAAATACTCCTGACAAATGCAAAAAGAATGCAGTCATCTTAGGTCAGGAAAGAAGAAACTAGGCACTGCATCCTGTTATATACTCAAGTGGCTGGAATGAATCTTAAATTCTCCATCCAGCTTTTGAAATATTACAGGGAGGTGGCTTTTGTCTGGCTTATTTACAAAAACATTTGTGGTCAAAACAGCAGTCAATGAGCCTGGCCCATTCAGCTCAAAGTAATTTAAGCGACTGACACTTTCCCAGGTATAAGTACCCATGAGTTCACATATACAATTGGGATTTATAATAGCTTTGTTACTGATTTATGCTTGTTGAGTTCAGCCTCCATAACTATCTGGCCCACAGTCAAATAAACAGGTATGCTGGACAAAGCCCTTTCTAGGCTCTCTGTATCCCCAGCCGTATGTTATGTTCAACACAGAAATTGTAGCACATTTTCCTGCATCTTCTCGCTTGGTTCACACAGTCACAAGTGAAGTGGCAGGCAACTTCTGTCTACTCCTAAGCAGTCTCCTACCAATCAGCAACATTATTTTGGCTTCATTTCAATGCACGCCTCCTTGAGAGTAAGTTCCATTGACCACAGTGGAACTTACTTCTAAGTAAACATTCATAGAATTGTGCTCTTGGGCATTTAATTCTGACACAGTTCAAGTAACTGGGTTTACTGGAAGAATGAAGGAACATGTTTCTTGCAGAGAAGTTAAGCATTCTACCAGTTATCCTCCTTTTTCAGAAACTATAAATGCTGCCAAACCAAAATATTAAATTCAAGAACTAACCAAAACTATTAATTGTGTGTTTTAATGCCATTTGCATCTCCACACATCATTCAACCAGTCTGTAGTGACTACAACAAGCTTTCAAACTGTTGGTGTGGAGACTCATTCTGGTTTGCAGTCTCAGCAGTTGCAGAGCAGCACCTGCAACTACAAATGCTCTAGGTTGAAAACCATACCAAAGGAAATCCTGGGGAACATGTCTGAATCATGCTGGTGACAGCTGAGAGCTCGTACGGCAGTTTAGTATCCGAAGGATGTATAAAATCCATGGTGTCAAACTTCCATTTTTGGTGACAGGAGGGGAAGATGCAGAAGTTAATAGGAAATCACAAAATTATTTCCCACCCATACAAATGGTTCCCTTAAAAATGACATAATGATGCAAGAATATAGTCAGCTGGCCCCTTTCATTGGACCAATCTGTGCCGCTGAAAGTTTATGCACATTTCAAAGTTACCTATCAGCCTTCATTCCTTTTTCCCACTTTCAACACTGTAAGATTTGGTCCATTAGATGAGATGGATGGATGGATGATCAGGCAGGCACCTGCTATGTTCTCAGACACAACGTCTCCCCACTATGTGCCCATATGCCCAACCCCAATTTAATTTCAGACCCAGGTGGGGGGAAATGATTAAAGCCCTCTAGCAACCCATTCAAGGCTCCCAATCCATATAAGGGCCCCTTCACTGGCAATTTGTGTAAAAATTCCTGGCACTTAAAGGCATAGATACAGAGATAATCTGGATTGGTTGAAGGTGCAAAACATTCCCTGTCCATTTTATCAAGGTACCGTATTTTTTCGTGTATAACACGACCCCCGTGTATAAGACGTCCCCTATTTTGGGGGACTCAAAATTAAGAAAATGGGGGGAGATTGCCCCTGTGTATAAGACTACCCCCCCTTTTTAACATTATTTTTAGTAAAAAAAAAAAACTTGTCTTATACACGGAAAAGTACGGTACTTTCCACTTTATGACTAGATACTTATCTACTGCTGCTCTTTCTCATATTAACAAAATGAAACTGAAAATGTGGGGTGATCGTAGTGTGTGGAATTTATCTTCTAGAAAAGCCTATTAGACCCAAACACATGGCGGAGGGGGGCACACTATGGGTGGAATTCACCTAGCAAACCTCATCAACAGGCTGCCTGAATGACCTGTGGGAACCCCAGAACAGTACATGGGGTATCATTCTATCTGGCAAGCTGGTCTGCTTGCACAGATGCAATGTCTGTAATGGTGCAATGCTGAATTCTACCCCAAGACTATTTTTAGATTGCACTGTTAACAGCTTCTGCTGCAAGCATTAATCTAGCAATGATCATGCACAGATACAAACCAAACAGCGAGTGATGAAACAAAGCTAAAAAGATTGAGAAGCCCTTTTTTCATGTCTTGAGAGACTGCTATCTCAAATTGCACATAAAAAGACTCAGGTTATACAATTAAAAATATACCTGTTGCCTGAGAGCATCAAGACGTCTCTTCCTTTCTTCTTCCTCATGGGCTTCTTTGAGTATTGCTTCTCTTTTCTCCATCAAGCGCTTTTCCAAAAGCTTTTGTCTAAACTGAACTCTTTGAACAGGAAAACATGAAGTCAATGATCTGTCTTCTAATACTATTTAATAGTTTTATGTAAGGATTGGGGGGGGGATTCTATTCAGTTCACATTTAAAGGAGAACATATCAAATCTGCACTTTTCGAAACAATATGCGAACCAAAATATGAGACAGACATCTTTCAAAATTAATTTACTTGAATTTTGTGGTGTAGTTCTCCAACTAAATCATGTTCACAAGGGGCAATTGCTTGCAAAAATTTGTACATAAGTCAAAACTGAAAACAAAAATATGTGTATTAGGAGAATTTCATACTAAAGTGCTGGTGAATTTCTATGACAATTTTTAAAAAATTGCTCCAGAAATGGAGAGGGATGAGTTTAAGATTTAAAAAATGAGAAATTGGAAGAACCAAGGTTGACAGATCCTTCCAGATCCCTAATTAGGAACAATTAAAATCTTATTCAGAAGCAACAATCAAATCAATACTTTTCTTAGATTTGGGTGTGTAGAGTGAATGTTCTATATTTGGTAAAAGGTTCAAAATCACATATGGATGCTGACAATCCCAGATAAATTGTGTGAATGTCAAAATAAATAGCTGAATATCCTATTTCGGCAGCTTTCAACAACCACAGATATAGTTCTTAGTTTTTGGAGTGGTTAGTATTCATTGACCTTGCATCGCTGTACTAAATTCACTAAATATTTGCAGAAGAGCTGAAAGAATGACGGCTGCATCTTCTCAATATTTTTCACATTCTTAATAGCCATTCTTATTGTTTTCTGTTCTAATCTACTTTGTTAGCAATGTCCTGTTTGGAAATAAATCTTGAGACTGATGGAAGTAATGTCAGAACGTTTTTGGTTTTTTTAAGATTTAACTCTTGACATCTGTAGATCATTACAAAAGCAAGAAACTGACTGTGTACAGATGATTGCTTTTCAGATACATGGAGGCAATATTTCAGGGGTCAGCAACCTTTTTCAGCCATGGGCCAGTCCACCGTCCCTCAGACCATGTGGTGGACTGGACTATATTTTGAAAAAAAATATGAACGAATTCCTATGCCCCACAAATAACCCAGAGATGCATTTTAAATAAAAGGACAAATTCTACTCATGTAAAAACACACTGATTCCTGGACCGTCCATGGGCCGGATTGAGAAGGCGATTGGGCCACATCCGGCCCACGGGCCATAGGTTGCCTACCCCTGCAATATTTGGACACCTATCATAGACTGAGGGCTGGCTCATAGCAATAATATGGACCAAGTTGTAATCTGATGAAATGGGAGAGCATCTCTGAGCCACCATAAGTACAGGATTGTGTGATAAAAGTTACCAGAAGTTCATGGTTGCATAATGGTCCCAAAAAAATGCCCCCCCCGCCCCACCGGGGAAGTTGCTATTTGCATTTAAAAGGAAGCTGTCATTAGTGCTTCATAGCTTTGTGAAGGTGAGTTTTGTTAAAACCATAGCAGGGAAAAAGTAAGTATTCCCAGTCTCATGATTCATACAATTAATATCACATCTAGTTTGTCTCTGGTTCACTCCAACAGCATCTACATTTAAGGGGGTGGGGGCTGACCAGTGAGCAGCAAAGCCTGGTGTTAATATAATGAAGTTACCAGAAAGTGGGAGGGAAATTAGATGAATATATGAAAATTCTTCTAGGGAGACAAGACACAAGGGCAGTCTGAGGACTGCAAACATGTCAGTTGTGTAGGTATGCCTTATACACCTGGAGGAACATCATAATGGCATTGCTTAACACACTTTTTCATATGGTTTACAGAGGTTTTCTTATACCCTGAAATAATGTTCCTTCTGCTTCAAAGAAATCTCCTAGTGTGAGAGTGAAGCATAATTAGACCTTTCCTCCCCCCCATGCCAGTTTTAACTAAGTATTATGGTTAAGTAACATTTGGGGGGGGGGGGAACAAACCAAGTTGAATAATGAGCTTAGTTTACTGGTTTCAGTAATGCCACCTTTTGAAGCACTGTGAATACACATTCATGTAATTTCCGATAAACATAATTTCATTAAAATGGCTTACAGAATGTGTCTCATACATATTTAACAGAAAATTTTGGGGCCATGTTTATTGTAAGAGCTTTAAAAGATCATTATGGACATGTTTATAATATGTACAATATTTCACCAAGAAAGCTCTTCCCTATTTTGACTCAAATAAATATTCATAGAGGTACAGCAAAAGGGAAACAGATATCAGTCAAAGAGAAAATGAGATATTCAAGAAAGCTTTTCCATTGCCATCGCTGATCATTCTGTTTCTGTGGGATGTTCGAGAATTTGGATTAAATGATTAAGACTCCAGTTTTGCATACCTACCTTAATGTATCTCAATCGATTACCGCTGGTTGGGTAACCTTTTCTGTTAAGGGCTGTATTTCCTCAACAGAAATACAAGCTGGTAATAGGTAGTGCTGAAACCAGCAGTGGGCTGGAGCAGAGCCAAAAAGTGGGCACAGGCAAGAAGAGTCTGCCATCACTGAGCAGAGACTATGTGGAAGCAGTGGAGTCTAGTCCATTAGGGCAAGCTAAACACCTCTCTATCAACCTCAGTCTTGATTCCTCCAAACCCACCTTCTTGCTTTTTACCAGCCCTTGTAGAAATCAGCAGGGAGGAGGTTAGGGACAAAAGTAACATTAGTTAGCCCTACCTGCCAATGACTCTAGCTCCACCTACTGTTGACCTCCTTGCCTTTCACTCCACCAGTCCCAATGGGCGCCAGCCAGCATTGTGGGGGAAGGAAGATCAGAGACTCTTACTAGCAAGAGACAGAAGGAATAGCGAGGCTAGCAGCTGCTAGAGTTTGCACCACATATGTGTGCAGCTGCCAAACTGGGTAAGTGTGCCCAGCATGAGCAATGATGTCAGCTTCCACTGCTGCCTCATATCTACTACATATATGAAATCCATTCCACCACTGCTCAATAGCAGTGGTGACTTCTTCCTGCCCTTGCATACCACCTTACCAGCTGCTGCTAAGTTCAGCCTCTGCTCCTACCTATTACGATTCATTGTTTTTGAAACTAGATTTTGAAAAATAACCTATTAAATACGTCTGCAATCTCCCCAAAGCAATACATGGGATTACTTAGAACTGTAGTCAATAGTGCCTACTTATGGCTTTATAGCTTCTAACACTTTCCTATACTCTTCAATTTGTTAAGAATGTTTGGCAAGTGCATACATCAAAAGGCTGGCGCTTGATGTGATACTATAAGCTGCAGCAATGAAAGAGACTTTGATTTTCTTTGCCCAGAAAGCACTCCCCAGACACAAGGAACAGGGCATTTAGTCCTATTCAACTTCCTAAAGCAACATCAGACACTTAGCATCTACAGCCTTGCTTGGCTAGCAATTAACCCATACTCCAAGCTACTTCATACTCCAAATCATTTAAGCCTTTACTCTACAGGAATGATTCTGTGTCGGGGTCATTACAAACAGACCCAGTACGTTATTCACACATGTGCATATACTGCATACTACACTACCATTTACCAGCACAGAAATGTTATGCTTCCTAAGTGGATACCACTATCCCAGATATCATAGCCACCCTACTTACAGAATCAACAGTGACCACTTCCTCTGTGCCATCAGGTAACATTATGAATGCAAGGATAGGTTGACACAAGCCCACTTTGCGTGGAGGCTACTCTAATTTGTGAACAAGTCACAGAACTTGATTCAACAGTGGATGAGATTAGAAAAACCTACTACTACTGCAACAACCACCACTTACCATTAGGGGTTTTTAAATGCAGTTTTATTCTGTATATTTGGGTCCTTTTCAGTTTGAACACCTATTTGCCATTGTCTCATTACTTCTTTATTAGGTAAAAGTTATCTAGGCCCATAGCAACATCCTTTATCCAATTTTATAACACTTCTTAGATAAACACACACACACACACACACACACATACACACACACACCCCATAAAAGCAGCAACAGGGGGCTCAAAATATGATTGGAGGAGCAGAGCTGTGGGAGGTCTTTAACTGCTTCTCATATGTATTTCTTCATCTAAATCATGCATACCCACAGATGTTGTCCATCCTTCTCAGGGAAATAATTCCCTTGCAGAACTAATAGTATCTTCTCCACTCCACCCTACCACTGCTTAAGTAAAAACAAAATCACTGGGAAATCTGATTATTGATCTTCCCAACAACATATCTTGCATGATAGGCTGTTGCTATGCATAGCATAATAAATATTTTAAAATATTATGGATTGAATTTTTAACATAATTCATTTGGTAAATTAAAGATTACAGAACCATTTGTGCTCCTGTCGTAGAGAAAAAGATCACAACTGAGATATATCCAAAGCACTGATTCAAACCTTGTAACCTGATTTGTGAATTTATCATTTTTCACAAACACAAACGCTCAGACTCAGTGAGATCAGGCAGCTACTTGTTCCCTATCTGATTTACAGCCAGCCAGCAGACTAGGGTTGCATAACAATGGAATAATCACTTTAAATCATCGTGCTTTCTACTGGTCCTGAGTCACAGTAACTTCTTGCGCACCTTAGACACAACTGAACATTTAGTTATGGAAAATAAAAGTTACATCTCACTTTCTTAAACCTGGCTATTAGATGCCAGCCCAAACAGGGTATTCTTACAGGTATTTGGGGTAAGACTTTGGGAAGCCCCTTAGGGGAGAAATTATTCTCACAATTGTGGGCAGCCCTTGAGATGACCACTCAAATTGGTGCATGCTTAATACAGTTCAAGCACTCATGGGCAACTTCAAAGTCCATGATGGAACAAAGAAAGAAACTTTAGCCTACATCACACTAACACTGGTATAGGATTTATGGGTCAAAACTGGCACCTGGAATTGTGTCTAGAAGAAGAAGACGAAGACGAAGAGGAGGAGGAGGAGGAGGAGGAGGAGGAAGAGGAGTTTGGATTTGATATCCCGCTTTATCACTACCCGAAGGAGTCTCAAAGCAGCTAACATTCTCCTTTCCCTTCCTCCCCTTCCCTTCCCTTCCCTTCCTGTGATGTGAGTGGGGCTGAGAGACTTCAAAGAAGTGTGACTAGCCCAAGGTCACCCAGCAGCTGCATGTGGAGGAGAGGAGACGCGAACCCAGTTCACCAGATTACGAGTCTACCGCTCTTAACCACTACACCACACTGGCTCTCAGCATGGAACCACTGAGGCACTAGTGAGATGTTCTCTTTGCATATTATCCAGCTGAGGAAACATTTCACAATGTGTCTGGGCAAACGTCATGGGTTTACCTAGCTCACCACTGCCGATACTAACTGGAAGAGGTTCTCCAAGGTTTCAGGCAGGAGTCTCCCCCCCACCCCACCCGGCCCAATCTCAAGATCAACCAGGGATTGATCCTGTGTTCTTCTGCATGCAAAACACAGTCTCTATGACAAAGCTATGGCCCTTCCTCAAAGTCCATGATGCACACAGAGGGCTTGACGAGAGGCAGGGTCCTGACTCACTTGTTGTGCAGGGTATCAAAAAGGTAACAAACAATGAGAGCTTCCCCACTGCTTAGGAGGGGAAATGGCAAGGGAAGTTCAACCTGCCCAAAAACTGCTGTGGAAATTAAGAGTCAAATTCAATGCTGTGCTGTTATATATGCTCTTATTTACTGAAGAAGATATATGACTATATGACTAATAGATGCTTGGCCCAGACTGAATAGAATGGGTGAGAGCCAGTTCTCAAAATATGGAAATTTGCTACAATCGCAACTTACTGATCAAGAAACACTTTAAGTTTGAAGACATGAAAGACTAGCCGTGGTTGAACACCATCTGTTATTATTATTTCTACCCACCACCACTGATTTACTTTTATTTTGCTGTACAGCCAGAAAAAAGGCTTCCAATAAAGCTTATAGCTGACATTGATAAGACAGTCCCTGCCCTCAGGTTTATAATCTAAATAGAAAAGGAAAGAGGATTGGAAGGTGGGAGGGAGGGAAGTAAAAAAATAACCCCAAACGTAGGCACTATTTGTTATGTTACAGAGTTTCTGTAACAACCAGCTGGAATGAAAAGAATTCAAGGAGAGGAGTGGTCCCAAGTTGATGGTCTTTCAGGAGAGCTGATGGAGAGGACCTACAGTCCCACATCTTTCCTTTTTCTGTAGCCAGATGGAGTGATTGTTACAAGATCAAACAACCAGCAGTACCGTCCGTCCTGTCAGGGTGTAACTTCAGTCACTTATCTGCATCTGGTTCCCCACTGTGGCCAGAAGCTGCAAGCTAGAGCCGTATGAAATAAGGAAGCAGAAGTGGCTGTCACTAGCACATCGATTCCTCCAAAAGACAAACCTCTGCACAATATTGCCTATTCTGGCAGCTTCAGGCAGAAGGCAAGACTGGACTTGCAGCGCTCCATAAGAGCAGTCTTATTACTGCTTGCCAGGTCTTGCAGCTGAGTTGCCAACACTTTATCAGCATCAGCAGGCCATCGTTGTTCCTATGAATCTAAAAGTGAAGATCATTCCTCAAGGCAACTGGTGCAGTCTCGGTTTCATGGTCAGATCAAAATTCAGATAGGAAAGCCTCTAGAAAACTGATCTGGAGAGTATGAAGCTAGAAGTCCTGCTCAATAGCCTTCTCTAAAAATGAAAGGCTTGAAACAGGAAATGGTATCGTGTATATGGGGAGATGGCATGTGTGATGGCATGGGCCCCACAATTAACAACATAACCCTGTCCTGGACCCTTCCCACCCAGTGCTAATAAGCTGGGATAACAAGGACCCAACTGCTCCAAAAGGTATCCTGCCAGACCTGAGGAACAAGGGATTTTCTTTATCCAATGGATTCCTCAATACTTATTTGCATCATTAATGTTATTAACTGCAGACAGGACTTAGTCTTAGGCAACATTAATCTAACTTTGTGATATTAACAATCTTATGAGTGAGTTCAATGGGATTTACTCCCAGATAAGTATGCATAGGATCACAGCCTAGATCTTAGCCCAGAGATAATGCTGACACAGCCTTGCTTTGGCTCATGGGTGGACAGAGAGCAAATCCTTTCAACTGAATCCCACATTTCCTAATTTATACGATGGAGTTCCAAAATGGGGAGTTGGCTCTTGGCTTATACTTTCATACATGTACTTTTAAAATGAAATTTGCAGGGTGGGGTGGGGTGGGAAAGGAGCTTGTTTTCAATATGGCCTGTGTTTCTTTTACATTTCCCAAATAATTAGCTTCTCAAAATTCTGTAGAAAATCTCCTACAAAGGATCTCATTATATCTTCAAGGCTAGGTTTCATTTTGAAACTGTGTGGATACTGCACATTCCCCCAGAAACCTGACAAAAGCATAGTTCTGGGTTAAATTCACAGGATCTGTTAATTTAGGGTGCCCATGAAGAGCTTATATGGGGATTGTAGGTACCAAGTGCTGAATTTACATCCATCTCTCATCTGACACTTAAAACATGAATATGAACCAAATCCTCAGATCATGGAAATGTGTGCTTTCCATGTCAGGAGGGAAATGCTTTGACAAGTGAATACTTTAAGCAGAACTGATGCCTCAGAGTAAAGGTTATATAATGAATGGAGCTCAAAGGCAGATCAATGAAGATAAGTTGCCCTGAAGATTCAACATACTTCAAATTTGGAGCTTGGAAGAACTGCAGGTGAATTCTGCAGGTGAATTGCTGAGGGGAAAGTGAATCAAATCTGTCACACTTTAAAAAAAAGAAAAGAGAGAGAGAGAGAGAAACAAATAAAAGGAATGAAAAGACTCAGAGAGAGAGAGGGAGAGGGAGAGAGAGAAAGGTAGAGACTTCAAGAAAAAAATAGTTTTAAATAGGTATGAAAGGGACAAATTGGCATTACATAATTTGTATTGTGAAATCATGATTATTTGTGCTCATGATGCTATCAGGGCGGTCATACACAATCCCGCTTTCAATACTGTCTGTGCCTGCAAAATTTTGAGGCGGTCATGCTGCTTCATATCCTGCAACTTCCTTTTGAAATCTTGAAGGGCAGCTAGAAGGTGATGGTGCGGAGGCAGCCAGGGGGAGCTGGATGTTGCAACACTCAGGTGTGGTGGACACCAATGACAATTAATGTAGACTGGCTGCCCTGGGTGTGTGAGGAAAGGGAAGCAACAAACCTAAGAGTGCCTCCTTATGCATATCTACTCAGAAGTAGATACGAGTTCAGTCACCACATAGGTGGGTAGAGGATTGCAGGCGTCAACCCATTAATGCCTCCTTGTTGTAACCTGCTTAAATTACAGTACAGCAATTTAACACATTTATATTAATCAATGACATTAATTCTCAGACACTGATCACAGCCTGAAGCCTTTGAACTCTGGATCATTAGGCAAGCATTTCACTCAATTGAAGGGATTACTGAAGACATCTTTTCCCATTCAACATCTAAGTATGAACTGCTGTCATCGCTGTGGTTCTTAGTTTTTATTTTATTTTATGATCACTACAGAAAACATTTAGGCAGCATGCCTGACCCTTTATTGGCCTTGGGCAAAACCTGCAGATAAAAGTCTCTCAATCCCCAAATGGATTGACAGCCGCAATGAAGGGAAAAACCCACAAGGCATAGTCTAAACTAAAGAAAGGGCAAATTATTTCTATAACAAGCAGCTCAGCAACATGCAACAGAGGAAAGAGGTGGGTTACTATCCAGCATTGCCTTCCAAATAGAGACATTTAATGTTCCTTGCTTGCTGTAAGAATTGTAATAATAAAAAAGAGTTTCAGAAAAGGAGCTAGGCTGCCTTATCAGAGCCACAGGGAAGCTGCAGGGTATCCCTTCCTTTGAATGGAAGCTGACAGAATTTGAAAGCTGATCTCTGCATAGCCTACAATCATGCGGATGCTGTGAGCCAAAAGCTACAGGATAGTTACTGCAGAGAGAAAAAAGTCTCCTGATTCTGAAGAGAGCTACTACCAGTTTTAATACGGTACTTAGAAAAGGGACTAGAACAGAGGTGTGGAACCTGTGGCCACTCCAGATGTCATTGGAACCTGAGAGTCCCCCAACTAGCACATGCAGTGCTTAGAGATCACAAGAGTTGTACTCCAACGATCTCTGGAGAGCCACAGGTTCCCCACCTCTGGGCCAGATGAAGCAATGGTCTAATGCATTCACAGGAGGGCAGGAAAAACAAATCAAAATATTAATCATTGCAAGGAAAATATGCATGATGGTTGTTTACTTCACAGGAATCCCTACATCATGAGAAGACCTAGCACTGACTTGTCTCAAGTTTACAGCAACAGAAGAAGGGAAAAGTACAAAAGCGAAGAACTACTAACATCACTGCCCTGAGCCCCATTGAATTCAGGAGAGCTTACCCCCAGGTAGCCGCCCAGAGTGGCTGGGGAAACCCAGCCAGATGGGCGGGGTATAAATAATAAATTATTATTATTATTATAAACGTGTATTGGGCTGAAAACTAAAAGTGTTTATATTGGGGAGCCATGCTAAATAAAAATAATACACAGTTTTAAAAGGGGGAAAAATCAGTAAATAAAACTAAAAAGGATTGCTTTGAGGTTGTTGTTTTTAACAATCCAGCAGTGTATAAATTTTATGAAATAAACAAAACAAAACAAGATTTTTAAAAAAAAATTGCTCTCCAACCATGAGTCAATAATCCACATGAGGATTCTGTTTATAACTTTACCTTTTCTTATCTTTAATGACTTGTTGAGCCAATAATTTCTTGAATTCTGCCAAACGCAGAAGATCTTTTGCTTCCAGTTCCTTCCACCTGCGCTGCTTTTCAGCCCAGTACCTTTTCACCTAAGGTTTGAAAGAACACAAAAGGAAATTTGAAGAGGAGGAGGCTTCTATCACTGTGAAAAGGCAATTTTGGTTTCAATAATAACGGTTTTATTTGCCCATAGCAAGATAGCAATGTAAGTGTCCATTCCACATTCTCAAACAGAAAGTGGGGGGGGGGGGGAACTGGCTTGAGGAATTGCTAGGTATGGCAGTGTTTGCTATAGCATTCTGCTCTTCCATCCTTTTTAGGGGCAGGCATTACAGACGGCTTTATCCCTGCAAACATCAAGAAGGAAGCAGGTTATCTTTGCTCTAAGAGTTTCACTCCACACATCCAGAAAAGAGCAATATTTAAATAGCAGTAAAATACCCGGAGGTATACATGCTAGATATGAGCATGTGAATGAAAGAGACAAGAAAAGGCAACAAATGCAATGATGGTCCACTGGATTTTTTTGCTTTTCTCTCAAACACACACACACACACACACACACACACCAGAATAATTGGAAGCAGATGTCAAACGAAGCAGAATAAGAAAAAGCTGGCAGCATTTGAACTATCTGATCAAAACTAGCACCAATGAAAGCAAGAGTCAGTACTATAATATGAGAAGATATATAGAAAACAACTCTACCATATTTCATAGCTGGTAATTTGGCTGTGATGTTTATAGAATGACATTCAACAACTATGGATGTTTGCTCTGAGCAAAGGCTAATTAATAGGACAAGTGCCGCCTCTGCTGTGGAAAAAAAATCAGTCTACACAGAGATAAACCAAAGCTTAATTAAATTGAAAGAACCGATTTTTCTCTTGAATAAACTCAAAGGGGAGGGGGTGTCTAATTTCCCCTGCTCTTTAAAACTCTTCATTTCTTTGAAGCAAAGAAATAGCAATCACCCCAAACTTTGTTTCTCCATCTCTGGACTGTCATGGTCTCAATTAAAATACAATTATTAAACAACAATGTGGTGCATTTTCCACATATATAAATGAAAGCAATACCAAAGTACAGGCCAAATTATAGGATATTAGGTGTTCCTGGGTCAGTGACTGGGCATATATTCCTTTGGATTTTAGAGGAGGAATTGGCTTCTCTGAGAAGGCAATAGATGGAAAGTATGGGATTCCTGGAAGCAATGCTTCTTTTAGTGTACAATGTCCACTTGAATGCCCCACCACATCTGTTCACTAATTCACACGTTTTTCAGTGGGTTGGGAGATGTATTTAGGGTAAAATGAGGATAGATTAATTTTCTGATTGTGGAATATGAATTGTAAAGGCTGTTCCCAATTGAAGTTCAATGAGCAATTTCAACTGATGTCAAGAGATTACTGCATCTGTGTGACTCAACCCTTGGACAAGTGATAACAGCAGAGCTCAGTGCCTCCTCCAATTGATTTTAGTTTTGTGAAGCCAAGATGTACTCAACGCTTGTCTGACAGCTGGTCTAGATGACCAAAATATACCGATGTGGTACAGTTTGCATGGTCATTGTTAGACGTGAACTAGTCCTCTACTGATCCAGACCAGACTCTCTGCACATGGAAAATGGGCCAAAACCCTAAAATGTATTTTATATAATTTACTCTTTATTTCGATTCTTTGTGTATCGTATTGTTGTTTTATTGCTATGGCCGATGGCTGACGCAAATAAAGATTCATTCATTCATGGAAAATGGGAATGACAAGGTGAATTGGCAGAAAAATGGGGTCTTCTCAAGTAATTATTACCAGGAAGAAACTGCAACTTTGTCAGAATCCTTGGCTCTCACATAAGATAAAGGTAAAGGACCCCTTTATATATATATATATGCATACATTCAATATTCTTAAGAGAAGCAAAACTGTGATTAACTCAAAAAGCATATGATTTACAATATTTACCCTGTAAAAGGAACAGAAGATGCATCATTCAGTTAAAATTAAGATGGCAAATATACATCAATAATTTACAGCCAACAAAATTAATAGCTTCATTAAAGAACACACACACACAAATGAATCCAAATGAATGTGTTAAATGTCTAGGGTGAATTTTAAGTACATAAATAATTCATTGGTTTTCCCTAGTGTTTTACGAGATCCTAAACAACATGAACATTTCTATCATGTCCATTTTACTGTGAGCCCAGTGGTTGGAGGACTTAACTATATATTCTGAGGGTTTTCAAAGTCACTCTGACTTACACTAGATGGCAGTCTCCACTCTAACTGGGTATCTACTAAATCTACTGGGCTGATTAAATAAAAGTAGGATAAAATGCTGGCCTCAGCATTTCCTTGATGTGGAAGTCAGAGTGCCATCTTACACCATTTTTATGGGTTGATAGATCCTGTTGCAAGTCTCTGGTGCTAACCTACATTTCAGAGCTGCAGATCTCACTAGATTTAATACTTATCCAACACCCCATGAGTTTTGTGGCCACTTTCAAATGAAAGCAGGAGACAGTCAACCTCCTTGCAACCTTTATCTACAAAGCTGATGAATCTACAACTTTGTTTAGGAGCTCTGCTTAACACCTTCAGAGTCATGGAGCATCTAAATTATATCTTCATGCCGCTTTAAATCCTTCTAAGACAGCTATCTTCAGTGGATTTATTCCAGTGAAGCCACTGGAACTACCCAGAACTAGTGGCTTGACGGGCAAATTCAGAGACCATTTTGTACAATTACAGTTCACATAAGAAAACCTAGCTTGCAGCATTGTTTTAGCTTGCCAAAGTGTTTACTGTTACAATTGCTTCCAAAGCTATCACTTTAAATGCACTGATTTCAATAGATCAAGTCAAATCTATTAGGCAAGCATTTCCCAAAATGCTGATAGTTTCAGCAGATTAGCATTTACCAAACAGGGTTGAAATCTAATATAGATCAATTTTAAGTATCGTTTTATTTAAGCTATTTTATAGGCATATTAGGATGATAGCAGCAACTCGGTATCTCTGATTACTACCACAGTTCTGCTAAATATCACTGGACATGTTTATGCCTTATAATAAAATCTGTCCTATTGTATTAATTGCCTTGTTTTATGCTATATTGTCCAAGACACAAATCACGCTCTCTCATAAAATGTTGGTAGGGTCAACAGTCTTTTTGGAATAAACCTGAATAATAATAATAATAAAACTCTGGTCAGCATTATATATATTACTACTCCAAACTGTAGCAGCACACCAGCTGTATGTAGCAACATACCCTATTGGTTTTTAATAGATTTTTATGCATTTTTATGGGCCTACTTAGTTTCCCAAAATGGTACATTCTAGACATAATCTGAAAGCATTTTGTGGTAACCTAATATGGTTTGCTGACTTATAGAATTGTTGCTGTTGACATCCGTTTGTCTCGAAAGACAATGGAGTGTCTTCCAGAGGTGAAGTCAAACCGCTGGAGAATCACAGCACCTGATGTGGCTGTTGAGGCCAGTAACTTATAACTGCTGCCTCTTGTGTTATTTTTCCTGTGTTAACAGCCCTAAGTGACCTCTATGGGGCACAAGCTGGGGCATTGTGTTTGGAGGTCCTGGGCTGCCCAGACGACAAGACCCCTCCTCTTCATTGCTGATGTGGTCCAAAGGAAAGCAGAGCAATAGTTATGGCGATATGGCACCAGCTTGGCTGCAGGAGTTGCTGGAAGGATCTCGTAAAACACTAGCAATAGTAATAGTAATAGTAGTAATGGTTGTAGTAGTAGCAGGGTGTGGGCTGGGGGTGGGGGTAAATATAGCAAAACAAGGATATCCCAGAATGCACACACAGAAGTGCTTGTCCAATGCCTTTGGATCCTAGCCAGGGGGAAATCATATTTCAAGTTCTGTTTGCTAATATACTCTGCCTCTAAAACAGTGGATTTAGAAATGTAAATAAAATAACAGGAGACAGCCCTTGCTAGTCTTCCTCTTGTCACATATTTCAAAATGCCTAAAACAAATGAGCTTTACTGAATGGGGGCAACACTTTCCTGTGAAATAATTAGATTTGCCTTGCTTTTCCTCGATAGCCGAATACATTTGTGCAGGAACAAATCATTTGCATGCAGCAAAAATGCAGGAGTGATAACATTCATGCAGACCTCGGGAGTAGTGATAAAGGTGCTTCTTGTCTGAATGCAGTTACTCTTTTTATTTATATAAAACACCTGAATAGTACAAGATTGAGCTCTATGTTTTGCCTACTTATGATGCTTATGAGGGACTAGGAAAGAAATACATTAAGCTGTATGGTTAAAACCTGGAAAACTAAGCTAAAGGGCTGCTAAAGTTGTCCCTTTTTAAAAGGTTGCTCCCCACCCCCTCATAATGAACAGGATACTGCTTTGTGAAAACAACTTTTACTTAGTAGCTACAATGCTGGAAATGGAATCCAGATAAGAAGCAGAACATATACTTCCTACCCCCTTTTCTCTCTCCTTCCCCAATGTTCAGCAAAATGAATGCTAATTCAGATATATAGAGTAATCTCCACTTTTCTTCTCTCCCTTACTACAGGCATTGGGCATCAGGCCCGCTGTTCACTGAAGCTGTCTCTGTGATGCTCCAATTGCAGTGTGCAGACATTACATTGTGATGCTTATTTGGTGCATTGCAGCATACCTTGCTGCAGCACTGGGAACCACAGTGGTCTTTGCCACATTAG
Organism: Darevskia mixta; assembly: GCA_034641385.1. Taxonomy (NCBI): domain Eukaryota; kingdom Metazoa; phylum Chordata; class Lepidosauria; order Squamata; family Lacertidae; genus Darevskia; species Darevskia mixta. The sequence goes on from JAWWNH010000001.1 coordinate 23,068,636, forward strand.
CTCCTGACAGCAAAACCTGCCAGACATTATTTCCTCTCTGTGACAGTGTAGGAGACACATGCATATGCCTGGAACTGTGCTATTAATAAGAATGGCAATTAAACAAACTTGGTATGATCACAGTAAAAATGGCATGGAGTTTTCAAGCTACAACAAGCCCTGGCAGATCTCCACTAAGCACTCATTAATCTCTGTAATAATGTTAGGACTGTTTACAAGGGTATAAAGTATCAAGATCAATTAATGCTTTGAATGTATTTAACCGTTTAACACATCCCACATACACACACCACACACTTTGCATACTTTTTCTTTGTCCTCTGCTCTCTGAAGCATTTCTTTTTCCTTGTGAAACTTCTCTTTTTCATCTTCTTCTTCCTTTCTCCTGGCAGCGATAGCAGCTTCCAGTTGGGAAGCCTCTTCCTGCTGTACACGCCACTGGAGGACCTAAACAAAGATGCGAGATTCTGTTCCAGTTCAGTTAACAACAGGTTAAAAAACAGTAGAGTCTTCTTTTTTTTAAAAAAAAAAAATTGATTGGCTTCAGCAATAGCAAATGGCCAGCACTAGGAAATGAAGAGGAAGCGGAGCAGAGTCAACATTTGTTTATGTATTTCAGGGGTCAGCAACCTTTTTCAGCCGTGGGCCGGTCCACCGTCCCTCAGACCATGTGGGGGGCCGGACTATTTTTTGGGGGGGAGGGAATGAACAAATTCCTGTGCCCCACAAATAACCCAGAGATGCATTTTAAATAAAAGGACACATTCTATTCATGTAAAAACACCAGGCAGGCCCCACAAATAACCCAGAGATGCATTTTAAATAAAAGGACACATTCTACTCATGTAAAAACACGCTGATTCCCGGACAGTCCGTGGGCCAGATTGAGAAGGCGATTGGGCCGCATCCGGCCCCTGGGCCTTAGGTTGTCTACCCCTGATGTATTTGATTCTATCCCATCATTTGATCCAGAAGGATCCCCAAGGTGGCTTACACAAAATAATACAACAAAGCAGCTTGCGGGCTCCTTCTAGCTCCCCTGACGTATAACATTGCTCCAAAGTCCTTCTCTGCCTGGGATGGGGAGGGGAGGATTGGGGCATGATACTTAATGGAGTAAAGGCTTCCTCCTATCAAACCTGACCATTGGCCAGGCTGGCTGGGACTGATGGGAGATGGAGTTCAAAATCATCTGGAGGACCACAGGTTCTCCATCCCTGGTTTAGGGAAACAAGCTAACCTTCAACTGTGGTATGACGTTGGCTTGTTTCCCTATACTGTGGTTATGATTAGCTACAGTTTAGGGTTTGGATGTAATGCTAAACTGCGGTTAGTTGAAAACAGGAGCAAAAGTTTGAAATCCCTTCATGACAGATGAGAAGAGGTTTAGTGTTACATCTGAAGCTGGTCAGTGTTGCATCTTGAAACAATACAAAAGTATGCAAAACCAAAAAGTGCTGGGAGTACACAACAAGAAAACCTTCCTTTCAAGCCTCCTTCAGCTGAGCAAACAATAATCTGTCACTAGCCCAAGGTCATATTCATATTCAGGGATTTAAATTGGTACATGATGCAAATGTAAGACCTTCCTTGAATAGAATACACACATTCTAATTTCTCTACTGCATTCTGTCCTTCCTGTAACATTCATATGCAACACAAATGTGGACTTGTATTCTCATTCTTTGTAAAGTGCCACAAGCATGGATAGTGCTATATTGTTGGCATCTGTCTGTCTCAATAGACTATGGAGGGTGCCTGTGGGGTGAAGTTAAACTGCTGGAGAATCACAGCGCCTGCTGTGGCTGCTGAGACCAGTAACTCGTAACTGCTGCCTCCCAGTGGCGTAGCGTGGGGGACTGGGGAAGCCGTCGCCCTGGGTGCATTTTCAGGAGAGGGGGGTGACCAGGTGCCCCCACAACAAGATCCCATTGGAGCCTGGCTCTGGTATGCGAGGGAGCTGATGAGACAAGCTTCCTTGCATCCAGCTGCAGCTCTGCTCCCAGGTCAGGTCTGACCCAGGGGTGGAGTAGAGAAGAGCTGCTGCCCCCCTCCTTGGCTGGACTGCAGCATGCACAGCTCTGTTGCAGCAGAGAGGCTGTGATGCGTGCCATGATCGGCTGCAGCTACTACATACCCAGGTCAAGTCTGACCTGGGGGTGGAGAGATGCTGCGGCCGCGAGGAAGCTACTACTTCCTCGCAGCCGGCCCAGCAGCTCTGGTGGAGAGAGGAGAGTGGGTGGCAACACTGCTACCCACTCTCCTGTACTGGGGTGCGTGAGTGTGCTCCACACCACTTTGCGAGGTGAACCACAGCAGGCTCCCTCCCGTTCTACAAATCAGACATGTAAACAAGACCCAAGACTGAAAAGCCAAGTGTCCTCAGGAAACAACCTACCCATTCAATCAATAAAACTATATTTAATTAAAAGCATGAAGTTATTTAATCCTCCAATTTTGTTTAGTACACCTTTTACTCTAGTCCCCATGACCCTGTTTTAACAATAAAATGCCAACTGAAAACGTAAATAGGCTCATAGGAGGTATGAATCTTTCTTTGTGTTTATTTACTGTTTATAGCTCTGAGTAAATAATATGGAAAATAAGCTGAAGGTCATCAGCAGGATCCTTCATGCAGAACCACCTCTCCGCTAACTTGTAAGATTCAGAGGCAAGATGCCAGAAACCACTGATAGGAATTTTGCATACCACTTCCCTGACCCAAAAAGTTCCTTTGAGGTACATACCGGTAGAAGCTTAAGACTGCATTGTAATAAGCTTCCTGCCTGCCTTCAAGGACTTCCTTAAGCACTCCAAAAATGTGCACACAGAGCTAACGCCTCCACTGAGCTGAATGGGGAAGCCAGGCGTGTGCAGGAGGGCTAGGCACACCATACTCTAGATTGTTGGAGAAATCAGATTCTATATTCTGTCATTGCTCCCAATGTTTTATGTTTAGAGACATTGAAAGAAGATTCACCTAACTGTTCTTTCTGTCATGGTAATTATTTTCAAGCATCCTTGGCAGTGATCCTCGTGCAGCTCTCTCTGCTGAACCGTTAGACATATATTTAGATCAACTTACAAGAAGAGCTGGTTTTTTTAAAAGTGTTTATAAAAATGAGATTCATGTGGCCTTCTGCCTGTGGAAAAGCACTCTGTTGAAAAAAATCTACAATAGCTGCTTAGAACTGTACCAGAGGCTAGGCTGTATTTTTTTGGAATATATTGAGTTCTTAAACAACTTAGGCAGTAATAAGCAACGGCATATTAACATAAATAATCATTAGACAGAATTAGTACACTACTAAAAAAAATCCCCTTTACCTATTCCAAATAATTTCCATTTCTAAAATTGGGAAGTATTATTTATTCCATTTGATTACGCACTGCATACTAATCATTCACCAGCAAAATAGATTACTGAATGTAATGCCTGCCAATCACAAACTCCCAGAGGAGTAAAGGAATCGAGGAACGCTACAGCAAGACTGATCTTTATTACAATGCGGAGGTTGTAATGGAAACTACAATACAGACAGTGAAATTGCTGGTAAGGATCAATAATCTTTGAAGTTTATTTATAAAAGTATCTTATCTCTCTCACACACCCATGCAGTGTGCATTTACATTTGACCAATGATATACAAACATAGGCATTGTGCAATGTCCAAAGGTAACTTTTTAAAGGATCAGAGGTTATTTTAAAAGAAAGGTTTTTTTATCAGATATGTATGCACTAAATCTCCCAGCTTCATTCACAACCCAGTTAAAAATCAACAGAAATGCAGCCCGGTTCTATTCATATTTATTGGGAAGTTAAGTGCCACTGTGTTTAGAATGACAGAGTCCTGAGTGTGTGTGTAGAACGACAACCTGGCAGCAAGCCCAAGTACACTTACCAGGAAGGAAGTCCCCCGGAATTTAGTGGGAATGATTTTCAAGTAAACATGCTTAGAATCAAGCTCCAAATCAGCTTATGGGCATTATGGATAAGATTACTACTATTGTGTTGTCTCAATAATTCTTCTATGAAAGACTTTGCATTGCCAGAATTCAGGCACGTAATACGGAGCAGCAAGGTATGGGCTTGAGCTATTTAATGCACATACAAGGAAGCCCTTGCGCCATCCTGCATTTCATACTTCTAAGGTTCATGAGAATACAATAACCTGTATGTAGGCAGCAAAAATCATTAAGAAAATGAAGCCATTGTATAAAGTGTAAAGGCTTTCCATGAGAAATGTCAGCGCAAGGGAATAAGTGGCTAGAAGTAGTTTTGCTGTTTTTTCTGCCAAGGAGATATTGTAATCACCTATTTAAAGCAGATCATCTGCAATGAAGTGTGGAATGATAATAACGAAGGAACCAGGATCAAGTGCTATCATTACAGGGAAACGCAGCAGCACAAGTTAAAAAAATGTGTCAGAATTTCATTACGAGATCCTATTTTCAAGGACAGCTATAATACCCTGATGTTTTTCTAAGTCTCTCTCAGTATAGATTTTTTAATACAAATCTTTTGCTTTCTGGGTTTCTAAACAGAATTTGACATTAAAGCAGCTAGTTCGGCCATTTGTAACCTTGAAAAAGCTAGCAAACTCCGGCTTCCATTCAGTCCTGGAATGTGTAAGCAAGCATCAATGTACAGTCTTCTTATGCAAACATCTCCAGAACAAACACAATGTGCAGTGCTCTTTAGCTGAACTTTGAGGATGCAGCAACAACAGTCAAAAAAAGGACATGAACGGAACACACAGAGAAAAATATACAAGGTGTGACCGGAAAGTTCGGTGAATGGTCACAGAAATCGGACAGTGAGAAATATTCGAACATACATACCTTACAGGCCTTCAAAGTAGGCCCCTCTGATACAATGCACCGTTGACAATGTTAATAGAACTGTTGGGAACTTCTGGAGAAGTCCTCTCTTCGTACTGCTTTCAGTTCCCTCGTCACAGCAGCTTGGACATGTGAAATGTTGGAAAATGTGTGCCCTTTTAGTGCATATTTCAGTTTTGGAAAAAGAAAGAAATCTGGTGGGGCCAGATTGGGAGAATATGGAGGGTGGGAGAACTCAGTAACCTCAGTAATGATTTCACGCAGAATATGCAATTCTTCTGCCATAGTCCGGATGGACAAACGCCGATCCTGCATCAATAACTCACAAACTCTGTCGACATGTGCTGCTGTTCTGCTCGTCGGCGGTCTGCCAGACCGAGGGTCATCTTCGATGGTTTGCTGCCCTTCACAGAAATGCTTAAACCACTCCTACACTGTGTTTTGAGTTACAGCTTCATCTTCATGCGCAATTGTGAGCATTTCATGGGTTTCTGATGCCGATTCACCCAATTTTAAACAGAATTTCATATTGACTCCCTGCTCATTTTAAATCACAACGCACTGCACTATTAACAGCTACTAAACGCTACCGCATGAATGTAGGCCTGTCAACAAATGCCGAGACACGTGCGCACACGCCTCCCACGTGTCTCCACAAATCCGGCAATTCCCATTATCGCATACAGGGATGATTCACCCTACTTTCCGGTCACACCTTGTACATCAACCAATGAGAGCTCTGGATGGCAAGACTGACGCCATGACAAGCTCCAGGGCACCATCAAAGATGAAGTCAACCTACTGGCCAGACCAAAGGAAGGCACCTAGAGATGGAAGGAAATGTTATACTCAAAAAAGGCTGGCAAACCCATACCCATGCACTTCATGCATTTGTGGGTACCTTTGTATCTACAAGGTTTGACTTTGTGTCATGCCAACCAGCTCACAGCACTACACTTTTCCTGTTTTTGAAAAACATTCCTTTTCAGTTTAAGGTATATGCTCCCAAATACATGCAGAATATTGAATCAACTTGACTGTTAAGAAAAACTGAATAGATTGTCTAATAAGTCCTTTTCCCAGTCTAAATGCAATGAGTTCCAAATATATTCATTTTCTTTCCCTAGCTTGTGACAGAAATCAAGTTTGCTGCCAATATTTTTCCCTTCTTCCCCGCCCCAACTGAATATTTTTTAAAAAAAAACTCTTATTGACACAGGTTCTTATCATAAGCAGCATGATTCGTCTTCTAAAAACGCACTTGCTCGTGAAGAATAGAGCCACAATTCTATGGGAACTGAATGTAATCAGAAAACCTGGTGCTGATGATAGCAAAAATGCATCTTACATTTTAAAGCCTTTAGGGTTAAGGGGAGCTGGCTGAGTATGTGGAGATATTTTACCATACCTTGCTGCCATTGAACAAAAATGATTTAGTCAAGCCAGAAGACAAAGGGTTGTGGTGGCAAGATAATAAGAGTAATAATGATACAGAATGTGTAATTGTAGTGCTAGAATTGTAATATTACATCTCTATAATTACAATTATGCTTCTCAGGGAGGCAAAATATCACAGGCTGGCAGAGGTTATGCAAGAAATGAAAGCCTGAGTGCTTTCCTCTAATTTTGATGAATGATTAAATAAAGTTTCAAAAGCTGAACTCCTTGGACTTTGCATTCACAACTGGAGAGGAATTTCACAGCTGAAGTAGAAATATCCCCCTTCAACATACATGACGGGAGGAAGGGATATCAGGAGCCGTGGGCTCGGCAGCACAGATGGCCCCTCTGAAAGATGAAACGGCCAGGCTGGAGATGTCACAGCATGATTGGAGTGACAGAAACCTGACACTAGCCCTAACCCCATGAAAGGTGCTGCTGCACAGGCTAGGGCAATGGCAAAAGCAGGCAGGACACTCCCTGGAGTGGTTGAGGAGAGAGCAGAATGTGTCTTTGAGCTCCTGCTGGGGAGTGAGAAGACCCCACTTGCCCATGACTACTCTTCTCCAGCCTGTACCTGACAAGGGCTGGGTGACAGCCGCAAACCTCCCAACCGTGACCAGCCAGAAGGTATGCTGTTTGACAGGAGATGTCAAAGGAGGCTGGTTTGGGGTTAGTCCAGATTTGGGAGGCAAAAAAGAGCAGTAACTTCTGCATGACACAGACTGACAGAATGACTGCAGTCAATGGCAAAGCCTCTCATCTCCACCCTTTGGCCTCAGGAGGTGGTACCACTGCCTAGTGGTGATATAATGGGTTCCACCTCCTGAGGCCTATATTTCTACTTCTGACAAGTCCTGTCTAATGTTAGACAAAACCGCTAATGGGAATAAAATGCAAAACATTTCCTGAAGAAAATAAGCTCTAGAATTAATTTTTTTGTGTTTTTTTTAATACAAAAAAAGAATCATACCTATGTTTTTATAATAAATGAACCACAATCACTTAAAAACCAACACCAGCAGGACCAGCCCCTCACGCTTGTGAAAAAGGAAGATGCACAGGTGGGAGAAACAAACGGCTTTTTTAAAACAGCAACACTGTCCCCAAAGCTATGGTAGCATCTCCAAAGCAGGATTCTATTGCAGATAAATAAAAATATCAGATACGGTTTCAGGCCAACCTGGGAAGCATTCAACACTATTCCTACTTAGAGTAGACCCACTGGAGATAATTTGATATGACAACTTAGGTTCATTAATTTCAGTGGGTCTACTCTTAGTTGGACTTAGTTGAACACAACCCCTTGAGCATAAACAGGTCAAACAAACAAATGTGCATAGTTGGAATCTTTGTATTAACTTGTTTTATTTACTTTTTAAAAATTATACACCATATACCGACAGAACATTAACAAATTCCAAAAGACACCTCAAAAACTAATGTGTGTTTATCGTGATCACACAATGGTAAGGTGTTTTGTTCTGTCTGTAGAAGCTGTGACTGCTGCTACAATGAAAACATTGAAGTGGTCTCTGGATGTGTGCACAGTTCCCTCTAGCACATCTATATAGCTCTTTTGAACCAAGGGTTCTGTTCTGGATTTTGGGGGGGGGGGGGTTCCTATAATCCAACTAAAAAATGCAGCTGCATTTACATAACAGTTTTTGCCATATGTTTCTGCAAAGCTATGTCCACAGTGTCATGTGTAAGTGGCACAGACCTAAGATCAGTGCTATTTTTCTAGAGAAAGAGGTGCTGGAATTCACCAAGAACACCTCCCTTGTTCTCTTAGAATGGCAATGGCGCCCACCTGAGAGGTTCCAGAACTGAGTTCTGGCGAGTTCCGGCTGAAAAAAAAAGCTAAGAGTAACATATATTGGCAAACAATGAAGCAACATATTAAAAGGTGGCAACCTATTAAAAGGTAACCCTGCCAGATAACCTGGTGGATCACTATGGGTCAGAAAAGACAATGCTGGGATGGATGGACAGTCCAACCAGATCTAAGGCACGTTCCTACGTTTCTATGTGCAGGCATCAAAGTTACTCAGTGTGGCATGCTACCCATTAAATATAATATAAAGTTACATTAACATATACATATGTTATCCGAGGGGTAACATCAGTACCTCTCCCTGTACTGTCCTACCTGAGTACTGACATCTTCCAGGGACACCCTCCTTTGTATCCCATCTTTGGGTGTTACTCATTATGCAGTGACATATGATGATGATCCTATTTATTTTGCACCGCTTGTGCAATGCCAGTCTCTCTGAAATCCACCTGGTGCAACCCTTTTATTCATTTCCTCACCAGATTAAAACCTGGTTATTTACTCAAACTTTTAGTAAATGCTAACCTCTCAAGTTTAGGTTTGTAATGACAGCTGCTCACATTTTAAGCTTATTTACTGGGTTATTATTTTATGTGTTTCCAGTTTGTAGCTGCACTTGCTACTTTAATTATTGGTGTACCCTGCCCTGAAATCTTTGGGTAGGAGGTGGGTTATATAAAACATTTCCATAATCAGTTTTCTGAGAGCTGTTAACCCTACTAGTAAAATGAAAGCTCAAAGTGGAATGTGTATATATACACATACTGTATGTACATATCGCTAAGGTGAACATTCCATTAGTGCAAAGATTTCTTCTTGGACCATGGTGTGTTCTCCCGCTATGCACCCTCTAAATTTGTTCTCTGTCCCACTATGTACATATATGTACATGCACACACACCCCACGGACGTCAAGTTTTTACTCTTTCTGATGCAGTATCAGGGAATGCGCTTTACTGTGTAAACATTAAGCGTGCTGTTTCAGTATTAAACAATCCTGATTGTTAAGCTAATATTAAAGCAGTAGGGAAACTGGCTCCCCCACAGCCTGTTTCACAAATGAGATCACATTTTAGCAAGGCGGCGACTGCCAGGAGCAATAAGCTTTGAATGCCAGTTGTAATTAAAAACTTTACTTTCAAATATATTTCACAGTTTATACATGGTGAAAGGAGGATTTGCAGACTGCACACAGATTGCTTTGCTACACAGAGGGGATACTTCTTCATAGTCAGTTAATTATCTGACTAGTGTACACTGCAAGGATGCAAAGTGCACTAAGCATGACTAATTAAGGCAACAAATTGTATGTTATGGCCCAAAATTTTTCATCGCTTTCCAGTTGTGAACAGAAATTCCCCCTATCGTCCATATGCACGATGAAATAAAAATGCTGTTACACCAATGAGGAAAATGAGTTCAGAAAGATTACAGTTTTCTCCTCTATACTGTGACTCTGATGAGCAGAGATAATATGGCAAAACGGTGGAAGAACACTACTCCAGAAATGTGACTGCTCACCAGCTTTTTCATAGCAGGTGAAGTTAACCTTCCTCTACTCATGGTCCTCTAGATCACAGGCCGAAAGTATAATTTACAGGCCAGTTCACACACCTCCTCTGCAATCAATCACTTTCCCCTATGCATTGCAAATGAGTCATCTGAACCAAAGGTCCCAAGCATAAGATACGTTTTTCAAAGTTTCCATTTCACCCATGTTTCACCAAAGCAGAGACTGCTGCCGGTAACTGATGGGGAGAGGACTGAGGCAGCAGGGGGTTGCTGCAGTGTGGGTGCAGCGGCAGAGCCAATCTGACACATTTGCCATTGCACCAACACCACACCAGCCTTCTTCTCAGTTACCAGCCGTGACCGCAGCATTGGAATGCCAGGCAAGCAATGCCACCTCACCCCACCAGCTGCTAATGTCCTTCAACACTTCCTCTGGCCCTTTCGCTACAAAGAAGGATGACCTCCCTTCACTCACCCATGAACTTAACAGTCAGTTGGTCACCTTTACTCAGCATGCAGGGAATTGCTGGCACTGGGCAAGCTGTGGCGTTGAGGTTCATCTGAAAGTGGACTCAAGGTCACAAGTGGTCCTTGGCTCACCATTAGATAAATGCTAATCTATAGTTGAGGGCAGTTTTTTTTTAAATTTACTGAAACGTTTTATTTTATATTCCACATTTCAACGCTAACTATTCTAAAAGCCATTCAAAATAATAAAAATGCAGGTGATATTGCCTTCACAAAAGAATCAAAACTATTAATGATGGGACGAAACTAATATACTATTGATTTCCATGGGACTAAAAAGGGACTAATGTCATCTGGATCTAAGTCTATAACTCTGAAATAAGCTTATTCCAAACAAGCTTATTTCTTAGTATTGAAGGAACTTAGCACAAGATAATTTTAGACAACAGCCAGATTCTGTCCACTGAAGTAGTCTAGTTTTTGAGTCTTTACATTAACTTTTCCTTACCAAAGAGTAAATATTTGCCTCTTGCAAAGATAATTATTTGTCCTTGACACGTTTACAACTCCTCTAAACAGACAACCACAAACCACAAGCCTCTCTCCATACCATAAAAACCAAATGCATCTGCACACACATGTAAACCTGATAATGGCTTCTCTTATTTACAATGAAAGTTCAAAGCCAAATGCATACTGTACATATTTGTTGAAAGGGGGCAGCCCCAGAGGCTCATGACATCTAAATATCATATAAATTTTGTCTCATCTGTAAGCCTTAGTCTATTCTGTGCTTTAACATACGCAGGAAGAAGTGGGTCACAAATCAATCACCATCCATTTAATATTTTTCAAAAGAGTCAAATGAGATTATGTCTGCCTCCAGCAAACACAGTACAGGGACTATGGTCAATATGTTTTAACGTTCATCTGATGGTTAAAGCTAGGGCATAACTAAGTTTTAGAACTAGGATTTTTTAATCCAATGGTAAATGTGGTTTAAAATCCCTCTTTCTTTTAGCTTTTCCTTGAAGTAATACAAATCAAGCGACTACTGTTGTTCAACATGAGCCTGCCTAGAAGAAGAGACCTTTGTCTGAGATCCCTTATCAAGTCCCTTTGCAACCCAAAGCAAGGTGAGAGGTGATGGGGTACATGCAGAAAAAAGGCCCTTGTCTTTGGAATACCCTCTCCAGGGAAGATTGCCTGGAGCAGACTCTAGTCGCCTTTGACTTGTCTGTTCCAAGAGGTCTTTTAATCTTGCTTTAACTGCTGAAACCTCACCCTCTTTGGTGGCCATGAAACCAGAAGAGTTATTTCTGCAAGTTGTTTTTTCTTTTTCTTTTAAAGGAGTGGGGTTCACAAATTGTTTTGAGGGCAGGGTTGCCACACCAGGCAACTCATTTAAAAAAGAAAAAGAAAAGGATGGGGACCCAAGCACACGCTCTTTTATACTCTTGCATTCTAGGAAAAAGTGCTGCCAGAGATCCCACCTGCTGAAGGTAACTACAGCAGGGTTTCCCCTGCCCTCCTTCTCATAAAAAATGGCAGCCAGCAGTAGCTTGCAGCACAGAGATAGCAGGTAGGTGGGGGGTCATCTATGTTTGTTCTGCTGCCTTTTATGTTGATATTTGTTCTGGTTTTATCTGCCTGCCTGCTATCTGCTATGGGGATCTTAGGGAGGGTAGGATAGAAATGTATAAATACATAAATAAAAAGCAGCTTGTTCTACCTTCAAGAAATAATTTGCTTTTAATTGGGTTTTAAAAGGTCTGCATATAATTAATCATATTTTAAAAGTCACCTACTGGATAACAACCAATTGGGGGGGGGGGAATATGCTGTTCATTCTTGGGCTAGTTATATATTCACATGGTGTATGTGGACATTTTGCAATCAGCAACACGTCACAGGTAAACGCCTCCATTATTTCAGAGCTACACCACTGCCTTGCTTGTACTATTTGTGAAATGTCTTAATCTATTATGTGTAAAGTCTAAGACAATCAACATGAAATAAATATGCATTTTGCTATTTCTTAAAGTACCAATAAGATCTGATTCCATGTTAAGCATTACTTCCACGTTCCGATTTGTTTGAAATAGAAAGGAAAAATATCTGTCCTTTAGGCATTATCCGTCTATGTAGTGCAACTATAAGAAATCTAGGTTTCTTTTTTGGCCTTCCAATTTAATTAGAAGCGGAGAACAATAAGAAATAACAAGAGACCACAAGAGAGAACTGAGGAGCAAAGGAACAGAAGCAACGGGATAGAAGAAGAGGGAAAGTGGTAATGAGAGATTTCTATAATGAAGCCAGTTCATTTACCATAGTTCTATTTTATTTTTAAAAAATGTAAACTATAACTTGGGACAATAAAAGAGAAGAAAAAGCTGAGACTTAATACAGAAAGTTGGCCTTTCGAACATGCAAGTAGAAAAGGATTTTTCTTGTGAGACATGTATATGGTTCTCCTAGGTATATGCATGTGAATGAACATAACTTTAAAAATATTTCTAAGAAGAAATCACTTGCTAGAAAAATGGATGTAAAAATGGATGTTAAGATTTTGCATTTTACCAAGCAAAGGGTGGGATTCAACTAAGTTGTTGCATTGTGCAATGGGGCTTCCTGCCTAACCTTCCCCTGCATGCCCCCTAAATCTGGTCTGGAAGGTTGGAGGAACTCCCGAAGTAGGTTTAAGGGGGAACAGAAGAGGGGAACAGAGGCAGAGGGAGAAGAGAGAACAACAACAAAAAGAAAGTAACGTCCCAATTTCGTAAAGACTGAATGCACTTGGGAATGAAAGGGTTACCCAATCCTTACTATGAAGCTGAGCCCTGAAGTTCTTCCGGCTCATTGACAGAACACATCCAGATGTAACAAAATACCGGTACATTTTAAAAATGTTTCATAGACAAGATTAAATGGGGGAGGGGAGAGATCAAGGAGTTTATAAGCAGAAGGGGCATAATATGGGCTGAATCAGGAGGTGACTTTGGCAAGGAAGATGTTTTCCAGATCCTGGGAGCAGGAGACACTAAGGGAGAGTCTTTACGGGAATATCACAATGTTCTCAGGGAGCGAGACAGTTTCTGACAACATGAGTATCTCAACAATTCTATTCTCATTTGCCTTCCTACTTGCCAAATGTGTTGGTTTTGGGGAAACTGCCATGTTGCACAATATAACAGATAGTTTGTTTATAAAGATATCCCAGTTTCCCATTGGTGCAATCCAGAAGAAAGCTGCCATATGGTTCTGTTGATTTACCCTATTCGGCTTCTCAAGATGCTCCAAGGATTTGTCCTTGGAGGAATTCAGCTTCATTTTAAACCTCTTGCTGATTTTGACAGAATTAAAAATTCATCCAATAATTTGTTCATGTTAAAATCAATTAAAATGTTCCTTTTTCAAAATGTATTCACTCTTTCACAATCCATGCTCTGTGGGGCAAAGCATGGGTATTTAGCAATACAATCTCTTATTATTCATCGTTTATTATGAATTGTTCTACAACAAATGTAAGGAATCAGTGGCCCTCCTGATGCTGCTGAACCCCAACTCCCATCATCCCCAGCCAGAATGGCCAATGGACAGGCATACTGGGAATGGCAGTCCAACAGTCCAATCTGGGAGGCCACAGGTTTCCCATCCCTGTTTTATGAGTTATTGTTCTATCTTGGTCATTGCCTGCCACCACTTTGCCAATCATCTTCACCTCCTCTAGTGCCGAACTTGTGTGGTAGTGTGCCTGCCAGTTTGGAAACAAAACAGGACCATCCAAAGGCAAGTTAGTGGTTTCTACTTTCTCTGGAGACCAGGTTTTGCCCTCACTGGACCCCCATTCTCTCCAATCAAGTTTTGACCCAATCTGCACAATTGCCTAGAGGAAAAGCACAAGGGAAATACAAGATGCTGCTCCATCTCCTCATTCTTGTCATTGCTAGAAAGTTCAAAGAGGCTGCAGAGCTTGGCAGCCAAGTTCAGGGAACACACATCTCCCTTGCTTCAAAGGATTGGAAGTTTCCCTGAGCTGTGTCCTACCCTAGCTCACTGGAAATTCTTTTTTTGAGTGCGGTGGGGAGCCATTAGGGCTTTCAAATCGTTCTGATATGGATTAAAAAGAAGGAAATTTTGAGGAGCAGTTGAAAACATACTGATAAATGGAGAGACCAGGAAAGAGAGCAAGGAAATGAAGGGAATGTATAATTTTTCATCCCTCCCTCTCAATTCCTTGCAGGGGTCCACACCTTCCTGTGTGTAAGATGTATAGGGAAACCATTAAGTTTTCATCACATTTTATTCATTTTCTTCTGCCATGGAACCCAAAGGTAGTGTAAATGTGTTTCTTTCCACGGGATCTTATCTAGGTACTGGATAGATCCAGACCTGCTTACCTTCAGCCAGGTAAAATGCCTTCAAACCTTGGCCTGGATCCTTTCATTATCAATTTTATTACAGCAGTAACCAAATTAGTAGACATTCTGATGATGTATTGAAAACACAGCATTCAGATGAATGCAGGCGAAATGTCAATAAATCAGAACAAAAGCACCCAGGAATTTTGGCAGAGCGGAAGATGTTTATTGCTAACTATCGATTCTGGCTAATCGCGCAGTTGGCAATTGCTAGACTCCCCTTCTTCTAGACATAGGTCAGATTTTCCAAATTAATGTTTGTGTCTAACATTTTTACATTTCATTTCTCTTTTCATTACTTGTCACCAACTTTACTGCTCTGACTATTTGTTGTCTATGGTTATTTCAGTTCTTCACAGGGAGTCTGGAGGCAGGAACTACCTTTTGTGATGACATCTTGGCTTCTTTTAGAAGACTGCAAGGCAGCCATGGTTTGGCTAAAATCGGGGGTGGGTGGGAAATCCCCCCAATTCTGTCACTGGGCCACTTTTTTCATCTAGAAATTAAACAATTTCTAGGACAGGCACACATCAAATGTAATATCCTTTTCTCTCATTACACCTGATTTTAGCTAAAAGGCAGAGAAACCTTTTCTCCTGTTGAAACCTTCAGGCATGCCTGTTACTAGGGGGACTTATCCAACACGCTGCTATACCAATATACCAACACAGGACATGATAAATGAAATCAAGATATATTAGCAAAACGAAAACCCATTTATGCACATGATTCCATAGGCGTGAGCGCAGCTGAAGCAAAACAGATCCATTAATATAAAGCCTCAAGAGCAGAAAAGAAATTAAAAACAAATTGTACACAAATGTTCTAGGAAAAACAAATCAAGATGCACCCCCACCCCCCCAATGCTCAAGAGGGATGCAATAAAAAAAGTGCAGCCCTGAAGAATAGCTAGACTAGTAACTATGAGTGTGGAGTAATCTATCTCCATTTTAAGAGGTGGGGGGAGAGTCCATATTATAGCTGCTGCAACGTTTTTTCCTCAAGCAAATATTGAACAATCCAGGATACAAGGCAACATAAATGTAATTGGCGGTTGTGTAATAGTCTACCTTTTCTTTGAGATCCGCACATATTTCCTGTTGTTTTCTTCTATTATTAGCCAACATAATTTCTGTCTCGTGAGCAGCACAAGCTTCAGCAAGAGTCATTACCGCCTTCAGTAAAAAAGCTTTCCTAGCCTCGACCCAGTTGAACATCAAAGCTCTCCACTGATTCCTAGTAAAATGGTAGTGGTCCCAAGCTCTTTCGTGAGCAACCTAGAAATAATAATAAAGGATTATTTTCACCCATATTATATAAATCTTTATACTGAGGTAACTTCAAACAATCATTACAAATGAAAGTATTAGAAGCAAAAATGAAAATTATCTGCGCCCCCGCCATTGAAAACAGCAGAGTACTCTGTCAGGAGTTTCAAGTGCTTGTAGGACTGGCTGATTTGGGCTGGCCAGGGCTGAGCTAAGGAAACTAGCAGCCCAAAGATACGTTTAGTAATAGGTTCCATTCTCAGGTTGGCAAAGGGATGAGGAAAGAGTTACGCACAGAGAACGGAGAGAAAGAATCACCAAAAGACCTCACTTCTCTTCCCAGAGTAATCTCAGGGATCAATACAATTAGTCATAAAAAAAACTATAAACACAAACTGTGTCACTTTGTAAGAGGAAAAAGCTCGGGCAAAATGCAGCAACAATGTAATGTGACAGCAACTGGTTCGGGAGTAAAAGAGGCCTTAGATGGCACTGTAATTCTCTTGGATTGTCTTGAAGGGGAGGCATTACGTGAACAGTTCATTGTTCAGAAATGATTTGATGCTGTTGTGATTTGCTATGAGCTCACAGAGAGAGTTAGGATATAAATCAAAGTCCACACACATAAATTAAGTACCACCTATAATTACAAGGGTCGTAAAATAGCATTGCTGGTAGAAATGGGAGTCTTATTCGACAATTAAGTCATATTATAAATCAGATCATATTATAAATGAAACAAATGGCTATTATGTTGGGCAATTCATATTTCTAAATTTGCTAGACCTGGGATGGGGAAACTGTGGTTCTCCAGGTGCTGAACTACAAATCCCATCAGCCCTGTCCATTGGCTATGCTGCTTGGGCCTGAAGGAGAGCTACAAGTTCCCTATTCCTGTAACATATGATGATTAAGATCTATAGTGCCAGGCAGAGAGCAGGATGTTCAAAGGATTCCTTTCTGATTGCAAGCCCCTGTGTTCCTCCTCCTCCTCCTGGAAGTTGGGTGATGCAAGGATCTGCAGATGGACAAGGGCACTGTGGAAGTCCCAATGCATATGGGGAAGTTGTATAGCCAGCGTAACAGGAAGGGGAAAGCTAGGGAGCCTGTTTATCCCCTTCCTTGAACAACCGCCTTGCAAGTAGGCAAGTTGCATCTTAGAACTATCCAGTAGTCATTGCCATCACCACCCCTCTCAACACTTACAGCCCCCAGGTGGGAAGGAATGGGCAAGTACTAAAGTACTAAAAAACAGGACCTCAAGATCACACTGGATTTCCTTGGCCCTCCTGGGGGTGCAGGAAACTTGCTTTTCTCCACCATAATCCCTCTCAGTTTACAAGGGCTAGCTAGTTATTAGAATCCCACCCCAAGTATCTTCTCAATATCTTAAACATTACAAGCAGTCCATCTTCACATTAAGCCAGCAGCACTGCCCTGCGTGGGCCCTGTTTCATTAAACGTTACTTCTTTGTCATTTTTAATTCGCAGAAAATGTTACATCAATACCTATTCAGCAAAAGGGGTGCGTGAGTGATTGAATTGAGAACCATGCGTGCAAATTCATCATCTTATATGACAAGGACAAATCATGCCTGCAAATTATATCACAAAAGTTGTGGGAAAGGGCTACACATGCAATTAAAATCAAAAGTAAAAGAGATGCAGGGGGTGCTGAAGATGCTTTTAAGATGGGATATCATCTGGTCTACGGCCAGAAAAGGCAACCAGAACAGGCCCATTGACTCATTGGATCCCAGACTTTGAGTACACAAGCTTCTTCAGATCCTAGTTCAACAAAAAATCTTGAATTCTTGGATCATTACAACAACCTTGCAACACATTCATTCATTCCTTCAATTCCATAAAATTATATGTGTGTGTGTGTGTGTGTGTGTGTGTGTGTTTTCTGTGTGTTCATAATGCTGAAAGATTATGGGTGGTCACATGGGAAATTAGGACACTCTCTGTAGGCTGCAAAATATTTACAGCAACAATCCAAGATACTAACACGGTTAAATAGTCATTATGTGACTTTATATTGGGTGCCACATTTTATGCCACCAGAATGGCAGTTGCTGTCTAGTATATATGTTCACCAGGCTATTTTTATCAGACATATACAAAAATCCACCTCCACAGAAAACATGCTAAATCAAACACTCATTGCAATACTGAACTAAGTTGTTTACCAGGGCAAGACGATTTGAGTATATAACATCAATCTTGGCCTGACTGCACTGGCTGCCAAATTGGTTCCTGGGCCCTATTCAAAGTGCTGGTTTTGACCTATAAAGCCTTAAATTGTTCAGGACCACAATACCTCAAGGACCACCTCTCCTCATATGAACCAACCCGGACCCTGAATTTATCATCTGAGGCCCATCTTCGTGTAACTTCTCTACGAGACGTCCGAAGGGTGACAACACGAGAACGGGCCTTTTCTGCAGCGGCTCCCCCTCTTGTGGAATGCTCTCCCCAGAGAGGCCCGCTTAGTGCCTTCATTACATGTATTTAGGGGCCTGGCAAAAACTTTCCTCTATAACCAGGTCTTTGGCCTTTAACCCTCTGTGGTCTTTTAGAAGTGAGTAGGATGTTTTTAATGTTGTGAACTGCCCTGGGATCTATGGATAAAGGGTGGTATGCAAATTAAATATATAAGTGTGTGTGTGTGTGTGTGTGTGTGTGTGTGTGTGTATACTTCTCTTTCCTTTTGATTTTAATGCATCTATGTGGGGTGTATTGCATGTTTGTTTGTTTTTTTGTTTGTTTGGTTGGTTGGTTGGTTGCAAGTTGCTATGGGTTGCCCTGGGCAAGATTATGCTTTTAACAAATTTAATAAATAATAATAATAACAACTAAACGATCAGTGCTACCACTTACGAGATCTTGCCTGGACTTGTGAGGTAGATGTTTCTGCAGCATATCCAAGTAAAGAGTTCTTCTGCCTTGCATGTCACTAGGGTACTGACTAATGATCACCTGATAAACCCAAAGATCTTCCTCACTCCACTGGAAATTGCTGTGAATGAGAAGAGAACAAAATCAAGCACAATCTTAGTTTTCCGCTGAGAGACAGGTCAAGATGGAAACAACAACAATGCATCTTTTATACCCGATGAACATCCTAATCCTGACATGAACCTGAATGCTATTATGTCAGTACACTTCAGTGTGAAGTGACTGGTACAAATGCATTCTGGACTGGGACATGGATCTTTGTAAGTGAAACATACTTAACATTTCAAGAGCAGTGGTGAAAATTTAAAAGCAGGTCCCGCTCCGCTCAATACAAGCACGGCTTTTTCTGTTCTGGGGCAAGCTCTGGGGGGGGACAGTTCTGCAAGTATTTCATGTGGTGGTTTGAAAAGCTAGATGTGCAGAGTGCCTATTGGTTAGTGCCTCTGTTATCACCAACACTCATTCTTCTTCCTCCAACCCCTGTGCAGCTTTATTTTTAAAGGAGATGATGAATTACCCACCTGAAGCATGTGGGGAGGGACAAGACCCAAAGCTGTGCCAGTGTAACAAAGTTCACCCCACACAGGGGATGGACCCACTATGGCCTCTGTTAAGTAACATCAAAACAAGAGGGGTTCTTTTAGCACTGTGATCTGGGCCTCCTTGTTTTTTAAGGATCACAGAAATATAAGCTCTCAACAGTGCTTACTATTCAACCTTAAAAGCAGAGTTCAACAACAAAACAAACTTCCATGGCCAAACTGCCCTAACACATACTAGCTCAGAGGAAAACAAGCACTGATATAACAAAGGAAACAGCCTGCAGCCAAACAAAACAAAGAATGCTGTATCTAGGAAGGCCTCTGGATACAGAGAGCATCCGCTTTCCCCTGCCATTCCAGGAATTATTGCAAGAGTTACACCCCTTGTAAGAGTCACATTTTCAAATAAGTCTGTTGCATAAAAGCAAGCAGGAACAGCAAAACAAAATGGAACGCACAACATGAAGAACATTGGCTTCATTTTTATTAAACCTGTCCAAGCTTTAGAGACCTTTGCTTTCCCCCCCAATCAACTTTTAATTTTTGAATCAGTGCACAGAAGCTGATTACCCAGTGCAACTGCCCCACCTCTGGCATCATTCCATACCCTTAGGGGTGACTGGAACTTATAGACAGAATGTAGACCTGATCCATATGATTTTTAAGTCGATTATAAAAACTAAGGATGTACAAGATCAGGCCTTTGAGTACTGAACTCTATGTGTAAGTCCTATTTGCATTTTCCACTTACCATTTCAAGGAAAGCCCAGAGGCAGAGCCACCTGGGCACAATTCTGCTCATAAACCATGCACAACCTCCACACAATTTGAGGCAGGCTTGATTAAAGTGATCAGGTTTTACTAGAATCTTCCTAGTCTGCTGATGGAAGATCAATGCACATTCCAAGCAATTTCCCAGAACCTCTTGCTATGACAGTTCATTCTTCAATCCGGAAGAAAACACCAATGGAATGAATGGTTTACTTCAACTAAAAGCCAATTCAGATCAGGGTGTAAGTTATGCTTCCAGTTTTCACACAGCATCTCATCTTAGTCCACCCTATTTCTGTGATTGGAGACTACAAAATTCTAGCTTGCATACTACCTATTGGTGATATCTTCTAACTTCTCATTGGAAGAAGTCTAGATTTGGACCATTTTACAATGATGGCTGTCCAAACTGCTCCCCCCAAAGCCACTTCCTCTTTTATTTCCAACTTCTACTTCTGGAAATCAGTAATCCTTATAATAGTGGGAACCATCATTTACAGAAAGTGAAAAGATTTTCAGTAAGGAAGAAAAATATTTTTGAGCTGGAAAGCTGAAGTAGGCACAAAACGAAAGACTTCAAATCCAGCCACAGCACGCAAGTTATGCAGAGCCTGATCCTATGCACGATTGGTCAAAACGAAGTCCAGCTGTGTTCAATGAGGCTTATTTTCAGGCAAGCACAGAGAGGACTGCAGCCTGAGGGGTTATAACACAGAAGCATAAAGATGTGAAGACAGCATTCAGATTACGGTAAATGTAAAACAAGGGGGCAAACATGACACAAGGAAGCAATTATGATGGTAGGAAAATTGCCAGAACAGTGTACAGTTTATATGATTCACTTTATATAACAAAAACTTATATATATAAGTTTATACAGTATAACAAAAACCAAACAAAAACTTAAGCTTTGTTTCATACTAGGAAAGAAGCACTTAAAAATATATAGGTCCTTATGCAGACTGACAACCTATGTTCAATTAAAGCAACAGCAGCAGGCACATATTATGCTGATACTGTGCGGTTAATGGGGTCACAGATATCCAAGGGTTATGGATAACTTTCCTCCACTTGCCTTTAATTGTTCTCTACATTAGGGACTTTATGGGCCTTTTCAGGCACTGTGCTAACCCCTCGTTTAGCATTATCTGAACAAGCTTTGGGCTTGCAGGCTCCCAACTCCTCTAATACAGCTGCAAAGGGAGATTGGAACTTTTCACTTCTACTTTGAAACTAACCAGACATCTGTATGCACAAGCTCAGGGAACTCTGAAGGTGGGGAGGTGGTAGATTGGGATCTACTGGTAGAAAACAAATTTCTTTCTTCAGTAGCACCTGGGTACTTGATTCTAAGTGTACAGAAGACACACAAATACACACACACCACACACTTTTTAAGTTCCCGGTTCTGACTGGTGGATCTCAAGCGTTTAGTAAAAAACAAAGTATGAAGTCTGGTTTGTGAACAAGATAGTAACATAACTCCTAGCTTGATCCTGGCTTGTTTGAACTAACCAGTGTTTCTCAAAGTTCAGATGTAACAGGAACCCCAGGGTTGTTTAAAAGCACAAGTGAAAGCTTCCAATCTCTTCCTTACAGTTGCACAGGGACGGGGAGAGCACATGACCCCAAGGCTCATTTTGTTTATGCATACAGTGCTAAACCACGTGTTAGTGTCTGAACTGGCCTTACATTGTGTAGCTCTGGGTCCAGCTGTATTCTTTTTGTGGGCCTGAAGGGTTCAACACATTCTCTGCATCATCCGGATACATAACAGAACATCAAACATCTAAAGAGTCTTATTGAAGAGTTGCATCACCAAAAATAGTCGTCTCACCTTTCTGGCATATAGCAGAATACCGTACCTAACCCAGATTAATTTCTGCAATGTGCAATGATAATTATTCAAAATCTTTTAGGATAATGTGAATTTCTGATCTATTGGATATTGAATTTGGAGAAGTTACAAATGTAACTTTATAAAGAACATACACCAGTGCCTAGATAAGGTAAAAAGGAAAGGACCCCTGTATGGCTAAATCCAGTCAAAGGTGACTATGGGGTGCAGTGCTCATCTTGCTTTCAGCCCGAGTGAGCCGGCGTTAGTCCACAGACAGCTTTCCAGATCATGTGGCCAGCATGACTAAACTGCTACTGGCAAATGGAGGACTGTGACAAGTGCCAGAGCGCACAGAAGCGCCATTTACCTTTCCGCCGCAGCGGTACCTATTTATCTACTTGCACTGGTATGCTTTTGAACTGCTAGGTTGGCAGAAACTAGGACAAAGCAGCAAGAGCTCACCCCATCACGTGGATTTGAACTGCCAACCTTCCAATCGGCAAGCTGAAGAGGCTCAGTGGTTTAGACCACAGCGCCACCCGCGTCCCCAGTCCCTAAACCAGGTGTAGGCAACCTAAGGCCCGGGGGCCGGATGTGGCCCAATTGCCTTCTCAATCCAGCCCACGGACGGTCCGGGAATCAGCGTGTTTTTACATGAGTAGAATGTGTCCTTTTATTTAAAATGCATCTCTGGGTTATTTGTGGGGCCTGCCTGGTGTTTTTACATGAGTAGAATGTGTGCTTTTATTTAAAATGCAGCTCTGGGTTATTTGTGGAGCATAGGAATTCATTCATTCCCCCCCCCCCCAAAAAAATATAGTCTGGCCCCCCCACATGGTCTGAGGGACGGTGGACCGGCCCATGGCTGAAAAAGGTTGCTGACCCCTGGCCTAGACAGCCACAGCACTGTAGTACATAATGAGAGGATGATGTAATATAAATGAAAATCAATTATCCCTAGGATATTTCTATCCTAAGGTACTTTTTACAATCCTTTTTTTATTTTAAGCTAGGTATTTGATGTCTGGATTTTGTCTGGGAAGAAAACAAAAGAAAAAAGAGTAAGGAAAGGCTGTTCTTCATTACTGATCCAGCAAAAAGGATTTGATAACAAATTATCTTCCAAATATTAAGTATTAGATGGTGCTCAGACATAAGACAACACGTACAATGATTGTACAATGATTGAGAAACTGTATGTCCTTATAGCCTATTGTCTTGGCATTTGTTTATAATGACTAGAATGCCTGCTCTGATTAGAACCAATTTTTCTCCAGAGGTTTCCATTAAAGAGAAAATGTGTGATGCTCCCTCCCCTTTCCAGCATGCACAGCACTTCTCTGTCTCTGACCTTATGAGTGCATCATTGTTGGTAAGATGCACAGCTTTCCCTTTGTAAAGGTTTGGCAAGTCATTGCTGCTGTCACCTCGGTCCTCAGTCTACACAGCTGTCTGCTATGTCTACTACCAATGGGCAATGTAAGAATGCAGTGGTGGCTTATTTGTTTTCTGCTTTGCAAAAGTAATGCCACGTTGGCAAAGAAGTTCTTTCTTTCTTTCTTTCTTTCTTTCTTTCTTTCTTTCTTTCTTTCTTTCCCATCAAATGAAACACCAGAGAAAGGGTGGAGGCCACAAAAGGAGTCAGTCAATTAGAACACAAAGGTGACGCCATTGGAGCGGAGCAGCCCTTAAAGAATAAAAATAGTTTCTGTTTTCTGTTCAGAGAGCCATCAAAAGACATACACTTAAGTTCAGCTCCCTTCAGTCTAGATTCATTTTCTTCACAAAGTATTCAATCACAGAGAGACCAAATGGAACAGAACATGGGCCAGGGCTAACTTCAAGACAACAAAATACAATCCATCCAAAAAACAGGCTAAAACCAGTTCCAACAGAACTCAAGCCATTTAAAAAACTAGAACCACAGTTCCATGCCCCCAACAAGGCCTGCCTTCAACAGCAGGAAAGAGGGGTACATAAGATAGGGGTACATAAATGGAGCACAGTGGTAGACCTCCTGCTTGCTTGCATGCAGGAGGACCCTGGCTTAATCTCCAGGTGGAGTTGGAAAAGACCTGCCATAAAGTATTGAGAGGCTCTTCCAGTCAATGTAATTGATAAGAACTAGATGGATCAATGGTCCGACTGAGTTTAAATCAGCTTCTTAAATAGATTGGCATAATAGAGGGCACAGAATATCTTGAAAGTGTATCATTAGCCAAGGAACTAACCAGAGCACACTTATTCAGAAGGAATACAAGGAACCACAACAAAGGTAGGACACACAAAAGGGAAGAGAAAGCAAAGTACTTATCTACTATGAAAACTGACTAACAATGCCATCCTAACCCCTGATTAGCGCGCTGCTGGAGGTGAGAGGAGTATCTCTCCACTGGACTTCACTGGCTCCATTCTGAGAAGCCCCTGCTATGCCTACTGAAAGTACACATGGTTGAGAAGCCACCACCAGGATTTCCACCAGCTGTAGTCTGCACAGGACCCCAAAATGGGGCATTACAGAAGGAGGGTGGAACAGAGCCAGCCATGGATCTGCTGTATCCAAAGCTGCTCTATTCTGCTTGAGAGAAGCTTGATCTGGGTCTCTTTGTTGAACCAGTTTAAAGAAGAGGGGGAACCGCTATCTTCCATCTTGGCTGGCCTGAGTGGTAAGGCTTCAGATGCAATAGTGGCCTTGCTCTGTTGAGTGACATGTATCTAACTGTGGAATCACTAGTATTGATGTCCTAAATGCAAGTGCTTGTTTTCAGTTTTCAACCTTCAAAATTTGCACTTCTTCAAATTTTGCAATATACCGTCTTTCCCCCTTTTTAAGACACCGTCTTATAATTTTTTTTCCTCAAAAAAACACAGGGTGGCTTATTTTTGGGGGGGGATGTCTTATTTTTATTACGTTGGTATTGCATGGTACAGCCTCCCCCTGTGGCGGCACCACGGCTTACTTTTGGGGTACGTCTTACTTCTCACAAAGGTAAAAAAAACCTGCCATGGCTTACTTTATGACTACGTATTAAAAAAGGGGAAACAGGGTAGTTCTCCAAGTAATGTACAGAAAAATGTACCGGTATATATTAAAGTGTGCATAGAAATGCAAATATCTGTGGATATGCATACAAAATGTGTTACGTAGAGAAAATATAAATATATGAGAAAATATGCTTTGTATGTATTATGCAAAATTACATACAAAATGTGCATGTTAGGAAAAATTTGTACTAAAATGCCAACAAATTTTCATGAGAACTTTAAAAAATGCAAACTTATGCAGAAAGGTGGAGGAATGAACTTAAGATTGGAAATAGGAGAAACTGAAATTGAGAAATTGGCCCAAACCTAGTGGTGATAGAACATATTTGACATCCCTAAGTCTACTTTTTAAATAAAAGGTCTAAAAATATTTAAAATAGAATAAACATACAAATGTCAGGTGCACAGCTTTTTAAAATACTTGGAAAATCAAACTCACATTCAAGAGTAGCTGAAAGGAATAGGAAAATGTTCTGCTTTGGCAGTTTTCACATACTCTCACTTTAAAACTGAACGTATCAACCTAAAGGGCAGGTCTAATGGCTCTCCAAAGCGAGAGGCTTTACAGGAACTTCTTTTCAGATCATAATACCAGAAAGCAATATATCTTCCTGGACATAAAGTGCATCGAGAATCGTAGCAGTTTCTTTAATTACATTTTAATATATCAAGTGACAGTATTAATTGGGAGCAGATTTAGTGTCAACGTTGAAATGTAATTTTGATCCATACACAATTATAGCTCAACGTAATTTTTTTTAAAAGCATGCATCTCAAACCACTGCCAACCCTTTGTTGTCCTCATTGGTTTTAGAGGTTTTCTATTTCAGGGAGTCATTTGCATAGCCACTGAATGGTGCAGATTGTTAATCATTTTTGCAGTATTTGTTATCTAGCCTAAAACATACCAGGTCTACTCTTAATGGTGTTGGAGCCGACTCAGTATTACACTTGAGAAAAGAATCTTTTTGGCCATCCACCCCCTCATCTCATCCTTACTGGAGAGTGGACATGTCAGGGTGAAGGTTGGTAGTGACTTTCACCAGGGCTTCCTCAAACCTGGTACAGACCCCAACAGTGAGGTGTAGCGAAACAGTTCAGTCTGAAACTAGCTTCTCCACATCTAACCAAGATCACATTACAAACTAAACACAGTACTCCCAGACACTTGCTAAAGGAAGACTTGCTATTCTCCTCTGCAAAGGCCTTCAAGGCTACTTTAAACATATGTGCATAGATACACACACACACACTCCTCCCCCATTGATTTTTCCTTACAAGCGCCCCTCATCCTTTACCATCTTGGCAAATACAGGTTTGGGGGCTCAGTTTTGCCAAGTAACAAGCAGTTCTGCCTAGGGATAGGTAGATGGTTAAATCCAGTCCACGTTGCTTCCCATGTGTCCATTCACAAACCCAATCTGTTCCCTTTTCATATTAATCTGAATTCTTTTCTCTCTCTCTTAAAAACAGACATTTAAGTAGGTATTTTCTCACATTTGCTGAATTACAACCAACATCATTCCCGGTCATTGGACATGCCTGCTGGGGCTTATGGGAGTTACCATTCAGCAACATCTGGAAGTTCTCCACTCCCAGATTATTTGGTAGCCTTGCACAATTTATTGTCTCTCGGTCACTACCCTGAGCTGCTTGGCTAAGGGGAAAGATCCAAAAGAAAGAAATGTGGTGTAAAGCTATCATAGAGGTGTTAGTAGGGCATTCTTTTCACATCCATCTTTAGGGAATCTATGCCTTGTTTATAAATGCTGAGCTACTATATGCTGACTGCAAACTGTCCTGAATCAGGCTAATCCCCATTAAGAATCAAAGCGAGAAAGTGCTACCTTAAATAACATGATCTATGTACACACATCAGGAGTTAACCAAAACACCACCACACCAAAAATGTGTTTCAAATATGAAACTTGGCACTTACTTAGAACATAGCTCTCATTTTTCCATTACGGAAAAAAATAATCTACCACCATTATTTGGTTTCAGAACTGAAGCTTGGCAGTGCGCCTATACACAAACACCCGCAGGCAGCTGCTTTATATTTCCTCTGAATCAGATTTACCCCAAGCTAATCCCTGGCTTTACACCCTCTAAAGAACATAAAAACCTCCTATGGGAAGTGACCCTCCCCAGACTGTAATCCCCTGCTACCCTCTATAATAGGTAGGACAATGTAAATTTGATGAACCGTTTCAATGAATTTGCAGCCAGACAAACTGCAACAATAACTCCAACTGAGATGTCAGCTTCCCCATATGTCAACCGTGTCATTGTTGATTGCTGTACCAGAAACAGCTAGTTATTGAGCTGGTACAGTAGAATTCCTTGACACAGCCCTGAGTTCAAAGTACTTTAGAAGAGGTATGAATAATTTGGAAGCAGTTTAGATACCAGAGACATCATTTATTACAATGCTTTTTTCAGAACAGTGATGTCAACAGTGGGCTGATTCAAATGATAATATCTCAGCTAAATAGGCACTGATATGAATGTGTCTAATGAGGGGCATGTTGCCCCCTTTGCTCCTCCTTTTGTGGTGGAAGTAAACAAACCAGGATTTTTTTCATTAACTATACCGGTAGTTTCTCATTTCGTTGGAACCAGCCATGATATTAAGCTATGGCTTGAAGTTGACTTAATATTCTGGTTTGTTTGGAAGCCATTAACCATAGTTTCCTGGTTCAGGCAAATGGGAAACTATAGTTAATGGCAGGCTTCTGGGCTTGTTTGCATGCTCACACCAAAAGAAGAACAAGAGGCTGTGTGTGCAGCCAAAAGGCTCATTCCTATCTCAGTATATTAAGCCAAGATATGATCGTCCAAACACAGCCATCTGTTGACATAGGTTAGTTGCCAACAAAAATTTGGCTTCAAGAGCGTAGTCAGTAGCATACTACAAAAATTTTGGTCTTATCCTATGCTCAGCTGTATCTCACCATTTTGCCCTGGCATTATGATCTAGGCCCACTCTACTTTGGAGGAAGAGCAGCTGCTGCAGCAGCACTATTGCAATAATGCTGTGAAGAAGCCCTAGCAGAAGGGACTTACATGGTTTGGGAAACTCATGGGAAGAAGTGGGGGCAGGGCTGGGCAAGGACTTTGGAGAAAACTGTCAATTGCTGTCCCCAAAAACCACATGCCCAGCACTCTTTTATGTGTGTGCATGTTCCCTAATCCAGAAAAGAGAATTTGTTTCTGTTATCTTTTCTGTCTGCAAGGTTTAATGGTGATACACTATGTCTGTTACTTACATTTGGCTGTAAATGCAGGATAGCCTAGAGGTACCAGAAGGCAGCACACCTCAGGCAAAAGGTTTTATTATCACCCAAAATGTTTTATTATATTTTTACTACCGTGGGGACACCAGTTGAGTTTTCTCCTCCAAGGCATGAAAATGTATTCAGCCTTCTGTACTGTAGTGTATAAATGACAAGAGCCTTTCATTTTTGCTATTTTTTGTAATCGGCAACACAGTCCTCTCTAAAAATCATAGGACATCTCTTGTGGACAGCATGGAGAATCTAAGTAGTCACCCACCCTAAGACCTAGATTTTTAAAAGTCTAAAGTGCTATTTAGTCCTACTCAAGCTTTTGTTCTCAGGGTTAAATAATCAAGCTAG
Organism: Darevskia mixta; assembly: GCA_034641385.1. Classification (NCBI taxonomy): domain Eukaryota; kingdom Metazoa; phylum Chordata; class Lepidosauria; order Squamata; family Lacertidae; genus Darevskia; species Darevskia mixta. The sequence continues at coordinate 23,097,221 of JAWWNH010000001.1, forward strand.
AGGGGAAAGAAATTATGAGTATGTGAACCCTGCCCTGCAACCTGACATTACAGTAAAGGACCCCTGGATGGTTAAGTCCAGTCAAAGTTATTGCTATGTACGTGCCGGTAATCGTTTGAATATTTTATTTTCAGTTAATGAAGAAATTACACATCTTTCTACTTACGAGTGTTTGTTGAACTAATTGGCTGATGAAGAACTGAACAAAATAGTAGTTGGTATCCGGAAACACTGTTCAGCAGAGTTCAGAGTTGGACATCAGAACTGGACATTTGCTGATTATACAAAGCTCTACAAGCTTGATCTCCGCCGGGTAAAGTCTGGCACCGTGACTTATTCAAGGACTTTCAGAGACTTCAGTTTGATAGTTTTGATGTTTTGCATTATTCCATAAAGTTTTCTATACTGTAATTGTTTCTGGCCATTGTGTTGCTTTCAATATTGCTAAGTCATATTTTGCAACACAGGGGTTTGTTTGTTTGTTTAACTACCTACAGTGAGCAGCTTGCTGTGGTCTTGTAGGTTTCCAATATGGTGCAGATTCCTGGTTTCCTAAATCATGTCTGGAACTTACACAGGGAGAGCAAGTTTCCCTCTGCAGTCACGCTCCATCTCATGGAAGGCAACAGAGATAGTGACAGGGGGCAAAGCTAGTAACCCCCACTCTGACCCTCCCTCCCTTAATCCAGGGAGGACTGTGTTGCACATTATAAGAAGCAGCAAAAATGGTGTGTGGGTGTGTGCATGCTGAAGTTTCAACTTTTTGCCTCTTGTTGTAATGGGTGAAGCACCTCTGTCTCCCACACAGTTTTATTCCATTAGGATATTTTAAAAATACTAATGAAATCACAGTTGAGTGGCTTTTCCACCAGATTAGACTTGGTGCTTTTTATGTCTGACACAGCTTCTTTCTGATTGCAACAGCATCAGTTACTCTAAGTAGAATATCATACTCTTTAGCACTATATACTGCTGGTATTAATGTTATTATCATTACTATTTTGCATTGATGTCCATGCAAAACGTCGACCAACATTGCCATCCTATTTACTTTGAAATATATCCTATCAATTTCAGCTGAACTTCCTCTACTTCAATTGAGGCAGCAATCCTATACTCACTTACTTGGGGGTAAGCCCCACTGGAATAGATATGTATAGGTTTGCACTGCAAGGCTGTAATCCTAAATATACTTTCCCTTCATACAAAGTGAGACTTATTTCCAAGTAATGTACAGGACTGCACTTTTTTATATTCTATTATGTGATGTAATACATAACAGTGCTTTTGTTGTTGTTGTCACAGTACTTAAAAAAAGGAGTACACCCAGTGCTGGTTTTTTTAAAGGAGGTACTCAAAGGTACACAGTACCGACACCTCTTTTTTGTTGTTAAAAAGTGTGGCATTTGCTGTAACAACTTTATGGTGAGTACCGGCACCTATTTTTCTTTTTAAAAAGCAGTGAATACACCCCCAAAAAATCCATCCACTGTATTTGGTATTTTTTTTTCCACTTCTGAAGAAAAGTATAGAATGTACTGGAAACCAAGCCAGATGGGTGGGGTATAAATAATAAAATTATTATTGTTGTTGTTGTTGTTGTTAAGAATTCCTATAAAAAACTCAAGTCAGGCAGGAGATAATCAGGAGCTGCTTTTGCAAGTTAAGCTAATTATGACGACTTCATAATCAGATACTGTAGATACAGTTTTAATTTTGTTTGGCGCTTAACAACTTCCTAAGCTTGTTAAAAATCTTCATAAGTTTTTTTTTTAAGGTTTACTCTGGCTTTTACAAGATGTATGGCTGGGAGACAAAACAGATATGAAACAGTTTTTTCAGGAAAAAGTTTAGCATTATAGGTATAAGGCGTATTTTAAAAACCCATGAAGCGAACATTGCCCTGTGTCTGATGTTTCTTTTTCTTTTTTTCCACAGCTCTTGTTCACTAACATTTGAAGCAATGCTCTCCCCAGTTCCCAAAATATATTTCTTTTTCTTGTGGCAGCTTCCTTCTGGCAACTTTCAACAGTGACAGAAGTAATGGAATTTCTACATGAAAGCTATAGTGATGTTTTTCCATTGTATGGATAGCGCCATTAGTAGCTATATGGCACTGGACTTCATGGCATCTGAGTAGAGTCAATGAGTTTTCTGTGCGCTTTTGATTCCTGTTTCAGAGAGACAATATTGGTTTTGTCGAGCTTCTTAACTGGTGCATCCTCTAAGTCAGTGGTAGGAAATCTGTGATCTTCCAGATGCTGTGGGCCCACTCTTCCTCACCAGGCCTCCAGAACCGCTTCTTCTTATGCAGTGTGTGTGTGTGTGTGTGTGTGTGTGTCTCACAGAGAGGTAGAGGTGGAACAGAGGGTGATGTGACTGCAATACGGTGAGCCTATGGGGTGGGGGGACCTAGCAGTGAGGCTCAGAAGGAGAAAATCAGGGGTGGGGGCATCAGCAGGGGGAGGAAACTGAAATGGATGGAACAAAAAATGAACAGAATTATGAAATGGGAAATAATTTTTTTAAAAGAAAAGAGAGGGACAGGCCTCTACAAGTGATCAGATCTAACCTGTGCTGATGGAGGGAGTCAAAACAGAGATGGGAGTGAAGTGTGTGCGTGCGTTGTGTAGTTCTGCAATGCTGCGCACTCTGCCAATGTTTAGCTCTGATCCTCTCCACCACTAGCATACAGCCCCTAGCAGATTATCCTGGAGGGAATGGGAACCTTAGCAAAAGAAAGTTTTCCCTGCCCTTGCTCTAAGCCTTCCGTGACACCAGGGACATTCACAGCCCAGTCCTCTGCTTCAGTGTGCAGTGACAGCAGCACGTGAAGTGACATAATGGTTCCAGCACTTACACAAGGAGACAATGCCTTCCCTTGTTGCGTTTCTGGGATGCGACAGTAACAAACATGTAGTTTTTTATATCCCGGTTTTGTGTGCGATACAGCTGAGGCGTCATTTGTAGGAAAGAAATTTAAAGTTGAATAAGAGAGGTTAAGGAAGGGATGTGAAAGCATACAAAGAGGGTAAGCACATGAAGCTGTCTTACACAGGCAGACCACTAGTTCACCAGCCTTCCCCAATCTAATGCGTTCCAGAGCTTCTGGCCTACAACTCACATCAGCCCAGCCAATGTGGCTAGCAGTCAGGGATTATGGGAACTGTACTCCAAAATATTTAGAGGGCACCATGTTGGAGAAGTCTGGTTGATTCCAAAGGTCTATGAGTTTTTAAAGTCTGATAACGTAAAAGAACAAACCAGAGGCCATATATATATATATATATATATATATGCATGTAGGCTAAGAAAATAAACATATTAGAAAACGGGATTTCAAGCTGTTAATTCAATTCATTCTTCATGTTGGGGATTAGCAAATGCCACCATTCAAAAGGCCACAGAAGTAGTCCTGTTTGTACAACATCAATATAAAAATGTACTCGCAGTTCATATTTGCTGGGGTAGTAGAAATGACAAACTTGCCTAACATTAAAAAGTCATTTGAACTATTATGGTTCAAGTCCCTGAATTTGTAACAGCAACTACCAGTACCAGTAAGTCACACCACATTGGATTAGGCTTTTCCCATCATGCCTGCCTATCTGCATATAAACAAAGGATCGTAAAAACTGAGAAGACTGCACTTCTTAGTGAAAAGGCGCAAAGGTGTAGATTTAATAGTTGTATGAGCAACTGATCCAGATTTCTTCAAGTAAAATAATAATAGTAATAATTTCAGTATGAATTAGCATATTTACAAAAGGGGGTGTGGAATGAAAGCATTGCATCCATAGCAAACACAAAGGCATTTATCACAGACCATACTTCTGGTGATTTAACCCTCTTGAATATTTCGCTTATTGTTTGAGACAAGGCACTTTAGAAAGAGACAGTTCTCTCAGCTGTGCAAACAGTTACTGACTATTTAATCCCCTAGAGCTGGGCAGAAAGTCAACTATGCATTGTGTTGAACAAAAGAGAAGTAATGTAAATGCAACCCCCCTATCAGAAGACTTCAATACCCAAACATTTTGCCTAGCCCTTGAAGAAACATGACATCAGATTCTATTACCTTGATATGACTTTTAAGTCTTGATCAATCTCTTGGAACTTCAACCAATATTCATCTGCCAGTTTGTGAAATTCTGTCAACACTGAAGCCTTCAAATCAGGATACGGGCATTCCAAGGCCAATAACTGTGGTGGAATATCGCAAAAAAGTGCAGGCCTCTCTCCTGAAAAACATGCCAGTGCCTACAATAAAAATCAGAAGTCATTAACCAGTAAATTTGGTAGAGTTCTTGTTCATTCAATCAAATGAATGTCTTCATATTCTTACTTCATTGGTGCACTCTTCAAGCTCTCGTTCCAAAGCTTCTTTCTCCAGGTTAAGTTTTTCCAAAACTACTTTCTGTTGTTCCTTCACAAATGCAACCTGATTTTGTGAAATATTGTGATATAAAAGCATCATTGTGGCTGGCATTTTTCACTACTTCATACATTCCATTTTTCCCCCCACCAACCCACTTCAAAAATCTCAGGAAGCTTCTCCCCACCAGCTTTATCCTCACCGTGAGGATCTGCCTCACTTGCAATGCAGATCAGGCTGTGTGTGTTTATATGACTGGCCCAAGGTCAACCACTGAGCTTTCTGGCAGTGTGGAGATCTGAAGCTGGCCCTCCTAAGGCCCTATGTAAACACTCTAGCCACCATCCAGACTGGCTCTCCCCAATGGCATAATTCTGTTTAACAGGTTCTGCATTCCTATCTGCAGAACAAGAAAATATGGGTACAGGTGATTGAGACAAGCAAACAAACAAACCTGTTCCAACACTGCATCGGGGTTAAATTGGTATTCTGGGCTTTGGTGGTTGGCCTGCCATTCCAACAGGCGGTACCTTAAATCTTCCCTAAGCTGCCAGATAGGTTGTACTGTGTTTGCTTGGAATGTTTCCAGTTCCTTTGATAACTGATACTCTACAATAAATTAAATACAAATTAGGAATGTTGCTTGGGTTTAAAAAAAGACAATTAATTATTAGTGTGCCTTTTCCAGCAAATTAATTCTCTTAATTAAACAACAACGACAGGCTTGTCAAAGAATAAAACAGAATAAGCACAGTATTCCTGCCTATCCATCTCCTTTCGGTAATCCTGCGGATAGCCATTGGAGGAGGACTCCATCACTCAAAGCTTGTCCAAGTCTCTGTTTGCCACACCTCCTTTCCCCAGGAAAACCCATGGTTGACTGATGAATTGAACCAAATGACAATTGGGTTTTTTGCAGATTGCTGTTTGTTCTGATTCAGCGGTAAAGAGAGTGTTTTCCAGGGGCATGCTGTGGGGCAAACACAAAACCACTCGGACCCGTGCTTTCTAGGCATGGGATAAGTAGAAGGGTGGACAAGCCCTCAGTTCATTCTTTCGAGCTGTTCCAAAGACTTGCTTGTGGGACCCAAACCAATGGCTTCAAGTTACAAGAAAGGAGATTCTGACTAAACATCAGGAAGACCTTTCTAACAGTAAGAGCTGTTTGACGGTGGAACAGATTCCCTTGGAAGGTGGTGGACACTTCTTCACTGGAGGTTTTTAAGCAGAGACTGGATGGCCACCTGACATGGATGCTTTAGTGAGCTTTCTGGATTGTTGGAGGTTGGACTAGATAACCCTCAGGATCCCTTCCAACTCTACAATTCTATGATTCTATGAGAAACAGCACTAGAGATGTAGTTTCCCTTTGTTTTTGGCCCGCCCACCCTCTCAACTCCACAATTATGAGTAACCCAGCCAGATGGGCAGGGTATAAATAAAAATTATTTTATTATTATTATTATTATTATTATTATTATTATTATAGAAAGACACCTCATCACAGCCAGGGTTTGTTTTCTTCTTTCCAAGCAAAAGCACCCAGGATGACAAAATGAATGGGTTTGGAGGTGACAAAACCTTCCATCTCATAATATTAAGTTACATTATTCATGTGCAATTTTACTTTGAATCCATCAGCATATAAATATTTATAAAGACCTGATTTAATCAAGAAATAATATGAGAAAGTACTTACTGAAGCCCCACAAGTCCAAAAGCCATTCACTTCCTTCATCAAAGAAGTTTTCTAGTTCAGATTCTAGTTTTTTCCTAAAATGAAGAATTTTGGTTCAGACAAACTCATTTCTTTCATATCCACAGACCAAACAGAAGAAAAAAAGGCAAGGCCAGTCAATCACTTAAATGCAACTTCAACAAAGTGAACTGAAATCTTCACCAATGGATTCCCAGGAACTAGAATAGTATTTCTCAAGTGAAACAGTTCATTTAGTCCACCTAAAATGTTTTCAGTATTTCCAGTGCCAATACCACTTTTTGTACACTGTATCCATCACCAAAGTTCTCTTTCTCCCTTATTCTTCGAATTGTTTTGGGGTGGGGGCTGATTTATTTCTAGGCCTTATGCCTTGGCCTGACTGCCCATAATGATTATGCTTCTTCTGTATTCACTCCTCATTTTGCTATGCCTTTCCTACACCAGAATCCTGGTACAAAATGCAACAAACCCATATTTGATTCAATCTGGGCCCCTATTGCAAGGTGCACATCTATATTCCATCCTAGTATATCGCTCCTAACTTCTCATATTTAGTATCTTCACTTGTCCTGTATCAACTACCCAGCTTCAACCTCCTGGCTGAAATTGAAGAACATTACCACCTTCTCTGCATCCTCTAGCGCCTCCTTTCTTGCCTCGGTACTACATCAGGCCTTCCACAGATTCAATCTAGGTTGTGAAAAGCCTTGTCTGTGCTCGAGTTCCCTTACATGACTTCTCAAAAGATGTGTAGGAGCAGTTATAGGGCTGAAATGTCAAGGATCCTCTCTCTCTCCTGAACAATATGTTTTGGGAGGAATACAATCTTCTGGCTCATGATCACTTTCTAGGCTTTTCTGCTCCCCTTCCCACCATGGAAGCCATCATAAATCAGTTTTGTTCTCTAGAAGTCTCTTCAGGTGGTAAATCTATCCATAGCCTACTACTATGAACTGCAAGAAGTCTCACTTCCTAGTTCTCAGAATTACCTCGGCCAGCCCACTCTGCTGCTGCAATTACCAGCACCAACCTGTGCTCAAGTCCATTCTCATATACTAGTGACCCTGTCCTTCGGAAGCATAACCTGCTACCCAGGTTCCTCCTTCTCCAAAAGTAATTTGTACTTTTCCGGGTCCTCACAATATCACAGGAACGTCCCTGTGGTTACAGCTTTCTATTGCTCTCAACTGTGTCTCCGTACCCCAATATGTGGTGTCAATCCATTCACTGTCCAGAAGTGGTATGCAAATCAGATCTTCCATCTCCCCTCCCCTACTAATTCTACATGACACAGACCTCTGGTATGTTTTCAGAAGGCTAAAATTCACCAACCATTATATGCTCAATTATCTTTTAACAGATATCTGTTAAGCTATGCCTGCTGCACCTTAGCCTTGTACTATCAATTTCTGAATTGCTTGATCAAACTTTCCCACTTCTTACCGGCTTCTATGCAGTCTTTTGTGCTCTGACCACCACACTTGCTTATGCCGCTTCTGCAGCATTTGTTCTTTGTTGATTTTTGAAGCGTGTTCAGCTTTTTTAATCTAGGTAGAAGATTTTTTTTATAAAAAAATGTAAGTATAATAAATTTATAATTTTATATAAATATAAGATGAGTTCTGCGGGCCTCTAAAATTGTTTCTTCAAAGACAAGGCTCTGGTTGCTCCTGTAGGTCAATGGCTCATGAATAATCAGAACCACAGTTATTAAAAGGAAATTTGTTCTAGAAACAAAGGCCATTTATACACTGCCCCACTCTACCTCATGCTGTACCAGCTGCTGCTCTCAGCTTTGCACATCCAGCCACCAGCTGCCATTCAAGTGTAACACAAAACTCGCAAATGTCAGTAATCTAGTCCACTATTTATGGTATGTGTAGAAACCAAGAAAGTAATAAGAAGTTACCTGTTCACTCACCACCAATTTGTTTATTTCAAAGAAAGCCAAAATATTATTTTTAACGTGCCTATAAATATACCAACATGGTATATGTCTTTCAACCAAACACTTAGAACAGTGTAACAAAACAAAACCCAGCTATATAAAACAAGTAACCAATAACTAAGCGGTCATGGGTTATACCAGCCTTTTCCAACCTTGTGCATTCCAAAGGTTTTGGACTACAGCTCCCATCATCCCTGACTATTGGTCATGATGCCTGGGGCTGATGAGAGTTTTAAGGCCAGCATCATCTTTGGGCACCAGGTTGGGGAAAGCTGGCTTAAATATTTCCAGCTTTTCTTCTGGCTCAAATCAAATCAAAACTATAAATCGGAATCGCATCTATAAATGTGCACTTTGATATTTACTGCATGGTAATGGTGTATATGTGGTTCTGCTGTTTAAACCAAAACCACTGCTTATAATTATTATTATTTAGTGATCTACCGGTATTTTATTACTCTCTTCCTTGGAAATTTATTTTATATTTTATATTATTTTAAAATTAATTAATTAATTACAGTTATATCCTATCTTTCCTCCAAGGAGCTCAAGATGGTACACATGCTTCTCCCTCTCTTAAAGATAGTTCTGGTCCAAGATCACCCAGCAGGCCTCAGGACTGAGTGGTGATTTGAACCCTGGTCTCCAAGGTCCTAGTTCAGCACGCTAACCACTGTACCACACCCTGCAGAAACAGGACTTATCTTTCCTCCTCTGCATGCCTCCAAAATCCAAAGGGTTGGGGTGCCCTCTGAAATGAATTTGGATGGAGGGGCAAGAGGAAGAATGTGAATTCTGTCATATCCAGTGGTGCGATATTGGATCTTACCATAGTATTTCATTGTTCCAAGGTTTATCGAGTGCCCAGAGAACAATGATATTGGGTGGAATTGTATAAAGTTAATAATAAAATATATGAAAGGGTTTCTGCAGGGACACAGCAATATTATTTTTTCTATAGGTTTTTTGCATTCCTTTTATCGCATACTGATGTAATTACTATCATTACCACATCCATTCCAGAAGAAGTCGATGGTAAGAAGTAACCTTAGTGACACCAGCTCTTTTGAATGGGAGAAAGCAAAACATTATCCAAAACATTAAGTGCACACTTGGAAACATCATGTGGAAGTGTGTTACTTGGGAAAGATGTGGTAATGCATTTGGCATTCAGACCTGTCTATGGGGTGGGAAGCACCATGTAGAGAGTGTGCAAAGCTCCCCAAACCATTGCCTTCTACCCAGGAACTTCCTGCAGTGCTGATTTGGCAATTCAGCTATAAAGCAGAAACACAACTCCTCTGCTGGGATCTTTGTGTCCATGCTAAAAGTACGTTCTGCTTTGGCACAAGGATTCTCAGTGTGCTGATGCTGCTGATTTTTCATGCAGACTGTAATGTCTCTGTCTGCAGAGCCGGCAGGGAGGGGATCAGTGACAACTTGCAAGGGAAACAGCGTGAACTGGCATGAGTACTAGAGCTAATAGCAGCAGCCATTGGGAGATGCTTATGGGGACAGTGAAAACACATCCAATCCTGGCATGATATATGCACTCTACAGCTTAAGCAACAAACAGAGCATCTGCAGAAATGACACATTCCAGTTCCAACAAAAGTACAGTGTGATGTCATTATTTTCCCCATGGGGGAAAATGCTTAGAGCTCTCCATTATCACTGTGACTTGACTATTGCTCTCTCTCTGTTTTCTATTGCTCTCTCTCTCCTTTCTATATTTCCAGTGTTGCTTTAAAAATGACACACTCCTTAAAAAACAACCAGGCACATTTTTTTTTCTACAGCACATGATCCTAGGACTAGCATTCTGTCCTCACACTGGCTGACTAGATGCCTATGGGAAATTCACAAGCAGGATTTGAGCACAATAATTCTCTCCCACTCGTGATTCATGGCAACTCGTACTCAGAGGTATACAATCTCAGGCCACAGTCACATGACTGGCAATTGCCAAGAACTATGAATGGAAACAGGGAGATACTGTCTAATTTGAAGTGTGTCCCTCACCATAGCTCATTCCCTCATCCCACTGGCTAATGCAGAAGAAAAACAGAAAAGCGTAGAAATATGGGGATATTCTTAAAAAGCCTTCCTAAAGAAGCAGATATCTGGACACAAATGTTGCTTCCAGCTCCTTCTCTTTTCTTGCGTGTATGAATCAAAAATAATATGTACTTTGCCCCTACAAGCACAAAACCAACAAAGCAAAATTAAAGTTTCCAGGAATAATGGCTTTAGCACGCTTACAAAAAAAACCCAGCACCGATGGGGTCAGTGTCATGAAGCACAGTTGCCCATGATGTGCCAGAGATGTTCTGGGAGAGACACCATGTGTTTGTTTACTTATTTCAAAAAGCTTTTGATAAAGCCCCTCACCAAAAACTCCAGAGTAAGCTTAGCAGCCATATAATAAGAGGACAGTTACTGATTAAGGAACAGAAAGCGGAGAATGGGAATAAATTGTCAGGAAGGATGGAAGGCCTCTGCTTTTTAACTTGTTCATACATTATCTGGAGTTGGGGCAAGAAGTGAGGTGGCCATGTTTGCTAGTGTTAGGGTAGCAAGCACAAAAACATTGTGAGGATCTCCAAAAGGATCTCTCCATACTGAGTGAATTGGTATTATACTCAATCAAAACAAGTGAAAGGTGATTCAGATTGGGGCAAAAAAATCCTAACTTCATATACACACTTCTGTGGTCTGAAGTGGCAGGGAAGTGACTGACCAGGGAAGAGATTTTGGAATCATGGCAGATCATCCAATGAAAATGTCAGCCAGTGTGCAGCAGCTGTGAAAATGGCACATTCCATAGTAGGGATCAGTAGGAAAGGGATTGACAATAAAACTGCCAATATCATAATACTGTTACACAAACATATTGTACATTTGGAATACTGTTTACAGTTCTGGTTGCCACACTTCAGAAAGGCTTCTGCAGATCTAGAAAAAGTTCAGAAATCAGAATGGTTCTGAGGCAGAAACAAATCAGCAACTGGGGCTTAGTTTACAAAAACAGTGAGCAGGTGTAAAAGATTATGCACTGTGTGCAAAAAATGGACAGAGAAAGTTCTCATAATACGAGAGCCAGGGGACAACTGATGAAGCTGAATGGTGCGAAATTCAGAACAGGCAAAAGAGTACTATGGGGGCTAGATCTAAGGCTCTATGTGAGGGGTATTTTGTCATCCAGCAGCTCACCTGGCTGCTCAAATCATGCCCACTTCACTCCTCTAAACAAGCCATGAGAGGTAAACTTGGCTCCTTTGCAGTTAGCCATTTAACAGTTAATTCTGTTACCCCATATCTAGCCATCATTACTCACTTTATATATTTTTTCAGTACCTTTACTTATGGACAGCAGAATCTCCTTGTGCATACAAATCCACCACCAGCTCCTATGACACTTTCCCCCTCAACATCTAAAATTGCATTCTACATCCATCAGAAATCATAACACTCACCTTTAACAGGATGTTAGCAGATTCCAATTTCTTGGCTTCAGTCATTGCAAGTAGCTGCTCGTAGTCAACAGGTTTATACTTGGAACTCTTAAGGCCATTTTTCATACGAACCACCAAGCTTTCTACGGTAGTTTAAGCATAAAACAATTCAAACATGAATAAAGTCTCCAGCCATTATGTGTTTTGAAACACAATGAGAACAAAAGAACTTTCGCTTTTAAAAAGAAAGTTACTCCATTGCAATTATAACAAAACATGAATAGAAAAGACAACACATGACACTTTTCATTTTTTTCCTGAAAAATACAAATAAATATTTCATGCAAGCCACTTGAACTGAAGTGCCAGGCCCGTGAAGCTACAGAAATATCAATAATCACCTAAGGAATGAACTGTTACATATTATAGCGCCTATCAGTTCAAGCTTGCAGGCTCAGTATGGACCTCTGCTTGCAAGAAGGAAAAATGTAACAGCCATTTGGGTCACTGAGACAGTAGCTTGCATGACACTCAACTATCCGCTAAGTAAAATGTAAAGAACATAGGAAGCTGCCTTATGCTGAATCAGATCATTGATCCATCTAGCTCATGACTGTCTACACTGACTAGCAATGACTTTTCCGGATTTCAGGTATGGTTCTCTCCCAACCCTACTTGTAGATGCTGGGGGTGGAACCTGGGACCTTCTGCATGCAAAGCAGATGCTGTACACCTAAACTATGGTCCTTCCCATGCTAAACATTACAAGAGCAGGACTCCTGCCAAGCCCTATAATGCCTCTGTCCATCACAGAGACTGACTGCTGCCACTGTGGGAAGCAAGTACCCACCCACAAAAGAAGAAACAACTTCATCAAGCAATGTCAGCTAAGTTTCCTAGAAGCCAGAGCATAGAATTATAGGATAAATCTCATAAACCATGGACTCCACGTAAACTCTATGTAATAATCTCTGTGTAACTAATACAGCTGGCTAATACTGAGCAAGGCAAGCTGTGACACAAACAGTGGAAATGGAACATTGAAATGGATTTTAAAAGTCTACCTATATCGCTACTCCTGGGAGATGTACTAAATCCTCGAAGGGCCCTTCCACTCATCTTAACACCTGTTGAACAAAAAGCAAATTATTTATAAGACTGGGACAATATTTTAGAGTCACCTTCACATGTGTTTTTTGTACAGGGGCTTCTTTGTCTAGCACAGTGATGGCTAACCTTGACACTCCAGATGTTTTGGAACTACAACTCCCATCATCCCTAGCTAACAGGACCAGTGGTCAGGGATGATGGGAGTTGTAGTCCCAAAACATCTGGAGTGTCAAGGTTAGCCATCACTGGTCTAGTGTGTTCCCTGTTCATAGAATTTCACATTGCTCACCATATGAAACGGATTCTAAGGACAAGTATTACAGCAGCCATGTATATTTTACTGCGTTTTTTTTTAAGGATAAAACTTATAAAAGTGCAATCAAAGGTAATGTTATACTTGCGTAATAAAGATCTGTTTGTTTTTAAATGACTTTCAGTTTGATTCTACTAATATTTCCTGGGCCACAACTCCCACTGAATCCAGAAAGCCTTACTCCCAAGTACATGTGCATACATTCACAACCCTAGTAACCATGTGGGAATCAAATACTGTGAAGCACAGTAATTTGCACTGATGTTACAATCCAATGCTAAATAAAAGCTATAAAGCTACTTGCACTTACAAGGAAGCAATAATGTAAACAAAAGTTTCTCATATCCCATGCTACTAAGGTTATACCACCAACCAGAGACCACTTTCTGTTTGTGGATTTATGAATCTGGGTTTTCTTCAGCTGGATGTGTAGACGAAACAATGGGTCAAATAATGGTCTGGATGAGGGCTAATAAACCGATCCTTAATCCAGACCAAACAGATACACACCTGGTCAGGAGAGATATTGATGTAACTGAGATTAAGCTGGTTTTGAATGAGGGAGAACTCTTGAAAATCAGTTTGGGAGTGCTCCTGAATCTGGCTTTGCCTCTGGATGTCCAGAGAGTAGCTGTGGCCAAGGGTGTCTATGCAGCTTTGGCTGGTCGTGTACCAGCTATTCCCATTCCTGAGAAGATAGATCTAGCCAGTAACTCATGCATTCACTACATCCACATTGTATTACTACACCTTGCCTTTGAAGAGTCTTCAGAACCTTCAGTTTGTACAAAATGCAGCAGCAATGATGCTAGTAGGCATTTGACCATGGGAACACATTGGTCCTCTTCTGTAACAATTTGTTTGCAGATACAATTCTAAGTACTAAAGATTAACCTGTGAAGCCCTATAGGAATTGCATCAGGGCTACCTGGAGACAGTCTTCCTGTCTACCAGCCTGTTCACTCCCTGAGTTCTACCAGAGAACCATATCACCAAGTCCTGCCCGGGGCTTAAGCACAATTGGCTGGAACAAGAGAGAGGGCCTCCTCAGATTGTGGAATACCTTATCCCTTGGGCCCCCCTTCTTACTCCCTCACAACCTATTAGTTTAAAATTCCAGGATATGGCAAGCATGTAGAAGAGTCAGGCAAACCTTTGTTTTATGTGCCAAGTCCATTTCCATTTTTATGATCTTTTGTTTTTAATTGTTGTAGCTACCCTCAAGCAATGCAAACATAATGGAATGGTGGGGTGTATATTTCCTAAAATAAACCATGCATTCACTTGTCTATGATTAACTGAAATCAGTGGGGCTTACTGCACTATAGGACTGTACTATAAATGCCATACATTTTGGAATTGAAACTTAAAGAGTATGGTCACAATAAACCCCAAACAGGTTTTTTGCAATTATCTAAATTGCTGGCTTTTGTACATAATATTCTCTAATAACTACCTCTGACCACACCTACCTTAAAAAAAATAAATCTCAAGTAGATAGTGCCAATGTAAAACAAAGAGAAAGTGACAACTCTCCCACATGCTACAAGTAAAACCCTTCTTTGCTAACAGCAAGCCTGCCAACCCTCCGAAAAGGAACAAGATCATATCTCATCTGCATTTGCTAATATATTTAAATAAGTTTTATAGCAAATTCCTCATTGCCAAGGATAGAGACCGAACTAAAATTAATTAGCTGGATTTAGAAAAAAAAAATCTTTGGTTAGGCTGGTTTAAAGCTGGCCAGATGGCAAACGGGAGCCATTATAATTCTGCAAGTTTAAAGGTTGAGCCAATGAAACAGATGTTCTGTGCTGCTCTATAGTAGGTCATCCTTTATATGCTAATAAGAATATTCAAATATAAAATCTGTGCAATAATTAATTCTTAACTCTAATCAAATCCAACTTTAAATCCCATTTGGATGGGAAAGAGCACAAAGCGACCTCAGAATTCCTTAGAAAGATTAGATGTGAAACGTGTCACACACTCGCGTCTTTCTGCTGCTTTGCTAGTTGGCAAGCTCCTCACCGACAATGTAACAATGGATGGCTTGCTGTTGACTTGTGTAGATACATTATCCAGTCCTTAGCTGGCAGCAGGAAGAGGAAATTCCAACAGGAAACCTTAAAGGAGTGCTCCCTCACGTGAGTGTTTACCATATTCAGAGTAATTTTAAAAATACCTTGATTCTCACTAAGCATTGCACAAGTATTTTGTATAAAGAATGTGGGTTTTGCTTTCACAGAGAGCTGTGTCGGAGTAACCTCTATGCTTACAGCAGCATGGGTAGCTGAGTGACAGGCCTGTGATTCAACAATTCAGACAGCAAGAAAAGCGGTTCACATTCTTATTACCGGTAAGTCATGTGACAAAACCAAATGGGCAGTATGTAATGAAGTTGTTCCGTTTGCAAAAGGACTTCTGGCTGGTGGCTGTGCAACAGAACTTTCCCTCCCTTGCCCCCACCCCAGCAAGGGAGTTCCCTGAAGGGGTTCTAGGGATTTTGCCAAGTCTCCCGAACAGATTTGGGGAGGGCATGGGGAAGCGCAGGAAGAGGGAAAGTAGAGGGAAGGTCTATGAGCACAAGGACTTCTGTTTGTGCAATGGAACTACTCTGACGGATCGTGGTGAACAGTTTCAATGGTTTTTAAAATTAGAGTCCCTATTAGCAGGGCTTTTTTTCAGCCGGAACTCAACAGAACTCAGTTCTGGCACCTCTCAGAGGGGCACCATTACCATAAGAGAACAAGGGAGGTGTTCATGGTGAGCACCTCTTTTTCTAGATAAATAGCACTGCCTTTTAGGAACAAGTTATCAATATATCAGGGCATCAAGCCAGAACTACATGATACGGAGGATTCATGAATGCTACTAGAAACACTAGCCCCTGTCTACTTCCCTTCCCTTGTAACATCTAATACTGCATAACACATGACATGACAGCACCACTGAGAGTTCACCCACGAAAAGTTGCAAACACTGAGAAAGTTGAAAGAGAAACAAGCAGCGTAATGTCACCATATGCATTTTGGACAGGACAGAGGAAGTAGTACTACAGGGTGTTGTTTCTGGCAGAAGCCAACATAAAAGGAAAATATTGTATGATTAAAACATGGTCTCTCACTGTGAGCTGCAATCATGATACGGTGCTGTAAGATAAATAAAGCTGTTTAAGAGGACCATCACTGAAATGCAGCCGGCAAATTTAATTTGGAATTTTGTAAGCATGTGATTCTCTCTGTAGTATATGTCTGTATAATTCTGGCTGGATTAAAGAATAAATATGCAATACAGTGGAACCCCGGTTTTCGAATGTAATCCGTTCCGGAAGACCATTTGACTTCCGAAACGTTTGAAAACCGAGGTGCAAAGGGCAGTCTGCAAATTTACAGAGAAAATTGAGAAAAATACGGTGGTACCTCAGCAGAAGCCGTTCGACTTCCGAGGTGCGTTCAAAGATGGAAGCATTTATTTCCGGGTTTTTGGGGTTCGAGTTCCAAAACGTTCGTCAATGGAGACGTTTGAAAACCGAGGTACTACTGTATAGGAAATAGAATACTACAAGTGGAACTTGCAACATAAAGTGACAGTGTGGTGTGGTCCTACTTATGATTCCAACTGCCAAGCCATGCCTTCCATTAGGATATTTCCATATAGTTCCTTCAACCCAGTTTTGCCACATATTTCCCTGTCCCTCCTATAAGAGACACTCAACATTCTGGGGCCAAGGAGCATGCTTAGTTTGCACTTATCTATTTTTAGATTTTTGCCCTCATAGAACTTTTCGATTTTATCTACTTCTGAAAACCTTGGGTTTTCCCCAAGCATGCTGACACCTCCCTTTTGCTTCTCATTTTGGTTACATAGCCATCAAAACTCAGAATCTCCCTTTCCACTTACTGCACAAGGGCTGTCAACCTAGCACCCATGAAGGCCTTCATAGGTACACCTAGTGGCCCCAGACTCTAAGCTTTACTTAAAAAAAAAAGTCTCTAACTCTATAAAGGTAAAAAAGGTAAAGGACCCCTGGATGGTTACATCCAGTCAAAGGTGACTATGGGGTGCAGCGTTCATCGCACTTTCAGGCTGAGGGAGCCGGTGTTTGTCAACAAACAGCTTTCTGGGTCATGTGGCCAACAGGACTAAAACACTTCGGGTGCAACACAAAGCCAGAGTGCACAGAAACGCCATTAACCTTCCTGCCACAGCAGTACCCATTTATCTACTTGCACTAACGTGCTTTCGAACTGCGAGGTTGGCAGGAGCTGGGACCGAGCAATGGGAGCTCACCCCGTTGCAGGGGTTTGAACCACTGACCTTCTGATCGGCAAGCCCAAGAGGCTCAGTGGTTTAGGCCACGGTGCCACCCTCATCCCGCATTACTCTATAAAGTTATTCTATGATTCTATGAAGCAAAATGTGCAGATACTCTTCTAAGTAATTTATGTGAAATAAGCCAGTATGGTTGCTCCTTCCTGTCTGTGTTTTTAGCCAATATGTGAAGTGAGAGCTATGACTGATGAGAGAGTTGTTTGAACATGAGGCAATGGGTCTCCCTCCCCTTTAATGCTTCTGTCTTATTTTCTAGGCAAAAATTAAAGAGGTTAAGGCTTTTCTCGCATTGTTATGGGGAAAGTTTCACCATGACTGCACTCTCTCTTGTTTTGCAGTATGCCATACTCCACCAATGGCTGCCATTTTGTGTCACGTCACACTCCCAGCACTCCCTCAACATTCAAAAGGGCCCTCTGTGATCTCCAGAGAGAAAAAAGTTTAATTGTTGGATTTTAATTAGTGCTATCATAATACATTTTGTATTTCAATGATCAGAGAAAACAATTTTGTTTGAAACTTTGGCTGCTGGCTTTGAATTTAGTTATTTCAACTCATGTGTGTACATGCAGCTTTAAACACTGTATGCATACATATTGGAACCCAGATTGGACCAGAGTTACCAGACGTATGTACATCTAGGTATGCCAATCCTCATTTTACTTATTTGCTTGAGGAAACAGCAGAACAGAACTGGAGTGCATGCAGCAGATATGTTTGTCACAATAAATGTGGAACTGAGCAAATACTTTCAGGAAGTCACCTAAAACATTTTCCTTCCACAAAACAGTTCTTGGTACTGGCAGTGAACGGGTTTTCCCCATAAACTTGTGACAGTAACACTGACAGTCCATATGAATTTTAGTTTTTCCAATTAAGCAACTTTGAGTGGTTTATGGCAAAGCCAACCAAATACAACAATAATTCACACCGTCTCTCAATATATGACATATAAACCCATTTTTAATAATAAGCCTCCTCACCCTCCACTATAACACGTATAATCTTAATTGTAATTACAGTCATATAAGCATGGGATCATGTTTATAAATGACTTCTGTGCTTTGGGAAATGTCACCTTTTATTTTGTAATTTATCTCAAAGCTTGAAGAGACCTTTCCACACATAATGCTTAACTTAACTGAGATGTTTACAACATAAAGAATCTCCCTAATTTCTTATGAAAGAAACAGAGTTGCAGCACGTTTTACTTCTTTAGTTACAGGTCGGCAGCTGTGTTGGTCTGCCCTAGTCAAAACAAAATAAAAAATAAAAAATCCTTCCAGTAGCACCTTAGAGACCAACTAAGTTTGTTCTCGGTATGAGCTTTTGCGTACATGCACACTTCTTCAGATACTTCTTCTTTAGGTATTTTAAACCCATTGTAAAGGGTTAATTTATACCCAGTTCACCAACAGGACTGAATTCTCTGTTTTAGTCTGAACATGTTTGGTAATACCTTCAAAGTACCCTTTGGCCCAGCATTAACATACTTTGTTCTTAAACTGTACTTATCTCTCTTCTTTGTAAGATATACTTGAAAGACCATTTTGCTCACAGTCCTAGTAATTTCTCCATTTATGGTACCAAATGTATTTTGCAATTTAATCCTTAAGCAATTCCTTGTAAAGCCCACACTGGCCACAACTTCATTGCAAAGAGTACTTCAGAGGAATTAACTTTTGGTCTGATACCATCTTAAGTAATGATGATTTCATTTAGAATTCACCAGCCTTAGCAAAGAGGGTATAATCATTATCACCGGAGTTCCATCCTACAGCAAACTCAAAACTGAATGAAATTTCATACTCAGAGTCTTTGGTTAGGTTAATCAGTATAAGAATTATTGGCTCTGGTTTTGTATTTTTAACAAACTACTGAAAATCTCACTGCTATATGAAAATGGTAACAATAAAGGTCTTCTAACAAAAATCTGATCCATTGTTATTATGATATAAATTTGTAAGAAAACTTGTTACCAATGCAATGAACAAGTTCAATACAATGTCTTCTGAAATGCTAACAAGTTCTTACCTACCAAATGTATTTGTTAGGCTACCTTTACACATTACTGGTAAATCTATTGGTATATTCTCATATCACTTTAGTTAGGTATCTTATAATACGCTACCATGTTCATTTGCATTCAAGAGTGGTAAAAAGATGGATTTTCATTGTATGCTTAGCATGATTTAGAGGTGACTGTAGTAAGATGTTTTCAGATTCAAATCTAGTGCTGAAGGAGTTCTGAGCCAAATCCCTCTAACTCAGTTGTCATAGGGCAAATAGAGGTTAAGCGAGCTCTCCTCTAATGCCAAGCCCCTTCTCCCTTATAGACACTTATTATTATTATTATTATTATTATTATTATTATTAAAATGCAATAAAATGGCTACATTTTACATTAAGTAAAAATGAATATAACTTAAAAATAACTTAACTTAAAAATGCATTATAGCAGGATAACGTAGTTGCAAAATGTGTTACATCAGTCAAAACTACATACAAAAATGTGTTTATTAGTACAAATTTACCCCAAAATGCATAAGAATTTTCTTGAGAATTTTTAAAAGAGAAAAATCATTTTTTTTGTAGGAATGTGGAATTTAAGACTGGAAAAATGAGATGACAAGAGAACTGAAATTGACAGATTCTTCCATCCCTAGAGTAGGTTCAGGATGCTGCGAGTACCACACAAGTACTTGAACTGCTGGTGCAGTAGCTTATAAGGCATGAACATAGGGTTTAAAAATAAAAACCCAGTTTTAAAAAGGAACCTGTCCTATGAATAAGACGCCCAGTTTCCTCACATTTTGTTGTCTTAAAAGCAACCGAGTTCATGAAATCCAGTCGGAACTGTGCAATTAAGCATTTGCAGGTCAGAAAAGAAGCTAAATTTAAAAGACACCAACAATCCACATACACTTATATGTATAATATATGCACAGCAATGGCATTGTTGTAATTATTACTTTCCCCCTCAGAAATGACAGCCATAAAAGAGCAGGGCAGGACACTGTGCTGCACATTGCCATACTTGCATAAATTACAGCAACCTCATAAGCATGGTGGGATATTAGACTGACATACTGTACTACACATGAGTAACTTCACATGCGTGACCAAGTCCAATTAGCTAAAAGAAGATCGCCTCTGCTGAAAAAGACAAGCTGAGCAGTGAGCGGGCTACTTCATAGCGCTTTTTTTTTTTTTGCTGCAGTCTCTAAGCAATAAAACCCAACATTTAAAGAGTAAATAAGACTCATTCAAAGCTTTCTCCAGCTACATCTAACGGACGAAAAGGAAGCAAAACCACTTATACAGTGCCCTGGATCAGAAATGAAGTAGGCATAAATGTAACACTTCAGTTAGAGCATATGGCCAATGTTGCCATAAAGTTAAAAAGTAGCTGCAGATGTTGGCCTCCCTGTGGATACTCAAAAACAGGCGAGGTAGGTGGAGGGAAGTAAGGGTGGGAAATGTAACTGTAAATGTGTAGAGATCCCATGCATTGTTCTCAGCTGTGTTGTTGTTCTCTTTATGCTTGGAAACAAGAGGTTTTGGGAGTGAGTCGCGCCTTTCCATCAGCCGAGTTTGCAGCAATAGGTACTGGAAATGATACAGAATAAGGGATAAAGTTGGTTTTACTTCCCATTCAGAGATTAAAACCTCCCAATAAAAAGACAGGGTTTTACACAGGTTGAAGGATGGAGGCAAAAATGGAGGATGCAGGGGAAGGAATGTGAGATTCCTATTTATTGTTTTACTGTGGAATCACCATCTCTGCAACAGAAACAGCTGCTGCTTTCCTTTCCAAAGAAAAGTAGCAGTACTTAAAGCATGCTTTTTTTAAAAGGGTACTCAATGCGCTTTTCAGCTTGACCCATAGTAGACTGGCAATTGTGTGAGAAATAATTCTCCCCCTTTGTCTTAATCTGGGATGTTATCGCAACAAAAGTTTTCGGGCAGGTATGGGTGGGTGCGCATTGCGTACGCGCACACACAATATTTAGCTCCAGTATAAACTGTAATATTGACCTAACCAGAGAAACCCCTTGAAGTTCCAGAGAAAAAGCCGAACTACATAGTCAGCAAAGTATAGCATGCAGCTCTTACTGAACTATACCACTTCAGATTCACAGCCAAACACTTCACTTCTGTTTTAATATGATGGATTTCGTTGTTATATGTGGATTGCTCTAGTGCTATCCTAAGACATTCTGAGAACAGAAACATTGAAAAGGTGGGATGCAAATTAATAAATAAAGAGCACAATATTCTGTGCATATTGTATGTGGAAGAAGGTTTCAAGCCAGGGAGGGTGTTTTTTTAAAGTATATACAGTGGGACCTTGGTTTAAGAACAGCTTAGTTTATGAACAACTTGGATTAAGAACGCTGCAAATCCGGAAGTAGGTGTTTTTGTTTGTGAACTTTGCCTTGGAATAAGAACATGTTTCGCTTCCTGTTGAGTGTGTTCCATTTGTAAATTGAGTCCCCCGCTGCTATGGGAAAGCACGCCTTGGTTTAAGAAAGCTTTGGTTTAAGAACGCACTTCCAGAATGGATTAAGTTCATAAACCAAGGTACCACTGTATGCACAACTCTCCCCCCTCACCTGATGTGTGGAGTGTTACAGCCCAGCACGATTTGTATTATGTGATTCTGCTGGCTGTTTAGCCATGCTATTTTCTGAATCACGATTTGCTTACAATTTGCCACTATCATACAATTATTTGGGGGGCGGGGCATGGTCCGGCAGTATCATCATAAGCAATTCTCTTAGTGAGTGATGAATAGATCTGCATATTGCAAATGCATCTCTACTTCAAAATGTCAAAACACTTTTAATATACTTTTATTGACTTAATCCCAGGCTTCCTTTTTACAAGTTCCAGGGAGAATAGACATTTTAGCTTGCTGCAAGGAAGAAAAAAAGTATAAGCATGTCTCATGGCACTTTAAAGACTACAGTAATATAGTGTGCCATCAGCTTTCATGGGTCAGAGCTTATACTACAATATTGACACTCAATCCACATTTCAGGGCAGTGAAAAGTTTCAAGGGGCAGCACTTCCTGGATGTGTTTTTTTTTTAAAAAAAATTTACAAGCAGAGCATAGTAGAAACAAATATATACTCCTACAACAGATCACATATTCACTACCTCTGAATCAGAGTGCCAAAAACAGCTCCAATGCTTAATGGTATCCAACCTAGGGTGACTCACATCTCCAGACTCCACCCCTCAATTTCATTCCTCCTAAAGTGGAACTTAGCTATAACTGTTTCTCTGTGTCCCCCACCCGCAGCTCTGGTGGCCATCACATTCGAAAGGCTAGAAACAAAAAAGAAACATTGAGGTTCTTTTGTCAAATCCCTAATCCCCACCAGACAATATTTTAGCAAAACCAAAGTGACAGACTCATTCATCATAATCAGAGATGGGCTGAGCTCAAAACAAGTTATCTGTTAGTCTTTAAAGAGCTGCAAAACACTTACCGGTAGTTGTTTTTGCTTGTCAGAACAAACCTGAGGTGGGGGCAAAATGGTTGTAAAGGCAGCTTAGCATGCCAATTGTCTTCAGCAATTTTGGAATTATTGTTTAAGATTAAGGTATACTGGCACCCCAGCCCTACCACTTCCTTTGCCTACAGCAAAACTGGTGCTTTGTCACATCTTTTAGCTAAATGCAACATTAAAACTTCACTAAAGTATTAAAGCATTACATGATTCTCCAAAGAAGTGTTAACAAATAGTTTGTCCTTGACTAAGCTCCTATTTAATCTTCAGTAATGAGAAAGTGTAACATAACAAATGGTGAAGAAAGCAAAATCAATTTGATTTCTATTTTCAGGTTCATACACATCTAAAAAAAGAATACTGTGATGGTGTTCAGAGTCCCAACTTGAAGGCTTTATTTCAAACTCAAGGGGTGGAAGCAACTTATAATAAAAATGTCACCCATTTAGATAACAAGCCTCCCTGTAACCCAGCACAAGTGAACTTCTGGTCCAAGGGGCTGATCCAGCTAACCCAGGCTTTTTAAAAGGCCCACCAGCCCCTAAACCAATTTACTAGTGCCAGCAATGATGGTATCTGCACAGAGGAGCAGATCAGAGCATTCAGGAAACAGCAAGAAGCACTCCAAGCTGCTCTGATGTTTCCTCAAGTGCTAGCAAAAGCCAAATACTTAGGAAGAATGACAGCAGACTTGAATGGTCCTTCCTGTTTCCTGAGAACACCCATTTCCTAAGTTGAGAGGTTTAAACCTCTCTCTATCCAGCCCAATGCCATGATGGGAAGGATACCCAGCACCCAACTCCTGCTCTCCTAGTGATCCACAAATCAGTAAAGAAATGGGAGGAGCTTCTGTCTGTCATGTGGGGGGTGTGTGTGTGTGTGCTGAAATGCATCCCTTAGAGGGCAATGAAGCATTCAGACCAATGTACATTAGCTGCTCCTGCTGCAACCCAATGCAGAATCTAGAATTTGAATGCAGATCTGAAAAGAGTACACCTTCCACATTCTGAAAGGTTTAGAGGAGGGCGTGTTCTGAAGAACTTGAGAAACAGAGTAAAATAGTAAAGGGACAGCTAAAAGGATTTGGGATTAACTACAGGTACTCACTTTCCTCTTAACTAGTCACTCTCCTAATAATTATTTATACACCTGACACTGCCTTTTTTAGGCCTTTGGAGTATAAGAATTCTTTCTGGGTACTTGAAGCCGAGGGAGAAAAAGAATCTAAGCAATTGATAGCCACCTGGGAAGGACAGCTTACAAATACAAAGGATAAAAATAAAACCAGACACTGAACAGGAGAGAAGAACACAGAAACGTATGTGCTGCCAAATTAACCATATTGATTCTCATTGTGACCATGTTTTTTCTAGGGACAGTAAGAATATTGCTACCTCACAGCTGAATTTATTTAAGGCGTGTTATAATTTTATTTTCATCTATTTAATACTGGTATATGTTTATCCTGCCTTTCTACTGTATGTATACAATGTGGCTTACAGCAGAGAAATTTTAAAAACAAAACATTAAAATAATTATAGATTTTTTTTAAAAAAACAACCTTTATGTAGCCACAGTTATTTAAAAAGTCATGAAACTAGCATATGGTGATAACATCAGAGGGAAGCTCAGAAAAATAAAATAGTATTTGCCTGGATAAAAAGTAGGAAGGTCTGTGAGTATCTCTAGGGAAGGCGTTCCAGAAAAAGCATGCTATCACAGGAAAGGCTCTGTCCCACCCAGACTGTTGCCAGCCTAGCTCTGCATGTGGAGGCAGGTGAAAAAACTTCCAAAGAATACATAAGTGACCAGCCAGGTTCGCCTAAAAGAAGATATCCTGGTCCCAGGCCATTTAGAACTTTATAGGGGAAGAAACTCCAACACTTGGAAACAAATTGGAAGCCAATGCAAATCCTTAAGTGTGTATTGCAGTGCCTCCCTGCTGATAAACTAGTCACCATGTCTCATGTCACTTGAAGTTTCCAAACCTTTTCCAGAGACAGTCCCACATATAATGAATTCATGATTACTGTAACCAGTACATGGATAGTAATGATGAAGTCATCCTTTTCCAAGAAAGGGCAGAGCTCCTGTACCAGGCAAAATTAGTAATAAGGCACTTTTTGCAACAGGTGCCCCTCAGGCAACCATTATAAAGGCTGAACCTAAAAGTACCTTGAGCATATTGCACCCATAGCATTCTTGAATTAATCTCAGCACCAAGTCTGTGTGTAATAATGTTTTTGTCTGAGTTGGCATGTGTCCTCATCTTTTTTTTATATAGACATTTCCTGCTGGTTATACAAGTGCAAACTTGTGCATGTTTTACAGGCTTTTGAAAGTGTGTGTGCTTGCTGCTAAAACTATGCTAAAATTCCATCGCTATTTTACATTCTTTAGTCTTTCCAGCTCAATCCTAATCATAGATTATCAGAAAGATGACCCCCTGATTTCAATAGGTCATACTAAGAAGTAGGCCTTAAATGGGTCTTCAGGTGAGGCCATGACACATTTATGGTGGCTACGTTTTTAAAAGGTATGGTTTGTTTGTTTTTAATAGCTGGAATCAACAATACTATTTGGGAGTATATTCTCATGATATATGGAGAATACACATAAAGATGAAAAAGGCACATATAACTCAAAAACGCAATGAACTGTTTACTTTCAAAATATGGATGGAATTTAACATGACACTATTCTGAATGTTCCATTTGTGCAAGCCTAACAGCTTGCTAGACAGAATGACCCCCGCCTCTGCCGCCTTCTGCGTCCTGTTCTGTGGGTCCTCCAAGCTCTACCTGTGGTGCAATGGATTAATGCATCAGGTTGGTGGTTCGAGTCCACCCAGGGACAGCTGTGGGCAAGATCACTGCACTGCAGGGGGTTGGATTAAATGACCCTTGGAGTCCCTTCCAGCTCTACAGTTCTCTGATTCTATTATTCAAATCTGAGCCAATTTTTTTTTGGGGGGGGAGGGTGGTATGTGGAAAACCCTGTTGTGCAATAGAATGAATAGGTTGAATTTTACCCTATACTGTAATTTTGGCATGTGGAGGTGGTAGAGCTGTTTGAACATTCCCTACAGGATACTGTTGCCAATATTGAGTTCTTTCGACTAAACCAAGTATAAATGAATTAATTCATATCTGTAATCTGAAGTACGAATTGCTAAAGTGTTTTGGTGTTTTCAGTCTAAAACTTACTAGACCAACTGGCTGGGAGGTGGTGGAAGAAGAGAGAAGGAAAAACAAAAACAGAAGCAGCACAGCTCTTGGTCAAAACTTAAGCACAGCCTTTAACCTTCAGTTCCTTTTGGTTTCAAATGCACTAAAGGCAGAAGGCTGAACTGGGCTAAACTGGGTGGATTCCTTATAGGGTTTTTTAAATTATGCAACACACTTTGCCTGTGAGCATGATCAAGCAATCTCTGAAATAAAAAAGGAATCTTTCACATTAGCTTGTGGGGGTGAAGACGGGATCAGATTACCCAGTTTCAATCACTGTATGCCAGATTTCCATGACAATACATTAAAGTAAAGAGTGACCTCACTGCAAGTTGTCTCTATGACTGAATAATATGCCATTCTAAAATATCACTTTAGGGCTAAACAGGAATTAAACTGGGGTTGGGAATAGAAGGCAAGTAGTTTTTAATATCCTTTAATATAATGTTTAAATTGATAGCTTATTATACTTAACAGAAAATGAAAAGAGTGTATTAATATTAAAAGTGTAATTTGTAAAGGAGGGGTGATACTAATCCTAATATCACATTTATTTAATACTGTGCATCTGTTAAAGTTGCAAACCACTGCTACTATGAATCTGATCTACATAACACAGTATGGCCATTATTAGACCACCTGACCAACTACTTAGTAGGTCAGCCCCACATCTTCACCCTATTGTTTACTCACAGGCATTTGATGTTGCATGGTGAGCAGTAACTTTTTCATAGGGCCTGAGTATAAGTCAGATCCAGTAGATTAAAATGAATTCTCTTGAATTTGCATGATTCTACATGCCCCCTCCATAACAACAATATCAAAATAAAGCTTACTTTGGCAGACTGCGCAATAAAAATCAAAGATCCCATGCATGCAAATGCCACAAAACATTTATCCAAGGCATGAATCCTCATGGACACAGGATGACCATAAAAAGGATAACAAAACTACCAACAAATTGCAGAGCATCTATGTGGACAAAGAGGTGAACTGTGACGTGATTGGGATGTGAGAATCCACAGCAGAAATTATGAGAATTCATACAAATCTGTGTTTTTGTACCATGGCAGGGCTGAAAACACCAGATCTGGAATTTTGACAGTCAAGTCAATGGAGACAGATGTGATCTGTGATTTAATGGTGTGCGTGGGAAAATGAAGAAATTTCCAGAGGATATGTTTTACTGGATCCAAGGTGTGTGTGTACATGCAACCCTCCCCTCTCTTTCAGACACTCCATTCTTCCTGTCACAAACCACTTCATTTTTCTTCCCCCCTCCACTCTCCCCACTTCAGAGAATCTCTCTTCTCACTTCCTCTTTCACCTCTACATGATTTACAAGGCTCAGAGTGGCAGCTCAGTTGGGTATCGATCATGCCTTGAGAATCACATAGAACTGAAGGAGGTAAAAGGCAGTTGCTCTTTCAACTCCAAAAGGGGAGACGGTTCTCACTCTCACCACCTCATGAGAAAGGAAGTAGTGTGTGGTGGTTGGATCTCAGGAATATAAGTGCTCAAGGATGCCAAGAAGCAACCAACAAGCACCATACCAGCAACCCCAGGGAGATACCATCAGGATCATATACCACTCAACAAGCTTCATCTTAACTGGCACAGGTAGATGTCTGGGCCCAATCAATGTAAGGTTTTCAACCATTAGACTTAATGGAGTAGATCTCACTGTTTTAGGAAACATCTCTTCCCATTTGAGTTCGTATGCCTATTGGGGTCAGCTGGAGAGACTGTGCTGTAAATCCCCATACCAAATGAGGGATAACTATGATCAGACATAGCACATAAGAACAGGAACATAAGCACTGCTTCATAGTTACATACATTCATCAGTCTTCGCCATCTGCGGACCACTGCATTGTCTCTCATTTCATTTAAGCGGAAAACCATTATTAAATCCTTGAATATGAGGCTGTGTCAAAAAGCTCTATTTTCTTTTGAATTTTTTTTAATTGGTAGGATTTGCTAAGGTTCTTACTAAATATAGGTTTATGCTAGTTATTAAAATAGAGTATAACTTTGCTATGTAATTAAATGGCAACATTATTATGCTTATTTTTAATCCTTCAAAGACTAAATTTCATATTAGTTGGTCATCTATACAAAATTCAAAAGAAACAAAGCCCACTAGTGTTCTTACTAGTTTAGATGATTATTTAAAAGGTCTGTTGCTTAACATTTCTACATTAAACTTAAGACATCCTGTGTTGTCTGTTCCTTTTGTTCTGGTTTAAGGGTCTGTTAATTGGTCTACCCATTCAAATAATGGAAATGGAAATATATAGATGCAGTGCTCTTGTTATGTTAATTTAAAAGATAATAGTACTGTATAAGCACAAGATGCTGTAAGCAAGGACCAAAACAAGATATCACTCATGAGCTGCAAAAATGTACTTCTATCTATTGAACCACCTACACAAGTTACAGGTGTTGGTCTGCTGTAGTTGAAACAAAATAAAAAAATTCCTTCCAGTAGCACCTTAGAGACCAACTAAGTTTTAGGTCTACTGGAAGGAATTTTTTTATTTTGTTTCACCTACACAAGGCCAGCTTTAGGTGCAGAACCATTATACAGTGGTACCTCGGGTTACAAACGCTTTGGGGTTACAAATGCTTTGGGTTACAAACTCTGCTAACCCGGAAGTAGCTGCTCCGGGTTGCAAACTTGCCCCAGAATGAGAATGGAAATCATGCGCCGGCAGTGGGAGGCCCCATTAGCAAAAGCGCGCCTCAGGTTAAGAACTGTTTTGGGTTAAGAACAGACCTCCGGAACAAATTACAGTAAGTTCGTAACCCAAGGTACCACTGTACACTTCTGCTGAAGCTCAGATACATACTCCAGTATCAAAACATTTATCATAGAAGTCCTTGTGGAGGATAAGGCTTTCCATGGCAACTAGTCATATTCATAACTGAAAGAGGAGCAGAAGCAGTTGCTGAATACCATTGTGTGGGAATAGGTTATTACACTCATATTCTGCTTGTGGGTTTCCCATAGGCTTCAGCTTGTCCACTGTGCAAACAGAATGCTGGACTAGATTGGCCTTTGGACTGATCTAACAGAGGTATTTTTAGGCTCTTATGTCCTGAATCTAGACACTGCATCTGACATTTATAGCCTTCAAATATCGGAAGCTGCCCTTTGGTCTCTACTCATCTGTTTACTTTTGAATTCAATAGAATCTAACACAATGTGGAATTATGACATCCAGTCAGCATTTAAATCCAACCAACTTAATATTTATGGAATTCTTTCTGACAGTATGAATAAGAATTAGTTAATCTCTTTTATGAAATAATAGTACATTATTATGAAATTGGGGGTTCTCACAAGGTTTCTCCAGCAAATCTCTGTATGGTTCCTTTAGCAAAAAGGAGCACATTTGAAATAAGTAACTTTTGGTACAATGAACTTTGAAACCCCCCCCCAAATAAAAAAGTCTAAATGTCCATTGATAAGAGGAAAGGTTTGAAAGGGAGTATGTGAAAGCAGGAACTGAAGTCACCCATGTCTGCCAAGCTAACTTGAATCAAGCAATTCAGCTGGGGTTTTGTCTTTTTTACAAAACCCCTATACAAACCATTTCTGCTGACCAAATGCATGCATTTCAGAGTTAGACAGTAGCAGACAGTAAGCTTGTCCTTTTCAAAGGGCTTAATTCAGAAAAAGAGAGAAGGAGGATTTTAAATTTCAGGCTGCAATACAGTGCACCCTTACTTGGGAGCAACCCCCACTGGACATACCCGGTAAATGGCATAGGACTAGAATGTCTTTTCTTTGGTATTATATATGTATCATCAAAGAGAAAGAGGCAACCAATAAACAACCCCAGAGCTGCAAGCAGGGTGCTTGACCCTTGCTCTTAATCAGATGGACCAACCATGAAGTCAACCTTCAGGGAATTGATCACACCTCGTAACATACTCCCAAAACAGAGTATAAGTTCCCAACTATCAGTTGCTTGAGCAACATAAGATTTCTCTACTTCTTTGGCCAAGGGACGGTACAATTACCATCCTATGCACTTTGTGAAGTGTGATTGAAATCTGTGACAAAACTGACCACCAATCATATATTGTGTCCTGTCAGATGCTTGTTTTTGCAACAGGCAGGGGCAGGAATGACATCCTGCCATACAAGAAGTGTGCTGAAACTCTGTAAGCTTGCCATAATGTAATTTGGTGCCTTTCATTCAGTTTGGGGTTTGGGGTGGGAGTGGAGGGTCACAACAGGCGTAGTCTTGGTGCAAAGGAGAAGCTCAACAGCAAGACTCATCAAGTAAAGATAAATGGCTTTTTGCCAAGATCTTGAATTTTTACAGTGGTAATTTTCACAGCTTTCTCCACCAATAGAATTCAGTTTGGCCAACCTGTTAGCTCCACTTCCTTGTCAGAAAGCAAAAGCACTGATCCCAGTGACACCTATAATGCTGATCACCCACATGTGGATCTTTCTCACACTCTTTACACCACTGAAATTTTAACTGCCTTTTCAAAAGAAAGCAAACCAAGTTTTGGCTTGTTTTTCCCCCCAACATATGTAACCTGACCTTCAGCTGACTGATTCAAAACATAACTTTCCTTGTTCCCTATTGCAGAGAGGAGGCACTTTCCAATAATGGTAGGGTGAACAACTATCACTCTTCTGCATTGGCATCCATCAGATAAAATGATTAAATCTACATCAGTCACTAAATGTAAAAGAAATAAAGTCACTGTAACAGAAGCCTGCTGTAAAAGTGCAATGCTTCTTGCATGACAAGAGTCCCTTGACTGTGCCTCAGAATTTGTTTTTGATAAATGGAAAGCAATGCCAAGATGTTTATCTAGCAGCAGCAAGACTATTACCCAGTGCCAATATTATATTCTGCTAACATCATCTGTTAAACTCTATTATCTGTTACGGTACAGACTCTCATTTTGGCCCTAAGTGCTTTGGCTAAGATTCTAAGCATACTTGTATGGAAATAAATTCCATCTAAGTCAGTAGGACCAACATCTATGCAGCCAGCAGTAGAAACAGGTTTTCCCATAGTGATCTCCTGTAGATCCATAATCTCCTGTGCAGCCAAAACCAATACACAGAGAAAGATAAAGGGGTCTTCTCCCTTTTTTTATCTTGCCGCGATAGTGGTAGTGCATCGCCACACACATACACCATACACTCCATAGTCTGACAGGTGATTTTTTCGTGCATCCTGAGTCTGTGTCCTTGGCAAGAGCTGGTTTCACCAACCCCGATGTACAGACGCCACTCCACTGTGATAAACTCTGGGGTTTTGACAAGTAAAAAATATTAATAATTCAATTCTTCCTAAAACTCAGCGGAGCAGAACCAGGTGCATCTGCCCACATTTACTTTATGCAAGATTTGCGGCCATTAATAGAATAGTTGGAAGATGCACATTTTACATACATATAGCCAAGCATATAAAGGAGTGCATACATACAGGATGTTTTTATCCTGTGATTGTTATGAAAATACTTTACTAGACTGAGCAGTGGAGCAGGAAGGAAGTAGTTTTGTAGTTTTGTTAAATATATAGAGAAGCAAAGAAGCACATTGGATGTTGCATTATTTTCAGGGAGATACGGGTGAAGTCTAAATCAGAAAGAGCGATTTGGGGGGAAACTGATACAAACGTTCAGCCTACTATTCAGAGACATCATTCTGCAGAGAGGAAAAAGAATTACAACCATTTTGCCATTCAGTGCAGTAAAGCCAGTGCCTTCAATATTAAGAGATAGAGCAGCATAGTTCCATTATGAAACACAAAGAAGACATGAATCTAAATTAACACAAAATACTACTGAAGCATCTATGCAATGCATTGCTAGGAAACAGTTTTATCTAGACACAGGATTATTTATATATATTTGTGTCATAGTCACAATATTATATTTCGTATCATTTATTTTTCCATACATTTAGTACTAAAGGCCTTCCCCAAATATATTATTTCTTCAGCACAAATATGCCTGTACTGTATAGGAAGGAGAGGGAGAGATGAGCCGAGGATACATTTAGGAGATGTTAAGATGGAGAAGAGAAAATTAAAAGAGCATAATTGGGAATAGGAACATTATCACACAGAGCCCTTCAGAACAAGACTACCTTGATTCTGCAGTGGCGCTTAATTAGCAACAGTTTGCAACTAGAGGGAAATTAGTACTCGGCATAGTTTAACTCAGTCCTGATTGTGCAAATAGTAGATATTTTGGAAGCTCAAGTGGTTTACTTTTCAAAAGAGGTTCTTCTATAGTGCTGCATTTGATTGGAGGCAGGCAGAGATGCTCTCCCTGTCGCTTTGCAACAATGAAGCCCACTTTATGGCTCCGTTCAGGGCCAAACTAGAAGATACAATTAATGTGTGAATGCATTTCATATATGTTTTAAACAAGTAATAGCAGTGTGAGGGGGGCAGGGGGCAAACTTGATTAGGATTGGGAATGGGGCATGTGAAAAGGGGTTGGGGTGGGGGCTAAACATTTTTCCTGCACCATGGTCCCAATTTCCAAGCTGCTATTTGTCACAAAAGGAAAGCTACCATT
Organism: Darevskia mixta; assembly: GCA_034641385.1. Lineage (NCBI taxonomy): Eukaryota > Metazoa > Chordata > Lepidosauria > Squamata > Lacertidae > Darevskia > Darevskia mixta. The sequence goes on from JAWWNH010000001.1 coordinate 23,129,791, forward strand.
GTCACCAATGCCAGCTTCACCCCCAAGGCAAATAGTTGTTTGAGGGGCAATTTTTTCATCAGGACCATGATGTGGGAGAAATAGCTAACCCTTCCCCATGTACCAATGTTCTAATCAGTTTCCTACTGTGCTGCTATTTAATTCTTTTTTAAAGAAACAGACTTGTGGAGAACATCTACACGTCATCTAGTTTGGTTCTTAGACAATCCATGAAACTGTGGTTTGGAAGATCAGAATGACTTGTGGGCTTTTGCACACTCATCTCCCTTCTTGGATGCAGCAGCACTGGTTTGCAGTGTTCCAATTCTGGTTTGGACAGAAAGCACTAACCATCATTTTGGGTTCCATAACAAAATAGCAAACTATAAGTATGCAAGAAACACTCATTTCCAATTATCCAAACTATAGGAGCTGGTGCTTTAGTTACTGGTTCTTTTTTTCTTTTATTGATAAATACCACTACAGTGGTACCTCGGGTTAAGTACGCTTCAGGTTAAGAATTCCGCTAAGAACAGAAATTGTGCTCTGGCGGCGCAGCAGCAGCAGGAGGTCCCATTAGCTCCGGAACGAATTAAGTACTTAACCCGAGGTACCACTGTACTTCACTCTTTTTTAAAAGGGGGAGAGATTGGGGTAGGAACCGACTAAGGGATCATTCATCACTAATGCTATGCCATGTCTAAACAAACCAATTACAGTGGTACCTTGGGTTAAGTACTTAATTTGTTCTGGAGGTCCGTTCTTAACCTGAAGCGTACTTAACCTGAAGCACCACTTTAGCTAATGGGACCTCCTGCTGCCGCTGCGCCACCAGAGCACGATTTCTGTTCTTAGCAGAGTTCTTAACCTGAAGCGTACTTAACATGAAGCGTACTTAACCCAAGATACCACTGTAGTGGCAGACGTCCACAAGAAAGCAGCTTTGCAGGGAACCTTTGCTGAAAAGGACTTCCTCATACGTAAACATTATAGAAGGTTCTGTCGTCATATAACAAACATTATTAAGTGCTGCATGGACTCATCATTTTAATTCTACTTCTGGCTGATTACAGAAAAAACACTGTCTCAGCAGTGCTAAAAGGTCCTAGTGTAAAAACAACCACTGATTTCAACTGTTTTGTGGTTGAAACGAAAAAGCAGATCAGGCTCTATTGGTAGATCTCTCTGGGTGATTACTGACTCCAAGTTGTTTAGCAACAAAATAAATTCTTTACACATACACAATTATTTTGTTGAAATGAAGAAGAAAACCAGTAGTGGTGACTGGGTGCAGGGGTGGGTAACCAAGTGTGGATTTTTGTATGGAAGAAATGTGAGCCCAGTTCAATTCTGGCACTCAGACTTATTTAGCTCAGAATTCTTTAATTCTAAGGGGATATTTTGCACCTGGTTCTGGTCAGTGGATCTTGGGGTCCTAGTAAAAAATCAAAGCAAACCTCAAGTCTGCAAAACCCTGAACTAGAGGAAACAAAGTTTACATTGCAACGTTCTTTCTGTATGCATGGTGTATACAGATTTGTATCTCCAAGGCATGCAGGATCCCCAGATTTTCAGCTCCTTTTTTATATGGCTCACCTCCTTAGTATTCTATTAATATTCTCAGTGTACCTTTGAGGCACAGCATTAACAGGCAGGTAGGCTGCTTGGTAGGCACATTAATTGCCATCAGAAAGGGTTGCTGTGGACTGTGATTGTTATAATGCTTATCTCCTGCTGCTGATTGAAGCTGGCAATAATGTTAAGTAGGAATTACTTTTCTTGGATCTGAGATGAGAATTAAGAGTTTGATTCCTGCCACCTCCATAAATACACCCACCTTTGGGTGCAGCTGGAACCCTGCATTGTGAAACTGTTGATCTTTAAACTAAAATATGCAACATCACTAAAAACAGCCTTTTTAGTACCGAACGATTGGCAGGCAGCCAACATAACTTCAAGATCTAGGAAATTATAGACCTGTCAGCCTAAATTCTGTTTTGTCGGAGTTGATGAAAAGCATTATTAAGACTAGAAGTGGAATCTTATACATATCTCCTAAAAAATAAATCCAATGGAATTTACTCGCAGAAAAGTGGGTGCTGGAGCATATCTAAAACAAACTGGGAGGCTCTTATCTCATTCAAAGCAATCACTGCAAGGCAGGAAGGATAGTAGATACTGTAGTTAAGGCAGCCCCAACTTGAGCAATATATCATGTGCAGTTGCCTGTGGGGTACTCAGACTTTCATACCCCAATAGATTCAGCTCTCAGGTGAACACTTGGCAGAGGCAAGTTTGTTCACGAATAGCTTCCCTTTTATTAGAAGTTAAAATACACATACGTAATACAGACATCTCGCAGCAAGGCAGAGCAGCTTATAAACATTTCCTTCCCCTCTAGCGTACGTATACAGAGACATACAACAAATGAGACACACCCAAAAGGACTCAGTCACCTCAGGCAAGTAGCTGAGGTTTCATTGCATGGCTTCGCAATGTGGCAGGGCTCCAGCTTCTATCAGCCCCAGCCAACATGGCCAATGGTCAGGAGCGATGGGAGTTGGGATTCAGCAGTCGGGAGCTGCAGACTCCACGCCCCTGCCTTAAAGATAGTGCCGTGAAGGTTTCACGCCACCCCGAATCTCTGCCGAGTGGTAGCAAGATTGTAGGGGGTTCCAGGTGCTCGCCCAGGGTTATGTTTCTGTTGGGGAAACTGAGGTGTGGAGGAAGCTAGTGTCTTTAAGAAATATGTGTTATTTTACACATATTTACACCTAAAGTTTTCAGTGGGGAGGGTGCAGAACATGTGAAGAGTGTCTCTCACTGCCCCTCTCATAGCGTCAGCAAGCTCAGATAAAAAGCAACAATCAATCATGGCTCACTGTCTCTAAGTGCAGTCTCCTTCAGCCAGCACCCCATAGATTTTCTACCTACTTTTTGTTCCCAGAACGCTTTTATATTTCAAAAAGGACATATTTTTCTGTGATATCACGCCTCCCTTCCTGCAATCATCCTGGCAACCTCCCAAATCCCCTGTCTCTGTCCACTCCTCAGAGCAGGGGATGGATAACTTTTTGCATTGCCAATTGCCCTTAAGGGCCCAGTACCTGGCTCCCCATTATTTCTCAATGGCTCTGCAATTAGCTAGCCCAGTCTGGCTGGTTTGCATAAGCTAACCTATGAAATTCTTGTTTGGCACAGGTCTGCAGCTTGCATTTCCCCCTCATATGCCAACTATTATCTAAATACTACAGTTTATTAATTTCTACCATTCACTAACAGACTCTGGTACCCTAACAGACTCTGATTTATCATATTATTCCCTTCTTATACATTCCATATACCCCAATGTGAAGTATTAAACCTCCCATCCTATTCTGGCAGGCCTAAAACAGAATTGCATGGCATTGTAGCACTACAGTAGTGAGGTGGCTTGGCCTGGGGGCTACGGGCAGCCAGATGCTCAACCAACCAACCCTCAACTGAACAGATTACAGCAGGGGTGGAGAACTCTTATGCATGGCATACATGTTTATTCATAAATGCAAGAACCACCTTTTCCTTTATCTTGCTCCTTTTATCCTGATGATGCAGACCCTAGCCCCAGCGCCTGTCTCTCCCCAGCTGTGTACCCTTTTCTGAATCTGCTTGTCAATCTTGTCACACACCCCAATACACAACCCATTTTCAGTCTAACCCAAATGACAGTATATAGGAAAAGCAGTGAGCCAGTGTGCAGTTAGGTGGCCAGAGCACACATGATGCCCTGATCTTTAGTATTCCACAACTTGGAGAACAGTAGGATTGGAGCTGAAAGATCAGGAAAAAATTTAAGTGCATAGAGGCTAAGTTGTAAGCAAATACAAGACAGGACATTCATTTGCTGCGTACATGATGTGGAAGCTATAGTGGACACCTTTAAGGACAATTTCTATGCTTTTTGGTGCATTAGTCAGTGTAAGTGCCTCAACTCCTCTTAGATGGAAGGCTTTTTTTTACCCTACTTAATAACAGGAACTTGGGTGTATGCACGAAAAATGTTAACTTTATTAGTACTCTAAAAAAATAGATTTTATATTTCACTTTAATATACATGTGGGTTTTTTCAACCAGTTATCTCAGAAATCAGTTTACATCCATCCTGCAGAGCAGGCTGTTGTTATTGTTATGCCTATATTATGCCTGGTTTTAACATTTTTAGATTGTCTATGGATCAGGAAGTGTACCAGGCATACAATATAGTCCATTACTGTTATCCCTACATGTTGCCCTGTGAGAGAATACTAAAGCTGAGACAAAGTGGCGTATAACACCCCCAGATGCAATCAAATGTTATCACAGGCTTCAAATCAAAAGACCACAGCAGAGAGCTCAAAGAGATGAGCAACAGATCACTAGAGAAAGTGAGCCATACCAAAGTCTACAATTCCAAGTGAAAGTGTGACACCTCCTCTCTCATAAAAATGTACACATGCACTAGCACATCCTATGCAAGCAACATGTAGAGCATCTCTCCCTTCCCACTTACTGTCTTCCACTGCAGCTGTCTTCTCACTCTGGCGACAGCCTTTTTTTCTCCTTTTGGGAAGCAGCTTCCATCTGGGAAGTGTCAGTCTGACAATTAGCATGTGCTGAGTAACTTGCTCTTAAATTAAATGACTGACTAAACTGGGAACTTTGAAGCCTCACAACTTCAGGAATACTGAATGGATTTTCATCAAGTCAATGATTCCAGTGTAGTTCTTGAAGTTTAGATATCATCTAAGGAGTGTGTGTGTGTGTAGACATAAAAGGGGTAAGAAATAGTATTAACTTGGTACCCAAAAGTGTGCATTTTAAACCTGGCCATTCTTCATCATAATTTCCTGAAGTATGACCAGAGAACAGATTTTCCCTTGCAAATGTAACATATTGATTTGATGATGGAACAGAATTTTATAATGATGCTGGAAAAACCTGCTGCCTCAGTTATGCACCCACTCCCACAGATGTAAGAGAGCTACATGTCATATAGCACCTATGCACATCAGAATTCAAATATTTGTAATGGAAAATGTATGAAGGTAAGGCTACGCCAGGATGCACAGATGATCTTGCTCACATAACACACTTTCCACTGTGTACCCACTTGGATGCCATTATTATTATTATTATTATTATTATTATTATTACCCATTCTTCACTCTAAGGTCCCAGGATTTCACAGCTGCTTAGTTTTAATTCTGCTGATTGTATTCATTTTATTGTTCGGTTTTTTATGCAGTTTTAATTTGTGACTGCTATGAAATTCTGTATACACAGAAGTATATAAATATTTTAAAATAAGTAAATAATAAATAAGTCTGAACAAAGCCTATGAGAACTTAAATAAAGCAGCAACAGTAAAACTAACCACATCTATTGCCTTGTTTATTTGTTTTTATTTGTGGGGCAGAACATCTTCCAAAACAGAACTTTCCCCCCAGTGCTTTTTCTTCCCTGTGGAAAATTTTCCTACCCATAAGTTCATTAGTAACAGTGAATGGATGCCAACTGCAAATACAGTACTAAGCAAGTAAAGTAAGCATGCTAAATTAGATCACTCTCCTGGGCACTAGAAAAAATTCTGATGCAAACTGAAAATTATACTATGCAAATTACCCTAGTTCAAAAATTTTCAGGAAACTTACATCACTGACCACCACAGAAAAATTACAAGGGTTGAGAAATGTCCATCTGTTGAACATGCTGAACATTTGGAGCAAGAAACTGTTGCATCAAATATCAGTTACAGTCCAAATCTTACTCTTTATTTGCTAAGAAATACAGTGAAGAAGCAGCCATTTTATCACAACCCACCAACCCAAAATCATTGTTATTATTTTTAAATCAAACTGCAAAATTATGAACACCTTACACACATTTATACAGAATTTTCATTGATTTAAAACAAACTTACTTCCATGAGGAAATACTGTATGTTCATTCCACTTGAACTCTGGCATGCATTCAAAAGAAATATCTGTTACAATTTAATTTAGAAGTTTAAACATTTTTGAACTTTCCATAAGCTTTGTTGAAACAACTATGGAATATTCTGCAATATGCTAACAGATAGCTGCCCACTGCAAACTGGCATAGGATCTTTAGAAGTGACTGTATGCTGCCTTGGTTATTATATTCATACTTTTACATAAAAGTTAGCTTAGCTTCACACCCAGAAGAAGATGTTTCTAATCATGTAACAAGCTTTTATTTGTGTGCAATAGCATCAGCCCAGGGCATGAGCACAATAGTGTATTATACAAAAATTGGACTCAATCCAGAAGTGGTTACACATTAAAGCTGTAATTAGGCCTGAAGGTCTTTAGCTGGAAGTTTACGATGTAACATCAGCAGCACTAAATGAAATTATAGCCAACCAACAAAACTGAGGATGGAGACCCAGGGGAGGCGGGAAGAGAAGAATCCTATCACATTAACACTCTTATCCTAAAATCATTACTTGCAAGCTAGTCCAATTTATTTCAATAGGACTTAGTTCCATATAATATGTTTAGGGCTGGGTATTAGACGCAGAGTCCACTATAAAAATTTCACTGCAGAAGTCTGAGTCGCCTACAATAGTTATGAATGGAAAAAGTGATAACCATGTGAAACTTTTCTAAAGTTATCACACATATACTAGAACATTAATCAGCTATAAAGCCAAGCTCCTTATTCTGAGAACAGGAAACCAATCCATGCTTTTTGTATATTGCATCTCTAAACAAACCCCAAATATACAATAGTTATTTTTTCTTAATCACCTACAGCACAATATTTCAGAAATTCTTGGAAATGGATGTGCCACAGAAAGTGAAGCTTCACAGAGCTCCTACGTTATCAAATTCCATTTTTCTCCTACCGGTAGATGGTCTTGTGGTATGTAATCTTAAAGACTGTCAGCGATCCAGGAACTGATTTTGTGTGTGTGTGTGTGTTCTGTTCTTGCCTTCAGAAACTGTGAGAGAAAAGTTTCACAAGTTGTGTTTAGTGTTAAAGTAGCCATTTGGAATGTCTCCTAAGGAAAATTACAGAGCAGTCATACACTTCCATTATGCCTGGGGTGGTATATATGCCTCTACGCCTGCAAAACGATGACCACATACATGATTAGCCCAGGCATGGAGAGGAACACATAAAATACAAAAATGTTTTTTAAAGAAGATCAGCAGACATCCATCATCACTGGAAACACCACCAGTGTCTAACAATCATGCCCACATGCAGAGGGATGCAATGATCTCACCTCTGGGACATGCTCCCAGCACACACACACATCCCACCACAACATACAGAACGATACCAAAGCAAACCCAATCCATCAGCATGGGCAACAACATTGGCAAAGCTAGGCTCCAGAGATCCCCACAGGTTGCAGCTTGAATCCCCTTGTAGAACTCACAACCACTGTTTTGGAGTACAAAACGCAAAGGGGAAGAAAAAACAACCCTGCAGTTCAGCACCCACACAGCTCCCAGAATATGATGCCCCCAGAAAGCACACAAAGCGCTCCTGGGACAAAGGTTCAAAGGCCACCCAGGAAAGGAAAAAAAATATTTTGCCAACCAGATAAGAGGATGAGCCAGGACATGCTGAAGTCAATGGGGATTTTTTTTTTTTTTTTTGCACAATCAAAAGGAGTGTGGTCATGGACTGAAGGATTATAACAAAACAAAAAAATCCTTCCAGTAGCACCTTAGAGACCAACTATATTTGTTCTTGGTATGAGCTTCCGTGTGCATGCACACTTCTTGGTATCTGAAGAAGTGTGCATGCACACAAAAGCTCATACCAACAACAAACTTAGTTGGTATCTAAGGTGCTACTGGAAGGAATTTTTTATTTTATTTTGTTTTGACTACAGCAGACCAACACGGCTACCTACCTATAACTGAAGGATTATAGCAGGGGTCCCCAGACTAAGGCCCGTGGGCCGGAAACGGCCCGCGTGAGCCAATTATCCGGCCCCCGCAGACCCATGCCTGCTCTTACTGGCGTGGCTGCCCATCTCCGGGTCGGCGCAGCACCGGAAATAGCTTTTGCGCACGCGCAAACATCATTTCCGGTGCACTTCTGGCATGGCGTAGCATCGGAAATAGCTTGTGCGTATATGTCATTTCAGGTGCACTTCCAGGTCTGCGGTGGGCTGTGCGCGCGCACGCACACAAGCTATTTCCGGTGCTGCGCCAGAAGTGTGCTGGAAATGATGTTTGCACATGCACAAAAGCTATTTATGGTGCTGCGCTGTGCCGGAAAAAGTGAGTGCGTGCGCATATGGGCGCACGCTCCCCCGCCCTCCGGCCCGCCTTGCGATCGGTGCCGGAGGAACCGGCCCGAGGCGAGGTAAGTCTGGGGACCCCTGGATTATAGAATATGGCGTAAGCATTCTCCTGTCCTGTGCCACCTAACCTCTGCCCATGACTCTACTCCAGATCAGCCATTCTGCCGATGTCTTCAATGGTGGATTGGCTCCACCAGCAGCATGTTCAACCAGTGTTTCTGTGGTATTCAGTCAGCAGATCTATCATGGCAGCAGTGTGTTGGTCATCCTCCAGTGTGGAAGGACTTTCACCAAATCACACAACCCCAGATCTCAAGTACAGGACTGCACCCTTATTTAGGGCTGCCATACACCTGGAATGGGATTTCAAAGGCAGAAGTGACGTCTGGGAGGAATATCCAGAAGGCAGCAGTTTGTTCTGGATCAAAAAATTGTTCAACAACTTTGGGGTTTGTCTACAACTTTTGAGGTGTCATGAAATATGGCAACCCTACTCCATTGGAAGTTTCTTACAATAGCATCTTACTCTCTTCCAACTTTTCAGTATCAGCGCTGATCACAGCTGCAACACAAATCTGAAGTTCTTAAGGCACTTTTATCAAATATTTAGCCAAGCAGGTGCCTGGGATTCTTCCAGCCTGGAGTGGTTAGTGCATAACAATTACATTACTGCAGGAGAAAGGCGTAAGTGCCAAGTTAAAACCCTGTGCCATAAACACACAGCGTAGCCTCCAACATTCCAGAAATGAGAAGTGGGACATTATTGCATACTTGTAACACACCCTATTCTGACACAAGCTCTCCTCCCTATTGCACATTGCTGAAGGCTCTTTCTTGTCTCCTGCATTTCCGTTTTTAAAGCTTGTGAATGTTTAATCTCACAATGGATGTGGTTCTATTTAGTATAGCGTAGCTGTACCTCAATCACAACTAGCAACAGCTAGCATCTCAATAGGATTGAAGGGAAGAATCATCAGGAGGATTGAAAGAAAGCAGTACACTGGCATTTTGTATTTAGACAATCAAGAAAGAATCAGCATTGCTGCAGTCTGGAGGCAATCATATGATTTAAAAACAAAGAGGATGTTATATGAGAATAATAACTGCTCTATAACAACTACTAAATATTTTGGAAAGTTGTTTATTCATGATACATTTAGACATTTCTTAAGATAGATAACTAAATTTTACACGATGGTTCCTGAGTTCAAGGAGCAGATTTTAGTCTATGTTTTCATGCAAATGGATGTCATTTTGAATCAAGATGGCAGACTGAAGCTTTCGAAACTGCACTGATTTTTTGGTTTCTTGGAATTCTCGAGAAACACTGGGTATGAAGCTGCTAAGTGTTATCCTAGGCTCCCACTGGACTCAAGGAGAAGGAAAATGAAAAAACCTCCCACCCTGCACCACTGTCACCACAACTATGAAGGTGGTGGTTTCTCCACCATGGAATATTCTGCACCACCAATAGTGGTTTTAGCTTTAGAGATGAGGAGAAGACGGTAACTTTAAAAACAGCATTTCCTCAACTGTATGAATACATTAACATTATTTAACAGCATTCCCAAAACCTCCACCACAACCCCACCAAAAATAAAATAAAGACAGCAATTAATCAGGAACAGGAAACACAATAGGTACTGCCTCAAGCAATAGGCACAATATGGTGTGGGAATTCTACATAACAAACATTCTTTGTATTATCTCCTCTGGAACCCACCCTTTGGTTCCATAGCCATAGTGAAGAACCTCTGCTTCACTCAGAAATATAAATGGAGAAGCCTGAGCTTGGGATGGGAAATCCACCATTTTACCACAAGAGTGAAAAAGAGTACCCAATGTGACACCTGATTACAAGTTCAGTATCCGAAGCAAGCACCCCCTCCATTCCGATTAAAAAGCAGCCATGCAAAGGTCACGCCGACAGTTATGGGGAAAGTCCAGAAAATGACATTTAATTACCACCTTCTTTGTCCCCCATCCCCTTCCCCCCACCTATCCTGCATGCGTTGCAAGGGGTTGCCCTAGATGACCCTTGGGGTCCCTACAATTCTAACAACTGCTATCGTTCTTTTTTAAAAAAAACCCGAAAGGTGGAGCCATTTCTGGCGGGAAATGAGCCCACAACGTGCGTGTGTTTACGCGCGCACGCGCGCAGAAAGAACAGCACAAGGGTTGCCATCCTACAGTCACCAGTGGCCACAGGATCCGCCTGCGCATTTACTCTTTCCTCTTCCAGTTTTTTTTTTTTTTTTTAATCACGGCTATCCTTCCCTTCCTGGTACCACATAATAATTCCACTTCCACTTCCACGACCGCCACCCCGAGAAGTCCCAACAGTTATACACACCCAACGGCCGCCCCCCTGCAAACGCCCGCCTGGCCTGAAGGAACCGCAGCCTCCCCTTCTTCCACTCCGCCGGGTCTCCTCACAGCATCAGTAACCTTAGCAACCTCAGGCCTCCCCTCCATTGGCCGGTTTGACGCGAGCCGGCGGCCAATGGCGACCCCTCCCGAGGCTCGCTGCTCCAATCGGGGCGAGGCGCAGGGCAGGGCGCCTTGTTGACGTCTAGCTCCGAGAAGGGAGGAGGAGAAGCGAAGGGGCGGGAAGAAGCGGGAGCAGAGAGCCTGCGAGGAGGGAGGAGGAGGAGGAGGAAGAGGAGGAGGAGGACTCCTCTGTGCTGCTCGGCGGTGGCACATTAGCACCACGATCATGGACACCCCGGGGTAGGGGCCCTTCCCGGCGGGGTGGCTGCGGCCCCTCCGCGCAAGCCGAGACCCAGCGCCGGCGGGGCTCCCCCCTCCCAGCCTAGCCCAGCTCGCTCCGTCTGATCGCGGTGAGTGGAGGTATCTCAGCCGCTCTGTCTCCGAGGGAAGGAAGGAGGGAGGGAAGGCAGCTCAGCACCCAGCGCTGCGGCGGGTGAAGGAAAAGAGGGGCACAGAAAGGAGGGGGAGGATCTTCCTGGGTTGGATGAAGGGAGCAAGGAAGGAAATCTCCACTCCCCCGGACCTTTCCCCCAGCCACCTTCCCCTTGCTCTTCTTAAGCTTCTTTCAAAACTCTCCCTCCTTCGCCTCTTCCCTGGCTCCTGGCTTACCTGCTTCCTCTCCAGCCTGCCTGAGCTCAGATCTCCTGCTCGAAAATGCTTTTTGCTCTGCTCTTTTTTTGCCTCCTGCTCGCCTCTCCCTTCCCATCTTACTCTGTCCCCTTTACGAAGATCTGCTTTTTGTTTTTTATTCCCCCCCAGCACCCCCTCACACACACACACACAGCAGATTTGCCAAGCTCCATAATTAATCCCTCCCTTGGTAAAAATGTGTTTCCTCTGCTTTGTTTGGCTCTGCTTAAACTGCCTATCCCTTCCTTGCTTATTCAGCCCCTTTAATGTCCTTAAAAACATCGCTGCTCAGTTTTTATCCTTTCCTTCATCGCCTCCTCCAAAGATCCACTCATTTACCCTCTAAGTAACCTTTCCCTTTGGTTCTCATCCTTTCGCTCTAAACACCTCTGCCCTGCTTGTGATTCCATCCTAAAACATGAGTCTTTCGATTACTCTTCCCTCCTCCTGTCCCCAGAGTGTCCTTTTCTCCCCCCCCCCCATCAGTTTCCCTTCCTTCTCAACCGACTCCACCTAAATACCCTGCTTTCTTATGTTAACAACTTCCTTTATGGAAATTCCTTCCTCTTTATTACTGATCTCCTTTGCCCTTCCTTGCATAATTAGGCTTCCCATGAATCTACCTTCCTGTATGGTTCCACATTGATATCTACCTACCGTATCCCCATCAAGTGTCTTTTGCTTAATCTCAGTTTTACCCCTTTGCCCTGAGAATGTTTTTCCCCTCCAGTATCGCAAAATATCCCCTAAAAACACTCGATACATTCTTATTCCTTTTTCTTAACCTCATTTCTTGCTTTCTAAACCTTTGCATTTCCCTCATTAATAGATGATCATTTCCTTAAATAGCTTCCCTTTTTAGTTGTGGCCTCTTCTCAAAGTGAACGTCCTCTGGTTCCTTATAAAGCTTTTTATACTGTACTCTATTTTACAAGTAATACTGCTTTTCAGTATTCCCCCCCCTCCCCTGTACTTTTTCATTCACTGAGCCCCAGTAAAACCCCACGCCCTTGTCTGGCTGAGTATAAGCCCCTTCAATCCTCCCCTGCCTTTTGCATGTCCTTTAAACCCTTGCAATTCCCTGCCCATTCCTTCATCTTTGCTGGAATTCCCCATGTTCTCTTGGTATAAATTTCTTCCTGCTTCTTCAGCCTCTTGTCTTTAAAAGCGGGGAGGGACAACAACGTCCTATCCCTTTCCTCTTGTTTCCCTGGTTAACCAGCTGCTTCTCTTCCTGGCCCTCTAAATCCTTCCCTCTTAACCTGCAGTCTCCCCTCACTCGACCTCGCCCCCATCTTGTATTTTCTCCCATTTGCTTGTTAGAGCCACATGCAACCAGGCTCGAGGAGCGAAGCCAGAGAATGTCTGTGGCGCTCGTGCTTTCTCTTTCTCTCTCGTTCTCTTTGCCCTGGGTTTCCTCAGTAGGGGGACCCCCAACTACTGTCCCTCTGCAGTCACCCTGTAGGGAGAGAGAGGGAGGGGGCAGCGGCAGCGGCAGTGACTGCTTGGTTTTGGCTGCCTGTTTGAGGAGTGCGACAGACGGCGGTGGTGTGTGTGGACGGAAGCTGCTGGCGCTCTGGGCGAATGAGAAGGCAGGTGTGTGCCTGTGTGTGGGAGGGGGACACGTTGTTTGTTCCTGGAGCTTTTAGATAGTGCAGGAATGCATGGAATGCCTCGGAAGCCCGCTGCAACAGATCGCTTCTTGCCCAGCTCTCTGAACAGCCAAAGGTCACTGGACCATCTCTTGGAACAGCAAAAAAGAAAAAGCCCGTTCCTGCCGCCTTGCTGCAGAGAGGGAAGAAGCAGTAGCCGTGCTGCATGCTTTGAGCATGGCATTACACAGGATCAGAGTCTAGTCAGATTCCTCCCCTTGAAGGCTACTTTTGATGGCCCTTCTAATGACTGTTGGTTTGACCTATCCCTGTTGAGCAAGGCGTATTTCAAACGTATTTTGTGCCAAGTTATGATTCAGACGTCATTCAGTTCAGTACTGTAGCATTTTGGTACATGACTCAAAGCAGAGCTATGGAAACGCAGGGAAGCCCTGCAGGAAACCGGGTGAGGACCAGAGAAAAAAAATGTATTAAAGCTGTGTGGCATTATAAGAAGAGTTTTACAACATATTCCACCCCCCACTCCCCATTATATTCAGCGCATGAAACTATAATCTAGAGATGTTTTCATATGGAGCATTAGAGGGATAACTGTTTCTTATCAATAGTGAGCTTCATGCACACCCCTATAATGCCGATCAGATTAAAGAACAGAGAGGCAAGTGTTTTACTAGAGATGGGGCAGAGAGGACTGTCTGGTACTGTTAAATTACTGGGCGTGTCAATTACCATTTGGAACAACACAGAATGGCAGCAGGACATAACAATTGCCAGCATGTCTTTCCCCAGATTTATGTCTCGTAGTACCATGTATTAGGTCTATTCATCTATTGAAGCTGCCAAAACCGTTTAACTTGATATTTGTGAGGAGGGGGCTTGGGGTGGGGTGGGGGTGGGGAAGGGAGACAAAGCAACATGTCAAAAAGTTTGGAGCACAATGGTTTAGCCATAGGTAAAAGGGAATAATGTGCATGTCTGAACACGATCTAAAAGTAGTTGTTTTCTGTTTCATTTCCCCCCCCCCCCTCTGCCAGATGAAAGGAAATAATTACCATCCTTAGGTTAAGAAGAAATTGTAGTGGTAGCTGCCAAAGCAAGTCCCAGAGCATTTCGCATAGTTGGCTGTTCTGACATGTTTGGGGCAGTTCTTCGAAATAGGAGATGGTGGTTTGGCTATTACTTTTAATTGAAAGGTGCCTGCACAAGAGCATTTTAAAAACTGTAATATACCTTGCTTCAAAAAAGATACTGCTGTTGCCCTGATGAAGTGTTTTATATTCAAAGGCGTCTGTTGTCTTGTATGCTGAATGCTATTTTATGAGTGATGATGTGTGCTTTTTTAACTGTAAAACATACTTTTGAGTTTCAGTGAAATTTAAAACACACACACACACACCTCTGATGTACGGTATCTATTGTAAGCAGCATCCTGTGCATCCTGACTGTCACTTGTTCTGTCCCCACTACTGCTGTGCATTGAGCCCATTAAATACAGCAATGTGTACAGTCAAAACTGGAGTGTTCTTGGGAGATTCCTAGGCACCTAATGCTTTATACGTCTTGCATCGACATTGTGCTTCTGAAGGATTGCTTGAATTACCATGTTTGGATGGAGTTTTGTAATTGTTACATAGAATTATTGTGGACCAAATGACTTATCAGACAGCACAGTTTTCCTTTCTGAATAAAGGAAGCTGGGTGATATTAAAATAGGATAAAATGCATTTTGAAGATTTCATATGCAACAGTAATTACCAGTATACTTGATAAATACCTATATTCGTATCCCTAACTCACTCCCAAATGATATTGGCTGCTCTGAACTTCCTTTACTCATTCTCTGGTGCTTCAACAATTTCAGAGCCTTCAAATTTCAAGCTCCCTCCTAAACTTGCTCATCTGCAACCATTCCTAGAATCATCAGAATCCGCTATGTCTCCACCCATTCTCACTGTCTGATTTTGGCACTAGAGTAGCCTCAAAATCTTTCCCCCACCCCTTCCACCTCAGTGCTTTGGTGACACCAGCTGTTTTCTCACAACTAGAAGCTTTACCTTTTCTAGATATTACCGTACCCCTTTTGCCACCAACCTATTTCTCAGCTATAGAGGATATTTCACCAGGGTGTTTCATTTTAAGTGGCAATCTCTCTCTTTTGTTTAGGTACTGTGTTTCAGATAATAAAGTAAATTCCTGATCTTATCCTATATAATAAAGAGCCTGTGTCGGGACGTACAACTTTCCGTGTGTCACAGGAATTCGGAAGTGCGCGTGCGTTCCAGTGACACACGGATTGGATAGTACGGACCAATAGGCGATCCCCACCCCCGCGGTGGCGGTGGCGGCGCGTAGCGCCGCCGCCCGCAGACCTGTGCCCCACACTCCTGCTGCCGCCCACCTGCAGCGGAGTTTGAGCGCACAATTGCTTCCTGAATAACATCCGCGGGGAAGCAAAGCGCGGTGGCGGTGGCGGCGCGTAGCGCCGACGCCCGCAGACCTGTGCCCGAGACTCCTGCTGCCGCCCACCTGCAGCGGAGTTTGAGCGCACACTGACTGCTGTTCCCGCTGCCTCCGCCGCTACACCTCCGCTAGCGGCGCCCGCCTCGGCAGCAGCAGCAGCGCCAGCCAAAGCGCGGGGGGGAGGAGGGTGGTCTTCTGCCTCCCACCGCCCTTCTCCGAGGCCCACGCCGCCCGCGCACCTCCAGCGGAGCCTCCAGCTGCCGCCTTACACTCCCTCGCTCACCCGCCGACGCTGCTGCTGCTGCTTCCCTCCCTGGCAAGAAGAAGGCGGAGGAGGTTGCGGGGCAGCGGCGGCGAGGAGAGCCCGGGCGGGGAGGGACGTCGCGGCCCCAGAAGCGCCCCCGCCCGCCCTCCCTCCTGCCCGGCTCTTCTCCTGCGCGGCCGGAGCCGCCAAGGGAGCTGGGCGCGCGCCACGGTGCCGGCCTCCGAGGGGGCGTCCGGGATTGGGGGGCTCCCCGGTTTCCCCGCGCTCAGCCTCCTCCGCCGCGGCAGGAGCGCAGCCGCGGCTGTGCCCCCCGCCCCGCAAGGCACACGCGTGTGCTGCCCGGCTAGCGCTCGCCGCAGCGCCCGTTTTTCAACGGGCTTAACTTACTAGTGACATATAAAGTATAGCATCTCCTCAAGAATGATTGAATGAAGTGATTTCATATTGTAAGAGCAATCCAATAAGATATTTTCTGTACTGAGAGGGGAAACACGTTCTGAGGGAATTGCTGTAGAAGTCTGTGGTGTGAGAAGCCATTCTCTTTATTTTAAATGTCTTAATTATCATAATAGATCTTCATACTTATAGGCTTAATAAACCCAATAGCGATCACTAAGGTTTTTGTCCTGCCAGGATATCCTTGTTTGCATATTCTGAGTGTAGTGCAACCAGCTATTGAATCAAAGGGCAAAAGTGTTCATGGGGTGGAGGGGCAGGCGGGGGGGGGGTTAGGAGATTGCAAAGGACAAAACAGAATATAAAGAACCCACTTACCTTTTGTTTGACCTCTTGCCAGTATTACAGTACAGTACTTTAAAAAAGATAACTGTGCAACCTGGATTATTTGTAATGCAGTAAGCCTGAGATTTATGCACATTTAACATTAGCTTGGGGAAGTCCTACCTGCCATTGAACTCAATGTGCTTTAGCTTTAGGTGCAATTCCTGGAACATAACCCCTGTAAATTGAGGGATTGCTATATTGATTTTTTAGATTATATATACAGTGGGACCTCGACTTACGAGTGACCCGACTTATGTGTTTTTCGACTTCCAAATGACTTCTGGAAGAAAAAAAATGGCCGCCGCAACCGAATTTTTCGACTTGCGAAAGGAAGTCGCGGCCGCTTTGAATAGGATTTCTTCGACTTACGAATTTTTGAATAGGATTTCTTTGACTTATGAATTTTTTTCGCTCAATGCATCCCTATGGGGACTCGACTTACGAGTGTTTTCGACTACCGAAGATCGCTTCGGAACGCATTATCTTCATAAGTCGAGGTCCCACTGTACTGAAATAACCGCTGTGCCATTAAAAAAAAAAATGTATACATTTTCATATGCAGACAAGTTGACCCAATGCATTTTTACTAGGTGATCTAATGCAAGTATAGGGATTCTTACTCATCTCTGTAGAATCTTGACCTCATTTTCAGCCTCTCAGGAAAAATAAGGCAAATCATGTCAATAGCTAGATTTGCCCTACATAATACATTTGTAGACTTGCTGCTCAAGAGTGGCCTTTCTGGAGGTACATGCAGTGACGGCTGTTCCTTCAAGACTGAGGGATATGATCTACATCTATACCTCTAGTTTGGACACTTGGCAACAGGTTGCAATAGCTTCCCAAGAACAGCTATGATGTGACTAACAACTTCAAACAATTATTAGTAATAAATAAATATTTATGGCCCTTTCCAGCATCTTAAGGAACCACCTTAAGGCCTGCCCAAAAGCCATGAAAGGTGGAAGTGGGGATGGGAGAACATCTGGATTTTTTTCTCTGGCTTCAGAGGCACAGAGTGGATTCATGCAGCGTTTCTAGCCTGGTGCAGGCAGCCACAGTAGAATGCACATGCCATTCCTGGGAGCCAAGAGCCAAGGACTGGGCTGTTTTCACTGAATTTGGTGACGAATTAAGGGTGGATGGGGCAGAGGGAGGCAGAAATGGAACAAAAATAGAGCCTAAAGAAATGGGACAAAACAAAAAAACAGTAACAGCTAAGGGTACAGAAAAATCTGTACTGGTGCAGAGAGGGAATTGATAGACTTATAGGGTGGTGAAAGAAGGGAGAAATAGGTGAGAGTTGGTAATTCAGATAAATCTATGGAATGGGGAAATAGATGCAGAGGGAAAAGGAGAGATTAGCTTGAGAAGTGGGGATGCAGAGGCACCAGAGAAATGGGGGTATCTTTAAGTAAGCCACGGACTTTGGTTTGTGATAGCTTGTGTTACTTAGACCCCCCCAGTTAGTGTGTCCTCCTTACATGCTGGTGTGCAGCGTGTAATGGACCAAAACGATGCATAGATTAATTTTTAAATTTTGGTTCTTGGCAGGGCAGTTTTCTTCAGAAGCAGTTAAAAAGCCAGCCACTGACAAGAGCTTCTCCTCCTGAACTGCATTAATACTATTTATGATTAATAATAATAAATTATTAATAGCATTTTCTATTCAGGGATTGCCTCAGCTAAAATTCTGCGCAAGGAGTACTGTTTTCAGTCATTTGAGGCCCTTGACACGTGCTTGGTTTGTCCATCAGCAAACACAGTAGCCAGCAGAGGATGGGGACAACAGAAATGAGGGTGCACAGGTACCTGGAGTAATACAGGAAGATTGCTATGGAAAAAGAGTAGGTAGCTGAGAAATGGGGCTTTAGGGAACCCTCTAGACAACAGGGGGGGAACTGGTTGCTGAGAGTGGGGACACAGAACTGGTGGTGAGAGAGAGCATGGAAAGGAGGGTGAGTTCTTCGCTCTTCAGAGAGATGTGCAGCTGTGTAAAGAAAGGAGAAAGCAGGCTGTGAGACACAGAGAAAATTAGGGTGTAAGGAAAAATAGCTTTAAGAAGCTATATGTGTGTTAGTGCATACATGTTGGAATAACAGCCTAAGCTTTTCAGTGATACAGTCCTCTTAGCAGGGGAAATATAACTTTGCCCTGAAGGTAATACGAATTGTTTACTTCTGTACCAGAGGGATGTTCTAAGGCAGCTATGTTGACAGTGTTAAATTCCTAATGTCTTTTAAAAATAATTACGTCTTTTGAGGACTGTATAACACATACATACCGCTTTGTTACAGTGGAAAGCTTTAACCACCTAACACAGGGTAAGGAACTTGTGCCCCCCCCAAGTTGCTGAACTGCAGCTCCCATCATCCCTGAACATTGGTCCTAACGCCTGGTGATGATGGCAGCTGTACCCTCCAGATGGTTTAGCCTACTAACTTGGGGAAGATTGGTCTAGATCCTGATCAAGAAACAGCCATTTGTTACTGTACCATTGTGGCACGGCAGCCCTAAGGGAAAAATAGGTCAAGAATATGTCTGTTATTCCAGATATTGGCTTGAACTAACCAGCCAATTACTTGGCCGCAGGTTTCTAGTCTTTTTTATTATTGTTGTTGCCAACAAGGTGGAATACCAGACAAATATGAGAAACTTTCATTGGATGTCTGAGTAGTTCCTTCTGTATATAGTGGTACCTCGGTTGTCAAATGTAATCCGTTCCAGAAGATCGTTTGACTCCCGAAACATTCGGCAACCAAGGCACAATGGACGGTCGACAAATTCCATTGAGAAAATGGAGAAACACGCCTCGGAAGCATTCACTTCCGGGTTTTCAGCATTCGAAAACAGAAATGTTCGGCTTCCGAAGCGTTCGACAACCGAGGTAACTGACAATGCAGTAATATGCCTACCTCCTTAATAAGTCCAATTGTGTTAAATGGAAGTTACTCACAAATAAGAAGGTATTGGATTGTGGCATGTGACTTCTATTTTTGACAGTGTTTTGGCTGTTGAGTTGGGAAACCCTTAACAATAGAAACAGTTACCCTAGCCAGCAAATAATTGGCAGACATTTTGGGAATTGCATAGTCCAAATTCTAACTTCTTCCTCTGGTTACACTTGGAGTTGGTTCTTAGGCCATCCTGGGGGAATGTTTGCCACTTTCATGTACTGGTTTTTCCACACAGCTTCAATAATGCATGTAATAATAAGATCATTGGGAGGGGGTGGAGGGGACGGCTTCTCTCTACAACAATGCCACTCCTCCCAAGGCTCTGCACAATTTCAGCATTACTTAAGTTATTGGTGCAGCATGGGAGCTATCCTGCAGGAACAAGCATATCACTAAAGTAATGGAAGAGCCATCCCTATGTCTGCTGTCCTGTGCAGAATGTTTACATTACAAAGACTGAAGGATCATAAATTCTAGATCAGGTGTATTACTCTGATTACATAGCAAAGCATTCGTGACATTCATATATGCACTCATGTGGTTGCTGTACTATCTCAAATTTTCCTTTTTATTGGACAAATTGTGTGTATGCACTACTGAAATAAGATACCTAAGTTTAGAGTTGCATAGAAGGCTTTTTCACGTTTGACTAATAAGGGCAGATCGGAAATAGTAACCCTTGTAAAATGTAGACTGAAATTGTGTTTACATACAGTTTCAACTTGAGAAGTTTGTTGGAAAACTTTTTTGGTAAATCTTAACACACAAGCTTCAAAAAAAACAACAAGCATTATTGAAATAAGAGGGAAGTGGCTCAGAGGAAGTGTCAATTCCAAGTTCAGTACCCCCTTTTTCAGCAACTGGTCCCATTGCCGCTGAAATTATCTTCCTTCCAGTCCCAGTTGAGAATTAGAATTTACATTCTGTTGCTAGGAATATTTTGTAGTAGCCATCAGTAGAACTTCATTTGTTCTCCTCTCTGAATACATAGGGGTTGTGTGGTTATCCAAAGCTTAAAGTAAATGTCTATGCGCATGCGCGCACACATATAGTAATGAAATAATGCTTGTATGGATTAGCTGCATAGTAGGCCTATCTTCTAAAAATATCGAGTAACTTTCCCTCTAAAATTTAAGTGATTTCCTCAGAAAAGCTTTGACAACTTTGAATACTATCTGTGGGCCAAACTACACAAGAACATTGTAATTTCCTTTTTTACAGCAGGCTGGGGTGTATGGATCTGATTTTGGTGATCAGAGCAATGGTACTGAGGGATGAGTATTTAACCTTGCTCTGTTTTCCCCTGCACAGTGTTAGCAGTTTCAGGGTAGGAGATGGAAGGAAAAACCCTATGAGCAGAAAGGTTTAGAAACCTCCTTAGTGCTGCTGCTTTGATCAGAACCAGAAACTCCCACAGCTACAAAGTAAAATTGCCAATTGTGATCCCATTACTGATTTCCTGTATCTTATGAAATTTAGCCATAACAATCCAATTGATTATAATTATGTTTCAAGTAAATAAGAGTATGACAGCAGTCTTGCTTTCTTGGTACAGGTTGTGAATGTATAATGAACTTTTATGAGCAGCTCTGTGGGATGACTTTTCTGAAATTAAAGAAAAATGTATTTTGTCAATCCAGTTTTAGGAAAAGCTTTGGGTTTTTTCAGGTTAGAGTTTTGTTTGTTGTTCTTGGAGCAAATACATTTTCCTAGGTTCATTGATTTAGTAAGAGGTTTTTTTCAGATCAAAATATAGAATTCTGCCTGCAGCCAAATTTGGTTAAGCTGACTACAAGTTGAAGAATCTATTTTTATCTAATTCAGCCAAATTTGACTTAAATGGTTCTGCATCAGTGGTAACATCCTAGGATCACACTGTCTTTGCTAGGCAGGACACTCTGGTCTGGTTGACAGAACAGTTCAATAGTAGAAGGGAAGGAGAAATAAAATTTGCCAGCCATAAGTGTTGCCAATGGCAATGCCAATGGTCAGTCAAGAAATTCACCATGGGGCTTTGCCAGAATAGCATCTCTAATCTCTTAACCATGGTTAAATTACTGGGCATAGGGCACAAGACCATATATGGTACTTCCACCATTGCCAAACTCTTTTCTGATGTGAATTTCCTATGCCCTTTTTAACTATGGTTAAGCATGACACAAGTTGTTAACACTAACTTGGGTTCCCTCTTAACCCAACCCTGGTTTTTAGCCATGATTAAGATAAAATCCAAAGTAGTGTTAACTACTGTTTTCATGCTTAGCTTTTGTTTACATTGGTGTTAATATCAACCTAGAAATTAGTTAGAACTTCGAACCTGCGGAAGACTTGTGCCATGTAGGGGAGAAACTTGCTTACAGTGTCTTAACTGAGTAAAACTCAGTGTTACATACACTGTATGCACAAGCTGTATGTCTCAAAAGACATCTGTTTGAGGTCACTGAGGATTTTCTTGTTTATTGAACTCTCCAAAAAGAATGGCAGTGCTACAGTACTTATTCCTAATAGTCTAGAACACTTTGCATTTTCATATATGTTCTCTGCAATAATTAATCAATTGCTGCTTTCTTTGTTCAAAAAAGGCAGCAGTTCTTTGAGAGGCTGGTAGTATTTGTCCAGATGTCAAGTGAAAAAAGCTATGACTGAAGCAGTTGACCTTCTGCCTCCACCTCTATGCTCATGCATTAACTAACATTTAAGTGTTGTGCTTGACATAAACACTGAATCTTTGCTGCCAATTCCTAGCTCAACTGCCTTCCCAAACAGAGCCTCACATAACAAAATGCTCTAAATGCTACAACCAAGAAGTGGCCTGATTGGCATTGACTCCTAACTTTTCCTCAGTTTTTAATATGCATATAATTTTGATGGCTGTGCAAGTTGACAACCTCAGGATAATACTGATAATATGAAAGACTTAAAGTGTTAGGAAACACTTTCTAGACTGCATGTATGCTTTGAGTCTTTTGCAGACATCATATTGCAGACTTTCTAAATATGACTTCAGAATGGTGTTAGAAAGTCAGTTATATAAGCTAGGAGCCAAATGGCTCCTTAAACCAAGGTTGCAGTTGACAAAACGGAATTCCTAATTGCCATTTTTGGGCAAGACGGTTCTAAAGTCTTATTTTTCAAATGATGGAATGACAGTGATTGATTATCGGTTAAACATCTGGCTAGTTCAGATGACAACCTTGAGCTAGGTTAAGAATGTTGGGAACTTAAAAAAGAAAAGTCTCTACAAATATAGTGGCCTATTCGTGCTTCTTTTTCTTAATGGTGAATGGACCATTCATAACCTAAGAATATTCTTCACAACTGTGAGCAGGGCAGTGGGGTGGGGTAAGTGAAGACAAGCTACAACAATTGACTATAATGTTGTTCACTGCTCCTGCTCAGGCTGCACACAAAAAAAATGGTTCTTGAAATTCAGATAAAATATAACTGATATAATTCTACAGGATGTGGTATCAGTGTGTGAAAATAGCCCAGATCCAATGATCCTCAGGCATGTACCTCCAGTTGGTGAAGATGTCAGGCGCCATCCTGGCACCCGGGCATCTTTACATGGTCACAAGTGGCCAATAGCCAGGTGTAAAATGTGCCCGGTGCCTGGCTAATTTTGAACACTGCTTCAGAATCAACAAGGCCTAGAAGAGCACTTGGAGCAGGTTTGATGAAAGGTGAGATTCCTAGGAATGAGAGTAACTATACACCACACTTGCGCTAGTATAGTCCTGGCTATGAAACTGAGTGCTCTATGTTAGAAGACTCACATTGTCTTAAAGTTTAAGTCTCTCATTTTAAGCCTAAAGGTAAAGGGACCCCTGACCATTATGTCCAGTTGTGACCGACTCTGGGGTTGCGGAACTCATCTCGCTTTATTGGCTGAGGGAGCCGGCGTACAGCTTCCAGGTCATGTGGCTAGCATGACTAAGCCGCTTCTGGCGAACCAGAGCAGCGCACGGAAACGCCGCTTACCTTCCCGCCGGAGCGGTACCTATTTATCTACTTGTACTTTGACGTGCTTTCGAACTGCTAGGTTGGCAGGAACAGGGACCAAGCAACGGGAGCTCACCCCGTCGCGGGGATTCGAACCGCCGACCTTCTGATTGGCAAGCCCTAGGCTCTGTGGTTTAACCCACAGCGCCACCCGCATCCCATCATTCTAAGTCTAGTGGCTTGTAAATCCCATTACATTTCTAGGTAAATATGTCGAAGGTGTATTACAATTCTCAGTGCAAGTAAGAAAAACCATTAAGAGAGCATTGGACGTAGGTGCTTATGTTGGAAAGGACACACTTCTGTGGTTGATTGGTATGAGTCCTCTTACACGTTTTCAGAAAAAGACAGAGCGTTTTAAGTTCCATTGAATCTAATAGTGCAATCTTGTGTGTGCTTGCTCAGCAGTCAGTCTCACCAAGTTGAATGGGACTTACTATGTAGTGTTCATGGAATTACAGCCGAAGTAGGTTCTGTCTGTAAATGTACAATATCTTATAAAACTAATAATGCCACTTCAGAGCATTATTGAAGATAGGAACTAAGTATAAGCTCTCTACATCAAGCCTTCCTAGCAGCCATGGACACAACACTGTTCCCTATAACTGCTTTCATTAGACTTTTTGTTTTCTTTATTACATATGTTGATCTTTTTAGATAATTAAGATTCTTTGGATTAGAATTCTGATGTGGGCTCTGTTTCATACGGAGATTTTGTTTGTACTTAACCTGTATAGATGTGATGCTTAGTAACGGATTTTGCAGTTCTGCTGCTGTATTTAGAGAGAGAGCCTGGTTGCTTAGTTACCTTTTTTTCTTATGTGCAAAGCCGCCCAACAACAAAAATATAGATTCGGTTACAACTGTAAGTACTCAATATTTATCTGTATCACAAAAGTACCCTGAGATATCACATGCATTTTTTCTAGCACCAGGTATTAGCTAGACATGTACTAAATGGCAGTCCTGTGTTGCAATTAAAAAGGCAAGTTTTAGCTGATTGTGGAGAGAGGATACCAATATCTGTGAGGGTGAGAGTGCCACAGATAGAATGAAACGTTTCAAATGTGATTAAAAAAACTTGTGAAATGCTTCATTTTGGCTGCCTAGTTGCCAGCAATATAGATGTTGCAGATCCAATAGAGCCCATCCATTTGCCAGTCCAGGGAGTATGACTTGCCAATATAAGCCAATAGTCATTTATCAGTCTAGATTATGCTCGGTATTTCTTAGAGTGAGCCTTTAATTTTACCGTGTTAAGAATTTGAATAGCTATTACAAACCAGAGCATTCCACTCCTGTGATTTAGTGTGTTGTGTAAATTATCTTTTGCATTGTTACCATGATATGAAACATACCAGGCTAGATGTTAATTTTATTAGCAGAATTTCCACACTGAGCTGTAACAAAACTATACAGTACTACCATTGAATGTGTGGCTAAAAGAGCGTATTAAAATGGATTGCTTTTTGAGTATTTTTACATGATAGCTTCTAAAATTTACTTTTCCATATTTTTTTACCAATATTGATTAACTTCAATAAATAATTTGCAAATCTTGAATAATGTGTCCTTCAGTTCCATAAATCAGGAGTTGCAAACCTGTGGCCCATGAAGGCCTTCATTGGTACCTTGTTTTAAGTTTCTCGCCCTCCTAGAAGGAAAGTTACAAAGCAAAATGTGCAGGTACCCTTCTAAGCAATTTCTGTGAAAAAAGTCAGCCTGTTGGAGCCTTCTACCAGTGTTTTTAGTCAATGAATGAAGTCAGAGCTGTGACTGATGAGTTCAGGGAGTTTTTTGGACACCAGGCAATAGGGTTCTGAAATCTGCTATTTTGTCCTCCTTTTCCTACCTCAATCTTATTTGCTAATCCTTGGAATCTCTGTAGTTTGTCCTTCCTTTTCCTTAGCACATATCTTCTGTGGTAGGCTCGTCTGAGATCAGGCAGTTACTAGAATTCACAGAAAATAAGTGTGGGCAGATGTTAAATAATTCCCCACAAAGGGCAAATACCAAAACTTTGCAAAGAGGCAAGTCTCCTTATGTTCAGGAGCTAAAGACCAGGCAGTCATTAAGAATTCATTGTCTAGTTAACTTGCAGTATAATAGTACTGTATATTTGTCTACTCAGAAGTAAGTCCCTGTGTTTAATGGGGCTTACTCCCAAGTGGCTGGGGAAACCCAGCCAGATGGGCGGGGTATAAATAATAAAATTATTATTACTACTATTATTGTTGTTAGTGGGTACAAGATGTCAGCATAGAGTTGTATTGGGAATAAAAGGGTTACTGGCTGTATGGCAGGCAGAAATTCAACAGAATCACAGAAGCTTTTTCTGTTATGGAAATGCAATTACGGGAAAGCTTCACCATGACAGAACCCTTCTCTAATTTTGTGTTATGTCATGCCTCTTATGAGGAGCCATCTTGTGACTGGTGCACACAACACTCTTAAAATTAAAAATGTGCCTACTGGTCCAAAATTGTTGATGACCTTTGCCAAACATGGAGACCACTTTTTTCAACAAGTTTTGTTCTCTTTTTTTGTAGAAAGCTAGTCTGTATAGGTAGTCATTTTTAACCACAACAAGTGTGTCCTCGGTTTCTGCAAATCAGTGCTAATTCTGTGAGCATAGCAAGCTCACCCAAGAATATAATGGAAGACTAATTAACAACTTCTCTATAGGTTGAAGTTCTAGTGTTTCCCAAACTCAGTAGACCAGGCATGGCCAAACCTGGACCCCAGCTGTTTTGGGACTACAATTCCCATAATCCCTGACCACTGGTCCTGTTAGCTAGGGATGATGGGAGTTGTAGTCCTAAAACAGCTGGAGAGCCAAGTTTGGCCATGCCTGCAGTAGAAAGAACTGACTACTGCCAACTGCTATTAAACAAAAATCTGGTTGTGTCCCCCATTCTTACGAGGATTCACTGAGTAAAATTTTTCAAAGCATCTTTATATTATGCATAGTAAGTGTATTAATCGGCGAAAATAAGATTAATAAGGAATATTTATTATTTAGTTCTGTGCCCAACTATCATAGAAAGAAAAGTTGCATTGTTAAACCATATTTATTCCTAAATCTTGTGTGGTGGGAATGAACCTGTTGAATTGGGCTGCAACCCCCACTTCATTAGAGTGAATTCAGGAAGAAAGGAAAGGATGGTATTTAAGGACACATATTCCTTCCCTCTTAGATTTGATGCTAATGTTTGTTAACTTACACAGCAAGTGAGCTATAAGGGGCTAAATCTTCAGAGGAACAAGGATGTCCTATTTCTAAAACAGATCATAATCAATGTGCAATGAAGCACAATATATCAAACCTTGCTAGCCCCCTTCCCCTGCCCAAAAGCAAACATTAGATTGTGAATATCTCGTGTTGTACAAAAGAATTCTAATGGACAACTTAATTTTCCCTGGCTGTAAAAATGAATCTGATACTAAATTAAATCCAAACATCTTGCGTGTTTTGCTTCAGTAGTTTAAGATAGAAGTTATTTTGAGTTATTCTTGAGTACCTAGTAACACTTGGAAAGTATGATAAATAACACCACTCGGGTATTATAATAAATAACAGTATTAGATTTTCAACTCTAGTCTGCAGTTTTAAGATCTCATGCGATGTTTTGTGTTTTTTCCCATTAATATAAAAGTGCAGACTCCTTACTTGTCTGATTGTTCTTATTGTAATAATTCTAATCATAACAGTAAAGAGAGAAAAACAAATCTTTATGCAATTATCACCAGAATTTGTTTCATATGTTGCATATTATTTTGCTCAGGCAGATAATAGTGATAAGATTACAACAGATCACGACAAAAATGATAAATAATTTCTCCTTATCACTCCCAACAATAAGGTAGTGTGTCATGTACATTATTTCAGTATGTATTTTTTTTAAGTGCTCCATTTTTCACAATTGTCTACCTGTCTTCCTTCTCTGACTCTTATTATGTTTGTGAGTCTGGTCACATGCTCCAAGTTCTCACAAGCCATTCACTCAATGGAGAAAGTATTATTATTAATTCAGTTCATTACCTGCTAGTTTACATTTGCTGAAAACTGCATAGTGAAGCTGCCAGATACACCTCTGTGGAGAGGGTGTCCCACAACTTGAGAGCTGCCACAGAGAATGCCTTTTCTCAGGCCGGCCCCCCTCCCCACTGAAAAATCTGAATGGAGTGGAACACCCAAGAGGTCTCCCTCTGCTGATCTTGGTACCCACGTGGAAGATCTGTAGGAAAGGAGGTAGTATTTTGGGTATTTGGGGCTTAAGTTGTTTAGGGTGTTGAACACTAAACCAGAGCCAGTGTGGTGTAGTGGCTAAGAGTGATGGATTCGTAATCTGGTGAACCGGGTTCGCGTCTCCGCTCCTCCACCTGCAGCTGCTGGGTGACCTTGGGCTAGTCACACTTCTCTGAAGTCTCTCAGCCCCACTCACCTCACAGAGTGTTTGTTGTGGGGGAGGAAGGGAAAGGAGAATGTGAGCCGCTTTGAGACTCCTTCGGGTAGTGATAAAGCGGGATATCAAATCCAAACTCTTCTTCTAACACGAGCACCTTGAATTGGGCCCAGAAACAAACCGGCAAGCATTGCAGCTGTTCTAAAACAAGGGTTATATAAGATCTAAATGGATCTCCAGCCAGTAATCTGGTCGCTGCATTTTAGACCAATTGAAGTTTCTGAGTCTTCTTCAAGGGCATAAAAGCACATACAATAATACAATCTGTAGGTTGGATCAGCATGGAGTGCATTGGTTCTGTCCAAAGGGCACCTTCAATGACGAACCAGCCAGAACTGCAAAAAGGTACCTGAGCCTCTATTGACAGTATTGAGTCCAGGCTGATGACCTGCTGTTTCCAGGGGAGTACGGCCTCAACCAGAACAGGCCTTCTTCCCACCTCAACATAGGAACTCTGGACACACAATGTAATTAATAGCTTTCCCATTGGAAGCTTATAACCATATAGGCTGCAGTCAGTAAAGGAATAATAATTTCAAATTCGCAAACAAAACTGTGTTTGACATAACATAATTAAACTGGGTCATGGTGGTCTCATATAATCCTATTGAGGCCAGCTAGAGTCATAGCCTAGACTAGGATAGAGCAATTGAATACCAAGTCCTATAGCATGTGCAGAGAACTTTGTGGAAGGGGGTGATTTGTGCTACCACTGTGCAGGCCTTACACCTAGAAAAGGGTGGTGGGGCGACCACTCCTCTTTTTTGCCTTTGCGCTAGACTTTTTGCAGAGGATGCTAGTAGTGCCTGCCAGTGCCTAGCTAAAAAGCTAAGTGGAAAAGGATAGTTTTTACGCACAAAAACACGCACTCACTGTGTTCTGTACATTTCCTGGAGGAAGTACATTTTCCTCTCCCTGAGCATGCCTTCCCTAAACATATTTGCAATTCACATAAAGAAAGTGGAACATTTGTTCCAGGAAATACAGTTCTTATGAGAACAAGAGATCTAATATTTTAAACAATACTTTAATATTATAAAGGGGTGGGGGAAAGCTGTAGCTTTTTAAAAAGTACATTACAGCTCAGAGGGAAAGACGTGAAAGGAAGGGAGATAGTAACTTCTATAATTTATGAACAGTCTTTTGTGCCTACCGGTACACTGATAAAATTGCTACCACCTACACAAGAAGACAGGAAATCACTGATCATATGAAAGCAGCTGTATAGTCTAGTCTTATTGTGACTAAGGCAGTAGAAATGCCCAACCTACATTCTCTTATTACATGGAAGTACAGAAATAGTTTCATCATACTATCTTCAAGACTCTCTTCTCTTTCTGATTTCTAATGGGAATATTACCATAGAACTTGCTGTCCAGCTTCCTTTCCTTTTTCTCTTCTCTCCCTGCCTTTCTCAAATCTTAAGTACCCACTGCTAGAAGCTTAGGGCCATAGGAAGGCATGAATAAATTTTCATGCTATTTCCCCAAGTTTCTCAGAGTGTACATCACAGTGAAAACCAAGTTGGCCTAATTTCGAGATGGAGGTGGTGGCGTAGGAAGAGGCAGAAGTGACAGGGTTTGAAAGGGAAGCTGAAAAGTTCAGCAATCAATTGAAGCTGTGTGTATGTGGTGAGACAGCATGTGGATTTTGGATTATCGGGACAGGGATGCTCAGTTAGGTTTCTATATGAGGTATAGCAATTCAAGAAAGACTGAGGGCCTTCTCTGTAGTGGCGCCCAGCCTGTGGAGTGCCTTCCCATCACATGTCAAGGAGATAACTATACAACTTTTAGAAGACATCTGAAGGCAGCCCTGTATAGGGATGTTTTAAATGTTTGATGTTTTATTATGCTTTTATATTTGTAGGAAGCCACCCAGAGTGGCTGGGGCAATCCAGTCAGATTATTATTATTATTATTATTATTAAGAAAGGGGAAATATGACTTCATAAAAGGAAAAATTGTACCTTATAGCATAGTATTTGATCCTACAAAGCACAATCCTGATATTCTTCATCGTAACATCATTACTTTCACCACTCACGTAAAATGGGTCATCAGCACTTATTCATTTTTTTCAATCTAGGACAGTAGTGTCCAAACTTTTCAAAGAGGGCCAGATTTGATGAAGTGAAGGGCCACGAGGGCTGACCAAAGTTTTTAACATTTTTTTTAGGATTGAAGTTGTTGAGCTTTTTTTAGGATTTTACCCCAGAGTTGTTGAGCTTTTTACCCCAGGAAATAAACTGCCACTGGAGCAGGATTTAACCGACCAGCAGGCCGGATTAGGCCCCCAAAACGGACTTTGGACATGCCTGATGAGTGCAGAAAGATACAAAGCTTGCTATACAATATCCTTTATTAGGCATAACAAACCACATGTTATCAAACAGACTCTGTGTACAAATTGTGCAAAATACGAGCTCGGCAGAACAAAACTTATACCAATCGAATCCTTAACGTCAGAATTCCAGACTCGTCCACAAAAGTAACTCCGAATTTCTCACAAAGACCCTTTGTTAAAAAAACAGTTTGTGTATAATACAGCAATACAACACTCCCACTTCCCCATCCAGTTAGGAACCATTAAATCTCTTTGTAATGATCCAGTCTTTCTACATGGACAGCACTCAAAAATTCAGCTACTACGGTATAAGAGTAATTTGATCATTGCTGTCCGAAAGCAGGTTCTATACCGTTGGAGGCATAGAAATCAGCCTGTCACGTTGTAAGGTCTCTAATAATTGTCTTCTTGCATAAATGCCAAAATCACAAGAAAAGAAAATATGCTCCAAAGTATCTGGTTCCTGTTTACTACATTTGCAGAGATGCTCAGATCTTGGGAGAGCTAAATATCTTCCTCTCACCATCATAGAGGGGAACATATTGAATCTGGCTTGCTAATGCAAGAGCAGTAGTACTTGAGTCACAAGTTCCCATGTGTCTTTTTCCTAGCATGTTCATGTGGTTCCTGCTACAGATGTGTGTACCTTAGGAGTAGAGATGTCCTTTCTCAGCTTTCGTTAATGTAGTTACTCAGTATGCTAATAATTGCTTAAGGTATGCTCTTTTAAAAGTGTGTTTTAATCCCTTCTTGCGTACTTGTTCTCCTACCCTGTAATGTGCTTTCTTGCCACTCGTTTACTCTTCAGACCAAAATCCATAAGCCACCAGGTTGTATTATACAGTGGAACAGCGACATTTACTTGGAGCCACAGATGAATGGATGTTTGTCACTGCATAATTTTATCTGTTACTTAGCTTCTATTTAGAGCATGCGGTAGTAAGCGGTAAATTGCATCCACCTGAGCAGCATGAGTCAAAAATATTCTATGTGCATTCCAGCTGCAAAAGGCTGTTCCTTCAGTTTAGTATTTGGGCAGAGCTTGTTATCTAAAATCACTTCCTTTCAAAAAAATATTGTCATTTTTAATATGAATCACAAACATCCTGATTCAGAGCTGTTGCACTTTTGTAATTTATGGTTTGTAGCGATGCGCTATCTTTACTTCTTAAAACAACATTGCAATAGATACATTTATTTTTTTCATAATTTACTGGCACTATAAATCACTTCAGCAGTGAATTAGAGAAAGTACAATAGTCAGAACAAGCAGGCTATAATTATCACATGCCAACTCAACTACCAATGTTATATGGAACAAATGAAGGTGAAATTTTCTTACTAAAACAAGCCTCAGTAAGCCTTAGGGCATGCAGGGCCTTACATCACCCCTTGCCAGAAAGTGCTCTTATTTTTCCTTCTCTTAACTATTCATGCATTGCAGAATGTGAGTGTGATAAGCTGAAAGTCACCTTTTCAATTAGTCCATTGGGGCACTTTAAAAAAATTAGTAATGCTACAGGGACAGAAAGACATTTCATGTAGGCTGTACATTTTGGCCTACATCTTTACTAGAAGACATGCTCTCTAGAGCCTGCCAATAGAGAGAAACTTACTTAATAGTAATAGTAATTCAGCCACTTTGTTGCATTTTGTACAAGGGAGTATAATTAATGCACTTCATGTATGTTGCTATTTAAAATAAAAATGGTTCTGTTTAAAACAGTGATCTTCTGTGAACAGTTTTAAGCTCTGATAGAATATTATTATTATTTATTGAATTTATAACAGAATGCACTGTTACAGAAATGTAGAGTGGGAAGGGACCACAGGGGTCATCTAGTCCAACCCCCAGTGATGCAGGAGCCTTTTGCCCAGGGGTCATTAAACCTTTTCAGCAGGGGGCCGGTCCACTGTCCCTCAGACCTTGTGGGGGGCCGGGCTATATTTTTTTGGGGGGAAATGAATTCCTATGCCCCACAAATAACCCAGAGATGCATTTTAAATAAAAGGACACATTCTACTCATGTAAAAACACACTGATTCCCGGACCGACCGTGGGCTGGATTTAGAAGGCAATTGGGCCGGATCCGGCCCCCGGACCTTAGTTTGCCTACCCATGCTTTTGCCTTTCGTGGGACTTGAACCCACAACCCTGAGGTTAACAGTCTTATGCTTTGCTGACTGATGCTTTAAACAAAACACAGCTCACAACATCTAGCACATTTTCCAGCTGCTAGCTTTACGCTGCAGTCTTATGCACACTTGTTAGGGGGTAAGCCTCATTGAACTGCTTCCCAGAACACCTCCACGCAACCACTTGGCTCACTGGCCATGCTTAAAGTACAAGTGAGAACACTTTAAAATTGCAGAAGCAGTAAGACAAATTAAGATTTTGAGATAAATATCTGAGAGGGGGGAAATGTGAAAAAGCAATCACATTTATGACATAAATGAAAGCCTTTTTAACGTCTGCCATCTGATCTGCATGGCAGAAGTAGATCCCTTCCAAATTCAGAGGAAGGTTTGCATGTGGAGTAGGTTCTCCAACAGCAGAAGACAGGACTGAAATGCAATCCAGATAAATTATTTGCATTTCCTCATTGAGGATATGGTGGATGAAACACAAAAATTGAAAACTGAAAAGCACATGCTTCCCTTAGTCAAGCCTATTGAGTCACAGATTTGTATTCTGCTGCAACATTTAGCGCTCATGTGGCCAAATCAATTGCAGTTATTCTGCGTTGGAGGATTAGTCTCCCCTACTCTACTTCTGTATAAGGCATAATGAGGCCGTTTCCTTTCTGAATATCCATTTTTTAATGACTTAAAGTGCATAGACAAAGGATAGCATTTCAAATTAAGCAGTAAGCCGAATTAAGACAGTTTTCAAATGGGTATCTGAAAATGTGAGTCCAAAGCAATGCTTTCTAAAGAATCTATAGCGACTGGGATGATATCATGGTCATCTTGTTGTGTCACAGCTTGTTGTAGCTGTCTGGTGAAAGATTGTTACCAAGACACTTTGTGACGAAGAAGAAGGTTGTTCATGTCTTGCCTGAAAGTCTTGATCAACATCAAATCAAGTTATTACTTGCTGTGGTTGGGACAACAATAACACCACCACCTTGTTTGGAAAGGAGGTCTCAGCAAAGGGTCTTCTTTCCAGGTTTATTTTTTTCAGGGACATAGCTAGCTTCCTCTCATTAGTACTGTGCCTGTGGAAGTACTAGACTAGAGGAGACTACTAGAAGCAGTAGCTTTCCCAGATACTGTTGTGCAGGCCCAAGAGCTGTTGAGATGCTGCTCCTTATTATTAAGACTGATTAGTGCTCTCAAATAATTAATCCATAGACAAAGGAAGTGGTCTTCTGACTTGGGTTTGGGAGCTTTGCACCACCAGGTGGGTATTGTATAGGTCCACCTGCTTGAAAAGACTGAAAATTGCTTCCTTTCCCCAGATTTGGGCTTCTCCCCTTCCTGTAGAGGGCAATCCCATTTTTTGCCTTGCTTGAAGTTGAACATAATTTTCAACGGCTGCTCTGGCTCAGCAAAATTAAAGTAGGGAAAAAACAGCACACTGCATTCAAAGTAGTAGAGTAGAGGGCACTTAGTGTGTTTTTTTGTGGCTAACCACTTAAATAAAATATAGCACTATCTTCTCTCACTGGTTACATTTAGACATAAAAATAATGCGTTAAAACCACTCTGGGATTTAGCACATCTGTTAGATCTCAGGATTTTCAGAATGGCTGGGAGGTGTCAGCTCAAGGATGCGTAAAGTTATTCCGGTTATGGAAGGCAACACTTTTTCATGGATACGCATGTTTTTGGCTAGTCCTGTGGTTTTAATTTTGGTATCCCAAGTGTGGAAAATCTGTGTTGTGTCCCAAACAGGGAATGATGATTTCAAAAGCTTTGAATCAGTTTTCTGCAAAGGGTCTGAACAGCAAAGCGCCAAAGCTTCCAACAAGCTTAGCATCAAAAGATGCATACATGTAGTCCTTAAAATGGCGAATAAAATTAATTGTTGAGAAGTGCAGAATTAAATTAGCCCTCCCTGCATTTGGTTCTTAAAGTTAGCTGCTGCTATTCAAGGCATTCTTAGAATACTGTACTTTGGTTCCTGAAAATATTCGTTCAGTGCTTTATACTCGTCAAAAGGCAAACAAAATTTACGGATCATTAAGAACTACATTTAAACTAATAGGTTTATATAGCAGAAATGATTCAAACATGCATTGTGTGCCTTATGCTGGTCATGTCACTACTTTCTGCAAGCTGCCTAACCTTACTGGGGAAAGTATGAAGAAAGGTAGCAGATGTTAATTGACTTGTTGAATGCCTTCCATAAAAAGGTATACTAAACAGTTGAAGACTGGGAGCTTGGAAAATACATAGCTTGGGGGATATGATAAAAGATGGTATTTAGAAGTAATCCAAATGCTCTTACAGGCTTACAAATCACCACTTGCCTGGTAGTCTGTGGAAATAAACTCTTATGAGCAGTGAAGGGGTTGGTTGGTTTTTTGTAAATAGTGTGTTGTGATTTCTTTTTCGACTACAGACATGTAAAAGAGGTGCATATGGTTTAGAGAGCCAGTGTGGTGTAGTGGTTAAGAGCGTAATCTGGTGAACCGGGTTTGCGTCTCCGCTCCTCCACATGCAGCTGCTGGGTGACCTTGGGCTAGTCACACTTCTCTGAAGTCTCTCAGCCCCACTCACCTCACAGAGTGTTTGTTGTGGGGAAGGAAGGGAAAGGAGAATGTGAGCCGCTTTGAGACTCCTTCGGGTAGTGATAAAGCGGGATATCAAATCCAAACTCTTCTTCTTCTTCTTCTTCTTCTTCTTCTTCTTCTTCTTCTTCTTCTTCATGTATGGGTTAGTTGCATTTGTGAACAGCGTTTGAAATTAGCTAGGCGCCAGTCACATTTTGCGACTTGGCAACCAGCCTTTTGCGACTGGATGAAGATGTCCAGGTGCCACCCTTGGCACCCAGTATCTCCACCTGCCTTGCTGCAGTCGTGCTACCCTGCAGATTGCCTGATTCACTCAGTAGCAAAGAGAGAGAGAGAGAGAGAGAGAGAGAGAGAGAGAGAGAGAGAGAGAGTTGCTGCTGGTCTGGTAGCAGGGCAGCAGCAAAAAACAAAGTGCCTTGACATTTTGTTTTGGCGCCCACAACCTAGGTCCCAGGAGCCACATGGCTCCTAGCATTCCTATCACAGTTTCTAACACTACTGTACTTACATGACTAATGTGTTGCAAAACGTATCTGCTAGTAATCCACATGGTGATCAAATGTGAAAGTGGTTCTTATTTGGAAGGAAGGCATACGTTCCCCCATTCTACTTCCTTTCTTCACCAAACCTTTATCAGGCATTACAAATATAGACCATCATAAAACATCCATATATAAAATTTGAAGGTATATACAAATAAACAGCCATGTAAGAATATATAATATGAGGATTTTCATTGGAATTTCTTCCCGCTAAATAGTGCCATTCACCATTCTTAAGAGATACTATTGATAACAGCTCAGCCACCCTTGCAGATACTTCCGGGTTAATGTCAGACAGATAGAATGGCACAATGAAAATAACAGATTCTATTTCTATGTGAGTTTAAAAAAAAAAAAAACTTGTTCGAAAAGTAAAGCAAGAAGGGATCTGCTTACAGCAATCCCTCATCTCCTGTCTACTTTCCTTTTTTGTGTGGTTCATAGAATCATACAGTTATAGAGTTGGAAGGGACCCGAGGGCCATCTACTCCAGCCCCCTGCTCTATGATATCTACACATGACAATCCCAAAACATATTACCAGCTGGCAGACAACATGTACAAAGACTGCCTGGGTATGTCCATAGGAAACAGATACTCCTGGTGTCATTAAAAAAAACGTCACAAGTAGTTGATATAGATGCAGTGGGTTAGCAGAATGGATTCATAGTCTCAGGTAAGTACTATCAGCCACTCTAAAAGTAGAGGGCAGAGAAAGATCAGGGAAAATCATTTTAACGATTATCACCATGTTATTGGTTATTTGGCCAATTGAGTTACAGCCGAAATACAGCTGCATTTTCTAAAATGTTTTGTTATGTACGTAACTTTCCTGTTTGTCTTTAAAGAAAAGGCATACTTAAGGGTAGAACATTATTTTCAAGACCACATCATCCCTGTAAGCCGCTCTCCCTAGATCTTTGATACTGCTTTAGGGGAGAAGCGTATGCTTGAGGGGAGAAGTATCTCCCAGAAATTTTAGGCATATGTAATGCTTTAGTGCAGAAGTGGCGGTGAGTGAATTGAACAGATAACCATTCAATGTCAAACTGATTTTCTCCCACCAGACAATATGCCAGCTCCTGAGCAGACTTCTTTGGAAGAAGGACTGCAACAGACCACCCAGGAACCTTCTACAAGTCCGGGCATGGAGACAGAGGCTACTGCCACCACTATTCTAGCTTCTGTAAAAGAACAGGTATTGGTGTTTTTTAAAAAAAAGAAATCTGTATATATATCTGAGGCTTCATATATGGGTGGGTTTGAGTTTCCCAAGCCCAGATTCTAAATATTAAGCACTCTGGGCTGTCTTGCTGTCGCTTCGAGATATAATGGTTGCTTTCCCCCCCCTCAGGCTGAGCAACATTTTGCTTTGTCCCATTGCAGGGTGGATTTTATTTAAATCAAATCGATTTAAATCTTGATTTAAATCACTAGCCAGTAAGACTTGATTTAAATCATATATTTTTTACAGAAAGACTCATTCTTGCTGGTATAATCTTAATATTTACAACCAGAGGAAGATTTCATTTTTGGAATAATAAATTTTCAGAGTAGTTTTTACAGTTCTATCAAAAATTACTGATTTGGTTATACTATTAGAAATACATAGACAGATAATTATGAAATTATGGTGAGGTTTAATAAGTTAACTGTTTATATTTGGACAACTTTTCTGCTGTACTTTATTGGAAGGAGGAAAATAATCATTTCCTTAATAACAATTTTAAACAATTTGTTTAACTAAAACAATAACATTCTAGCATATGTATCCATGTTTGTTAACTGATGTGGTTAAACAGTTTTAAAAAAAAAAACTTAAAACAAATCCTTATTTCCTGATGAATAGCCTTTGGACTATAATGTAAATTAAATAGAAAACTATCTTTAGAAAGATTTTTCCTCCGAAAGCATTTTATTTTAAAAATCCGATTTAAATTTAAAAAAATCCAATTTAAATTTTAAAAATCCAATTTTTAATTAATTTTTTTATAAAAAATCATTGATTTTTATCCACCCTGTCCCATTATAATAAATTTCACTGGAAAATATTTTGTACTGTAGTAGTAGCAGCAGATTGTGTTGGGCATTGACACAGGAGATTCAGGTTGAGACTCCCAATGAAGCTTTCAAGTTTGCTTGATGACCTTGGGTGAGACTCTCAGGCCAACTGAAGTGTTGTCATGAAAGATAATTGGAAAGTACTTTGCATACTGCAAATTCCTATACAAATGATTTCATAAGATGCTTGAGTGGTACTTGACAATGCCTAGTCAAAAAAAAAGAAAGGGGAGGGAGGATAATGGAGTCCAGGGACAATAAAATCTAGTAATGCTGTTGTAATATGAATTATCTCAAGGTTCCGCTCCATTCTTCTGAATGAAACGTCTCTTTCTGAGAATGAACAACTCCACATTGAACCAGCTCAAACATAGTCAGTGTAGTATAGTGGTTATTGTTGGGCTAGGACCTAGGTTAGGCTGAAAGGCCTATCTGATAGGGCTGCTGTGAAGATATGATGAAGCAGGAGACCCATGATATGCTACCTTGAACTACTTGGAGGTAAAGCAGAATATGAACGTGGTATAGGAATAAAATAATAGACATCCCTAAGGACCAAGTCAGGATATGAACTTGCAGACTTATTTGCAGACAAACATCTACATATAAGAGAAAGGAATCAAAGTCTCCTTTCTGCACTGAAAAGTAAACTTTTATACCTTTTAGGTATATCTGCAAAGCCTTGATGAGTACAATTTGGTTATGGGAGCCTCATTTCCTTAACGGATATTAAAGCTTTTTGAGCCAGAAGTCATCGTTCAAGTGATGTGATTTGCTATCGGAACAAGAGTATTGTTGCCATCTAGTTTCTCAGTCTTTGGCACAGAACAGGTGTGAAGCACCTTCGGCCCAGGGGCTGGATGTGGCCCTCCAGGCCTTTGTGTCCTCAAGACTCTGTTCAGGCTCTGCCCCTCCCCAATGTCATGTAGAACTTGGTTTCATGGTCCTTACAGACTTCTGCTGCCTACAGCTGAGAGTCACACCGTTCACAAAAGGAGTGAGTTTGCATTAGAGTTTCAATGCAAAGCATGTTGAAATTCCCATGAGGTGCTAGAAACCACAAGGAAAGATTTAGAAATACTTTATAAAATCAAAAAGAATGTTTAGAATAGTTTGGCAGAATTGATTTGGAGAAGCCAGAAGGATTCCATGCCTACTTTGTGTCCTGCTTTTACAATGGAGGGAAGCTGCCAGGGCTTTTGGAAATATTGACGAGGATGATAAAGCATGTCAGGATGACGCTAGAGCATGCCAGTAAATCTAAGCACAATGTGAGGTGGTGTCAGCAGGACCTGACAATCATGCAAGGATCCTGAAGTTTAGAATATCTTCCTATTACACATGAAAACTTGAGTGAGAAAGACTTATTTTCTTATCATTCTGAAACAAACCTGCTAGTCGGACTTCCCTGTCTAAGAAGGTAGTGGCACACATAATAGAACCTCCTAGGTGCTTACAGATTAGTTTAGAATTGATTTTCAGTCATCA
Organism: Darevskia mixta; assembly: GCA_034641385.1. Taxonomy (NCBI): domain Eukaryota; kingdom Metazoa; phylum Chordata; class Lepidosauria; order Squamata; family Lacertidae; genus Darevskia; species Darevskia mixta. Next base: position 23,168,916 of record JAWWNH010000001.1, read on the forward strand.
GTAGTTATGTATAAGGGGTAATCATGACAGAGCAATATGGTTTTCTTTCATGCTAATGCATTCTGGAAGGCAGTTAATGTATTTATTATCTGCAAGGCTTTTGACCTAGTTGAATATGACATGGCCATAAGAACATTTGAGGAATGTGCACTAGAAAAACTTCCATATGATAGGCATGCAGTTGATTGTAAAAAGGCATTATGGAATATTATGATATTTATTAGTTACTAAAGAGCTTTGATGTGGCTTAAATATATGGCCCTCAAGATTCTTAATCGGCAGTAAAACTTTACAACATCTCGTGGTGTTAAGGGTGAAAAGTTCAGTAATCATCTTAGTATCTTGAATGGTCTACATGCTACACCAACTATTCTTATTTGTGTTATAATGGCATGGCTGAACATGCCTTTTATGACACTGCTTAATGCAAGAATGGTGATGATCAGCACTACCTTTTCTTACCTTTGTCCCACAATAATGTATTAGAATCACTTCGTGTCTTCCCCTTCCCTTGGTACAATTTCTTTGTATGTCTAGTTACCGGTATGGCAAGTCCAGTTTTCCTAGGTTTCACTAAATCCTTGCTCCATAATATTTATTATTTGTATAGAACATAGATGGGCAACTATTTTGCCCTGAAGGACCAAATGGATTGGTGGGTGAATGGTCAGGGCCACATGCTAGAAGCAAGACTGGAGGCAGTAGAGCATAGCTTCAGCCTCTTCTCAATTGTTGGATCAGATGAAAGATCTGGTAGCAGGGTGGTTGGCTTCCATATGCATCAGGATGTAAGTTGCATTGCGTTGCCTTGGTGAGAAAAAGCAACCAATAAATTAAATAAATAATGATGATGATGATGATAATAATCATCAGGCCTAGGACAACAGCAGGCCCCCCTCACCATCCTGACCTGATGGTTCCTAGGTGCTGGCAGTGATGTTCTCCCAAAGCGCCTCTGACCTTGGGCCTCCTCCCGCTGTCTGGCATCACAGCAGCTCCCCAGCATGACTCACTGTTCCGGTAATGCTCTCTTTACTTCCCTCCATCGTCATTGCCTCTACCAGCCTTCAATGTGCAGCCTCCCCCTCCTGTGTAATTCTGGCATCTTGTGAGCATGCACCCTAGAAAGTTGTGGCAGCCCCAGCTGCATCCTACCTCTCTACTTCCAGAAGCCTTAGTTGCTGGGCAGAGACTCACCACCTGGTTCTTGGCTTGGTTGCAGGTGCCCACCTGACTTTTAATTGGCTTCAGGTGGTGGTGAGTCATGTGCTTTCAATCCTGAGGACCCCCAGTAGCCGCTGGTGCCCTCCTCATCCTGCCAGTCCTGGCGCCCCCTGCCACACCATGACATTCAGTCCCTTATGAAATGGGAGCATACTTTTATACCAGCCAGCAAGCATGTAACAGTGCTTTTCCCTCACATGCCCCCTAAGGCCAGCCCTACACTAGAAGACACGAGGTCTACACCTCCCCGTACTGAGGAAGTGTAACAGATGGAAATTTAGCAGTGGGGTGACACAGGTGTGGTTGGTAAAGAAAGCAGTCTTTCAATGATGGGGAAAATCATCAGCTAGGAATATCTGGGGCCTGCTGACCTGCGTTATATCAATTGCCTCTTGGAACAGATTTCACAGTAAAAGCAAGCACCACCACTGCCTGTTGCTGATATCAGAGCACCATCAGTACCTCTCATTAGTAAGGAACTTGAAGGTGCAGACTAGATTGGTATTTTATTCCTAAATGTCACATCCTTGCTGGATATTTTTCCTTGACAAGCAAACTATTGATTTTTGACACTCAAATGTACCCCACTTTGGCTATGATCCTAGCTTCACTTATCTGGGAGCAAGTCCCATTGAATCCAATAGGACTGACTTTAGAGTAGACATAGTTAGGATTGTGCTGTTGGTCATGTTCAGCCTGATCCTCTTAATGTTTACTTGGAAGTAAATCACTCCATTCACTCAGTAGGGCTCTTCCCACATAGTTGTGCATAATCTGCATGTCTATTCAGAAACAAGTCCCATTGAATTCAATGCAACTTATTCCCAGGATTTGATTGCAGCCTAAGATATAAAACAATTGCTTCTTATTAACCTGTTGAACCTATTGGGTTCACCAGGAGCAGTGTAATTGCTTTGAAAAGAGTTTTGGTAATTGAAAGCACTGGTAGATACTGGCTATTATTGAATACTTCGGTTTTTTTAAAGATTAGTGTTAAAGCATGTCCTTGGTATAAAGTAGGCTTCCTCAACCTCAGCCCTCCATATGTTTTGAGACTGCAATTCCCATCATCCCTGACCACTGGTCTTGCTAGCTAGGGATCATGGGAGTTGTAGGCCAAAAACATCTGGAGGGCCGAGGTTGAGGAGGCCTGGTATAAAGACTATCATCTTGAATAAATGTATTTTAACTGAGTCACTGGGAAGTGGAGCTGTTATCCATTTATAATGCAAGTTTCAAAATAGTAGCCCGTAGTGCCAGATTGTGCACATGAGTAAGTAAAAAAGATAAATGGGGATCCTTGTCTCTTCCTTGGAAGGGAAAGAATCAAGGGCATTAAGAAATTGCATGCAGTTTTTGAATATTCAGTCTTCTATTGATATTGCTATGCCAGTGTTGGTAATTAAACACTCTTCCTGTATGGCAGAGAGCCCAGAGCTGAATGTTTTCCAATATAATTATGTACTTTTTATTCAGCTCAAACTGAGGCTTCAGTGTTGTTTGTGCTTGCCTCTTGAACTTCCCTTTATTGCAGTTAATAATTCTTATTTACAGTGGACTTCTATTTGCAAAATAATTAAAGCTGCTGCCACACCTTAACTATTTAAACCAACTTTAAAGGTGTTCATGTCAATATTTTTTTTTAAATTCTAAGCACAGTTGTTGTTGTTGTTTTGTTTTTTAAATGAGTATGGTCGAGCAGGGAGAATGGAGATGCAAATTGAACCTGAGAATAAAATTCTAAAATAAGACTTGGAATTGCTTCAGGGTAGATATATGAAATCCACCTTTCTCTTGCCACACAATAAGTCTAGCTCTTGTCTTAATCAAAGTGAGCTTATAGGAGAGGGGCTTAAAGCAATATATTGTTTGGTTTGGTTTGTTTGTTTACCTTGAATGTAATAAGGCTGTCAACCGGCATGCAACAGGATAACTACAGAATAATTCCAGAATAAAAGCCAAGTTTACCCTATGAAAGAGGAAACAAAAGTCCTGTGGCATCATGAAGACCGAGAATGTCATTATGACATGAATTTTCATGAAGCAGTTGTCTTACTTTATAAGATGCATGAAGACAATGGCAAAGAATATTTATACAACACACCCATACCCACTACTCGTTCCTAATGGACATGGATGACGATTTAACTATTCTGGCTTTGTATTTAAATTAGTATATTTTTGTATGAAAAACTTGCACCTCTTATGAGCAGGAAAGTTGATATAGCTGCAATAATGACTTTCAGGATTATAATTTTGTTTTTGAAATAGACAGCTAGGAATTGCTGCTGGGAATGAAATTATAGATCTGTGGGATGACTGCTTCTATGCATATGTAAATACTACGGTATCAGCAAATGAGCTGTTGAATTGGCAAGCTGAAATGAACGATGCCTGTTGGGGCATTGTGTTCCTGTTTATCATAAAGGAAAAGCTTTGCTCTGACTATAGCAGCTTATTCTGAATGCAAAAACAAAAAACCCAATACATCTTTTTTCAAGGTTTTTTTTGGCACTGAAGAAAAATTCCAGCCTCCTCTGATTCATTCTCATTCTCTCTGTTTGGGGGCGGGGGGCGTATGTAGAAAGGTATTATGAGTGTACTAAGTTGCTAGCTCTGTAGCTTCATGAACAATGACTATCAAGTTTTTTTCTGATGACTTTGATGCATCTTTACTAGACTACTACAGTATTGATGGGGAAAGGCCGGTTGCTTATTAAATACTTCCTGTTGGTATTGTACCGGTAGGACAGATTCGTACTCAGGACTGGAGGAGAGAGCCTGCAGCAGGTTCCAGGCTGTGGTCTCAAAAGAATGGTACCAGACCATTACCATTTCCCATTATGTACCCTACACCAGTGTTCCCCAACCTTGGGCATCCAGCTGTTTTTGGACTACAACTCCCATCATCCCTCGCTAGCAAGACCAGTGGTCAGGGATGATGGGAATTGTAGTCCGAAAACAGCTGGAGGCCCAAGGTTGGGGAACACTGCCCTACACAACTACCTCTTCGTAAAAAAAATAATTGTAAATCAAACTTAACTTCATGCACCAATATCAATGTATTAATATTAACACACTACTATTAATGTATTGCTTGGCTTTTGGTTATGCTTGCTATAATTAATGAAAAATAGCTCAATATTGATTGGAGTGCTTGATATAAAGTTCTATAGAATTTTGAATAATTAAAAAAAAAAACCTTTTGCATTATGGCCACCATAATGTGTAAACTGGTCCATGTTTGGGGGGTGTCAACAGCTGGGTCATGGGTTGCTTTGCTTTATTTTGCTTAGCTCTGTGGAAAGCACTCTTCTGACTAGGGAGCACTGATATAGAATTCCCTGGTATTGGCTGTTTCCCAAGCAAGAGATCCTTTTTGTTTTGGTGCCTCGAGACAGAAATTTCATAGTGTTGTGACGGTGTATATTGGTGTTGTGTATTAACAAATACAGCTAGGAGAAAAGTAGTATATCGAACACTCAGTTATTTAAATATTGATCCAGGTAACAGCTCTGAACAAAATGGCACTTGTAGCCATTCCACAGACTGTCTCGGTAGGAGAGATGAGAAGCAGGGCTCATTCCATCAGCTTTGACAAAAGACCAGCTCCATGAGGCACCTCCTTTCCCTGAACTGTCACCATTAAGAAAAAAGAGGTAGGAATAGGTTGATATATATGTGAACTATCCCTGGATAAAGTGGCTTTTCTTCTTTAAGTTCTCAACATTCTTAACCTAGCTCAAGGTTGCCATCTGAACTAGCCAGATGTTTAACTGATAATCAATCGCAGTCAGTCCATCATTTGAAAAATAGGACTTGCCCCAAATAGGACCATCTTGCCCCAAAATGGCAACTAAACATTCTGTTTTGGCAACTGCAACCTTGGTTTAAGGAGCCATTTGGCGCCTACCTTATTTATCAGATTTTCTGACACTGAAACCAGGGCTTCGTTGTTAAGCTGTCTCCATACTAATCATGATAGCAGCATGGCAGAAAAAACGGATTGGGGAGGAGGAAAATGGCTGCAAGCTCATCTCCTAGGGCCTGCGTGTTAGCAATAGGCCAAAGTTTGGCTTAGCGTGATGTGCAAAGAACACCATAGTTTTATAAAACTATTTCAACAAACAATAGTTATAATGAACCATGGTTTGTCTTCGTTAGGGTGTCAAAACAAGCAGTGGTTAATTTGAACAGAAGAACAATTGGCAAACTCTGGTAATCCTACCAATTCTAATCCCATGGAATGTGCCCTGAAAGATGTACAAACTGTTTTTAAATTATATAAGGAATCGGTCAAATAAACTTCGTTAGAGATCCCTTGGTTCCCTCCCCCATAATAAAACTGATAACTGTCCTTGGGAAATTAAATATTCAGAAAATACCGTACTTTTCTGTGTATAAGACTAGCTTTTTTACTCTAAAACAATGTTAAAAAATGGGGGGTCATCTTATACATGGAGGTCATCTTCCCCCATTTTCATAAATTTGAGTCCCCAAAAATAGGGGTTGTGTTATACGCGCGTGTGTGTGTGTGTTATACACAGAAAGATACGGTATGTTAATAAAAGGATCTGGCAAACCTGCTTAGAGGAATCTGCAGAAAGTTGCCCCTGCCCTTTGTCAGTCTCAGTTAAAAGGAAATAATTCCGAACTATTATTGAAGTTTCCTTCTGTTGGTAAGAGAGACGAACACTCAGTCTATTGATATTTGGAATCATTTGAATTAGATTAGCCCCCTTCAAAATTGTAACAAAGATCATATTGTAAGTGTAATTGTACAGGTCAGAAGAACAGTGGAAGGGTATTTTTTAAGACATTGCAGGCTTCCTAGATCAATCTGAGTACTTGGTTATTTCCTCTTGGAGTATAGCAGGATGAGCAAAGAAGAAGAAGAAGAGGCTATCGATCCTGAATTTATTTCCTATGTGAAACCATTTGACTTATTTTGCTTACCAGAAACTTGGCTTATAAATATTTATACTGCCCATCTGTGAGGTTTTAGGATACTGCCTCTCTCAGCTTTTAAAGTATGCAAGTGTAGTTGTGGGAGAGGCTGTTCTCATTTCTGCAGATATTCAGATGTACTGTACAAAATGGGCATAAATGAACTGTTAGGGAAAAATACTTCAAGAATTTATTGATTTCCTTTAAATCAATAAATCATCAAGTTAAGAAGGTTTTGAGCAATTACTATTGTATATTGAGAAAGCATACAAAGACCAGACATTTTGTTGTTTGGGGATTTTAATGTGTAGGGATAATGAATGAATGAGTAACCACAATCCTTTTAGTACAAATGATGTAAATTTCTTAGAGTAGATTTGTGAATAAATAACTGGTGAATTCTGCATTCCATTACATATAATAGGGGTGGGGAACCTCAACCCTGGGGTCTGAATGTGACCCTCCAGTTCCCTCTGTCTGGCCCTTGTGACTCTCTGCAGGACACACCTCTTGCTGATCCTGCTCTGTGCCCTCCTTGAGTACTTTTCATGAGTAGAATATGCCCTTGGACCATGATGTTACCTCTTATTTGCCTGGATGGAGACACAGGTGTGAATAGAAACCTATAGGCATCTGTTATATCGCTTAGATGGATAAAACAAAAGCCAATTTTGTATATTTCTCCCAACAATGGGAGCAGAGTTGACTACATTCTTGTTTTGTTCAACGTTTCTGAGGTAAAAAATTTAAGGGTCAAGTTCCTAGTGATCATCTTTCACAGAGGCGCTGACGTGGGCTTCAGATTGACGTCACTCACACCATCATGTGTCCGCAATGTGATATGATGTCACGTGTGCGCCACTTGCCCCCCGCCACCCACTGCTTTGCCTCAACTGTCTGTCTGGCACTGCCACAGAGACTGGGCCGGGGCCTCCGACGCAGGGCCTCTGTTGGAGCCCGCTGTGGCCGTGGATGTGTGACCATGTGACGTCACACATGTGACACGTTGGGTTGCCTGGCTGGGCTCCCACAGTGGAAATTTTGTGGGTGCTGAGAGACATCCAGCCCCCCCCCACCTGAGATGGTGCCCATTATCTTTCACTAGGATGCACAAGGAGCAGCAACGGGTGAGCTCCTATTGCTGTGTCCCAGCTCCTGCCAACTTAGCAGTTCGAAAGCACGCCAGTGTGAGTAAACAAATAGGTACTGCTGCGGCAGGAAGGTAAATTGCGTTTCTGTGCACTCTGGCTTCTGTCACAGTGTCCTCCTGCTCCAGTAGCAGTTTAGTCATGCTGGCCACATGACCCGGAAAGCTGTCTGTGGACAAACTCTGGCTCTCACATCCTGAAAAGCGAGATGAGCGTCGCACCCCATAGTCAAATTCTACTGGACTTAACCGTCCAGGGGTCCTTTACCTTTTACCTTTATATTGAGGAAAGCTATACTGCATGGATATCGTCTGTGCAAGGTGATGGGTTTAAGAGATGACTTTATAAATAATGGCCCATTTAACCTGGCATATTAAACCATACCTAAAACAACCTGTGATTTAGTGTGAATGAGCAGCATACTGGTGCACACTGCTCAAAAGTTTGCACTTCACTCCTTCCCTGTTCCTGCTACATCGGGGAGTAACCAAACTAGGGAGATTCTGGTTTGTCATTATGCACAAACCTGGGCTTATGACTTGTTTCTCTCCAAACAAAATGTTTTTTGTTTCTGCTTGTGGTTTGTATGGAGAAAAACAAACCATGAGCCCAGGTTTGCTTGCAATAACATCCTGCAAGACGTGGGAGAAGTGAGACATGGTATTTTGAGCAGTGTGCACCAACACACGAAGGGGGGGTTGTGGGGGGATTTTTGTGTGGACAAAAGGCTCATGTATATCCAGACTTAATAAACTGAGATCATCTGAACAACAGCCATACTGGTTACTTGCATAAAGAGGTGCATCACACTCTTGAATGATATGAGCTTGACCTGTGAATATTTATGCCAACATACTGTAGCAAGCAACATTTGTCTGGGTATAATTATTGTAAGTGTACATTAGTGAAAAGGCTTTTAAAACCCATTTAACTCTAATTTGCTTGTTATCCTAATTATTCCTAGGGTTCTGATTAGTTAGGGATGTTGTAGTGTGGGATGTCTTTACTGCTGCTTTCAAATTCATGAGATTTGAGTTATGTTCTTATCCTGTTGTCTTATAGATAAGTTGCTTTGATCACTTTCTCTTCCAGTAATATGCAGCTTTCCTTTGTAGACTAGCCACATTTTTGAACAGAGATCTTGAATTCAAGTTGCATCTCTTCACAGAAGTTTTAAAAACATTTGACTAGTACTGGAACTGCTACTGATTACATATATGCAACCCAGTGACAACTTTTTTTTAAGGATGAGAAATTGAGGCAGAAGCTGATAGAATCACTTTTGATTTGCACAGGGGCCAATTTGTTCTCTCCGTGTTGTGTACATTCTTATAATCAAATTTTCTGCCATAGTGATAGATGCGAGCTTGTGTATGCCTATCTGGTGTACAGTGTGCCATAGACACATTAGAATATCAGTGGTACAGCAGTGAGGAAAGCATTGCCATGAACACTGAAACAAATAGTGGCTTTCAGGCTTCATGAAGTGATAAACACTGCTGTCCTTCCGGCTGGTGCAAATATTAGTTCTGTAAGTAAAGGTAAATTAAGTGTGCCGTAGATTTAGCAATCTTGTTTCGAATTCACAGCTTCTGGAAGACCAAGCTAAGCAATATATAGGGAAAACGAAACATTGGCTTCCTACCTTTTAAATGTAGATGCTTGAAAGTTGTGCAGATACCCCTTAAGTATGTATTTTTTTAATAAAAAAATGTTTTTCCAGTTTTCAATTTAACAATAATAATCTTTACCTTTAATCTTCCTTTATATTTGTATCCTTCATTTTGACTTCCCTCCACTTCTTTTCTGGTTTCATAGAGAAATTGTTTAAATAAATTGCACCTCCCCCCTTGACATCTTTTTATTATTATTATTCTATCTACTTTCCCCCCCAAAATCACCTTTTAACTGCTTGGTTTTATATTAATCCTGCTAATGCATTTAATTGTTTACAATAGTTCTTTAAATAAATGAAACTTGCCCATTCTTCAGTGTCTGGAAAAATCTGGACATATGACAACCCATATCAGAAGTGGCAATTTTGGGGGGAGGGAGCTCTAAAACTTCTTTTTGTGATTTCGCAAAACAAAACTCTCTGCAAGTTTGGCAAAATAAAGCTCAACAACTTGAATACATGGCTACTGTATTTTAGAGACCAGGGGCTTATGCACAGTCTTCAAGTAATCATTTTAATGGTTGACATTCTAACATCAATTAAATTTATTTTATGGATGGCTGTTACATGATGTATAATGAATGTTTGTTTGTTCTGAAGTCTGACCTTGTCTATAAATGCCAGTAAAAAGATTTAAACCCTTCAACACAAATTATATACTCAACACCATTTTATTGTGTGTGTGTACGAAGCTTATTAGAGGATTAATTGGAGCCATTAACATTCATTTTCCTTCTGATGGAAGTTTGCAGCAAGAATACTTTACTATCATATGTTAACAACACTGAACTTTACTTATGTGAATCTGTCCATTTTCTAAAAAGATAGGAGATGGAGATATTTCATCTGGGCTCCTTTTACAGGTAGATGCGTGGTAGAAAAGTTTGGAAACCAAAATATTCCTGGAAGCCAACACAAAATTTCTAGGTGTTTGGGCAATTAGATGTCTTGGATTTTTCTAGCCTTGGGGGCTATTTCTTGTGAAATTGGGGGGGGGAGTATTTTACCATTGGATCAAAGAATAATTGGCTGTTCTGTTTGTGTCAAGTAAATAACATATGTAGCTGCATGAACTCTTTTGGTTCAACACACTTTGCTCTAACACAAGGCCAAACAGATCTCATAATAATCATCACCCCTTTAGGTTGCCCAGGTCTGTGAAGGCTGTTGGGAATTAACCAGCTGTGAAGAGTAAAATTGACTGTCATATTGACTTTTCTAAACTTGGGTGGCTTTTACAGCCTCCTTCTTACATCTCTCCTCAACTTTTGAAATAAAATGATGTGGTTTAAGCTTAATAAACAGCCAAGGAGCAAGCAAACTAATAAGCAGATTTAGCCTAGAAATCAGAACAGAAACGTGACTGGACTAAAAAGGCAGACGAAAGGACATTCTAACCAATACTGACTTGGCACAGATATTGAATTGCCAGATGGACTTGGCTTCCAAATGTTGATTCTCAGCTGGCACAGACTGTTGGCAACATGCATCCAAGTTGGCCAGCCCAAACAGATACCTCTGTTAGAAAAACTGAGGTGTAGGCTTCTTTAATACATGAAGGGGGTTGGACTGGATGGCCCTTGTGGTCTCTTCCAACTCTATGATTCTATGATCGCAGAAGGCAAGCTGGGGCAACGGCACTCACCTGACCTCCACTCAGTTGCGTCACTGCTGCTTACCACTGCAGGTACATTGTGATGTCCTCCCCTTCTACCTCCCGGTAAGCAGCAACAGTGAAAGGATGGGAGGTTAGGTGAGCACTTCTGTCACACCTATGAGGATAGTATTACAGTCCACATGTGATGGAAGAGCTACCTCTACAACAAGGCTGGGATACCTGTGGGCCTTAGATGTCGCTGGAATACATACAAGTCCCTTAATCCCTGACCTTTGGCCAAGCTGGCTAGGGCTGATGGGAACAGGAGCCCAACAATATCTAGATGACTGCAGGTTAGCACTCCTGCGCCAGAATTTGTTCGAAGTTGTAATTAAAAGGTGATTTGTAAAAAAGGTTCAGTACTGAATGTGATCCAGGGAAGGAAGCTCCATTAGCAGTGTCGGCCAGCGGAACATCTGATGGAATTCAAAGCGAAAAACACGGCTGCAGGGCAGGGGCTATAGAAAAATTGGCTCAAAACCTGCTTGGCCATGTGCAAGTTCTCTAATACAGTGGTACCTCGGGTTAAGAACTTAATTCATTCTGGAGGTCTGTTCTTAACCTGAAACTGTTCTTAACCCGAGGTACCACTTTAGCTAATGGGGCCTCCCGCTGCTGCTGCTCCGCCGCCGCTGCTGCCGCCGCACAATTTCTGTTCTCATCCTGAAGCTAAGGTACTATTATGGGTTAGTGGAGTCTGTAACCCATGAAGTGTCTGTAATCCAAGGTACAACTGTAATTAAATAACTGCCCCGCAATTTTTTGGGAATCTTCTGCTTTTGATTATGGCCTTTGTTTCCACACTACTCCTATAAGTTTAAAGAGCAAACTCCCAAAATGACAAAACACTTGCAAACGGAGTTCAGTATTTTATGCAGAGGTGTTTTTTTTTAAAATCACAATGTCTTTTTCTAATATTACCTCAAAATAGATTTGTAGTAGCAGGAACTGGTGGTATAATTTTATGGGAGAAAAATGTATAGTCACACAATTTTCGGTTGTGTTGAGGTATGTTCTTGATAGCATCTAGGGTAAAGAAAACCCCAAAACATCCTAATTCATTTATTGAGCTCCACAAGAGAGGGGGGGGGGGAGAGAAAGAGAGGTAGTTGAGTGGCACATGGTAACTGTATTTGCAAACATTGATTCCTGAGATGGATGGATGATGGAAGTCTCCTTATCTTGGGAAACAGGAATGAGCAGCTGATGTACACAATACATATAAGGAGAATGCTTTTTCCAAAACCTCTACTGTTGACACCATTAAGCAGCCTATGACTTGGCCTGCACAGAGGTGAACAAGTGAAGGCTATTCAGCCCTTGCTTATCGTTTCAAAGTATGACCCTTATTTAAGGAACTAATTTCCAACTTGGCCTGTGAACCTTTTGCACAGAGGCTGCCATATTTCTTCACTTGTAAAACACCTCCCTCCAGTGATGATGGTAGTGAATCATAAACTGCTTTCAAGCCATAAAAACTTGGTATGTGTACCTTGGCACATTCAGCTGTATGCTAAAGTGACATTAATTCTACTAGGCCATATTTTTCGGTAACTAAGCACCCTCAAGCTAACTTTTGAGGAGCCTTTAAGGGGTGGTAAGCAAGTCCTTGCTCATGGATATGTACTGATTTTTCAGATAGGAAAAGGGGTTTTGTTTCTTAATTTTAGTTCAATTTAATTCCTTTATTTGCTTTGAGATGTGTGGACCAATATATTTCTTTTATCCTACCCGCAGCACTTTAAAATATATATATATATATATATATATATATATATATATATATATATATATATATTATTTTAAAATTCTTTTTCTTTTTTAATTACAGGAGCTCCAGTTTCAAAGGCTCACCAGAGAGCTTGAGGTGGAAAGGCAGATTGTTGCCAGTCAGTTAGAAAGATGCAGGCTTGGAGCAGAATCACCGAGCATTGCAAGCACAAGGTACACATCCCGGAGTCTTTTATTTCCAAACTCCCATTTATGTACTTGTAACAAACATTTATTTCATCGCACTTTTGTGTAATCTCAGATTCTCTTTTAATGTGTGAGCATCGTATTTGTTACTGATTGATGTTACAGTTATTTTTGCGAATGGCTATTTGAGATTCATGGATTTTTATCAGTGCTTTTTTTTTCTAAAAAAAATTATGTTTAGGGATACTCTCATTTTGCTATTCATATTGAAATACTGCCCCTCAATGAGGCCAAACTTAGATTCACAAAATGTTTAGGCGTAGGCATCCCCCCCCCAAAAAAGCACTGGTTTTAATACTGTAGGACTTTCGGTTGCTTGATTACTCTCCAGATGGTCAACCCAACGAATAATAATGACAAAATGTGTGACAAATGTGTGAAAAAATAGAGCTAGTTCTCAAAAGCAGTTCTGGATTGCTTAATGAATGGATGATACAGTATTTTGAAGGTGTGCAGGTTCCTTTTCATCCTTGGAAATAATAAATTTCAATGCATGGAAGATCAATATTGGGTAGCTTAGACAAAGAGAAGGCTTTTTCAGTGGATGTGCTACTGCCCCTTCATTGGTATAGCTGCTTCTGCTTCAGAGAGGTCCAGCTGGCATTGGTGTTATCTTTCAGGTGTCTTATTTTGCCTTCACTACTTGTTTTATTCTCTTGTGGTAAGATCCTTAAAACTGGTGTGTTGGCATTTTGTTTTTTTTATGTGAGCCACCTTGAGCAACTTATTTGAGAAGACCAGATAGAAATACGTAGGTGAAATTAAAAAAATTAAATAATCAATTATAGAACCATACCCAGAAGTGCTGGATGGTAATTTCTGCTTGGAGGTCATTAGAATCATAGAGTTGGAAGGAACCCTGATGATCATCTAGTCCACCCCCTTGCAATGCATGAATATGCAGCTGTCCCATGCCACGATCGAACCTGTAACCTTGGCGTTATCAGCACCAACCAAGCTATCCACATGCACCTCTACCTTCAGTCTGCCAAAACATGCTTCACAACCAAAGTGTGGAGTTTACGCTAGTTCATACTAGCTTCACACCATCACAAGATTACTACTGTAATCAAGTCAGAGAGACAAGTCCACAAAAAAGTTTTGTGGAGGTTGTCCTGTATAAACTGGAGGGGGGCAAGGGAGGCACAGCAAAATAGGACCTCAAATAGCCAGAACACAACACTACACTGAAGCTAAAATAGATGGAACAAACAAAAACAACTTGGGTTCTCATGAGTTAGAACGTATTTATTGCTTTCATGGTGCTTTCCATGTATTCCTGTTGTTCCTATCTGGGATTAGCTTCATAACGCTAGTGTTTTAGCTATAATGCAATACTACACTTTATACCTATCAACATCTGCAACAAACAAGTGATACTGATTATTCTTGTTTAATAGGTGGCTGTCCAGATAATTAAGGTAATAGAGGCTTAGGAAAAATCATTAGCAGGAAAATTGAATCAATTTTTCATGCATGTATTTTATGTAACCTGTCAAAAATTCAGAAGCAGCTATTTTTCTAGCCAAGCACCTAGCTACTCATGAGTGGCAAGATTTCCATAATCACTGGAAAGAGTGGCACAATGTAGAGTTTAAAGAAGAAATGAAGGGCTGAAATGTTAAGGTTTAGGTTTGATAACTGAGCGGCTGGCACAAGTCCCCTGCCCACTACGTATTCCTTTCATTACGCATGTGATCTATTTGAGTTTTCAATCAATGGAGTTACTAAGTGTGTAAGAGAGAGAAAAGCATCTTAAAATGATGTCCACACACTCAGGACAGATGATAAATATGCATATACAACACCATATTTTGTTCAGTTGTATTGCATGTGAAATTAGTGGAGATAATGGTGACATTTGGATGATCACCTTGGTGCTTAATAAGCAGAGAAATGAATGAGCCTTTTGCCTCCACATGCAACCCCTTCATCCCTCCTTTTCTGTGAGCTGCAGTTATAACAATATGTTTCTAATTGGTTGCAGTTTCCTGCTTCATACAAACTGGGAAACTATGGTTACCAGCTCCAGAATAAGCCAGGATGTCAAATCATGTTCTACATTTGATTTAATATTAAACCAACTTCAAATCATTGCTTCATATCCTAGCTTGGTCCAGAGCAGATAATTATAGTTTCCTGGTTCAGACAAAATAAGAAAGGCTTCCTGGTTTAATTGCAATTTACATGAATGGTCTGTTGGAATGGGCAAAACACTTGTTTATATCTAGACTTATTAAGCCTAAATAATCACCTGAACTGGGTCACTGTCCATTAATTTTTGTCTCCTTGTTAGCATATTTCATGTCTTCTATCTACACCATTTGACGGCATTAATCTGTAAGAGCGTTTGAAAAATCACTTGTCAATTTGTGAATATTTTCCTATAGTACAGTAAGTAATGGAAGGAATGGACCATTAAGTGAGATGTATCTTGGAAATTTGTCAGCAGCAATTTGGCTCTAAATCTTGTTGGTCAACATTTTCTCCAGGATGAGTGCTTGCTAGGCTGTATACATCTAATTATTTTTCTAGCTCTGGCGCATCTTTTGGATTAGGGGGAAAAAACTCGCTACCACATAGTTTGAGATTTATATTTGTAGGAAGATGAATAAATAACACGAAGGGTTCTTTTACTATTTCAAATGCATACTGTGGATTGGACAGTTCCTGAAATGTTCTCATCCCCACCAAATCAGTCCTAAACGGTTAGAAATGTTGCCTACAAAAAGAAACAGCCTGTCTTGGTTAGAAGCGTATGCAGGGGCCTTCAGGGCCAGATGTCTACAGAAGCTGGAATCTGCTGGAGCAAATGCCGCTTTAGTTACAATTTGAAGCTAAACACAGCATCACAATGCAATCAAACGGTACGTCTCATAAACTAGCCTGTAGGAGGTACTACTTCACACTGATGTAGTGAATGGTGACCAAGATGTATAACTTTAAAAGAGGATTGGACAGATGGAGGATAAGGCTATGTTATTCCTCCAGTGTCCAAGGTAGTATGCTGGAAATCACAAGTGTGGGAGCGTTCTGTTGCACTTATTTTCTACTTGGAGCTTTTCCATAGGCACCTGGTTACAGCATGCTGGAATAGTTGGGCTTTTAGTCCAACCCAGCAGAGTTCTTATTTCGTTCTTAGTAAGCACCATGGCAAATTGTGCTACATGCTCTTTGCAAACTGCTTAACTGATCGGATATTCACAACACCCATTCTGTTTGGTTATCAGGGAACTCGTTCTTTGCTACATTGCCTTTTAAATATGGTCAAATGACAGTTACCGGTAGTTTTCTGGGTGTGAGTAGATGCTGTACAGCAGCCTTCCCCAACCTGGTGACCTCCAGATGGTTTGACCGGCAACTCCCATCATCCCTGATCAAGATGGGTACAGCTAATGGAGGTTGTAGTACAGCAACATCTGAAGAGCCACTGATTGAGGAAGGCTGCTCTAAATAGTATCATACAGTGGTGGAAACAACGTTTGAGATCGGCTGTGTATAAAGGTAATTAGGTAACACAACAGGTTGCAGTGAAGAACCCGAGAATCCGTATTCTTCTTTGCCAGCTAGCATTAAACATCGCTTCTGAAATGTCTCAACTTATGGCTCAGTCATTTGACTCACTCTTCCATTACAGTCACTCAAGCTTCTAATTCTCCCCCAGTGAATTAAGCAAGTGCTGACAAGGAAGCAATAGCAGTATCCAAAGGCACCCTTTGCACCTCATCAGCCACAGTTCTAAATAATTACTCAGTGTGAGATTGCAGCACCAGTTTTTAAAGTCTATTGTAGCCCTCGTTCAGTCACTAAACATGTTTTTATTTGTAATGCATTTCTAAAATAGATATAGTCAGGCTTCCTCAAACTCTGCCCTCCAGATGTTTTTGGCCTACAACTCCCATGATTCCTAGCTAGCAGGACCAGTGGTCAGGGATGATGGGAATTGTAGTCTCAAAACATCTGGAGGGCCGAGTTTGAGGAATCCTGGATATAGTCATAAGAGCTTTGGTTATACTTTTGCTCGGTTTCTGATGCGCTGCCTCCCCTCCCCGGTGCATTTCTCAAATCTTGAATTTGGCAACTACCGGTAAGCAGGTGTCCATGCATCTGCTTACAAAAGGCTAGGTCCTCTGAGGTTCTTCTTCACAGCTCACATCCCCTTCCCCTGGCTTTCACTCTGCTGTGGTATGGAGGAGTCAAGAAACAGTAGGCATTTTGCCTTCTTTGAACCTGAGCAGAAGCAAGAGACCCTATTGTGCCTTTTACATGTGCTAGAGGGAAAGGGATGTGCAGCAAGCCCTGGATACTAAGCCAAGCAAATTTCTGTGGACTATTGCTTTTCCTGAGTTGCTTCATATTTTATAAATGTGAATCGTATATGAATCTTATATAAATTAATAATATTTCAGCAGCTGTATTTGAACTTCAGCTCCTGAAAGTTAATGTACTTTAACTCTTGAAGATAGTGACCATAACTATTTGCTGCTGTGTGCGTCAGGCATACAAAATACAGTATGTACAAACAGATACAAAGCAGGTGGCCAGGGACTGTTCTTGTGCTTATGTTGCATATACACATACTAGGAGTGGAAGAGTCCGAACATAGAAAACTTTTGACTAAAGGCTAGATTTTTGGTTAAAGCCCGAATGCTTCCTGTGCTGCAACTTCTGCGGCTGATAAATAGTAGGCTCGCTTCCAAACACCCTGTTACAGCCAGGTTTGAGCATGATGATTGCTCTTCTTATCACCCAGTTACCCTTTCCTTGAAACTAATATTCAGTGTCGTTCTGCATGTGGATGTTCATTTTTTTAGTCCTTTTGGCTAATGGCCACCTTCCACAAAATGTATCTTAATTCCCCTTTTACAGCCGCCTATGGTCTGTTGCATATATCAGCAAAGGACTGCTCACTCACAAATAGTGAGGTCTGGAAAAATCCTAGGCGGTTTAGGTCTTAGTGAAGTAGTTTATTATGTTCCTCCACCACCACCACTACCACACACTATTCTCTTCCACCTCTGAGCATTCCTCAGAGAAACCCCTTTTTGACCTTTCTTGGACGATGTCATGCTTTATTGGATTTCACCGAGCCAATGAAGCCGTTTCACTTCCCTTTTTCTGTATCTTGTGATTTAATGTCACTTTGTCCTCAGCGCATGCTATCCTTTCCCTGAACTCAAGTCTCCCAGCAACCCCAGATTTGTAAAGGAGTAGTTAGATTGGTTTTGGAGCCAGCTTTCAAGCCTTCCCTCTCTGAAACTTCCCCATGTGTCATCGATGGTTGGATTGAAATGCACTGGCCTATATACCCATTCACACAAAGACACAATAAATGTTCTTAGCTAATATCAGAAAAGGGTTGTCTCTTAAGCCAAGTGTGCTGGTCACAGATTGAAATATAAAGTCTTGTATGAAAGCTTCTAGGTTTTATTATTATTATTATTATTATTATTATTATGCTTGTTTTAAAAGAGGAAGTATAGGAAGAGTACAGTAAACAGCCCGCCAGTTCCAGCCAGTGAATACTGGAGAAGTACATCTCTAGAAGTGCAGTTTATTTGGAGCAGTTCACTGAAGCAGAGCTCTTGAAGCAGCCATTTTTAATTACTTCTACTCATTGCCATTCTGTTCACAAACATTTTATGCCACAAGTCAATTTCCTCTGGGATGTAAAAATCCAAATTGTAATGGTCCCCACCAGCTGGAATTAAAAATGTATATCTAAATCTCCTGTAGAGCATTTATGCTTTAGGTAATTTACCCAGTGTTCCTATTAAACTGAAGCATTCAAGCTGGCTGCAACAAACCTAATACTGTGGCATTATGAAGAATTCAGACTGAATAGCTTCCAAAACTAGTGGGGTAGTTTATTTTGTTATTTGTAGCCGATCATTTCTTGTTCCACACCAATAAAAACAGAACATTGTTTTGATTTATATTGGAAGTAAAGAACTCCTGCAGTAGGCCAGTGAAGTGTTAAACTCAATAAATTGAGTCTTTGAAAAGTTCCAAAAACTGAATACCTCAGCTGTCTGTGTATTGGTTGAAACAGTTCTAGCCAGACATTCAGCATATTAGCTGAATGCTTGACATACCTGAATGTATACCTTAATGTACTGGGGTTTCATCCTGTTGAAAATTATTTTGTTAATGTGCTATGTTATTGGGGAATTGTTGTTGTTTGTGTGTTGTTGTTGTCGTCACTGTTATTTATTAAATTTGTATACCTTCATCTGAACATGACAGAGTGGTTCACAACACAAAAATGCAAAATGAAAACACAGTCTACAATACAATACAAAACCAATAACCCTTCTGCCCCTACAAAAAAGATTTAAAAGGCCATAGACGGTTTAATCAGCCAAAGGCCTGGTTATGGACAAATGTTTTTGCCTGGCACCTAAAGACAGGGGTGAAAACGCCAAATCATGAAGGCTTTTTAGACAGACTAATGCATATCACAGTATATAGGTCTTATGCTTCTATCAATCTGCATAAAGAACTTCCCCACACCACAGGGCTCTATATTGAGATATGCATCATGGACCAGGATTGCATAGATTTATTGATTTGAAATGCTTCTAGCCCAGCCTTCATCTACAAAGATTCCAGAGCAGTGTGCAGATACTAAAATAAATTTTAAAAATATAATGCAATTAAAGCTAAAAATACCATCATCATAAAATAATAAATAAATAAATAAATAAATAAATAAATAAATAAATAAATAAATAAATAATAAACAAAGCAGAACAAATAACAAAATCTCAAATGTTAAAATACCTGGGCGAATAAGTGAATTTTGACATGGCACCAAAATGAATGTAATGCTTTGCACCAGTTGTACCATTACAAGGAAGGTTGTCCAAAGAGAGGACACCACCACAGAGAAGGTTGTGCCACCACAGAGGAGGTTGTATCCTTCACTGATGCATAACAAACTTCACCCAGAGATACAGAAAGCTGGTATAGGGCGAGGTGCTCCTTCAAGTATTTGGGTGCCAAGTCATTTAAGGCTTCAAAGGTAAGCTACCAGAACCTTGAATGGACTTGAAAGCAAACAGACTCCTTAGTAAGAAGGAGCATCCTGTACCAGCCCAATGGAGAATCCCCTTAAGGGATCTTAGAGGGCAATACTACATACACTGACAGGAGCCCAGTCAGGGGCTGATAGCCAAAACTTGTAGCTTGGAGTTGTACTGGATTCAACATTGTCACTGAATGCTCAGAGGAACTCAGTGACATGGAGTGCCTTTCAACCAGCTTCAGCAGCTACGACAGTTTCTGGACAGGAGTAGTGTTACCACAGTTATCTACACTCTAGTAACTTCCCAAAAAGATCACTATGGGGCTACCCTTGAAGACAACCCGAAAGCTTCAATTAGTGCAAAATGTGGCAGCAGGACATTAAGTGGTATAGTTGGAAGGAATCATAACATCAGTTCCGAAAGATGTACATGGCAGCCCCAAGTGAGTTGGAAGGGTACAGGAGCAGGCAGAAATGACGACATACACAAACTGGTGTTGGATTAAATTAGGCCACAATTTTATTGATCACAGTGCAAAAGGTTTGGCACAGTCATTGGCCATGACTCCACATGATCAACAACCAGCACACCTGCTGGTTGATGAACTGTAGATTGACAGCCGGGGTTGACCATTGTCGAGGTTCACCATGGCGTGAACTGCTTGTGGCAGAGCTTATCCAGTCACTGGTGAGAGGCATTGTGGTTTGATGCCCGAGCATACCTTCCTTTTCACCAGACACTTTGAACCATCCGAACGATTCCAGCCCCTCCTTTCCATACAGTGATACCTCTGGTTACAAACTTAATTTGTTCCGGAGGTCCGTTCTTAACCTGAAACGGTTCTTAACCTGAGTTACCACTTTAGCTAATGGGGCCTCCCCCTGCCGCCGTGCTGCCGCCGCACAATTTCTGTTCTCATCCTGAGGTAAAGTTCTTAACCCGAGGTACTACTTCCGGGTTAGCAGAGTGTGTAACCCAAAGTGTTTGTAACCCGAGGTGTTTGTAAACCAAGGTACCACTGTATTTCTTTTCTGACTGAGTCATTGTTCCATGGCTACTGAACATGCTCAACCCTCTCTGGGCTGTTTTGGGATTTCCCTCCTTAGGGATTTTTGGGGCCATTTTTAAATTTCTGTTTCTGCAAACCTTTGCCCTCCCTCACAGGCCCTCCCTTACAACCTCTCCCTTGGTTGTAAATTGTGCCATTTTAGACAGCACTTACCCTTGAACTTTGCAAATAGAGGAAGTGATATTTGTTCATACTCCATCGTGTAGTAACAATAAAAATTACTTTCCCTATCATTTCAGCAATCTAGATACCATGTAAGTGAGTACTAAGGTAATTTCGAACATCCTTTGGAAATTCTCTTTTTAATATGTCTATTAAAATATTTTTGCCGATTTTCAGAATTAATTGGTTGTGTCTTTAGTATTAAATGGGATGTGTTTGGCTAAGAAATTTTGTTCATTTTCCAAAGGTTAATGAGGTGTTCTTTATTATATATGCCTTCCCCACTGTTATCCCAGCCCCGAAGCCTGCCATTGTACTATAATCCATCTAAATGTATTTTAGCATACACATCCCATTTGTTTTATACAGTATTCATTAAGTGACTGTTGCATTTATTACATTTTTATATGAATTACATAAGCTGTTTTTTCCAATCTGTGAGTTTTATGGGGCGGAAGAGGAAGAAAGGGGCAGCTGTTAGCCTTCAAAATAGGCTTGTTTTTTATCATCAGGGACAGGCATCTGATGGGTTGCCTAAGCAAACATTACAGCTTTGGTTTTCAGTTTATGGGTCAGGACCTACAAGTGGTTGTGTCATGACTTAAGATTGTACCATTCTACTAGTTCTGAAGCGGAGTTGGAAAGCCTGTAGTGTGTGCGCCCCCCCCCCTCACATCTTGGTAGAATCCAGCTACAATGGTCACAGTCCAACATGGCCAATGATAAGTTCCCCATCCCTTTTTAAAAAGGGTCTTTTTTCAGAGAAGAATGGGAGATGAGGTTAAAGGAGACAACGTGAAAAACAATGGACACATTATTATTATTTTAAATAAAGTGGATCTCATGTTGTAATTGGGGGTGAATGGTGTTCCTGGATTTGAAAATGACTGTTCTATATAGTAAATGAGTCAGCAAATGAAATGACCTGGTCCATCATCCCTTTGCCTCTGTATTTAATATGGCAACCTTTCAGAAATAAATCTTATAGGAACACTTTTTGTGATGCAACTGCTAGAAATTCTGTCACACTGTGCAATGATAGAAGGTCATGCTTTACTCAGTTAACAAGACCCATCTGGAGTGTAGGAGTTGATGGGCTTAGAGCAGAACTACACAGTTAAAAGGGGGGGGGGATCTTGAATATTCCCACAGTACAAAATCAAAACTAGCAGTCCCATGCTTGCCTGCTATATAGGTAATAAACTGATTATTTTCACTTTAGCTGGGCATAGCTTGGGTTGGCTGGCACTCTTGTCTGCTGAATTGGTTAGTAAATATACCAGCGAATAAATGCTTGCACACCTTTTAATACAAACCATGCCAATCCATGCCTGTTGAGTTGCACAGAGTCTCAGACCTTTTGATGCATCACTGCCTCCTTATGTCATGCCCCATGCACATAATGAGTGAAAAATACTGTTATGACACATGGCAATCAATTTCTGATATCTGGTTGCCTTTCCTTAGTGGTTGGGATACCTGTGGACTTGCTAGTCATAGGGGTAGTAGGAGATGTGCACCTTTCTCCCACCCCCCACTCCCCAGTTTTTGCTGGAAACATTCCGGTATCACCGTGCATCAAATTTTAAGATACAGATGACACCACTTCAGATATGGCAGTGGTCCTTCTTTCTCACATTCTCCCCCTCTCTCATATCTGTGCATCTGCAACTTCCCAATTTATTTATAAATAAAGAGCAAGAAAACAGGAAATCTGAGAGGAAGGAGAGGGTGATAAGCCATCAGAGGGACATCTCTGCTGGAAATGTAACAGTTTAGCATAGCTTTGGGCCCATTCCTTGCATACCTGAAATCCTATGGCTGCTCTTTCAGACACCACACATCTTCCTGAATTTGATCTGTAACTATACAGGGTAATTTGTTCAGCACCAATGGCTGTGTTTGAAAGACAAAAGGCCTCAGTTAATGAGAGTTGTTTTTTTTTTTTTTGTTCGTTTTGGGTGCATGTAATTAAGCTACAGATGCCACATTTCAGTTAGCAGCTAGTATTGCAATTGTAATAGCATTCTTATTCAGAAATGTTTAACTCTGCACAGCAGTATTGTGAGCTGCCATTTTGGGGGGAACATGTGGTGGATACTTGATTTATGAACATAGTAAGAAATGGGAAATGGTGGGAAGATTTCTTGTTTGTTGGCTTTTTCTCATCCAAAATAGGAAAGTGAGCTCAGGGCTTGGCTCTAGGTTTGAGTGGAAAGTGCCCTCTCTCACACACATGGGCCACCTCAGGTGTACCCAGCAGTGGTGGTCGCAAAAACACTCCAAAGGAAGTTGGAAGCTGTCATTCAATTTTAAAATTGACATTTTTATTGAGTTAACGTGTATGACAATACAAGCAATAGAAGAAAAAGTGTTTCGTAAAGCAACGGAGACGTATAGATCTATTATTATACCATGGTGGTTAAAGTTTTGCAAGTACAGTGGTACCTCTGGTTAAGTACTTAATTCGTTCTGAAGGTCCGTTCTTAACCTGAAGCACCACTTTAGCTAATGGGGCCTCCTGCTGCTGCTGCGCCACCAGAGCACAATTTCTGTTCTTATCCTGAAGCAAAGTTCTTAACCTGAAGCATTATTTCTGGGTTAGCGGAGTTCTTAACCTGAAGCATATGTAACCTGAAGCATATGAAACCTGAGGTACCACTGTAAGTTAGTTGCTTTTGCTATATCATCTAGTATCTAAACCAATATAATGACTCCATTAAAGCTGCCATTTGGATTTCCCACTTTTCTCCAGAATGCTCACTCCAGAGAGCTGAGGGAAATTATAGTGGTAACTCTCAGACCCAGCCGCATATGCCCTGAAATCTTGCCCATGTAGAGCTGCATAAAAATACTTAGATATGAACTTTCCCACCTGATCCAAAACACCCACCCACCCCACTCACAAATGAAAACAAAGCCCACAACAGCCAATCACAAATGAACAACCACACCCTAGGCCAACCCCAACCTCTCTCACCACCAAAGGAACACAAGCGAACAAAAGAGAACCTGCACAAACAACGCTGACATCAAACCCTACATATATTAAGTAAAATAGAAACACCGTCACCTGATCCCACCCCCACCCATCCTCCCACCCCTGTCCACCTCCTTCCCCCCTTTTCTTCCCAATGTCTCAACAAATGAAACTGATTTGTAAAATGATACATGTAAAAAATATGAGAGAGAGACATTGCACAAACTTTTGTAAATCAAGATATATATATATAAAACTTTCCCATCCTAATTTTACTGGGTAAGAATCTCTATCTTGGAGGGTTTACACCCAATCAATGTGTTTGTGAAAGGACCATCATAGCACATGCACCTGACCAGCAAGGTGGCTATGAATCAGGCCTATGTACACATACGGCCATTTTGCACATAAATGTCAGAAATCAACCTACTGCCTCCCATGCATTCAGTGCGTACAGTTTGCCATGGATATGAATGGCAGGAAATAAATACAGGCAAAACAATGTAAATTCTAGCTTAGCCTGAATTGGCACAAATTTAGATGATGTGCAGTCTTTTTCTTGGATCCATCTTAAAACAGCTATTTTTTTTATTCTGCCATCTTCTCATTAGATCTTTCAGATATTGGTTGAGCCCATCAAAAATATTTGAGTAGGTAGTGATGAAGATTCATATCTATTAGGTATTATCGATCTACTGGAGAGGCTGTGACCATTCTTTCTCGTTAGTTTCCTTGACAATTCCAGAAATGCCCTGGATGGAAGTGATAATTTAGACTGAAAGTGCTGTAATGCTGTGCCAAAGAATTCTCCTAGTAAATGTTACCAAGGCATCTATATTGGGCAGAGTTAACTTTTATATTGGAGATTTGACTCCTAATCTTATTGCAGTTAACAGAAGTGAGCAGAGACTCTCCACATTGCCTTTCATTCTGTTCTTATTAGTGCCTTGCTTGTGGAAAGTTTCGCATTGAATGTATATAAAAGAGTAGCACATTTGTATGGATTTATGCATGAGAAAGTGCGGCACCAAAATATTTCCGTGCACTGACTGCCAGTCTAAATAAAGTCTAAATAAAATTAAATGGTTTTCTTTCTAATTTTACTTTGACATGTAAATAAATCTAAACATTTAATGTGATTATTTTCATCTGTGTATGTTATGTATGTAGTTTGATGCATATTGTCATCTGAGTGAAACTGATTTTGAAATTGGATTCTTTAAAAGCATAATTGTAGTAACAAAAGCTTCTAGTATAAAGAGTAAACACATTTACATAAATGTATCACGTTCGTGCAGTGAAAATTTTTATTACATAAATTGTTTTGTATTATTCAGCGTGCCAGAGAGAAGGAATTCTGCTTTTAAAAAAAAAAAAAAAATAGCTGATGCAAAATATGGTTGTCATCTGCCTTAAATTGAAACTGAAAGAACGTTAAAGGTGTTTAACTTTAGAATGATAGTTTATAATTTATTACTGCATTCCTAACACTGTGTTAATTTTGCAAAAAAAAAATTAATATAAGTGATACAGCTGATGACACCCCAGACCTGTTGTTCTGCACATGTTTGAGTGTGCATCTAGAGCTCTGGGAGAGCAGGTGTCTTCATTTGCTTCATTGGAGATTGCTTCACCATATGCACAATCAGGTGCACATGATTTTGTCATCAGTTGTTCTTAATGGAGAATCCCTTTCAACCAAGGTTGCGTCTTCTACATTTCCCTTGATTGCAAAGGATTGCAGGTTTGAGTTACTGGCTATGTGGCATCAGTTCTGTTTCGTATTATGCTCCCATGTGGAGAGGCATCCCCAAAAGTCCCGTAAGGTTCAACGTATGCAGGCAATGTAGTGGATAATTTTGGGGATGGAATGAGAGGTCATTGTGGGCCTGCCATACCTGCATCCAGTCATCTCACTTATTAGTTACTGTGTGTAGGGGGTGTCTCATAGTTTGATTGAGAAATTTCTGAATGCAGATATCAGAGGTGCACAGAGACCTGCCATTCCCCAGCCGTCCTGAAGCACTTATCTGTGAGCATTTACCAAGGACGTAGAAGGGAGAAATCATACTCTGTTGAACTCTAGTGGGAGCCATCCACCAATAGGTTGCTGATTGTGCTATATGTTTATAAAACAAAAGGGGCGGGGGAAACATTTGAAAAGAATTGAAAAAAATGTGTTTCTTTTCTTTTCTATAGCTCTACTGAAAAGTCGTTTCCCTGGAGATCTGCAGGTACAGTTGTCTTGTATGTTTGGTGTACCCTGTACAAATGCTACATCTTCTGATATATCTTGCAGTGACATAATTGCAAGGCTTTCTTTTTACAGATTTGCTTGCAGTATATATTCATTAAAGTGATCACAGTCTATTGTTCCGCTCACAGTTTGCTAACGTGTGGGCCATTTCATGTGACTTCTTATCCTTACAGTTCTCTTGTGTAGAGGGGAAAAAACCCATACACCCAGTATACACCATCATCCGCAATGACTGCTTAGGTGTCTATTTCATTGTTTGTACAAAGCATCACAATTTGTAAATGTGAACGCAAGAATATACTGTATGATAGCCTTAGCATTTTTGTTGCTACGTCAGTTAAATTAAACGGTGTTCTCCTTGTATGGTACACCTGCCTACAAATGTTCTATTATCGAACTATCATTCTAAGTATATTTATAATGCAGTGATTTTCAAACTGTATTCCTAGAAAATCAGTAATGGAAGATAAGCTACATGAAAAGCATCATGCCAATATTGAATATTCTGCAATGTGTGTCGTATTCATGGTTTCATAGTGCATTCCTAGCTTGTGGGGCTAAGAGCTTGATTTGTACTACTCAAGAACTTAGTGTGTGCAACAGAACGTGCCCCAGAATCCTGTGAAACATGCAGGAGTTCCTTTGCAGACACACCAGTGCAGAAATGATACCTTGTGGGGTAGGATGCTTAAAAGCCACAGTTGTAACATTATAGATCAGTAACCTGGGCTACCTTATTGTCTTACTCTGTCTCTGATATTTTTTTTACTTCTGCTGTTTTTCATTTGTCCCTTACTGCTTTTTGTTCGTTTTTCTTACATTTAATTGGTTTTCCTTGCGCGTTTTTTATTTCTGTTTTTAGCCACCTTAAACTGCACAAAGAAATGTGGGATGTAAGTGTTTTCGATAAATAAAAATAAATGCTGTAATAAAACTCTTTGCTAGTATGTGGAAAGGATTTATCTGGCTTTACCGAGACCCTTATACAATGTTTTCTAGCTAAACAAAATTGTGGTTATTGTAGCACGCCTAAGACTTCTGATTGTTTTTCTCCCTTTTAAATAGTCATGTCCTACGACAAATAAAATAAAAAATAAAAAAAAATCCTTCCAGTAGCACCTTAGAGACCAACTAAGTTTGTTCTTGGTATGAGCTTTCGTGTGCATGCACACGAAAGCTCATACCAAGAACAAACTTAGTTGGTCTCTAAGGTGCTACTGTAAGGAATTTTTTTATTTTTTATTTTGTTTTGACTATGGCAGACCAACACGGCTACCTACCTGTAACTGGAACTACGACAAATAGTTGTTGAAAGACACTTCACAAATGGTTTTCTATGCAGTTTGGGAGAGTGCTGACCTGTAAAACACAAGTGGAAAGTTTACTTGGAATGGGTCTTTAAAATTAGCTGTATGGTACTTTTATTTGGCAGGCACATTCTGAGCTAATTCACAGGGTGAACATGCTTTATTTTAAAATTTATTAAATTAAAATGCTCTTCCTTCATGGATCTAAATGTTATTGGCTCTTCTTTCTTAGTAGCTGGACTTATTAGGTCAAAACTATAATCCTAGTGCACATCTTCAGGATTATTTGACATTGACGTACAACTGAGATGTCCCTAACTTTGCATTCTCCATTCATTGTAAGGAATATTTGCTGGCTATCTTGCCCACTTTTCATGTTTTTAAACTCCAAAACTAATTAAAATTAGTTGCACCAAGCTGTGCAATTATGGGAACTCTCTAGCAACAACAAAGAAGGCCACCCCAAAACTCTAATCCACTTTAACTCCATTCTCATTCATTTCCATGGCTCCCTGGTGCAGAAGTCTTCAAATGCCTTTCATGTAATAGACCTGGAAAGCTTCCAGTTCTAGGTTTCTTCCTCCAGCCCTGATAAATTACCTTCAGAATTCGGCTTTTAAGGAACTGAAAAGTTATTATTTATTTAGTTCAGAGATAGGCAGGAAGCATGTTGGGGTTTGTTGGAAGATCACGGTTATTTGCAGTAAACCAGCAAGAACTTCTGCCTCCCAGTTGTATGCATATATATATTCACCTCATTTAATAATCACAACAGCCTTGTATGGCAGGTTAGATTGAGAGACCGTGACTGGCTCAAGGCTGCCCAGTGAATATTTGAACCATAAGTGGAAGTTTGAGGATCTTGTCCTTCTTGCCAAGCTGCAAATTTAATATTAAATTTCTGAGTCGCAGTTGCCCCATCTCAGATTACCTAAATCATCCATCAACTGTGGAAAGAAAGTGAAGAGAAGCCCTCACGTAAAGATGTAGCAAGTAGGAAGGATTTCTCAGTGGTTTCATGTTCCTCAGTCGTGACACATTTTTGTTTAAAAGAACTGCGCAAATTCTGTTTTGAAAAGGCCTGGCTTGAAAAGGCAATTCACCCTAAAACCCTTTAAGTAAATTACAGCTGTACCTTGGATCTCAAATGTCTTGGCTCCTGAACAAATCAGCTCCCAAACGATCGAAGTGAGTGTTCCGGTTTTTGAACAATTTTCAGAAGCCGAACATCCAGCGCAGCTTCTGATTGGCTGCAGGATGCTCCTGCAGCCAATCGGAAGCTGCACCTTGGTTTTCAGCTGGTTCTGGGAGTTGAATGGACTCCTGGAATGCATTCTGTTCGAGAACCAAGGTACGACTGTAAAATAAATTAAGGACTATATAGCTTAGTGGCAGTGCATCAGCCTTGCCTACAGAATGTCCCAGGTTCAATCTCCCACGCAGGGCTGGGAGAAACCTCTGCCTAAAATTCTGGAGAGTTGGTGTTTCATCAGGGAAGACAGTACTAAACTAGATGGATCAATGGTCTGAGTCCTTATAGGGCAGCTTCCTATGTTCCTAAGTTACTGGATAAGATTTCGCAGCAAGATAGGCTAATTCATATAGGAATCAGTTCCTGAATGTAAATTTCATCCCTTCTGGTATCTTTTCAGTCATGCTTTGTCTTTCAAGCTACAGATTTCTTTTAAAAAAAAGTATATTTGTTTTATGCTTAAAGCTCAAGAATGAATATCACAGCTGACAATATGTTCTTCAGCTAACAGCTTCAGAATTTTCCTTCTTAGGAAGTGTGTACTGTTGAGCTTTCAAAACTGACAAGAAAACACCACCTCCACAAATGGTCTTTTCTTTTATGTCTTTCTCAGAGTTGAATGTTCATATACAAAGCTATTGCTCTTGCACAATTGTCTAAAATTGCTTTGCAGATGGTATGTAGAATAGATCTGAGCAGAAATGGTGAAGCTGTACCAGGTTGCAGATGCGTATAGATGTAGATATTATTATTGACTAACAAAACTCTGCTTTCAGATTTGCCAAACACAGGTGTAAATAAACTCAGAGCATCTGAGAGTGTTCATATTGCTTCTTATCATGTTGGAACAGAGCCAGAACAAGGGAATCTCTACTCACCAGAGCAAACATCGCTCCATGAAAGTGAGGGTCTGTTATATACATTTTAAATAAACTGAGATTTATCAATCTGGTCTTGTTTTTATTCATAACTGTGTAATAACTTCAGGTTCGTTGTGCTTTTTATCTTTAGGATCAGTGGGTAACTCTAGGAGTTCGACACAAATGAATTCTTATTCTGACAGTGGATACCAGGAAGTAAGCAGTTTTCACAACAGCCAGAACCTGATAAAGGGAGAGAACAGACAGCAACATTCCTTTATTGGAGCAAATAATAACCATTTGGTGAGAAGCTCAAGGGCTGAAGGACAGGCTTTGGTTCAGGTACATGTAGCTCCAAAAATATATTCAAGAAAAGCTGATGAAATAAATATACTAATATAGATATGGTGTAAAAGTAATATAAATATGAATGTAATACCCAATACAATAATTTACTTACCTTGATAAATCATTTGTATTCTACATCTTCAACCACAACAGTCCTCTGACTGGCTTAAAATCATATAAGAATAAATAAAACACTATTTCATTTCATTTCATTTCATTCTACAGTATTTCATTCACCTTTATCTTCCAAGGATCTCATCAAAACGGGGGGGGGGGAGAAAACACAATTCAAAAGCAAACAGCACTTCTATAAATGGCATAAGACAATACAGTATAACACTAAATAATGGAGCAAAGCTTCAAGGTCATACTTCCCTTCTAAACATTTGTGGTTGAGGGATGGGTCACCAGCATTTAGTTCCACTTTCCAGGAATCCTTGGTTGCCATTACATGTCATTACTGGTTCATATGCCAGGATTTTTAGAAAGGTGAACTAAATGCTAGCAACATTCTCTCAGTTACACAGGAGGAGAAAATGGGAGGGCATGGAAGCCCAAGACTTTGTTCAGCCTCATTCCAGCTTTTGTAGAATGACATTGGGCTGTGCAGTGTTAATGGTAACTTGTTTATTAGGCTTATTAATAAGACATGAAAAAGGTGAGGACTAAATGGAGAAAATAGTTCTATAGGATTTTGGTGACACATTTGCTGTTTAAAAAAAAAAAAAAGCAAAGTGGAACATTAAGATTAAAGCTACATCTATACTACCGGTACAACATTTAAGCCCAATGCAAAGGATGTTACTCTTTTGGTCCCTCTTAAGGAACTCTGGAAATCAATAGTTTCGCTTGGCTGCGGATGCCAAACAGGATTCACGTCATTCTTTAAGAATGCATTCTTGGTGGAAGTTACAATAGATAAGCTTACTTTAAAACATTTTAGGTGCAATCCAATAAACATTAAGCATTTTATGTCCCACTGATTTCAGTGCAGAGACCGAGAAGTGCAATTCTGTGCATATCTGTTCAACGAGTCTTACTCCCAAATAAATGTGTAGAGAATTGAAACCTTGAAAACATGAGCTTAACTCTCCATTTTAAAATCAAAGGGACTTAACTCTATGGTAGTACAAATGCACCCGCAAAGGAATTTTCAAGCAAAAATGTTGATCTTTTACACTGGTTGATGGCTTTGTGCACCAAAATGATACGTGGTTCCTTTTGAACAGGCATCCTCAAACATAGCTGCCAACCGAGCCATGAGACGCGTAAGTTCTGTTCCATCGAGGGCCCAGTCTCCCTCATATGTGACCACCGCAGGCGTTTCTCCTTCAAGGGGATCACTCAGAACTTCTTTAGGGAGTGGCTATGGCTCACCATCTGTTACTGAGTCACGATCTCTTAATTCTAATGTGTTTTCATCTACAACATTGCCTGTACAACGAGCAGCATCTCCATTTACTACACAGAGGCCAGCTTCGCCTATCGCAGTGCGCAGAGTTGGCTCGGTAACATCCAGGCAGTCGACCAACCCCAATGGAGGAACTCCCCAGTACCAGCCTGCTGTCAGAGTTGGGTCACCTCTTACGCTAAATGACACACAGACAAGAGTGGCCTCTCCACCCCAAACCCAAGTTGGATCTTCATCGCCAAAACGTTCTGGGATGACCGCCGTTCCACAACATCTGGGGACAACATTACAACGGACACTTCATGATATCGAGCAATATGCACAGCAGTACGATATATATGAAAAAATGGTCCCACCCCGTCCAGATAGCCTTACAGGTTAGTAAAAAGGTAAAGACACAACTTAAAACTTTGCACGAACCTGTAAATACAATGAATTGCATTGTTGGCAAGAGGAGCTGTAATATGCCATTACTGATGCTTGAAATGCTGTTATAGGCACAGTGCCTGCACATGAGGAATCTGAACAGGACCAACAACACAATGCAGGATTTTATGGCTGCATTTTAAACCGGGATATTTTTTCAAAGGGTAGGAATTGGATGTTAGGTGTCGCTGAAAAGCTTATTGACTTCACTGAAAGGAAGGACTGAAGTTGCTGCTTTGAATGTGTTTGTAGTTCCACAGACTTGTTTCAGTAGATATTTTCGGAATGAATCGTTTCATTTCTCATCACAAAGAATGAAATGTTATACTGTGGAGGCTTAGCAGTTTTATTTTAAATTTGTTTCTGTTGAAAGATTTTCATGGATGAACAAAAGAACCTATAGCGTCTTTGTTTTCCATAGAGTCCTTTCTACAGGTCAGTTACATTCGGTGTGAAACGCTGCTGTCATAGGCATTTTGAGGTTGAGGGGGAGAGCGAAGTGTGGAGAGGGGGGAAGAAAAGGGTGGATCATGATATTTCATTCTTTTGCACAGTGTATGTGCAGAGTTTTTTGTCAGCGTCAGGTGGGTAGGTTCTTTGTTTTTGCTGGCAATGCAAGAGGTTGGAGAACCCAGAATAAGGTCGGTTGCATTCAGTTGATTACCGTGAGCTTGGTTTGTGTGAGAGAGGGGGAGGGACATTCTTCAGATGAAAACAATGAGCTTCAGTTATTCCGTATTTTCTACACACAGTTTTTAAATACACAGAAAAAAATATACTTAATGCCTTAATAAAATGATTGTTTATGGGCACAAGTGCTCTACTGTATACACGATAATTTCAGCTGCCTGCAAGATCTTCATCTGGAGAGCCAGTGTGGTGTAGTGGTTAAGAGTGGTAGACTCGTAATCTGGGGAACCGGGTTCGCGTCTCCGCTCCTCCACATGCAGCTGCTGGGTGACTTTGGGCTAGTCACACTTCTTTGAAGTCTCTCAGCCCCACTCACCTCACAGAGTGTTTGTTGTGGGGGAGGAAGGGAAAGGAGATTGTGAGCCACTTTGAGACTCCTTCGGGTAGTGATAAAGCGGGATATCAAATCCAAACTCTTCTTCTTCTTCTTCTTCATTTGGATGGAGGGATCCATTTCATCCTCATAGGAGTTGCCTGCACACATTCAGCCACTCCACCCAGATGACTGATGAAGACAGGATGCATTATGCGTATCTGAGCACATGCAGATTTAGGAAGTATTCACCACTTTGTTTAGCCTGCAGGGGTCTAAACATGCACAACTTGCATTAGATTGTGACCTATAAATAATAAGTACAAATCAAATACCACCATGGATTGCCATTCTTTCATGTTAAAATTTGTTACCAGGTACATATGAATGAATTTAAGCTACCTCTTTTCAACTTGGAGACAAACAGTGCCATGAATATCCCTGTCAAAATTGTTATTGCATTTGAAAAAAGCAGGTATCGGGCCTGAAATATATGAAAACTACCTATACTGTTGATATGCACTGCATAATTACTGCAGTTTATGTGTTCCTGACTCCCTCTGTGCAATACTTGAAGGGATTTGTATTTCCTTATTACTTCTGGGCACACAAGCAATGAATCATTAAACAATTCGGAGGCAGATTAAGTATAGGTATCAGGTTTTCATATACCACGTAAGCTGTGACTGACCACATATAATATGGAAAAAAATAGGAAGCAAGCAAGAGAAACACACTTTGTTTAATGACAGGAAGTGCAAGTAACGACTGCTTGCTTGAAATTTAGTTCTCACTTTTGTCAAATGTAGCTAGTGCATTTCAATATATGGAAAAAAAACATGCATTGTGCCAATGATTTTGAAGTAGAACAATGCTGCCTGTATATTTCCCATACAGCAAAGTCCTAATGCCTTGATTAAAAGTGCCTTAACAGCAAATATTTAGATGCCAATCTACTTGAAAGGGTGCTGAAAGCTTTTACTTAATATGTTTAAGAATGCTGTGCCAAGCAGCTAAATATGAATGACTTTTTAATCAGTCTTTTGATATCGTAGTCCTGAATCTTCTAGTTTATTCATAGTGAAGATGTAGTAGTATAATTTTTCAAGCCTTTCAAAACACAAAGCCTTTTAAATTATTCTTAGAAAGATTTTGCTAGTTTCCATTTCTTAAATTCTGTTAATCTTCACACAATATCCATAACCTCAGTGGTTGCCACTGTAGTCCTAAACCCTTACACCAGCGTAATGGCTTGTGAATCTGGCACATGATGTTTTTATGACATTGCACTGGTGTTGAAATCAGTCCTGACAAAACCAGAAGCAAGCAAGCAAGCAAGCAAGCAAGCAAGCAAGAAAGAAAGAAAGAAAGAAAGAAAGAAAGATTATATTACTTAATAGGACCAACAGATGGAAGGCTGAAGATTTAACAACACATCTGAACCAGTTGTTGTTACCACATTACGATTCAGCAAAGAACAAATATTGACATTTGCAAATATCATGGCTAGTAGCTCAATCATGTTGTCTTCTCACACATTGCCTTAGGTTTTTTTTAAAAAAACTCTTACATCTGCCTATACGGTGGTACCTCTGGTTATGAACTTAATTCGTTCCGGAGGTCCGTTCTTAACCTGAAACGGTTCTTAACCTGAGGTACCACTTTAGCTAATGGGGCCTCCCGCTGCCACCACGCTGCTGTTCTCATCCTGAGGTAAAGTTCTTAACCTGAGGTACTACTTCCGGGTTTGCGGCGTCTGTAACCCGAGGTGTTTGTAACCCGAGGTACCACTGTATAGCAAATTTAACTAGAATAGATTCTTCGCTATAATGACTGTTGTGATTTTTAAGAGCCAATGCAGCTTTGTATTTTATAATAGAAAGAATGAAATCCTTACAAATAAGGTTTTGCATAGCCTCAGACCAGATGGACAGCAAAGCAGGTTCTCATGTCATAGGGTTGATATGTTGTACAGTTGCTGATATTTCGTGAAACACGCACTGACAGAATACTTGGATCACTGGACATCCCCACTAAATCCTCATTTTTAATTAGCAACAGGTTACCAATCACTGTGTTATTTGGAAGCTGAAGGCTAGTGTGTATGTGCATCTAAGCTGACTTGTACATGATCTTGCCTTTTGGATAGTTCAGATACCGCTTCTGTAGGTTCCCGGTACCTCCATCATTTTGGATTAGAAGAAAGAAGTGTTGATGACACTCTGTGAATCTCTTGATCTCTCCCAGTACTTTCAGGTGTCTTCAGTATAAGTGATTTTAGCCCCTAAAAGGCACGTGTCAGTTCCTCCTACACCATAGGGTCGCTTAAGCTGCAAGGTAGATTGTTTCATCACACTTTAAAGAAAGGAAGATTTTGTTGCTGGAGGCTAAGCTAGTACAATCCTCTCACAGTTTAAATGATTGGCAGCTGACTGACAGGCTGTGTTCTTGCCAGATGAATCTATGTGGGTCTACATTAAATGAAATAAAAAAATCAAGACTATTATGGCTTTTCCATTGTTCACAGGTGGTACAAAATGACCATTATGGGCCTGACCCAAAACTTTTGCAGCATCCACAACATTCCCCAGAACACAGTAAATAAGGTGTAAGAGACCAAGGCCTTCTGCAAATTTTCTTCCATTGTCGCATGTTTTAAAAGTGGTTGTTGCCATTATACATACTATAGCACCAGAGGCTTTAAAATACCATAATCTTCTGTCACCTTGAACAATGTGTGCAGTTCTATCTGCCACTTTTTAACAAAGAAACTATAGAGCTGGTAAAAGGCAAGAAATAAGAGTACAAAAATCATTAGGCTTGTAGATAAGCTACAAGGAGAGGTTTAAATTGGAATTTTTCACTTTAGATGGAAAATAAAAGATAGGATAACTGAAAGAGGAAGATAAGATCCTAAATCATGCATAAAAACGGAACAGGAAACGTGGATGCTCTGTTCAAAAACATGTGACTGAGTGGGCCTGGAGTGGAATTATTGTAAGACAGAGGCATATTGAAGCACATTTTTATTTCACCCACTCACTTTCTTATGCACAGAATAATTTCGTTGGAGGCCTTGTTAGGAGCAGGTGAGACCAGGCCTGGACTAGCCATCTGGTAGTTCTGGTAAAGGCCAGAGGGACCAATGCGCTCAAAAGCCGAGGGGGTGATCTTTGTGAAAACAAAACACAAACAAATAACCCTGTCCCTGCCTACTTTTTTTTTTTTGCCTTTTGCTCTTGCACGGGACAGGGAGAACGGCAAAAGAGATAGGTGCCACCTATCTCTGAAGAGATCTGTTTTGAAATACAGATTAACATATATATTAATTTCTTCCTTGATAGAATTTTAGTCTGCGATTAGAAGATGAGATAGGCATATGTGTGGGAGAGTCACGTGCGTAGTTGGAGCCTAAAAGACTGCAACATGAAAATGGGGATTTGTTTGTGAATATTGCAATTGCCACATACTCACATTTCCCTTTTCTGTCTAGGCTTGAGGAGTTCATATGCTAGTCAGCACAGCCAACTTGGTCAAGAGCTGCGTTCAGCGGTGTCTCCTGATCTGCACATCACCCCTATATATGAAGGTAGAACCTATTATAGTCCAGTGTACCACAGTCCAAATCATGGAACAGCTGATGTACCCCAAGGATCCCAAACAGCGTTATATCGAACTGGATCTGGTAAGTGTGAAATCCCTGTTGTCTCCAAATCTAAATTGGCTACAAAAGTATGGGGAACTATTTTATCACCCCGTGTTCGTTGGAGAATAATACTGAAATAATATGACACCGTGTACTTGAAACCATAAAGTTTAGAAAAAGGAAACCCCAATTCATAAACTTTCCTTCCCCCACAGATTTGGCGGGGGATGGGTGCTAAAGGACACAGATATCTTCCTGCCTTCTCTATCTGGAAGGAAGTTGGGTAGGTCCAGAAGTGCACAGATGCTTGAAGCAGCATCTGGCTAGAAGGGACTATTGCACTCATAGAGGGAGCAATCAGCACACACATCACCTGCCACTTTAAAGGGGCCATAAGACTTACCTCTGCTATAGGCAATCTTTTAAAAATAGCCTTGAACGTCACATACCGTCCAATTCGGCCTACCCTCCCTTAGAGGAGGTTACAGGACTATTAATTTACAAGATCCTTAGTTTTGGCAGCTAAAATCAAATCCCTTTATTTCTTCTACATGCTTATTTTTTTTTAAAGCATTAAAAACAATATTTTTAAAAAATACTTTTAAATGTGCCATCCATTTAGCTGCTCTGTATTATTTGTCACCTTTATAACTGACCCCATCAGTTCAGAATTGACTAATAACGCATTGAAATAAGAAACTGAAAATCCCATCAGCATTCAAATCATGGCCAAATTCCATCAGCATTCAAATTAAGCTATCAAAGTAACGTACAATGAAACTGCTAAAATTAAAACACTAGGGTTTGGATCCTAGATAACTTAATTCAAGGAAGGAAAAATTCTCCAGTCCCTCTTTGTCCCTGTGGCCACTTGTGCTGCTTGAAAGGCCTCTCTTGAAAGCCCCCCCCCCAATGGACAATATGCAATGGGACTTGGCTAGCTGCTGCAGGGAGGGAAAATAGCCCAAAGGACTTAAGCCCAAAACGGGACTCCTAGAAGCCTTGTGTGCCGCATTCCACCCCCAAGATATAGACTCTTAAAGGGCACAAGTGGCTGCCATTATGGAAGAAGCGATGTGCAGCTTTTCTTCTTTGAACTTCCTTAAGTATGGTATCTTAGATCCAAGCCAATCTAAACCCCAGTCCGTCTGTCCCCCGCCATGCCGGCCTAAAGAAAAGCATATTCCCTTGCTTCCAAAAGGTTTTGTTGAGTTTCAGAAGGAAGGAGATCAGATAATAAATCTCTGTGTCTGTGTCTGTTTGTCTGTCTGCATACGGACACACAACAACACATATAGACACACAACAACAACACCTGTTTTATGTTCCAGGTGTTGGAAATTTACAAAGGTCATCCAGTCAGCGTAGCACTCTTACATACCAAAGAAATAATTATGCTCTGAACACAACAGCTACCTACGCAGAACCCTACAGGTCACTTCATTATCGGCTTTCTGAGTCCAGCTACAACAGGATGCAGCACCATGCACCTCCTGCTGATGATGGTACCACAAGATCTCCATCCATAGACAGCATCCAGAAAGATCCCAGGCAAGCATACCTCATACTTTAAACGAATTGCCCATAGTTGCCATAGCGAAATAATTCTAAATCGATTCCTGTTACTTAGACTTTCCATTGCTAATCTTTGAGAATGTGTTTAGTTCACCGTTGGGAATTTAGCTACACAAATCTTTGTAAAATATTGTCAGCGGGTGGACTGGGTTAACTCATTGCAGGCTGGAAATGTTATATATAACACACACGAATTCACACTTTCCTTTGAACTCTGCTTATCTAATGAAGAGAATTTGCATGGCGGGATCCAGAATTGCCTGAGGTCATCCACATGCTTCAGCATCAGTTCCCATCAGTTCAAGCCAATGCTGCAGCCTACCTACAGCACCTGTGTTTTGGAGATAACAAAATAAAAACCGAGGTACGCTATACATGCCTTATTGAAAAAACCATCAGTGAAGAACATTGTAGAGCGATGTTTAATTTTGAAGTTTCCGTCAAATTGGTACCTATTGATAAACTCGCACTGCAAACGCATGTTCATTCTTCTAGGGTTTTACTGTGTATTGACAGTGAAAATGCTGGGTCATCTTTTTGACAGCTTCCTTTAAATTTTGATTTCTGTGCACACTTGCTTGGAAGCAAGTCCCTTTGACCTCAGCAGAACTTTATTCTGAGTAAATATCTGGATATGTGGGACATTAAACAGAAGCTGAATCCTGAAAATACAAAGGTGTAATTGTGACCCAAGTTCTCATGTCTTGGAGGTGGGGGCCCCTTTTTGACAGAGACGTTATGTTTCAATTATTGTAAACCATCCTGGGATCTTGGAGGAGGAGGAGAAATTATAACATAAGGCCTAGCTAATGGCTTTTTAAAAATCATTTTATTCTGCAGCTATTTAAAAACCAATGTTTCTGTCTAACAAGCAATTAGCAGAAAAATCACCACCTGAATATTTATTATGTTTTCCAATAAACTTTGCATATGTGAAACGGAGGGAAACAGTGCTTTAGGACTTGAATTTTGGGGAGTGTGCTTCCCTGTATTACTGGTCACCTTGTTGTTGTCTTCACAGAGTTGCTATGTTTTCCATTGTTACTGAGTAGATCTTTGTTCACATTTCTCCTGTAGTCAATTATATTCTGTACTTTAAGAACCTAAGGGTCATATCCAACACTGCTGTTCTGCTAGCCCATCAGACTCTCTCCTGCGCAACATAACTTTATCCTCTCCTCTCCCCTGAAGCCCACCGCACACCCTCAGAATCTGCTCTCTTTGTGTATTAATGGAATCTGGTCCACATATTTTCTAGGTATGTAGGTTAGGAGGAATCAAGCATCTGGTTGACCTGTTGGACCACAGAGTCATTGAAGTTCAAAAAAACGCTTGCGGTGCATTGCGGAATCTGGTGTACGGAAAGTCGACAGATGAAAATAAAATAGCAATGAAAAATGTCGGAGGGATCCCTGCACTTTTACGATTGCTAAGAAAATCCATTGATGCAGAAGTAAGAGAACTTGTCACAGGTAAAGTTTCAATAGATAGGAAATAAATGGCATTTAGTCAGGTGAAATGTTTCTGTGTGCAAGAAGCGGTTTTACTTTGAAATAACTTAGTTGAAAAGGTATCTAGTTGCATGAACCTTTGCATGTCTATTCAGAAGGGTGTCACAATTATTTATAGTTACAGGTAGGTAGCCGTGTTGGTCTGCCGTGGTCGAAACAAAATAAAAAAATTCCTTCCAGTAGCACCTTAGAGACCAACTAAGTTTGTTCTTGGTATGAGCTTTCGTGTGCATGGACACTTCTTCAGAAAGCTCATACCAATAACAAATTTAGTTGGTCTCTAAGGTGCTACTGGAAGGATTTTTTTTTATTTTGTTTCAACATTTATTTATGTGAGACCTACTGTGGTAAATGTGTCTAGTACAGAAGCCTTAAAACCTTCATGCAGTCATTTGGGGTTGCAGCTACACACATACACCCCAATAGACTTTTTGTTACAGAATTTATTTTGTCACCTGCAGAGTAGTCTTGTCTCATGACAATTTTCAAACAGCAACTTGTCCTGGGCAGAATATTTGGTTTGGGGACATTTTACTACTTCGAGATATATTGAAATTCAGCTTGAGATGGAAAAACGTTCCTCCAAAATCATTTGTGTGAGGGCTTTAAAAAAATGTGTCTGGGTAAGTGCGTCCTCCATATATGTACTGAACAACTTATATTGCCATATATTGGCAATATAAGTTGTTCAGTACATTTGACAATGCACAGTTGTTCTGAGAAATTTATTTGAATGTCTTCTGCAAGAGTGGATGAATTAATCTGTAGTACTCTTAGCTCCCATAGTTTGTTTTAAAGATTATTTTGGCCCCTCAGGCAGTTAATACTTTCACATTTAGAACTCCCATTCATAAGGGTTCATTATATTATTGAGTCTCACAGTAGCAGTGTAATATTAGGATTCTATTGTGAATGACTTTGTAAGTTGTTTCATGGTGATATAACATTTTTCGTAATTAGATTATTATTTTATTTTCATCAAATGATTTCCTGAAGAATGTAGTCACCTTGACTAAAAAGAAAAAGAAAACTACATTTCCGTGGTGTTGCACATGTCTGTAGGGGGAAGGCCAACTCCCTGAATTCAACAGTAATTGAATTTTGCTAAATTTGAGAAAGCTGTGTGCTTGTCCAGTGATATTCCACATTCCAGCGGCACATCTTTCTCGACTCACTTTAGATGCCGCTGTTGCTCAAAGACCATCTTGACTATGACTTTATATAAATATAATCCCCTCTGAATTGGAAAAAAAAATCTCCTTGACATCTAATGCAGGCACACAAGTATGTCATTGGATAATGTTGTGATCAACTGAAGTTTCAGAAAACTGCAACTGTTGCAAGTGTTAGAAAGTATTCCGCACATGAGACAAGTGTGAATTACACATTAGGCATTTAGCCAAATGAACTGCTGGGATGTTTCAGTAACTAAATTGTAAGGAGCGGGGGCTGTGAACGCAAGTAGTAAATAAGACCAGACTTTCCTCCCTTCGTCTCTCCTCCACCCAAATCACTGCAAAATACCTCTGCCTGCTGCCTCTGTGGAGACAGCTCCTAGTTCAGTGGGTACTGGTGCTTCAAGTCTCATCAACATGGAGACAAGCTTGTGAAGGGATCCAGCAAGTTCTTCCACAGATCCCAGGCTTGGTGGGCTGGCAGCTGCTGTGGCTTAGCAGACTAGCAGCTTCCTTCTCTGAATAGAAGGCAGAGACCAAGATCAAGAGAGCTGTGCTTAGGGTAGGAAGCACGCTAAAAGTCATCTGTGCCTGGCAGGTAGTCTTGAATTTTTTATTTTTTTAGGGCTGTGATGAAAGCCAAGCAGAGACTGTTTGCATCTTTCATCCCAGCCTAACATATCTGACCTGTTAACTGCAGTCATTTCAGAGGTTGCTCATTCATGCTTAGCCTCTAAAGTTCGCCAATGTGCCCACCACCCCTCCATATTTCTTGCAAGGCTCAAGCACTCTAGAGGTATCTGCCTGGGCAACCCATTACCTTAGGGCAGGGTTTCCCAAATGTGGGTCTCCAGCTGTTTTTGGACTACAATTCCCATCATCGCTGACCGCTGGTCCTGCTAGCTAGGGGTGATGGGAGTTGTAGTTTTTTTTGGGGGGGGGCGAAAGTATGCAAGCATTCTTTTCAGTTAGCCCAGCAAGATAATCAAATCACAGCTTGTACTGATAAATAAGTGCCATATTGGTTATTTGCTTAAAATGCTGTGATTTAAACCCAGTTCAGATATTCCAAGCATAGCATAGGGCCGTCGGACCAGTGTGGCTTGCAGTTTATTATGTATGGCATGCAAACTTCACAGGGGGGAAAAGCTGTATCTGCTCACCTCATGGGGTGTGCGCTGTTTTATTACCATTTCCCCCTTTCATTTATATCCCACCTTTCTATTGTTATGCAACCCCAGATGGCATACATGTAGCTCCCAGGTGATGGCCCAGCCACACAATGACCAAACCGAGGCCTCCGTAGCTTCAGCTTCATGTACCTACAGACCGTATCCTGGGATCGCCAGTGCTTCTGCACTTTATGTGTACCACCAAACGAATGGTTACAGCTACTAACTCCAAGAGCCCAAATCACATGGGGGTGGTTCTAGACACTACCGCCTCTTAAGGGTGTTTCTCTCACTATGCACATAAAATAAAAACAAGTGCACCATTGTGCGGGCTATAGTGAAGGTCCTCAGGGTTTTTTGCCCATGTCATTCCTGTTAGGGAAGTTCTCCCTCAACTTGCTTTGGTATCTGAAACAATCATAGATACACAGTACTAGTTCTTAGGAAGAGATGGCCATTGCCTTGCTACTATGAGTCTTGCAATACCCAGGTGTTTTTCAAAGCTGCTTATCTGCAATTGTCACTTTCACATTACTTTTAGCTGTAGGGGATCTTTGTGTCGGAAATCCATACTGCAGAAAGATGGTATTTGACTAAGCGTTTTAATATTTTAGGTCTGACCTGTAATCTCTGCTGCAGAATCACAAAGTTAGTGCATAGTCTTGGTTTCTGTGTTGCTGACATGGAAGAATAACCCGTACATTTCTCTCACTTCCTCAAACAGCTTTATTCTGCCTAAGGGTGTTTTGTGTTTATTTCTTAGGAATCTCATTTTTCATGAGTTATACTCTCCATCACTAAAGCCTGGTGTGATTTATTACTTTTGAAATTACAGAGGCAGTTAACAGACCTTATCTTATAGTATGTTGGACACAAACACTTTATATTCATTCTTAGTACTTCTACATACATAAATTCTTAATACCCCATACTTTATATTTGGGGTGGTTCAATCTAAAGCAAGTTATGCATGCCTAAGGCATGGAATCAGTTCTTAGCTGAGCTTGGGTAACACTGATTTCACAGAGAATTAGCCATGCTTCACTTTTCTCTGGATTACACCTATGGCCCGTTTCCCGCCCTTCGTGTAATATGTGCCAAGCACCGTTGCTAGAGAATATCAAGAAAGCACATACCATGCATGCAACAGTTATGAGTAGGGAGAGGAGAGGAGGAACCGCTGATTCAAATTCTGATGCCACCACTAAATGGCTTGTTAAAATGGATCCAGGATACTTTGGGCCTTTGGTATCTTGGTAAAATAGTCTCTGACAAAGATGCTAAAATTGCTGCCAGGAATCTTTTTGTATTGTGTCATTTGTTTCACCAGGGAGTTTTTGAAATAGCAAGAAAAAGGAAAAAGAAAAGAAAGCATCTAATTTTATATCACTATCATTGTGTTTAACTGAACGTAC
This sequence comes from Darevskia mixta, assembly GCA_034641385.1. Classification (NCBI taxonomy): domain Eukaryota; kingdom Metazoa; phylum Chordata; class Lepidosauria; order Squamata; family Lacertidae; genus Darevskia; species Darevskia mixta. The sequence goes on from JAWWNH010000001.1 coordinate 23,212,141, forward strand.
AGGGAGGAGTATTATGAGTATTCCGCCATTGCAAGCATTTCTGCTTGAAAGATGGAATGATTCTCCACTTTCCTCCTGACCCCACATCCCAAGTGGAATCGGGGAATGCATGTGGGAAAGCCCCATTGTGCTAGTAAGAGCCTATCCACATGCTTTCACTAGCACACTGGATTCGTTGAATTTGGCCCACAGTTACAACTAAGCATCTGTTTGCTACCCTGGGCTCCTTCAGGGGGGAAGAGCAGGATATATATATATGAAAAGAGAGCCTAGAAATCGTTCTAAATAATTTTTGAATATAATTACTGTCTTGATTCTCAACTTCGTAATAGCACCTAAGATACGTACATTATCCAGAGAAGAAGATGTAGCACAACTGTCTGGTCCTACAGTATTAGTTGATAAATGACATAATTCTGTCACTGATGTTTTGGTTCGTGTTGATAGTTCTGAGCCAGTTGTGAATGGGATAAGAAGATCTTCCTCATCTAATAAATTGCTCAAAGTGCAGATACGCTGGTCAATCCATTCTAGCCACATTACTGGCTTGTGTTAAATGCACAGTAATAAATTGCCCCAGTAGAGAGATCACACACAAGTAAATGGGTCAGACATTCACCTTTGTGTAATTATTCATCAATGGGCAGTAGTGAGTACAGTAGGTGACATCCTAGTTACTATTGTCAGAGGCCGATAAGTGGTTGTAACTATGCCTTCTCAAATCTGGTAAGGCAACCTTTCCTGTCCATAAGTCAGCTCAGCTGCTGATCAGTTGACAAAAACACCTTTTAAATAATAAACATTCTAAAACTAATGTTTATATGGCTACCAGGAGCGGTGGAGAGGGACTCGCAAACAACTTCTGAGTAACATGGTGAAGTAGATTTGTTGCTACACCTAGCGTTGTTTAAATATAGCATTGCTTTGAGGGAAGAACAACTTTATATAAAAGCGAACACTTCATTAGTATGTTCAAAACTGAAGTGCAATCTTTGTGGATTCCCCCCCCCCAAAAAAAACCTGTATTCAAAATGCCTAGTGGCCAATAAAATGCCTGCACTTAATTGTGGAGAACATATGATGTTCTCAAGCATTACCTTCAAATCTTGGAAATTAATTTTTCATCTTCTGGAGTTGCAATTACACAATATTACTGACGGGGTGGTTTTTTTGGGGGGGGCGTTGTATCCTACATGCTTTTATATTATCTGATGTGCTGTTTTTACTTTGTTACCTAAACTGAGTCCTAGAGATGGACTAGAATGCTATATGTTAAATAGCACAATGGCAAATCTTGGAAGAGATGCTATAGAGCATTTACCATAACATAGAGAGATGAATGAGGTGTCAAATTAGAAACCAGAATAGCGGCTTTACTAGTTCACCAAAAATAAAATATTTATAGAAACTCAAACAGTTAAAAAGAAATAAGGTATGTCTATAAGCATCCATCTTTTAAACTGCCCTTGCTGTCGGCTTTAAGCGCTCTTGTTTCTTCATTGAAATGAACCCCATTCTTCTCCCTGGCAGCTATTGGCTGAATTGTAATGTCATGAAATGCTTCTAAACTTTCTAATGCAAAGATGGTAAACCTATGTCCCTCCATCAGCCCCAGCCAAAGTGGTCAATGGTCAAAAGTTCCCCATCCCTGTTCTACTGATAAGAAATTAAACTGTCAGAACATGAAAAGTTACAGTTTTGGAGCACTTAATATAACATCTTACTGATTAAATTGGGTGCAGTTCTCATCTCAAGCCACGTGTACTCACTTTGGATGTGCTTTTTTCAAAACTCTAGATGATAGATGCTTGGTTGCGGAATGAAAGATCTGTATCTGGTGTGTAATCTGTCATTTAAAGCTGGACTAGAGGTACCCAGCAAGTCTTCACTGTTTGCATTTTAAAGGCGGAAAAATACGTTCGCATTATTGATTGTTTCTACACTAATACATCCATTGTTGACATCCCAAATAGTATTTTCTGTGTGCATGAGAATTGCATGTGGCACGCCTTGTATTGTGGTGTGGAAACCTGGCAATTGTATTTCTTGTTTCCTAGTAGTACTAATTGGAAGAAAGTCTCCAGATTGATTGTGTTTTGAATGTGCAGGAGTTGATTGGGTAGACCGCGTATGCTTGTCATTAGCAAATTGTTTGGGACTCATTTTCTTAACTTCTAGGTGATGAAAGGGCTTTTCTTTCCCTAGCAAACACCTTGCCCTTCAGCATATAATTATTTCCCCTCAAGTAGACAATATTTGGCAGATAACAAGATACAAATCTTATTCTTTCAAGCAAGCAATCAGTTCATTTCAACACTGAGCTATAGGCAAGTCAGACGACCTTGCAGTGTGGGCTGATCAATCATACAATCAGCAGAGCACACAGTATTTATATTTTGTAACCACTGCCCTGTATATAGTTGCGTGTCATAAAAGTCTGTTCCCTCAAAATAGTAGCAAAAATATAATGCCACTAGGCAAATAAGCAAATTGGGAGAGACTGGACTGGAATGAATTTGTACATACTGAATTTGCCACACAGAGGTAGCATGGTTTGGAGCAGGCATAGGCAAACTCACCCGTGTGCTTCCAAGCGCCTTCATTCCTCTAAAGTACAGCTTACCTCTCTATTGCCTGTTTAGCGTTAAACATAGGTTGCCATGACATCCAAATAGTCAAGCCGTGTTCAGCCAAAAATTAAGGTCTTTGGATACTAAGAACCAGAAGCAGCTTTTCTGCTCGGTTTTTGTTTCTGTTGTGTTCTGGTCTGGTCTTTTGTATTTTGTGTGGTCCCCTACTCAGATCTAAGGAGGGGTTAACATGCAGGTGAAAGTGATGGTTAGTTGATGAAGGACCCTGTGTAAGAGGCAGGGAAGGGAAGATCTCCGAGGGTGGGAGAAGAAGAAGCTCCCAGGTGAGAGCTGGAAGGGATCACCTTTCTCTGTGTCGGACAAGTTAGGATTTACCTGTGAAAGAGGACTTCATATGCTTTCTCTTTCTTCTCTCTCTCTCTCTCTCTCTCTCTCCTTCTTCTTTTCCTCCTCCTCCTCCTCCTTCTCTTTGTATTTGTTTAGCTTAGCTTGTTTTTTTATTATAATGTATTATGAAAAGTCTTAATAAAATCTTATTCAAAAGAAGAAGAAACACAAGCTGAGTTCCACTTACAGAACTGGGCTTTTCCAGTTCCTCCTTCACTCTGTGTTTGCTAAAAAATGCTTCTGAGAATTGGTATCATCCAGACGTCAGATGATACAGTGTGTGCAGCTTCAGGGGAGAAATCAACTATGGGAAACATCTCTTGCATAAGCTTTAAATGCATAGGAACTACAGGCAGTGTTCACCTAACTAGCTGCTCCTTTTCCTTACCAGGGAAGAGTTGTTCCTTCTTTCTCTTCTTGATGAGTTGAGGGACATAATTTCTGTGTACTCTTCCCCCCCCCAACAGTAGTTCTGTAGCCTCATGCAAGATGAATCCGTTATGATTATTATTTTATACGCCCAATTATTTGGAAGGTAGCAAGTTCAACACAACCCTGAGTCTATTGCTAATAAAATATTCCAAATCAGAAATGCCTCATTGTTTGTGAGCCACTCTATATATAGTCTGTATTTCAGTTATGGTGGCAAGTTACTGCTGCTTTCACACACTTTAGAATGTAAATACAACATTGTAGAATAAATCACCCTGGCTTGACTCGATATATATAATGTAGACTTCATTTTGCTTGAAGTTTAAGGTGCCCAGTACATTGGGATCTGGTTGGATTTTACTTGTTAACTGTAACAGTGCAAACCTATAGCTGCCCGCTCAGAAGTAAAATAGAGTAAAATAGGTTAAATGGAGCTTTCTCTCAGGTCAATGGGAATAGGATTGCAGCTGAAGTTTCATCACACAAATGGTCTGGTCTGCTGTCTGTCTGCTACCTTTCAAAGTACTGCTTTTGTTTTATAAACGTGTCAGTGACTTTGCCCCTTCCTACTAGGGACACTTATTCCTCCCTTATGTTCTGTCATGATGACTTAAGGTCCATGTGCCAAGCTGAAAAATGAGAGAGAGAGAGAGAGAGAGAGAGAGAGAGAGAGAGAGAGAGAGAGAGAGATGTTGCTTCTTATACTGCTGTCTTTTATGCTATGGAGTATTTGGTTTTTATTTCTTTTAATTGTGCTATGCTTTAACTTGCTGTTACCACAACTATATGGTAAAGTTTGCAAGTTGAACCTAATGGTTCTAGCCATAAAATAATACTTGATGGATCTTTTCCCCCTCCACAGGCGTTCTCTGGAACTTGTCTTCATGCGATGCAGTAAAGATGACAATCATTCGAGATGCTCTTTCAACGCTAACAAACACTGTGATAGTTCCTCATTCTGGGTGGAATAATTCTTCCTTTGATGATGATCATAAAATTAAATTCCAGACTTCTCTAGTTCTACGCAATACAACAGGGTGCCTGAGGTAAATTGCTGTGTTTGTAGTAGTAATCTTAAAACAGCCATTTCTTATGCGGTCTTTGTAAACTAATCATTTCTTCCATCCAAGCTAATATGCTTTGCTTTTGCATAATGAAAAGAAGCAGACATGCAGATTTATATCCAAGGGCATGTTTTATGATTGTGTGCTCTCTGTGTTTGTATTAAATGCTAATTATAGGGTTAAGTTGCGAGTTGCTTTGATACCAAGTCATTTCTAGCAATTTAATCTTTAAGTTATTAACTGGTCACTACTGTGGTTCAGGCCATTCTATTAGTGTAAGCTTGAAAGAGTTATTGCAGAGTACACACATCAAAATCATCTAATAATAATTGCTGGTATCGAAGGAGCTACCGTACCAAAGGCCCAATTGGGTTTCTTCCCTTTTTCTTTAATCAGCAGAATCTTCCTCCTGTGCCCTATCCTGAGATGCTTTTTATAAGTCCCATCAGTTTCAGGTGTAATTTGTCACATGGTGTTAAGGGCTGCTGTTCAAGAAGCCCAATTCTAAAGCCCTTTTAGGCACCAGAACTAGTTGATTGGTTCTTTGATTCTGGCCACTCTGATTGAAGTCCAAATGAAGTTCAACAAATGACCAGAGCAACTCACTTAAAAACAAAAGACCAAGCTGAAACAGCCCATTCCATTTCTCTGCTCAATCTTTGGGAGATTTCTCATAAGTTTGTTGAGGGGGGGGGGCGTTCAAGGGTTGTGACACACACCTGCCCTATTGATACAGCGCTTTTCAGTGGTCATTTCCCCCAGTAAGATGTCCTAGAGAGGGCAGTGTTCCAGTGAGTGCTGGCCTCCATCCCCCCACCAAGAGTGCCTTCCAGTGATGTAACATTGGGGCATTCTGGAGGAGAAATTGTGGCTGCCAGGTAAGAGGAGCTCCACTGCTTAAAAAACAAAAAAACAGAAACAGTATCCTCCTCTCACAAGTAAAAGTTCCACTACAACCTTCCATCTAATCCTCTCCAAACATTTGTGCCTTTTTCCATTAAACCATGGCTAAGAAAGCTTAACAGTGATGTCGGAATTGACAATTTGCCAACAAACCAGTATCAGAAATCATGATTTGGAGTAACTATAATTGGTGTGATCTGTAAATTGACAAAACCATGGTTATTGCTTTGTCCCCAGAAACCACTGTTTCAAGAGATTAGAGTGCTGAGCAGACATAAAAATGAAAGCAGAGAAGCAGCTCTAAACCAGGGTTTGCCTGTAATTTTGGAAGGTCATACCATGGTTTGGTTCTAAACTATGGTTAGCACAAACTAACCATTTGGTGTGGTGTCCAAATTGAATCATAGGTTTATTGAAATGATCCTTGAAATTAGTTTTTAAAGTAGCTCATGATTTCAAAAGGGCTCTGTCTTGGTTCAGTCCTGCTTTTGGTCAGACCTGGCTTGCAGGCATTCAAGGTTAGGGTCAGCAGTAAGGTCAGCAGTAAGGAACTCAGCAAAGCAGTATGATCCATGAATGACCAATATAGCCAGCTGATGAAGTCGTCAGCTCAGTAAGAGAAATGTCAAAAAGGATATTGTGGCCAGGATGCAAGCCAGGATCATCCATAGCCATGTAAACTGTGAAGCCTTGTTTATCAAGTTGTAATAGAATCAGTGGCTAGAAAAGAATGCAGAGCATCACTATGTCATGTCGCATTTCTGACAACATCTGGAGCTGCAGGGTGCATATATTAAGTTATGTAATAGGACAATTGTTGAAAATGGGGATGTACTGGAACAGCGTGTGATGGATTGCACCTTTTAATGGATACATTTAGATCTTTTTCACTCTTTATGCAGAGACAAACCTGGATTTGTCACCAAGTTTACTCAGGAGCCCATCATGGCTCTGTGAGAAATGCATCTGTATAATGTACATGCTGGCAAACGTGCATTTCTCACATTCACATCTTATTTAAGTGTCCATTTATAACAAGTCGGCTAAAAATGTAGTGACCTTTTAAACCACAATATGCAACCAGGAGTATGTTGGTTGGCAAGTGTGAAGAATAAGCAGAGACTAGTCAGGGATTGCAAGGACAGAAGGCAGGATTTGAATTCAAAATGGTCTGAAAACAAGGTAGATTCATAAAGATGTGGAGGCAAATCCAGAACAGCCTTTCCCAGCTTGGTGCCCTCCGCAACATTCGGATGGCAGCCTTATCATCAGTCACAGCAGGTCTGTGGGAGTTGTATTCCAAATCATCTGGTGGTCACCAAATTGGGGAGGCAAACCTAGATTATGATAAATCACTTCACCAAAAAGCGAGATATATTGAAGAGCAGCCAAGAGCTCATAAAAGCACTGTTTAATTTAAAAAATAGCCCTTGGTTTTAGAAATACAAAATATACATTCTCTTGCGTATACCTGTACATTGGGTTGTTTCATACAATGTTGTCTCTTTCGTGCAAGGACATCTGCATAACTAACAGGGCCACTGCATAACAGGACCATATAACCCATGCCTTTCCAGATGTCCCCCCTTCAACAACTACTTGCTGCTACTCCCACAACTTCAACCTGCATCCCAGTCTGTGCTGCTTCACCATGCTTCCCGCTGTATTTCTTCACAAACCCCTTTGCCTTGTCTAAGATATTCACACAGGCTGTGAGCCAATAAAAGCAACAAAAAATAAACATCACCCAAAGAATACCATGTCTAGTTTTGCATACAACATTTTAAAAACATAGACAACAAAAGGGGTGTGTTTTGATTTATTTATTTTCAGGTGGTGGAATCGGGGAGAACTTGCTCAATGTTACTTTTTTAGCTTCCTTGGCCTTGGGAGGGTTGTAAAGATACAAAAATCTTTTTGGCAGCAGCCGTTCAGTGTGGCCTGGACCCATCCCAGATTAGACCACACTATGCAGACACTGCCAAATGGATTGGCGTTAAGCAGCAACAAGTAGTTTTTTTTTGCAGGCTTTGGTGCAGCATGTGGATCATTTATTGCCAACCACATATCTGGGTAAGAAATTTTGCTGAGCAATAAGGATTGACTGAAATCCTATAGACAGTGCTTTTTTCTTCTTCCCTACTTTAACCCAGGGTTATTTTTTAATCACTGAGTGCCTGGGGAAATGAATCATTGAGGACCCCACTCAGATTTCTGTGTTTAGCCCTAACAAGTACACATAAAGGTATATATTTACTCTGCAGAGAAAACTGACCACATTTTTTTAAAGCAAGCAGTAGGTTATAGATAGTATTAGAGTGGGGAAAATAGATTTCTCTATCATAATCCTGATATCTTTCGGGTCCTCTCTCTCAACAATCTATTCTTTATACCAACGAATATACAGTAATGAGGCGCATTCTGCTCCAACACTGTTTTGAATGCTGCCCTGTTAACTGAAAATGTCATTATAAAACACGCACGCACAGTATTATCTGGAATACACTGAGTTGAACTCTGACATGTGTTTGCACTTCATCAGAAAATGATATCATCGTCTTATCTAAGCAGCTTTCCATATGCAGACAATTGTCTGCATGTCTCTGATAATAAGAATACTAAAATACATAGTGTTTATTAATATGCATCACCATTCTGATTCTGTTTTTATGCCTTAGGAATCTAAGCTCTGCAGGAGAAGAGGCACGGAAACAAATGAGATCTTGTGAAGGGCTGGTTGATTCATTGTTATATGTGATCCATACATGTGTGAACACTTCAGATTATGACAGCAAGGTGTGTAGATCTTTTAACAACAGTTTCTCTTTGTTATCAGGAGAGTTGTCTGGTTTGGGCTGTAATTCGTTTATACCATTTCAGTCACAGAGTTGTTAGGCTTTTGTGCCACTGAATGTTGAAGCATGCAAATTAATGCTGCATTTCTAAACAAAACCTGGAACTCTGAAATGATGGAAACAAGGGTGGGTTTTATCTTCCAGATCTTTCTAGTTTCTTCCCCCTCCCTTGTAGTATTTCTGAAGGTTCAGTGTTTAAATTGTTGTTCTCTTACTCAATCTTGGGTGGGCACAATTCTCGTTGACTTGGAGAGGTTCACTGTGACAAGACAAAGTTTGATAACATTTACACTGGACCAACGTATAGAGGCATTACTAAAAGACTCATCATGGTTAAAATTTAGCTGATCCCTATTTTCCCTGATATCACTTCTGCGCTATGTATTTCACTACAGAATCTCTCCTCTGTTTGGCTTACAGACAGTGGAAAACTGTGTGTGCACACTAAGAAACCTTTCCTACCGTCTTGAGCTTGAAGTGCCTCAGGCCCGCCTTCTTGGTATAAATGAGTTGGATGACTTTTTGGGGAAAGAATCGCCTAGCAAAGATTCAGAGCCAAGCTGCTGGGGGAAAAAGAAGAAGAAGAAGAAGAAAACGTCACAGGAGGACCAGGTTGGTTCCTCCTCATTCCCCATGGCTTATAGGAACCAATATGTTAGAGGATACCATGTAGCAGGATGTTTTAAACAATCCTGTTTGGATTTGGCTTAAAAGACTGAGCTCACATATAATAAGTGCATTATCTTTCACAGTGGGATGGAGTTGGCCCAATACCAGGATTGTCAAAGTCTCCGAAAGGTGTGGAAATGCTGTGGCATCCTTCTGTAGTGAAACCATATCTAACTCTTCTAGCTGAAAGCTCCAACCCTGCTACTTTGGAAGGTTCTGCAGGATCTCTCCAGAATCTTTCTGCGGGCAACTGGAAGGTATTGTATGAAACTTTAAGCTGTTTTACTTCACCCTTGCAGTGTTTTTTGCAACAACACTGATGCTCTAGCGGAGAGCCAATGGCAACATCCCGTATCCAACATTTTGCAGGCTGTTTTATCCAGGAAATGTACTTCAGGTCATGGGATCTCATATGAACTATTTGTAAAGTTGACCAATTCAAAAAAAAAAAAAAAGTAAGATGGTATTCAACCATAGTTTAGACCCATTGAAATTAATGGACAAAAGTTGGCCATGTTCATTCATTTCAGCAGTGGTACTTTGAGTAAAACTTAGTGGAATACTGCCCATAATTCATGCATATGGACCAGTGGATATTACTCTGCCCATCAAACAGAAGATAAAGTGCATTTGGTCCTGACTCATTACATGTGCTGACATCTCTACAATACCTTATGTGGCACAATTATTCTTTTATGTATGGAGTCTAGGAACAGTGTGCCCAGGCCATCCTTGCTGATAGTGGGGTGTGCAAGGGAGGTGGAACATAACTCTTCATAGTATTCTACCTGATGCAGCTGTACAAATACATTTTTCCTTTCTATTTGAAGATGATGACTGCATTCAGAGACAATGTTAAGTCATGTTTTAGAGTTATACAAGAACAAGCCGTCTTAAGCCAGCAAGCTCCATTGTTCTTTGTCCACCTCTGGCACAGAAGCCAGTTTCACAGAATATAAGGTTTGAAGCCGGTCTGCTTCAACAAACTACACTTGAGGCTACTAATCACAATTTGTCCAGGATTAGCTATCATGACAATCTACAGTTAATCTGAAATGTTAGGATGATGCTAACATTACTTTGTGTTGTTTGCTGTAACGCTAACCTCTCTGTGCTAACAGAGCAAGACATAAAGAAGAAGAATATTTTTTTCTACCTTGAATGTGGAATAAAAATTTCCAGGAAAAATGTAGGGGAAAGTTAAGAACGTTAAGGGTGGGAATCAATTAAATAGTCTTGCTAACTGAAGGACTTCTGCTAGTGCAGTGTGCCCCCCCCCAGCATCCTCTCCCCAATTGGCGGGGGGGGCGTCATGAAAACCCTCAGAACAGCATGTGGGGAGAGGAGAGGGAGGGTTTTTCCATCTGGCAAGAAAAGCTTGCACTAACAGAATAATTGTCGTAGCACTGCATAGAATTCCTCCCTTGCTATTGTATGAAGTAATGGCATTTTTAATATTTAACTTGAGCTCTGCTCCCCCAGTTCGTACATCTATTCACCTTACAGCCACAGTAGCACAAAGTAGAATGCTTTTGGGGAAGAACATTACCAACATGCTACTGTTAAAAGCACTGAGGGTTTCTTACCAGTGCATAACTGGGGTGGGGTGAGGAGCAAAATCCTTAGCCTCACTTTTAAAAAAAAGTATTGTTGAGTACAAAATCTCCAAATATTCCAAATCCAGCATTTCCTGCAAGCCGTGCAAAGAAAGGTCACTGCTTAATTAAATTAGCTGAAGCACAGATAGGTTTATCAGCAAATAGGAGATTAATTGCTGTTCACAAATAGGTTTTATCGCTATACACTCCTGCTTACTACATGCACAACTGGTATACTGTAAAAGCACCACCCTGCATACCTTAAATCGCTTTTCTTTATTCACCAAAGAGATAATAATAATAAAAAACCTCAAATTTCTTAAAGTGACATACTGCCTTAGAAGTTCCAGCAGGCGATTTCCTTTTAAAGGAACCAAACATTTTGTCCTTCCCCACCATAAAATGTTACTGCATATTTAATAGCTATTAAAGCAGTTATAATACAGTTTAACATATTTAGTCTAATTCATCTCTTTCTGTGGCCCATAATGAAAACTCTTCAAATGTGAGGTTGATGCCAAACCCACACTTAAGTTAATGCAAGTAGGGTACATAGCTCCATTTTGTGGTTTGGACAGCACCCACTAATTTGTATTAAAATTCGTACATGGTGAAAGAAAAGGTTGGCTATATTGGTTTTTAAAAATAAAAAAAAACTACATGTTTTTAAGTAATTTTGCATTTTTGTCGGTAGTTTGCGGCCTATATTCGAGCTGCTGTCAGAAAAGAGAAAGGGCTTCCGATTCTCGTGGAACTGCTGAGAATGGACAATGACAGAGTTGTTTCTTCTGTGGCAACAGCTTTGAGAAACATGGCATTAGATGTCCGGAACAAGGAGCTTATTGGTAAGTAATGAGGGACATTTAACTATGCAGGATGTCCATATGAGAAACACTGTATGTTTTTTTAAAAATGGTTTTGAAATATTCTTGTAGCCATATCCAGCACTGCAGCTCAGCCATCACAGGGGATCTCAGTAGCGAAAGACCTTTAGAGCAGGTGTCATGGGTGTGTGGAGGGCGGCGGGGAGGGGGAGTAGAAGTCCCATTGCGCCAGCGTAACACCACTGGTACTGCCCTGGAAACAACCCTCTGTCTCAAAAGCAAGCAGTCACTGGAAAATGGAACTATTTCGGACAGGAAGTTATATCTGCGAAGCTTGATTGAAAATGAAATTCTTCATCTGTGGTGTAAAGTCATAACCTTCTCAAGATTCATTATGCTGGTGATGAGTTCTGACAGCCTCCAAACATATTCTTCCCTTGGAGATCAAGAGTGTTTTCAAATTTATTTTTAGAACCTTTTTTTCCTCATGCCATAATGTATGTTTCTGTCAAAATGTGGATATGGCTAGGTAGGTGTTTATATAGATGACATGGCCAATTTCCTGCAGATGATTAATTCGGCAGCCCTCTTTCCTCCATCTGGTTTTTCTTTTGTAAAAGTCAGAGTAATATTGATGGGTGTAGCTTAGACCATTGGTTCTAAAACTCTGTGCACAGGCACCGGGGAAAGAGCTGTAGTAGTCACTCAGAACAACTCCCTGTTTGAGCACCTTGTGGTAAACCGTTAGCATATCTGCTATCAGAAAGCAGTTCCCAGGCATTAAAAGTGTAAGGCTTGAGCCTTTCTGAAGTTCACTTTCATGGGCCAACACAGCAGTATAATATGCCAACAAAACAAAAAGTTGTAAGAGGCATTCATCATACCACTTAAGGATTAAAAGCAATGATTATTTGGGGTGTATGTATAAACCCAGACCCACTTGCACAGACTTCAGGACCCACATGATTGAAAATACTGTCCTAGTGTATGCTATCAGGGCCAAGCTACACATGATCTGGATTGGATCAGTATTATCCCTGCTGTGAAGGCACCCCTGCTCCAATCAAAATTCTCTGAGTGTTTTTTTTCAGTATTTTAAAAATTCCATCAGGAGACCATCTACATCATGTGTGATTCAGTCCTCTGTTCAGCCAGGACAACACCGCAGTAAAAGAAAGAAAAAAGGGCTTCATTAACATCTAGGTGAATTGTGCAAATTCACAAACCAGCTACAGAATTCTCTGCAATCTTTTTTTTTTTAAATTTTATTATTTCAAATTCAAAATCTCACAAACACACACACACACAAACAAAACAAATATACAAGTCATTCATTTTTTTTAAAAAGCTTTTATCCCGCCTCCCCCCACTCCCCCTCACTCATGTGCGATTTTACATATTCCATAGTCTACTATACACTTTAAGTTGTGTTATTACATCTATTATCCTTATCCCATATAATATTTTCTTTCTTATTTCCCCTGCACGTTTTATTCTAGAATTCTCTGGAATCTATAGGGGTTCCTCAGCAGACAAATAAAAGGGGAAATGGCTCCCAGAAGATGCATTTGTGTTTCCTGTGTTTTATCATCTGGCCTCAGCTTCATATCTGTTTCTAAGAGTCTAGAGAGGTGTTGACGTGATTGAGATTATTTTAATCTAACAAAATCAGTGCATTCAGAGATCTATGTCTCAGAAGCCGATGGTCCCAAACCAAAGTTATTACACAACGTTTTGCAAAGGGGAGTTGCAATCCATGTCACAAACTGGGAGAGAAATGAATATTCCTGACTACAGAAGTGAATAGGCCATTTCCTTGCTTATGCACCGTTCCACTTGTATTTACACAATGTTTTTAAATTATCACCACAGCCCAAACCCAGGACCTTTAGTGTACCTTAGCTTTAGGATACTTTTTCTTTGTTTTACTGTGCAGTTTGTTAAATTTCACTGAACACCAATCCCACAATCTTGGGAACTGATTTTTCTCTCCTATAACAATTATACTTCATATGCGTATTTCCTGCTTCCGTACATACTAAATACTGGCCACATTCTCATACAGTGCTAAACCATGATTAAGCTTTACCTAAATGACACTGCTTAGTTCAACAAGACAACTTCATAACCCACCAGTTTGAAACCAGCTGGTAATTAAAGCTACCAGAGTCAGGCTTTCAACACAGCAAGCTAGAATTCTCTGAAAGTAAAACTCGACTCTGCTGGTTCTTCTTCCACCTTCATGGGACGAAAAGGAGGGAAGCATTTAAGCCCAACTCTTCACTTGGGCTCATTCATGTAGCCCTAAATTATGGCTTAGCGTCTTACTCAAATGCAGCCTCTGACTTTTCATATTCCCTTGGTTCAAAGTTCTGCTTGAAAGAAAGAAAGGGGGGAATCTGTGTGCCTTGGCGAAATATTTATTGTGTTTCTATAAACCACAGATTGCTAGAAACCAGAGCAATTAATTTGATTGTGTTGTGTTCTCTCTCTCTCTTTTTTTTTACTATAAAATGGCTCAGCTAAAACAAGCTTATCTAAAATAAATACATAGATTTGTGTACGTCTGTGTACTTTGGCATGTTGCCACAATCATTTTAATCACTTTTTGTTCTAATCCAGCAAAAGAAGGCAATATATTTTTAATTTGAAAAATGACACTGCAGTACCTTGCTGCCACTCTGCATAGCAAAGGGATTTCTTTTTTATTTATGAAGTTGTATTAAATAATAATAAAAATAATAATCCTCCCCATACGCCCCAGAGTGCTTCTGGATTTGTAGGTCTCTTTGTAGTGTTTCTACGCAGTGTGTTTTTCTATGTGATGCTAAAAATACCTTAGAACAGTGCAAAGTTCCTGTATGGGCTTCTTTTCCTCCCCAGGTAAATACGCTATGCGAGACCTGGTAAATCGCCTTCCCGGAGGCAATGGGCCAAACATTCTCTCTGATGAAACTGTGGCAGCAATCTGCTGTGCTTTGCATGAGGTCACCAACAAAAACATGGAGAATGCCAAAGCTCTGGCTGACACAGGAGGAATAGAAAAACTGGTGAACATAACAAAAGGAAGAGGTGACAGGCAAGTGGAACATTAGAAAGTCTCAAGCGAAAAATCTTCTGATAAGAGGAACTTATTAAAATTTGCTGTCTACACAAATAGTATTTATTTATGCATTCTTGTCTTCCTTAATAAGCTGACCAGCCTCATAGAGTTGCAATCTGTTCAGCACAGAAGGAGAGACCTTGGCATTTATTCCGTGTGATTTTTCTAAACTCCACACTGTGCCTGCCAGCTTCCTTATTATGTATAATTTTTGTGTTTGCAAATTTTTGCAAACCATCCCTAGACGGAACTCTATGTGAATTTAGAGGAAATGTCCCAAGTTTTCATAAAACTAAGGTGTCCTTATAGATTAGATATACCTATACAGATGCAATTTTAACAAGTCCAGGAAACAGTCTAGTAGTTCTCTGGAGTTTTCACAAGTCAAATAACCTCTTTTGGAGTTTTTTTTTTAACGCTACATTGTACGAAAATATGCTGTTGGTGTCTGAAGGTCAGGTTAAAAAAACAAGTAAGTTGTGCTTCAGTAATCTGTCCCCAAAACCTCTTCTGCAACAAAACTATTACCTTCAAGCACAATGACTTGGATCTAAAGGCATATGAGTGTAAGTCCGCTCATGTAATGAGGCATTCCTATATACCCTTTCCCCCATTACAGCTCCCTGAAGAGCTGTTCCTGAAAATCAGGGGATTCACTAGAATGGTGTGGGATACAGCCTAAGGGAAGAATAGGTGGAAAGCAGAAGGGCACCTTGAATGGTGAGAAGTGCCTTGCCCTTGCATAAGATCCAAGCTAATGGTCCCAAGGCAGATGGTCAACTTTCTACCTCCACTGTTAGAGGCAATATGCCTCTGATTACCAGTTACTGGCAATTGCAGGTGAGGAAAATGCAGTTGTGTTCAGGTCTTGCTTTTGGGCTTCCCATGGGCAACTGCTGCTGGACTAGATAGACCTTTGGCCTGATCTATCAATTTTTAAAAAATGTTCTTAACAATTACAAGAATAAGGAAAACAGCAGATTAATTAATGGTGCCATGTCCAAGCTCCAAAGCATTTAGGTAAAACAAAACAAAATAAATAGGTCTTTACAAAGGGAAAATATGACTTACTTCAAGGGAAGAAATTTCACAGTTTAAGGGTGTCACTACCCCCCCCAGCCCTGCGCCTCATATATAACATGGGATGCGGGTGGCGCTGTGGTCTAAACCACTGAGCCTAGGGCTTGCTGACCAGAAGGTAGGCGGTTCGAATCCCCGCGACAGGGTGAGCTCCCGTTCCTCAGTCCCTGCTCCTGCCCACCTAGCAGTTCGAAAGCACGTCAAAGTGCAAGTAGATAAATAGGTACCGCTCCGGCGGGAAGGTAAACGGTGTTTCCGTGCGCTGCTCTAGAATGTAGTGAGTGCCTTGAATTTGGGCACATACACAAACTGGTAAAACTATAGAGGTTTTAAAGCGGTATAAAATGTAATCAGAAGTGTACTTCTGCTAACAAATGGTCACTCACACTTTGTACCATTTTACATTTCCGAGCCAGCTTTCAAGGGCAGCTCCACAATAAAGCGCATTTCAGTAATCTAATATAGAAAAATACCCAAAGTATGAATGTCTTCTAGCAGCGGGCCCATTTCACGTGGCTATCTGTGTTGTTAAAAAGCATTCCAGGCCACAGCCGCTGCTTCTCCAACATCCAGGAATGGTGCTGAGTACCATCATGGGTACTCCCAAACTGCGAACCTAATCCTTACAGGGGGAATGCAAAGCCAGCCCCCCGCCCCAATGCATATTTTCATCCATCTGGGCAATTAAATGAGCCACCATTGTCACATATCTCTTTGTCTGCATTGAATTTGCTAATTTGTCCTAATTCAGTCCATCGCTGATTTTGAGCATTCATTCAGAGAGATCACCATCACACTTGGATCCAAGAAAAAGAACAAACAAAACTGTGTGTCATCAATATATCAGTGACACCAGGCTCCAAATATCTAGATTACTTCACCCATAGTTTCATGTAAATGTTAAATAGCATGGTAAAGAATACTCAAAGCTGTGGAACCCTACACAATAATTCTCATGAGAAGAAGCAATTCTATTTGTGTAGTATGTGCATGTCTAGTAATATTGTACATTAAATGTAAACTTTTTTTCTTCTCAGGTCATCACTGAAGGTTGTCAAGGCAGCAGCCCAGGTGCTGAACACATTATGGCAATATCGTGATCTCCGCAGCATTTACAAGAAGGTAACACATAAAAGCTGTTCATACAAAAATTAGTATTCATCAAGATGCAATTCCACAATGAAATCTAAACTAGTTCTTCTAATGAAATGTCATTCATTTTTCATATGACCTCCTTTTTCTTGTTCCACAGGATGGTTGGAATCAAAATCATTTTATTACCCCAGTGTCAACACTTGAGCGTGACAGATTCAAGTCACATCCCTCCTTGTCTACAACGAATCAACAAATGTCACCTATCATTCAGTCCGGTCAGTTAATAAACCTTTCCCTTCGTATGTGGCCAGATTAGATGTTAATTTCCCCAATCAGCTCTTGTTCACTCCTTTTAAAAACCTTTGGAGGCTCATTCTCAGTTTTTTACTTCAAGCATATTCTTCTCATATATAGTTGAAGCCATCGGACTGGTTTTTGGTATGACAGAATTCAACAAACAGCCTATAGATTTTTAACCAGATATTCCACCCTCCACAGCACTTAGACACCCTGCCTCTGTGATGTACAAAGAGATAATATTTGCAACCAGGCCTAAACAGTATTAATTTAAGAAGATAGGGTCTTCAATGGAAGGCTGTGGCTACTGTAGTTCATGGTGAGGAAAAAGGTTCCCTGCGCGTTAGCTGAGCAAACCCCCTTGTCCCTCTGGCTCTCTTGGGGGAAGATCCTCTTCTGGCTCTGGGGTAGGTCTCCTCCTGAACCAGGAAGACTCTCCCATTTTATTCCCAATTTACACGATTCTGTGTATGTGCATTTGGGCCCGGAACGTAACCCCAGTGTAAATGGGGTGCTACCTGCATATCGGGTGGGGGGTGGGAAGAGAATAGTAGGCCCATGTAGCTACTGCATCCTAAAAACATAGATTTATACACATTACCTGGCTCTCCACAATCTTGGCCAAACACTCTAATGAACATTGACTCTTAACTTTAAGGTGTTGCAGCTCTTTCTTCTAGAGATTCTATATGAATGTTTTAAGGAATTACATTTATTGCCGCTTTTTCTACATGTCTGAAAGCCTTTTATTACAAAGCATTTCCAAAGAACTCTCTACTTTTTCCTAACCCTTTTGTCTGGCACTGATTTTCTCCCCCCCCCCCCCGTCTCTTTCCCTCTCCTTTCTTCTATCTCACCTTCTTTTCCCCAGTTGGAAGCACATCTTCATCACCAGCGCTATTAGGAATTAGAGACCCTCGTTCCGAATATGATAGGACCCAAACTTCTATGCAGTATTACAATAGCCAAGGTGATGGGATTGCCCATAAAGATATGTATACTGGTAAGGGACTAGTGAGATGGAAAATGAAGGCTTGGTACATAATTTTTAAACTTTTTGCTTCCAAAAAAAAAGCATGTTCTGAATGAGAAAAAAACAACATGTCGTGCAGCGAAAGCAAAGAGGGTCGGATCATATTCATAGTAGCAATAGAATAACATCAAAAAGTAATGAGTGTTATTCAAGCACATATTTAAATCTGCCTGTAAAATATTTTATTGCATACCACTTTTCAAGAAACACACGCTTATCTTATGAATGCTGGCAAAAACATTTCACTGCATCACAGGTTATAACCCAAATTCAGCAGCAAGCAATTCTCGCTAAGGGACTCCCTGCCTCCTTCCTTTCATCTTCCTTCTGTCATGAAGCATAGCATCATTATACAGCTGAGATGTCTGAGGAGGGGGTGGAACCTGCAAGTCAGGTTTCGGCAGAGAGAAGCACAAATGATATGCATCCAAATAAACCACTGAAGTAAAATGTGCCCCCCACACAGCTCCATAAGACTGGATATCCAGGGGCCTGTTTCTAGAGGTGGTTGTTGTGGTCAGAACCTGACCTTGCTCTTGCAGCCTTTCCCCAAGGTGGGAAATACTGGGATCCTTTATTGATATGTATCATACAGTTCTGTTCCTCTTTCACCGAAGTGTGAAAGTCAGCCCAGCATGACACCTGAGTAAATCAAATATTGCTTTTAATACTCTGTTGCCGTTTTCCCACAGGGTCCAGCAAGCCTTCGCCAATTTATATCAGTTCCTATTCTTCACCAGCAAGAGACCAAAATAGGCGTCTGCAGGTAATAGCTGAAATCTTAATTTAAAAGATGACCATATTGATTACCAGGAGAGAGTGCATTTTCCTTTAACCTAATGGCTCTTAAACCATTTTCATTGATGGATTCCTGCTGCCTAAAGTAACTTTCTAACTTCAGGCAATGATCTCAGAATGCTACGGTGCCTGGATTATGGTTCTCAACACTGCAGCTGCAGTGCAGTAGTAAAGCAAGGCTCCATCTTATCCCATTACATACAAATCTTCTTTTGGAATATTATTTTTTCTTATTTTCTGTGAAATAAAACTGCAGTGTATTACACAACCTTCCGCATTTCCCTTTTAATATACCCTTTTGGATCACCCTTTCTCCACCACAGACCTGTACAACTTGTAACCTATTAAGCTGCTGAACCTGGCAGCCCACCAGCATATTCAATAAACATCCTATTTTGCTGCCTGCCTGGGGCTGTGTGAACAACCAGGAGGAATGTCAGATACCTGTCAAACGTGGCTAGTGAGCTCTGTTCATCTTGGAGGGTCACCAGTTGTGCAGCCCTGCTGTCTCCCATCTGTCTTTAGTGGCCACATGGGCTTTGCTGGTTTGTTTGCACCAAGTTCTTTGAAATACCCAATCTCGGCAGATTTACGGTAGAACCCAATCTCTTGCACTCGCAGAAGAGCGCTTTTCATCCTGCAGAGGCAACTGCAAACAGAAGTGGAAAGGAGGCGATTTTGGCCACTTCTCCCTCTCCCCTGCATCCCCTAGCAGTCCCCGAAAATCAGCTCTAGAGAGTTGGGGGATTCACCAGAACAAGGTGGAAAGTGGCAGTGTGTGTGTGTGTGTGTGCGTGTGTGCGCGCACACACACACACACACACACACACACACGCCTATATATATTCCCTTCTGTTAGCAGGCACCTCTGCTGGATCAAAAGTATTTTGGCAAGTGCAAAGACCCCAGTTGGATTCCTCCCTGAGATTGCAGACTGCTCACAAGTTTACGGCTTTATTCGTTTCAGTAATAGGATTTTTCAAGAGATAAGCACAAAGGATTGGGCAACTGATGCAAGAAAACATGGAGAAGTCAAAGTTATATTCTTGGGTGTTTTTTTGTGTGTTTTTGTTTAAAGAACTATCCATCAAAATGAAAAATGTAAAGTGAACGTTTGTGTCAAGGACCTATAACAAGTGTTAGGCAGGAACTGAACAAAGGACACAGGGTTACACCATAGTGGCATGCAAAACATCTTCAGACTGTAAATCTATAAGCAACATTTGCAAATTATGTGCTGTGATAAATGCAAATGAATTGTTTCCTCACCCAGGAATAACTAATTATGCATTCTTAAAGAAGTGCAAGTGTTTAGGGGTGTAAAATTAGAAAGTCAACAGCACAACAAGAATTGCAATTAGGAAAGAATGAAAAGGGGGGGAATGAACCACAGCATAAGTATCTTTACCAAGAGGAGGCTGATGAAGTGCCACAGCAGCAAGAGCCCCCTGATGTAAGAGCTGGGGAAACAACGGATCAGCTTGATTGGGAGTCCTTTACACCTGTCCTCACTCCTAAAAGTTTGTTCAGATGTTGACATAATATTTGTAAGACTTGGGAAGACTCAGAGGACAGAATAGGAAAGAGCAAGTCAGATTCATAAGATACCTGTACCTTGGGCATAATCAGAATTGCGGACAAATAAAATTGTACCAAGAAATGGAAATTCATCCTCTTATACATGCAACATAGGCCATACTAGTTGTAGAACAATTGGTGATTATACAACAGAGCCTGCAACAAAATGTTGCAGTGTGGGTATATTCCTTTCCTGGAGGCCAGAAACCTAGATAGCCATGTCCTTTTCCAGACTACTACATTTATTTCCCTCCCCCCACACATATCCCCATTCCCCCTCCCCAATGGAAATATGGGTCTGAAAGAGACTAATGAACATATAGTTTGAGAATGGTTTTACAAAAGGCTTTCTGTGTGCAAAAATGTTGCCACACATCTCATGCTCATCTGAGTGGGTAAATTGCTACTACAACTATGCATAGATCAACTGAGGTGTTTTTTTCCTTCCCCCCTTTTTGCTTTTTCAGCAGCATCAGCAGTTGTACTACAGTCAAGATGATTCCAACAGAAAGAACTATGATGCATACAGGTTATATTTGCAGTCTCCACATAGCTATGAGGACCCATATTTTGATGATCGAGTTCACTTCCCATCTGCTACAGATTACACAACACAGTATGGACTGAAATCAGCCACAAACTATGTAGACTTCTATTCCACCAGACGACCTTCCTATAGAGCAGAACAATACCCTGGGTCACCTGACTCTTGGGTGTAGCATTAGAAAATTACGAACAGAAACATATCTTTCTAACTTTTTTTTGAAAAGCGATTGAGTTATGGGTTTGCTGTTTTGAGGGGAAAATGTGGAAGTGAATTGCAAAGAAGGAAACAAGGAAGAGGTTGGGGTTTTTTCCCCCCTAAAGGGGATTATCTTTGAAGATGGGAGGAAATTTGGAAGAGGAAATTGGAAATGGAGAACTTTTGCTCTGTTTAGATGTTAGATCTAATTACTTGTAGTTCCTATAGTCTGGTGAAGGTGTGGGCAATGTGACGAAAGGTTTGAGAATTGAGGGGAAACGGCTTTGGGAAATGTGTAGGTCAGAACAAATTACAGATGATTTTTTTAAAAAAAGAAAAGAAAATGTGAATAAAAGTCTTGTTCTCATAGTTTGTACAGAAAAAAAAATATGGATGCCCTTCTTGTTTTACTGCTGTTACTAAATGTCAAGATTATATGCTATCATGTCTTGTAAATTTCTTTTCAGTTGGTGTAAATATGGAAACGCCACATTGGTTGGAAGTGCCATCATTTGTAATTCTGTGCGTTATTTTAAAACTGATTTCAAAAGCTGACATCTTTTAAAGAGAGGGGGTGAGGAAGGAAGAGAGAGCATACAAGGAAATGTTATAAATAAATATCATTTTGTTTTTAAAATGAACGGTGTAATTTTGAAGCACAAACCCCCGGTCCAGTATATCTGCACTTTTCTTATCCCTTGCCTCATTCACAGAATACTTCACTGCCATTTTTTATGCCTATGGGGGGGGGAGGGGAAATAAATGTGGACGTCTCATCCATGGAAAGTAGATCCCTGCTCATTCTTCTTTCTTTTCTGTGTTTACTGTTAAGGAACAAATACAACAGATGTGTATGCTCATTGTGAGTTGTAAAATCAGGCTACTGGTAAATATATATCTATATCTATATATATATATTTCCAAGCATTTCTACCATTTTCTCATTTTTGTGAAGTTCATCTGTTTCTTATTTGTCAAGCTGGCATACCAAAACATAAAATTATGCACTTTCTTGTCTTCTTTTCATTTCCACAGTACTCATGAACCCAGTACCTTTCACGGTTTATATCCCTTTGGGGGGAAATGAAAAGACGCAGAATAAAGTAGATATAAATTCCTTTTAAAGAATATTTTTGTAAGTAATCTGTCCAGCTGGCTCACATCCCTCTTGATTTATTGTGCTTTCATAACTGAGCGTTAATTAATTGCATTCATTTTCCTCCTGGCCCGTTGATAATTGCTAAATATTTAGACCACAATACTCATTAACTTGGGTGTATTTATATTGCTTTGCCTGCATCTGTTTGTTAGTGTTATTCCATAGGTGGAAACCATGAAAGCCTTTAAAAGCGCAGAGGGGGTGCACCAAGAGATAAAACGTATCTATTTTCAGGCTTGCAAGGAGTACCGTAATTATCAGCTCTCCACCTGTTCTTATTTATTTATTAACAATACTTGTATTCTTCCCCCATAATCTCTGAGACATTATTGTTGTAGAGCACACCAGTCTTTGAGACAAGTAGAAAACAGCAAATTCAGTTTATATTACACCTTAATTTCATGGGAACTCTAAAGTGGCATACACAGGTGCCACTGTCAGTTTCCCACCCAGATACTGACCACAATAGCATCAGCAGGTTGCCTCACCCTGTGTCTTCAGGCCAAGCCTTTTGTATCCGTTTTTGGCATGACAAAGGCACCTTTCTGCGGAATGCTTTGCTCCAAAGGTTGATTATTTCAGAGGATAACTCCACATATACGTCATTGCTGTTTTTTTCTGGATGCTAGCTTCTTGAATTGCTGCCTTCCGTATGCAGGTCCAAGATAAAACCTGTGGCTCCGCCACATGGCTTGCTTCACCTCCGAAAGATGCACCTCCTATATTGCTAGACAACTGTTTCATTTTTTGACCTGGCCAACAGTAACATGATTCTCGGTGTTAATGCCATTTACCGGAGAGCAGCCAGAGGTGTTATTATACGTGCTTGCACGTTGGGGCATTATGGAACATAGGAAACTGCCTTATACTGAATCATACCATTGGTCCATCTAGGTCAGTATTTTCTGCACTGCCTGGCAAGGTCCCTCGGGTTTTCAGGCAGGGCTCTCCCCCAGCCCTACATGCCAGAGGTTGAACCTGAGACCTGAAGTGTACAAAGCAGATGCTCTCCCTCTGCATCTGATACTCTGAGCTAGTGTTTCTCAAACTTTGGCCCCCAACTGTGGTTGGACCACAACTCCCATCATCCATAGCTTGCAGGTCAGAGCCGATGGGAGTTGTAGTCCAACAACAGCAGTTTGAGAAACACTGTATTGAGCTATGGTCCTTCCTGAGTTCAGAATATGAGAACCTCTGAGACACTTCAAGGTTTGAGAAAAACATGGTAGATGACTAACTCTGGGAGAATGTTTTTGGGGAAATTGAATTCTGGCCGGGGCTGATGGGGGTTGCAGTTGAAAACGTCCGGATGATGTCAGGTTGCCAATGAGAAATGAGCTGAAGGGTGCTAGGGCATTTTATTCATTTATAATATAGTAGCATTAAATATCCTTTCACTTTTGGTCCCAAATCTAATGTTTACACTTATTAATGGGGTGCTTTTAAGACAGGGTTTTAACAATTGTCAAGAACACTGAACCAACATCTCTTAACACCTATAAGCCATGTGGAGACTGCCAGTTACCATTTTGATCAAACTAGGCCAGCATCATCAGCAAAAGTGATGCTGCGAAAATCAATGAGTTGCTTGTAACCCCCATATAACTTGATTGGTGGGGGGGGGAGGGGAAACAGCCTTATAGATTCGGCATGCTGTTCCATCAGGGAGCCTCTCCAGAGATTTCTCCTTTTTTGGTGCAAAAACTGCTTGGCCTGTTGCCCTCAAGCTGTTCTGTTGTGTTTCAGCATTTGCTTACTTTGTGTGCGTCTGTTTTCTCTTTTTTTCCACTTGGTCTCATAATTTATGCACTTTCTAGATTATGGAGCTTTAATTATGCAAATGAAATGTAATGGCGAGTTTCCATTTATTCCTGTTTGGCATGTTTTATCCCCCCCCCCTCTTTTCTTTCCTTTTAATTAATGCTGGATTAATGTCAGGTCAGCAAGTTAAGCTTTCAAGTGTAAGTTGACCTCGCCAGTGGGAACAATTGCGCTGATGAAAAGGAGTTGCTTGAGCTTGACAGCCTTTGGAGTGGGGAGACGCTCCTTTGGAAATTAGGATGTTAGGATGGTAAAAGGGAAGCAATTTTGTGCATTCACAGTGAAATTATGTGGTGGAAATATGGTGCAGGGGTGTGTGAATTAACCAACATTTGGAGGCTTCCAGAGGAAGGGGCTTTCACAACTGCAAGAAGACCTTTCTTTGTAACCTCATGACGTAGACTTAATAGACAAAGTGTTAGAGACAAAAGTTCTCTCTTACACAACTCTGTCTGCTGTAAGCCATAGCCACGCTGAATTAAAATAATGTATTTGCCTGCCCTGAATTGCACTGAAAAGATTTGATTGCATAATCCTCTGTTGCTATGGAATGTCAGAACTACACATCGTTGGAGAAACATGGTTGTTTCCAAGAAACATAAGTTCCGTATTTCCTCCTCTTTCCCCTGCTAATACTTATTTGTAAAATATATACTCCATCCATCATTAAACAATCATAGGACGGGTCACAATGATCAAAGCTACAAGAACCCAAACAATAAACATAAAAAAACTACAATTCCATCTGCCACCACAGTATAGACCAGGGGTCACCAACATGGCACCTATGGGTGCCATGGTGCCTGTGAAGGCTTTCATTGGTACCCCATGCAGGCTCCCAGACTCAAAGCTTTCTTTTTCTTTCTCTTTCTTTCTTTCTTTCAAGCATCTCTGGTCCTCCTAGGAGAAAAGTCATGAAGCAAAATTTGTACCCTTCTAAACCATTTATGTGAAATAAAAAAGCCTGGCTGCTCCTGCCTCTCATTGTTTTTAAACCAATGAATGAAGTTGGAGCTGTGATTGATAAGTTTGGATACTGGCAATAGGAATCTCTGGGGTCCTGAAGAGCTACTGTTTCTCCCTCCCCTTTTCCTGCTTCTGTCTTATTTTTTAGACCTTGGATACACCCATTTTCTGCTCGTGTGTGTAGCAGTTTGCAGGCAGCTACTTGAGATGCTCTTTAAAAAAATGTGTGTTGGGGTGGGGAGAAATTCAAGCAGGTATCACATTCTGCTGAAGCAACACAACATATCTAGCTAGACTTTATTTTGTGCTTTAGATATCCCTTCTAGATCCTCCTTTGGTCTGGGCGGAAGCTATTTTTGCTTCTCTAAATATGCTGGGTGATACCCAGTGGTGGTATCCCACTTGTACCCATCATACTTCCCCTTCTGCTCTTTCCCTCCGGGAGCCCCATGCACACCCCCAAAATCTGCTCTGGGGTGTGCTGCAGCGGGGCGGAACAAAAGGGCATATCCCATTGTGTGAACATTGAGATGATCTTAGATCTTGCCCATTGCATTTACCTTGCACTAACTTTATTTGCATGGCTCATCTTTATATGCTCAGTAATTGTACATTTTTGTTTTGATGGGGAGCATTTACAGTTCAAAGATCTAGAGGACACTTTTTAGAGCCAGCAGTATAAAAGCTGAAGGATTTTTCCATGTAACGTAATCTCTCTCAGTTTTAATACATCTCTAGTTTGTTAGCAGGAGTCTGTAGCAGCCAGCTAAATGTAAACACCTGCCAAGACATGAATACTTCCAAATAATGTTAAAGTATCTTCTGTATTTTTATCTGAACAAAACTATTCAGTTTCATTAAAGTCCCTGGAAGTTTTCCAAGCCTGCCAAACTCAGTAGGTTTTCTGTACTAGGTTGTTTGGGGCATGTTTTAAAAAGAAATGGAAGAAAGAAAAGAGGCTTCTGTTTCACTGAAATAAATGAAGGTTGCACTATTACTAATATAATGGAGAAAGCCGAACTAGAGGGCTAGAAAGTTCAATAAAAAGAACAGCATTCTTATATGCAACATCCGATTAACTTTTTGTAATTTAAATATTGAGTTCTCAGGTAGTGGGGGTGGCTTATTTTAAATTATTTCCATCTGCTACCCTGCCTTGAACTGACTTTTTCATACGCTTCATAGCAAAATAATGTGTCTTCTGCATTGGATTTTGCATTGAAATTTTAATGTTATTGCAGAACCACTTAACTTAAAATATAGGTCTTGATTAGCAAACTACTTTTTCATTATGGCCAGCATTTTAAGGTTTTACAACATCAACAAGTAATCACTTGTTCTTCAAGAAAACATCACAAACTGACTAGAGAGCATTGGCAAAGGTCTCAGACTTTGCATCACACTGCAGTTATTATGTGAGCTTTCATGCAGTCTTGAGAATTGGCCTAGTCAGTGATGGCTAACCTTGACACCCCCAGATGTTTTGGAACTACAACTCCCATCATCCCTAGCTAACAGGATCAGTGGTCAGGGATGATGGGAGTTGTAGTCCCAAAACATCTGGAGTGTCAAGGTTAGCCATCACTGGCCTAGGTCTTTTGACCTGGGTGTTAAAAATGGAAGAGTGGGCATTTTGTGCACTGTAATATTGTACAACACATAGTGGCTGGGTCTGAAGAGTTGACAAAGGACCAAAGTTAACATACTGTATATGGGGACAATTGCAGCTAGAAGTAATTGTGAGATATTGGAGTCAAGTGGAAAGATCAGAGGCTGCAACTCACAGTGAGAATGAGCAGGTGTATCTATAAGGTGGAGCTATGTTATCTGCTGGTTTTATCAGCTTGCCGTTTGTTTGCAGTGAAGGCTGTTTCGCACAAACCTGCATCCCACATCTACATAGGAACAAACATAGGAAGCTTCCTTGTACTAGCATTCTCCCCAACACACATCACAAATTTGATTATTGTTCTGTTTAGAAGCATGAAGTCAGATGGCATTAGCAAAACTACTCACCTTGCCATTACCTAACAAAGGGAGCAATTATGAGAGCCAAAATCTGTCCACATAAAGCTGATAACATTCCTATTGTTGGCACGGAATCAAAGGCCACTTCAGGCAGATAGAAGTTATTGCTTTCTCTGTCCATCCACAAACCATATCCCTTTTTTCCCTAAATTAAAAAAAAAGGAAATTTGATCAGTCTAATTTATATTAAATAGGATGTGTTACAGTGCAAGAATATAAAGAAACTCTCACCAAAATTGTATGGAATAAGCTTTTATTTTAAAAATAAAATCCATCTAGCCCAGTGTTGTCCACTCCGGCAGCAGCTCTCCAGAACTTCCAGCAGGCTATTCTGCTTTGGTCTGAACCTAGAAACTGGATCTAGACCTTCTGCATGCAAGGCTTGTGCCTAGTCTAACCTGCTTGTGGAAACATGTTTCAATACAAAGAAACCAAAAGCATTGGGGGCCAAAAGCATTGGTACATGGGGGATACACATTGCATTCAGTAATGCATGCAAAACAAAACAAAGCCAAAACCACCCTATGATACCAGTGCTTTTTTCTGGGGGTACTCAAGGGTACATAATACCAACACACACACCCCAAATGTTAAAAGCATGGCACTTACTGTAACATCTTGAGGGTGAGTACCAATGCCTTTTTTCTTTTCTTTTTTAAAGCCCTGATGATACCCTTAAGACTTTACCTATTGTGTACAAAATGGTCAGTTTTCTTTAGGATGCTTGTAGCAAGCCAGTAAGAATTTTCACTCTTCAGCTATTATATTGCTAAGTGTTCTCCAATGTATTATAAAGTAGAAATATGTGGATGTAAGAATAAATCAAGTTGATTTCTCTCCCAATAACTACAAAAACCAGATGAGAGTAGATTTATCTAGGGGACGTTCAGGCTTCTGACAGTGCTTTAATTACAGATTCTATGTCCATTAATCAGGGATTGACTGAAAGACTCTGGAAGTATATACACCGTTAAGAATGTCCTTCTACAAAATATCTAAACTTACTACTTAAATCAAGCAAATCCCTTGTGGGCAGATAAGAATGAAACAAGTTCAGGATAAAGATTTACCCTGCCAAAGCTACTAAACGTATTTTGATTTATCTCTTTATGTTCACAGGGGTCAACTTCAAGGGCTTTGTTGTTCTGTATTTTAAGCTGAGAGAGAACCACCATGGATTTGTAGTAGAAAGTTTAAGCCGAAGGGGTGGGGTGTATAGCCTACACACACACACATAAATATACAGTGTAGGTTCTATTGTGAGTTAGGACTCTGCTAGATTGGTAAAGAAAAAGCAATTTATATGCGTTGTATATGCGATATAACACTGTTCCACCAGATGGCGATGTGGAGTCTCGTTTCCCCCCTACTGGATTTCCCTGTTTAATTTACAACATGTTTAACTCAATCGTTTCTTCGGTGTGTCTAGATCCAGCCTCAGTGAGAGATCAGAGATCAGACTCTGCACATATATAAGTCCCACCATTATCACTTGTGTATAATGGCGCAAACTAATACTTAAGCCTAAAATTCTGATGAAAACATTAGTACTATCCTGCTCCTTCACTTCCTATCTATGTTGCCAAAAGTTGGCAGGGACAGGTGAATGCAGCACAGGTAGGATGAGGAAGGGAGCTAAGATGCTGTCTTGTGGAAGCCTAAGAGGATGGTTATTCCCTGGGCCATTCCGTATCAAGTGATCCAATTTTGTTTACCTCATGTCATCCAGTTTATACATCAGATGAATGATCAAAACTAAGTTTAAATCTATTTTTTAAAAAAAAAATTTTATCTCATCCAATTTGTTACAAAATTGAATTTTTAAAAAAGTGATAAAAAAATTAACATGATACCCCCCCCCAAAAATGTATTGATCATTTAGAAAGTTACTGCAAATTTCCATCTTAGGAGCTCAATGGAATAACGTTTTTTAAAATGTAGATACATGCCTGCTTTATTGGGTTCTATTTAGCAATAAATGGGTCTTCTTGGGAGTAAAATATAAGACAATAAACCAGGCTTCCTCAAACTCGGCCCTCCAGATGTTTTGAGACTACAGTTCCCATCATCCCTGACCACTGGTCCTGCTAGCTAGGGATCATGGGAGTTGTAGGCCAAAAACATCTGGAGGGCCAAGTTTGAGGAAGCCTGCAATAAGCAAGACTTCAAACTGTAATATCAGTTACTTCAGGCATTTCTTCAGAAAGTTATTCAATTAAAAGGTATCTGAAAAGCTAGTTGGGCTTTTCTTTTAAAAATGTGTTCCATAGCCGTGTGATAGCTTAAACATAAGTTTTGATCATTCAACAAGTGTGCTACATATTAAGAAAAATTGGATGACATGAGGTAAAAAAAACAGTTGGATCACTTGATATATGGAATGACGCTCCTCCCTCCCCTTTCTTTAGCCCCCGTTTTCCTCAGGCGCCATGTGGGGGATGCTCTCATTTCCACGTATGTAATCAGTTCCTAGGTCAAGAGGAAGTCCCGGAAGAGGGAACTTCCTGTAGGGGTGAGAGGGAAGAGGAAGCCAGTGTGGACCTGAAGGCTAAGGAGGAAGCTGGTCTCCTTGCCCTCTATAAAGCTGTTCATGTTTTGAGTTCACCTGAAGTGCCCGAGGTCTGTTTCTGAGAAAGGCAGCCTTGCTGGGCAAAACCAGAATCCCTGCTTACAACGACGACGAGGCTGAGGTGGGAGATGTCATAGTAAGTCTGCTTAAGATTCTTGTGCACCAATTTTCAAAATTTAGTTGCTTACGTAAAGAACTGCTTGGCTGGGGGGGGGGTTGTATTTTTCATGGCACATGCTGGGTTCCAAACACACACACACACAGTGGGACCCCACACATTATTTTATGCTGTGAACCACCCTGGGATCCACTGATAAGGGCATGCAAATTTAATTAATAACGGCAACAATGCTCTCAAAAATATGTTCTGCTCTCCCAACCCTCTGGGAGCAAATTTTGCAGGTGTGCTCTCAGTGTGCTCTGCTGTATGAGTGAAAGTGTGTTGCACAATCATTGGGTGCAACCCAAAGACTTCCAGCTTTTGCTCCTGTGCTTTTAACAGCAGCACGACACCCAGAAATTTAACAGAAAAATTGTGATTGGTGGTAGCTTTTCTTGCTTAATTTCATTCTGCTTTTGGTGCTCCTGTGCTCTGAAGGATAGGCCTTCCAGAGAAGGAGAGGCCTTCTCAAGAGCTGTTGCTCCAGTACTAGAGGTTACCCCCAGAGAATTTTCAGGGGTATCTCCCCGTATTGTCTTTCTGATACCAAGCAAAATACCTTTTTATTTTCCCTGCTGACTGTTTTATGCTGCATCTGTAATGGTGCTGCTTTTAGCTTCCTTCTCTTCCCCTCACCAATATTTACATTTGACTTCTTTTATTCTTTTAGTCAGTTGTTCCGAGAATATAATTAAAAAGCAATGCAAGCATATTTGTAGTAAGTAAATGTAAATTAATGAATAGTACATAAATGTCAGACTGCTGAGAAAAGGTCCAGAAGCAGGGCCAGATTTTTATATATATATAAAAAACATGGCCGCCTCACTTGTTGCTGACAGTCTTTTTTTCCCCTTTGCCCTTTGCCATGACGGTTCTGTTGTTCTTTTGACTGTTTCCAGAGATAGTTGAAGTTGGCGAGGGAGCAATTGCACTGTTGCTGGTGGCTGAGCCATTTACATTAGCTAATTGCACACAATCAAATGATGAAACCTCAGCAGAATAAAATGAGCTTTCATTTTAAAGTAGCAGCAGCAGCTTTGGTTAAGCTGTCAGGAGGGGAGGAAGGGGGAGCCTCTCTAATTGTGCCTTTGCTCTATTTAGTGACGGTTGCTAATTGGGAGACCGAGTGACCAGGTAGAGCTTTGTAACGACAATCTTGCTGTTTCTCCTTAGGCAAAATATGGATATTATACTGTTTTATTAAGCCTCACTTGGCATCTGGAAAAGCAGTACAAGCAGGAGTAAACTTCTTTACATGCTTTCTTGGGAGAAAGTGCCACTGAAACAGATGGGGCTACTTCTGAGTATGGATGGGGGGGGGGATTCAGTTTGCAGTTATAGGCGAGCCTACCTAATTCATACTTTCTGAAAGAATATATGAACTGAAATACACAGACACACTTTGAAATCCACACTCCTCCCAGTTTTGCAATATGCCTTGCCAGCTAAGTAAA
Organism: Darevskia mixta; assembly: GCA_034641385.1. Taxonomy (NCBI): domain Eukaryota; kingdom Metazoa; phylum Chordata; class Lepidosauria; order Squamata; family Lacertidae; genus Darevskia; species Darevskia mixta. The sequence goes on from JAWWNH010000001.1 coordinate 23,243,347, forward strand.
AAATGCTTATACTGTAACAGTGAAAGTAGCAAATTATATTAGGGGAAATTGCTTTGCAAAAATGCGCTTATTAGAGGAAATTTCATACCCAAATGTGTTTATTAGGGTAAATTTGCGCTTTTTTTTTGCAAACTGATATGAAAATGTGGATTACTGAACTTAAGAGTGGAAAAATGAGAAACTCTGAGAAACCAGAACTGACAGATCAACTCATCGCTACTTCTGAGCAAATGTTCATGTGATTGAGCTGTCTGTCCCTCTCACAGCTCCAATGAAGGCAAGTGGGGAGGGCCTTTAGGTCTGTGGTAGAGCACATGCTTTGCATGCAAATCATAGAATCATATAATTGGAAGGGACCCTGAGGGTCATCTAGTCCAACCCCCCACAATGCAAGAATCCTGCCCACAGCCATCCCTGGGTGGGCTCAAACCACCAAACCTCTGGTTAACAACCAGACGCACTGTCCTATTAGCATCTCCAGATAGGGCTGAGAAGAAAGTTTCCCAGCCCCACCTAAATAAATCCTAGAAAGCCCCTGTCAGTCAGTGTAGCCCAGGGGTGGGGAACACATGGCCCTCCAGATATTGTTGAATTCCATCTCCAATGTTGCAGCCAACATGGCCATGAATCATGGATGATGAGAGCAACATCTGGAAAGCTACACATTCCCCATCACTGGTGTAGACAGTGTAGTACCAATGCCTTAATATCGTCAACAAAGCAATAAAACATTATTAATCAGTTTATTATATATTCACAAAGCTGGTTGATTAAGACTTATGGTATTATGTAATCTCTCACAAAAGAGAACTCTGAGGGTATATTAGTACCACAAACCTAAAATGGTTTTCTAGTCATTCCCTCTGGTGATATGGACAGTAACTCTGTCAGCATCCTCAACTATAATTCCAAGGATTCTTTTGGGAAAATCATGCCAGTTAGACAAATAGAAAATCAATATAAGTTTGTTGCCTATATATCTCCTAAGAGGCAATGTTTGATTATGTCAGACTCAATAAATATTGCTCATGACTTTAATAGTAACCCTGAGATCACTGTCATTCAGCCACAGGGCTTTGGAGATTTCTAGTCCCTCTGGTGCTGCTAGGACAATGCTTTCTCTGAGGCAGAGCTGGGAACATGTAAGTCTAGATGTTTGTTGGACTCCATCTCCCATCTACCCCAGCCATCATGCCAGTGGACGGGAATTTATGGGAGCTGTTGTCCAACTTTCTTTGGAGGGCCAGAGTTTGCCTACCCTGTCTTAAAGGCTCTGAATCTTCTGCATGGATGCAACATTGTGCCAGCATGTGGAAGAATAAGAGGAGTGCATCCTTTTTTCTTAACCACCATGAGGCAGTTATTTGTTTGCACTACAGCAGCTAAAAACAGCCCTTTTCAGATCCAAATGCCAATAAATCTGACTCATTTGGCCTTTTTCCTGGCTACAACAATTTCAATGTGGTTTTTCAAACAACCACAGGCTTGGGCTTACTTAGTTACTATGGCCAAGATCCAAAGAAAAGATGGGAGGAAGGAAAAGAGAATGGAATGCACAGCTGAAAGTTTGCTTGCTGCTTTTACTGCAACAAGCCACTTACTACACTGTGCTAAGTTTGTGTCTTCGGCATAAGAACCCATGTAGAGATGTCAGCAAGCAAAACAAAACACAAACAAAGAAAGAGGAGAAACCTGTTATCTTGTTTAGGTGTGATATATGTTTTAATAAAGAATTACAAACCTTTGAAGAGAATTTTACACAGAACACACAAGAAAGGGGAGGGAAGCTGGAAATCAAATAAAAATATTGAAACAATAAAGTAAGACACAAGCTATGCAACCTGGTAAACTTAACAGAACGCAAATGCAGCATAATTACTAAGAAATTTAATCACATATGGTGAAAGATGAGAAGTAGTTCATTTGTCTCTTGAACTATGAAGCAGAACATAATAAAATTAGAGGGAATTGGCAAATCAAGAAGCTGTAATAAAACAATTACAGGAAACAGGAAGAATTATCTGGCTTCCAATGATGCCTAACTGAATTCAAGAATGAGAGTAGTCCTATTTGCTCAAGGGGGGGGGCAGGGAGGACACTGTATTTCAGTCCACAGAATGCTTGTGGCTTTCAATGGTCCCAGCTCAAAAGGTGGTGAGAGCAATCCTTATTTTTTTTCTTCAGCAAAATTTATATACCGCTTGACTGTACAGAAACCCCTAAGCAGTTTACAAAAATATAAAATAAAACACTGACATTTAAAAAACAACAACAGGTATTTAAAATGATCAAAATCAACAGTAGCTAAAATGAAAAGCAAAAACACATGTAACTTCTGAATCTGTGGATAGACTTTCCTGGGCAAAAATGTTTTAAGCAAGCATTGAAAAGAGTACGGCAAAAGTGCCTGCCTGGCATCAATAAGAAGGGTGTTCTAAAGTATAGGTGCTGCCACACTAAAAGATTTATATCTTACAAATGTGGAATGGGTATTATGTGGCACCTATAACAGTACCAGTCCTCCAAATGGAAGCGGACCTTGGTAGCTCAGTCAGTAGAGCATGAGACTCTTCATCTTAGGGTCGTAGGTTCAAGCCCCACGTTGGGAAAAGATTCTTGCATTGCAGGCATTTGAACCAATTGGCCCTTGTGGTATGATTCTATAAGCGGGCCGGTGCGGAATAAGGTGATCTCACAAATAAACTGGTCTCAAGTTGTCATTTCTCCCTATTTCATTGTTGTTGATGGGGAGGAAATGACTTAGCACCAATGCCCGACCTAGTGTTTGAGACCATGTCTGTAAAATGAGAGCAGTTAAGATCTGACATAAGAACATAGGGAGCTGCCTTTATATTGAGTTAGACTACTGTATTGTCTACATTGACCAGAAGCAGCTTTCCAGAGTTTTAGACAGGGGTTTTTTTTCTAGCTCTACCTGGAAATTATGTATGGAGTTTATGTGCAACTGTGGACCTTAACTTTATTGGAGCACACCTCTAATTAGAAAGAATTCAGACTAAGTCCTGGTGTAAAATAAGAAGGCTGCTGCTTATTAAGGGAAGGAAGGAGTTTTATAGTCCTGACTATGTAGCTGGGGAATCAAAGTATTCATGCTTGCCCCTTTATTCTCAGAAGATAAATTCAAGATGGCCTCACGACTTGAGGTCCAGAAAAAGTGTGAGGAGAAAGTTGTAAATAGGATGCACTCTAAGATGTATCAGTCTAAACTTTGAAGGATAGGGAAATCAACATAGAGGTGAAAAGTACAAGAATAATCTCTGGGAATCTGGAGGTCTCGTACTTACCGGTATCTGTTTATACCTCATGCAAACACCCTTCTGTATTTTCAGTCGTGGTGGCGGATCTGCAGTCATTGGTGTGAGAAGCCTTACATTTCAACCTAATTCTCGTCTTATTATTGTTTATTACCGGTATATACCACTTAATCCCAACATAGACTTCTAAACTAAAACCAGTCAGACAAGTCTTTAAATATACACATTAAGAATTACAACACCCAATGAAACAATCCCATTAAATATAAATATAAAATATAAATAGCCATAATTAAAATATGAAATAAAACAATCCCCAATGCACCTCAGTTAGAAAAACTGAGTATGCATTTGCACTGGCAATACAGTAAATAAATATTATGTTAACAGAAGTTCTGGAGAAATAATGTGATCAAGACTTGGTTCTTTATTTAAAAAGAAAATAATATTTTTGGAGACAAGTAAAGGATTGTTTACTAAGGAGATGAAACAACCCTATAATGTCAATATCGTCTACGTCTGAAGGAAGACTCTTCATAGAGATCACTTTGTACATTTTATAAGTACCAGAGTAAAGTAACTAGCATGCTACCATACAGAGAACTGGGACAAAATTTGGAATCAGAAGGGAAAGGACTCCAAAGTGATGTTATATGTGCAGAAATATTGTGTAAAATATATTATGTAAATGTCATCCTATTTACATAAGAGAGAAGAAAATTAAATAAAAATGGGGAATGCCTTTTAAATTTAATGTATTTATAATGGGTCATTGTGCACAATAATGGCTCATCTTGCCCAGCATCCTGTTCTCACAGTGGCTGAACAGTTTACTGTGGGAAACCAGCAAGCAGGATTCCACATATGCACAGAAGGAGCCAATAAACTTGCGATAATGGGGGGACACCTCCAGCACACATCCCTACATCATACACACATGATACACAGAATGATGCCACCACTTCCCTGCTCCATTAACCCCAGTAGCACAGTCAGCAACTAATCTGACAGATTAGCTCAAAACCATCAGCTAAAATCTCATTTACACACTTTGTAAGGCTGAAAACTAATGTGCAAAGCCTTTTGGCAATTGGTTAGCAAGAGTTTCATTTACAGCAGTTGCTAGAAATATTTTTGAAATAAAAGGGGCCCCTAAGGCTGCAATTATAAGCAAACTGATGCTCCAATCTTAATCATTCTTTGACTTTAGAGTGGGACTTGCTTCTGAGAAGGTCTGCACATAGAGCAGGACTTATTATTTCGGATTATACCTGCCTATGAATTAAAGGAGCTTAAAGCAGAAAAATATTGCCATCTGTGCATATATAAAGAGTTATGAGAGCTCAGATCTGCAAGAGAATAATTGTGTGCTCCTTTCGCTTCAATTCAATAGAAAGGGAATACCAAGAGGCAGCTACCTTTTGGCTCCTAAAGGCGATCAGAACACTGAGATACTTCATCATTGATTTTAACCCTGCAGTAAATACTACCGGAGAAGCATCTACACTAGTCAATATTAGGGCTCTCTAAAGTTGTGCTAATGACATCTTCTAAGAATAGAGCCAATAGGCTACCTTTAAGCCAGTAAATGCCGCTGTCTGCTATTCAGATTGGAACAGGATGTGATCATTAAGTGGGCTTGTTTTTGTTTTAAGTAGACTAGTTGTCAGTGGTCGTTGAATGGCAAACACTAAAATCTAAGCATGCCTCTGTGTGGGATAACCCAAGCCTCCTGTTTCCAAAGCAAAAATCTAACTGATTAAGTTTACTCAAGAAATGTAATTTTCAGTATGAAGAGTTCACAAAAAGATTGACTTCTTGTACCAATTACGGGAATACAAATTATAGAAACAAGGCTTGAAATACTTTGTTGATTAATTTATAAAACTTACAAAAAATGCAAGAAAATGGAATACAGTAATGGAATAGAGGGCCATTTTAAGTGAATGTCTTGACTTCTGTCTGAATACTAACCCAAAGTCCTTAATGCTTTCAGACCTAAAAAATGTGTGTTGTGTTATTTTCCACAGTCACAGAGCCAGATAAATATGTTTGATTTATGACCGCAGCATATCATTTTGCAAATGGGCTAACTGAATTTGAAAATTGCTTCGTTAAAAATATACATTTAAAAAGCACATGGATAGTTGTTGTTGGAACTTGACCTAAAGTATGTTGACCTTTATCCCAATCCCGTTGTTTAACTCAGTATGTCTCAAAATATGAAATATGGCTACTGCTTATCTTCTGCAGCATAAAGTCAACAACTGGATAAAGCTATTCTGTTGGTGCGTCTCTTGCCATGGCATTGTAGCAGCTGTATAATTTGAGCTGTATTATTCCTGATTCCTCAAAAGCACAAATGTGTTAAGGGATTACCTCCTCCCCACATTCCCCGTAGCTACCAGAATTTATGATTAACATTTTAGTTTTGTGTGCAACACTTTTTGAGTTGAGAGTGCAGTCACATATTTCAGCACAGTGAAATTCCCACATTTTGACTGTTGGTTGAATGCTAATTTAGATAATATTTTCATAATCCTTATCTTATGATTTACTACTTTCCATCAAGCCGTTTGCTTATTATAAAACATCCTCCAAAATAGTAACGAATAGTCTGGGAATATCAACATACCAAGTGCATACCTTCTGGGAGACATTTGTTTAACTTCTTAGCAATGTAAGCATGTGTTTGTTTATAATATTAATAGGGAGCTATTCCGTTACTTTACATTTTATACTTAGGAGAAAATGATTGGTTTGCAGTTTTGTTCCCCCAAGCATTAAGATATTTATTTTTGCAATACTGAAACACATTTTGTCACTAAAGAAAACATTATTCTGGATATGTCATATATACCCAGTGCTCCAGAGCGCAGTTCCAGCACCTCTCAGGTGGGCACCATTGCAGGCTAGCGCTTTCCCCTCCCGCTTCTTGCCTTTATGTACTTCTGAGAAACCCAAAATGAACTTTTCTCAAAACGAAAGCTAGCCAATGTGTGTGTATGAGTCTACTCTGGTTTTTTTTAGAACTATGGCTCCACCTAGCTCCTAGCCACTCCTAGCCGTAAGTGTTTAAAGCTACGGGGCAGGGCCAATTCGTATTTCCTTTTCTTCAATTCGTCTCCTGTGTAGCGGCAGCAGGCTTTAAGCTGTCCAGCCAGCTATAAGGGGCCTTCTGAGCTGCCCTAGCCACCTGCCAAAATCTAATGGAACATGGGAGGTGGGGCCATATTTATTTGACCTGCACCAGAACCAGGGACTACTCCCATACCAGCTAGGGAGACATCTTGTTGCAGTTTTTAGCACCTCTGTGGGCGGTGAACGTGGCTGTTGTCGGAGGGAATTTTGCAAAATGCCAGGGAAAACCCGGATGTGTGGCAACGTGATGGAAAAAGTAGTGGAAGCAGCTTTTTGAAATTTACTTTTTACTTTTTTACGGCAACCCTAGAAAACAACAATTGTTGGGGGAAGAAGCTTAGTTGATATTATTGTCTATTTTAGCAGGATGAAATTTTTTCAGTCTGTTCCTACATTTCCTACAGAGGATTCCTAATTAAGTTTTTAAATAGCTTGCATGATTTTGATAGATCTCATTTTTACCCCCATAAGAGGATTCAAGAATTTCCAGTAACCATTAATTTGGTCTTAAGGTAAGCTTAGCATTTGGCATTGGCTTTCCACAGGTTGCTTGGAATATTATGTGCACGGATTTGCTTATCTCTGCGTGATTAGATGAATACTTACGTTCTCTATGGCAATGGGCCAGCGGAGAGGGAGTAACTGCTTAGCTGACCACTTCAGCAATGGGGAATGGAACAAAATATGTGTTATTTAGAGCTGTCTGCGTGGAGGGCATGCCTGGTTTTCATCAGAGAAGTGAAAAAGGGGGAGAAGCATTTGCTGCTCTTAAAACCACTGTGAAAGGAACTTCAGTGGAGCTACTGCAGTGTGCTCTGTGAGCAAGGTGAGGAGATGACTCTTGGGATCACTGTTCCATCACTGGGCCATCTTGTCTGTGAGTTCTGCAAAACCTGCTCCCTGCCTTGCAGGCCTTTCCCCACCTGGCTGACTCCAGCTGCAAAAGCTGAAACTTCTAAAGAGAATACTGGGCAGTGGGCAGGGGTATTGTTTAGGGGACTTTGTTGCTGCTGCTGTTGTTTTTTGTATCTTGTATTTTGGATCTTATGATCTACGTGGAAATTGTTGATTTGGTTCTGTATTTTTTTTATTTTTGTTTATTGTTAATGACTACTGTACATTTGTTTGCAGTTAAGGTTTTTTATATATTGTGAGCCGCCTTTAGCATGGTTTCAACCTTGGAAAGGCAGCATGCAAATAAAATGATTTATTAATTGACTGACTGCTCCATGGAAAGGAAGCCATTTTCACACAACAACTATTCTACCTCTGTGGTGCTGAGCATGATACCCTTGGGAGGGGAGGGGGTTGGAAGTATTTAAAAGTTTCTGAGCAGGACACAAACGTACATGTCAAATGTCTGAGAAGCCTTGAGGATGAGGAAACAAAGAAGGCGGAATGTGACAACAGTGATAGAAATATGTGGAAGTCTGGGTATTAGTCAATTCAGAAAAGTTGAAAATTGTGGGGGCAGGACTCAAGCCTTCTGCATTGCTAGAAGCCCTACGACTCCAGCCAGCCACTGCTCTGCTCCACTCTCCTTTACATGACATGAATACAGCTTTGTCAAGAATGCTATTTGGAAACTCACACCAGGACACTGCATTCTGCCAGCTAGACAATTGTTTTCTTATATGAGGCTCCTGATTTCCTTTTGTACAACAATACTTCCTTACCCCAGTGTTCAACCTGCACCCTACCCAAATCGTAGATTCTTAGAGTTGGAAGGGACCCCAAGGGTCATCTAGTCCAAATCTCTAAAGGGTTGGGGAAAGTTGAAACCACTAGAACAGATTTAAGATGTGCACAGGTGGGGGGGGGGAGAGAGAGACCTGTTGAGCAAGGGGAAATCCTTGCACTGACCAGACCATGGTTTTGCTCTACTTAGCAGATACAACACGACAGATACAAAGCACACTTAAACCATTTTAATATTCATGGATTCCCCCAAAGAATCCTAGGAACTGTCATTTGTTGATGGGAGTTGTTAGGAGACTCTTAAACTATAGACAGCACCATCTTCATTATTATGCAAAATATTGTGCAGACCTTAAGCTAGCACGTATCTTGAGAGCCTTTTATGAACAGAAACGCCTCTGAATTTCAGTTCTCTTTTTCTCCGCACACGAAGGTAAAGTCGGAATACGCCATTCTGCATGAGGAAAAGGTCTTCCACTCACCGAAGGGCATCTCTGTCTCCAATCCTGTTAAGTTTCATTTGAATCTTAGTCTTTTCACTGCCTGCTGTTCTGTATATTTCTGGATGCAGAATGTGTTCTTCCATTGATCTTTATCTGTATGTTAAAACAAGGAAGGTTAATTAACACCTTCCATTATCTGTGTTACTTTTTAATTGCCCAATTAATCAGTGATGTATCAAACACAATACAACAGAGATTTTCAAGTGCCACAAGATTCTTAACACATTGATTGTGCCATAAGCTTTCGTGGGATTAAAGTCAACTTCATCAGATACACAACAAAGGTGTGAGGAACCTTTTTCAGTCTGGGGAACACATTCCCTTCTAGGCAGTTTTCCCAGGGCCAAATGCCAGGGGTGGGCAGGGCCGGAGGCAAATGTGGACAGAGAAAATAATTTTACCTCTGTACAATAGGCTCTTTTCTACATAGAGGATAGACAGGGGTGCGTGAGCCTAAGCCAAAGGTATCATCAAAGTTCAAGGGCACATTCCACTGGAGGAGGGGGAACAGTCAAGGAGTGTGTGAAGATGGACCAGTGAGGTGTGGACTTGGGAGGCGATATGGCCTGGGGGGAAGGCCTGAGGGCCAGATGAAGAGACCTGAAGGGCCATTTATGTGCAGATGGTGTTAGGGCGGGATTGTAAGCAGTGAAGTCAGAAAGAAATGCAATGCAGAGAGTTATTAACAGGGACAACTACTTTAATGGTAGCCATTCACCAAACAGTGTGGGCCAAAGCCAAGGTTTTTGTGTTAATTCCCAGCACTGCTTGGTTGATGATCACCGCTGAGCTGTAATGTAAATGCCACCATCTCCTCTACTTTTTTGCATTCAATTTCCCTCTGACCTCACTGCTTCTTGCACCGACTATAGCTCACAAAAACTTGTGCCGCAATAAATTTGTTACAGTCTTTTAAGGTGCCACAAGACTCTTTGATGGTTTTGCTGCATCTAACATGACCATAATGCAAGTCTCTTGGCAAAGCTTTACAAAACAAAACAACGGTTTCAACAAAGTCCAGAGAAGCTATTTTTAAAATTCCCTTACAACTCAGCCGTTATACGTTCTGATGCCCAGGGGAGTGGCAAGACCGCGTCATTACTTGCCTTTATTTTTCTGACTCCATGGAATAAAGGCAACTAACTGCTGTTACACCAAATGAGGCATTGAACCTAAAAAAGCATTAGGCACCAGACACCGAGTATTCTAAATAAGATAAACAAAACACTTGAAATTGCCAGGGGACTTGTTAAGTGTCATTCTTTATTCCAATCACCATCACCACATAATTGGTATCAGTTTGTGAAGAGGTGCCAAACTGCAATGAGCAAGTACTATTTGTGTGTTATTGTGTGCATTATAAGAATGCATGAACCTATATTAAAAGTACTGTATAGGTATGTGGGGTTTTTTTTAAAAGGTCCAGCAAAATACTTGGAAGCAGTTCCATAGCTGCCCTCCATCAGTGCCAGATATACATATAAGCTAAACAAGCTATAGCTTAGGGCCCCACTCTCTTGGGGGCCCCAAAAAAATTTAAAGAAAAAAAACTGGATGTACATTTCCAAAATATAAGATAAAAAACAAATAAAATAAAACCTACATACAGCAACAGTGGGTTTTTTGTGTTGTGTAGGCTCCTATGATGTAAGTAATGGACCCCGCCTGCTAGCCTGCTCCCTAAAATATCACTGATTTGCTCATTTCTATATATAGGGTGCCTACATTCTGCATGTGCAAATGGCTTTAGATACCTATTAGGTCCATAAATTACCATATAGAATATATTCAACACAAAAAAACAGCAACATTTTTTTGTTGACAAAGGACAGCTGGACATATAAAGGGCCCCATTACCTTCAGTAGATTTGGGCATTATCAAACCTAAATCCGGCCCTGCCCTCCATACATCTAGGAGTTGGAGGAACAAACTGGAGGTTTAATCACTCTCTCTGTTTTATTTATATAGAGATTTCTATCCTGTCCTTCTAGTGCCTGTGTGCTGTGATGCAGCTCTTCCTTTCACTGCTGACCCAGAAAGTAAAAGCCATGTCATGGCAAAGAGACAGCTGCCCATTATTCAGAAAAGGGCTGAGAGCAACTGAACTTTCGCACACAGGCCAACAAGCAGACCCCAGCCAGTGACAGCCAGCTTTTGAACACTACCCACCTTGCCTAGTCCAAGGTGAATTTATAATCTTCTTTGCCATCTGTATTCGAGATGCTTTTCATTGTGAGGAGCTAAATCTTTTTTTTTTTTTTGCTGTACTGCTTTTGTGTGTGCTTGCTTTTGGCAAAACGGATCCTTGCTTCCTTTCAACATCCAGAGTTTAGAAAGCAACAGGACACTAAATTAAATATAAGCTTAAAGCTTCATCCTATGCATGTTTATAGGGACCCAGGTGGTGCTGTGGGTTAAGCCACAGAGCCTAGGGCTTGCTGATCAGAAGGTCGGCGGTTCGAATCCCCGTGACGGGGTGAGCTCCCGTTGCTCGGTCCCTGCTCCTGCCAACCTAGCAGTTCGAAAGCACGTCAAAGTGCAAGTAGATAAATAGGTACCGCTCTGGCGGGAAGGTAAACGGCGTTTTCATGCGCTGCTATGGTTCGCCAGAAGCGGCTTAGTCATGCTGGCCACATGACCTGGAAGCTGTACACCGGCTCTCGGCCAATAAAGCGAGATGAGCGCCGCAACCCCAGAGTCGGACACGACTGGACCTAATGGTCAGGGGTCCATTTACCTTTACCTTTTAAGCATATTTACTCAGAAGCAAGTCCCATTGTGTTCAGTGGAGCTTATTCTCTAGTATATTTTTTTTAAGATTTCAGCCTTTAAAACAGTTTTTAAAAATCATAAAATTATATATATGCTACCTTTGGGCACCCAAGGTGATTCACAATATCATAAAAACCAAATAGATACAAACAAAGGCAGTACATTAACAGCTATTAAAAAGGTAAGCTAAAAAAAAACCAGGTTGGGGAAGCACTTATTTAACAAAAAAGTGGATTTTTAAAAGCTGTTTAAATATTATACCCTCTTCTGAGATGAGGGTGTTAGACATTTTGGGAGCCACCACAGAAAAGTCTCTTCCTTGAACCTGCCAATCAGTTTGACCACATAGGTGGGTACATGAGCAAGGTCTTCATGCCTGGGCAGGTTCTTAAAAGTGCACGTAATCATTTAAATAACCCTTTTAGTTTCTGTGTTCCCTGGAGTACACTTACTTTTTGTCCCTATGTGCTGCAGTACAGGAAATTATCTTTTACATAGATAACCCTTCCATGCAGAAAAACTCTCTGTACTCCCAGCATTCACTTCTGTCTGTGACAACTGTACACATATCAATTTTGTTTTCTTTATATGCAAGGTGACAGACACCGTGCTAGGAGACAGATTCCTGTTACATGTACATATTTTGAAATAGACAGTACATACATTAGTTGCATGCTAGAGTTTGTGTGTTATTTATTCCAGAGCAAACCAAATTTCCATGTTAAAAAAACCTTGGTCACACAAAGCAGGCCAGTTTATCACTTGACCTTCTCATGTTAACAACGCTCTAGATCACATTTTTATTTACTGAGGGTCATTACCAGAGAGGTAACAAGGCAGAGGTTTATCTAACATTAATTTATATGTACTTCCATTTACTGAGAAGCTGATTTCTTTAAATATAGTGTTCCTGGCATAGTTTGCCAGAAGGGGTGGCAGTGAAGGGGATAATAGAAATAGAGACAGATTACTGCTAATTAAATGTGAAGACCTTGCTGCCAGCTACCTTTCCTGCGCTTCTGTTTTTATCCTGTGCATGAAGCAAAACATAACATATTGCATAAGAGAGAGAGAGGTGGTATTGTTCTTATTCCTGCCCCTTATACCTTCATTGTGATATGTATGCTACCTACCCGTGTTTCTCCTAAAATAAGACACCGTCTTATATTTTTTTTTCCTCAAAAAAACACAGTATGGCTTATTTTCAGGGGATGTCTTATTTTAACCGCTCCGCGTCGGTACGCTGCATAGCCACGCCTATCCAGGCCATCTTAAGGGAGAGGCACCGCGTCACTATGTCTTATTTTCGGGGTATGGCTTATTTTCGGGGTATGGCTTATATTTCACAAATGCGTAGAAATCCTGCTACGTCTTATTTTAGGAGAAACAGGGTATAGGTAATCTTGTAGCATTCAGGGGAAACTTACCGTTCTGATTCTGCTGGCTCCTACTGTTCCTACATATCTATGGTCTCTTGTGAAAACGCTGCAAAATATTCCATGAGTACATGAAGGGAAACATGTTTCTAGGGAAGATCAACAGAGAATCAAATTACTGTAGAGATAATAGCCATTTTGACATCAGTTGAGAGGTGCACAGTGCTAAGATTGTTCATTTAACAAATAGTTTGATAGTAACATGCTCACATTCAATAGCTTAAGCACATTATTTCATACTTGATATATTGAAGAGCACTGTTCCATCAGATCTAAATTTGTTCCGATACTAAACAAGCAATATCCAAGTTGCTGGAAAGCCCATACTGACTGGGTTCTTCCCACAGCTCTTATACCTCATAATTTTTAACCACCAAAATCTTCCACTTTCATTGATCAGTGGTTAGAACATATTGGTCTTCCTGTTCTTAACATGTGTCATCCCAAAACATTCATGTCTCTTCTTATTTGGTACTTTACCTGTCCCAAAAGCATTGTGATGGGATTTGTTTGTAGTTCAGCTCCTATAACTTCTTTAATAATTCGATTAATCTTTTTTCCAAAATTCTTTAATCAGACTATAGTCCCACCATATATAAACATAGTACATTTAGAGCTGTTGCTTGTTCAGTATCTCTCCAATATTTTAGGAAACATTTTTTTAACCACTTGACTGTTGTATAATACCTCCTTTGAATTATTTTATAGAAACTCCCCTTCAGATTTATACTTATTACATTGTTTGTCCCTGGTACACATAAAGAATTCCAAGTTTCATATGATACGGTGAGATTGAATTTCTTATCTCAGTTATGTTTTGTAAAGCAAATACAGTACTGACATTATCTGCGTCTAAGCTCTTGTAAAACTTAAAAGAACAGACCTTTTAGTTATCCAAAGGATAATAATTTTTCAACCATGTAGGATTCTTACTTATAGCTACCCCACTGATGCAGAAGCCTCACCTGGAAGGAGCACTTCAGTGCACCTGTTAAACTGCCAGAAGTGGCGGTGGCCAACATAAACACCCAGAATGAGGGTTATACTCCCCACCACCTTTATCATCTTTTAATAGGCAGACTGTCCTACCCCTTCCAGTGTCCAGTTCAGATTTACCAGGTCTCAGAACAGGAGTGTTTTCAAAACCAAAGCTCATGTCCTGGACTATGCAAGCTAAAGTAACTCTAAATATATATGCAGGGTGCCTTTCCTTAATCACTTACCAGCTGCATTTCCCCAAAGTCAGAATTCAGATGCAGTTTGCATCCAATCTCATCCTTGACACAGGATCCTTGACACAGACCTTTCTCTCCAGAAATAATCCATTCCTGCTTCCTCTCCCTTCCTTGTTCTAACAAGCCAATTGACAAAATAAAGATACCCCACAATTTAAATAACTACTGCAACTTATCAGCTCAGTAGGAAACTTTCAGTTTTCAATATTCATCTTTTCATTGGACCTGTTAAGTCCCTTCAAAGAGAGCTTATTCAGTTCTTTGTATTATTATTACTACTAGTTACTATTGGCTGGCCTTGCAAAGTGGGACGTACAGCCATCCGTTTCCTATGGAAATAAAGCAAGGGGGGAAACCTCCAATCTGGGGCCCAAATGCAACCCTCCAAAGGTTTCTCTATTTGGCCACACGCCTCACCAGCCCTGCTTCTCTGGTGCTTTTGCCTGGCTAGAAAAGGTCCTTGAATTATGATAATGCCTCTTGCTTACCTTGATGAGGGTATGTTTGTGTGAACATGTATATGTAAATTTCTGGGTTTTGCATGGCTGGAATGTAGCCTATTGTACAGAGATCAGAGTCGCCTCAGTTGCCCCGCACACACTTTGGCCTTTGGCCTTGCCCACCACTGGCATTGGCCCCTGGAAAGTTGTTCACGAGGGAATTCGCCCCTTGGGCTGAATAAGTTTCCCCAACCCTGAACCCACAGAATCATAGAATTGTAGAGTTGGGAGGGACCACAAAGGTTTGTCTAGTCCAACCCCCTGCAATTCAGGAATCTTCTGCCTTATGTGGGGCTCAAACCCATGACCCCGAGAAAATGCCACCTTGTTTTTGTTGCCTCCCAGCTGCCTGCCTGACACTTGCATGCTTAAGGGAGCACGAAACCTGGGCGTGCAGCTGCTTCCTGTATGCCAGAGAGAGCCTGAAGCTCAGTCACAAGGCAAACAAAACAGAAGCTGCCCTAGCCCTGAGGGCTTCAGAGCGCAGGAGAATGAGAGGACAACCTGAGGCTTTCTTTTATCTTCTCACAGAGAAGATTATGGGTTAGCTGTTTAACTCAACCGTATAGGAAGATTGGCAGTGAAACCTCAACAGGCTGCAACAGGCCACCCACCCAGCCGTTGTTTAAAAAAGCATTTTGACGTTTAAAGGCGATGTAATCGAGAGGGTAGAGAGAAAGTGCAACATAATGTTCTCTGAGGTGCTGGCAGTTTAATAGCAGAAGAAGGAAGGAGAATGCATTTGTCTTTGTGTTGGTTTATCTTCCTGTTTGATGTATTCAGAGATGCTGCCCTTTCACTGAAAATTGCTTAAATAAGATCCCTTTGAAAGGAGAGGTTAAAAGCAATGCAAGCAGAAAGGTAGAAAGGTGCTGCCCTTTCCTTTGCTGTTTGAATACCTAATTCTCCTTGCACGGTTTCTTCCCCCTTAAGCGTTCAGTGCATCCCTATACATGTCTACTCAGAAGTAAGGGGGAAGTGGGTGTAACAGGGATAGGGAACCTCTGGCCCTGCGGATGTTGAACTCCAACTCCCATCCACCCGGACTAGCACAAGGGATGAGGGATGATGAGAGTTTTAGTCTAGCAAAATATATTTTGTACATGTCTTTTTCCCAATACGGCATTTTTCAAAGCACCAGTTTCCCAAATCAAGAAGACTGTCCAGAGGAGGTGATGAGGGAATCACCTCATTTAGAACATTTTTCAAAGCCCAAGCAAATGCCTAGCAAGTGAGCTCCCAGCAGGTATGCTGTTGTTATAAGTATTTCAGTTAATTATATGCACCTTTTATCTTACTC
Source organism: Darevskia mixta (assembly GCA_034641385.1). NCBI lineage: Eukaryota > Metazoa > Chordata > Lepidosauria > Squamata > Lacertidae > Darevskia > Darevskia mixta. The sequence goes on from JAWWNH010000001.1 coordinate 23,259,208, forward strand.
TTGCATATTGGAACAGTTGCTGGACTGAAGGCACATTTCAGATTCTTCTCTTCTTGCATTTAGACAGGCACCGAAGACACGTTCAGCAGGGTGTTTTGGCTCTTTAATTGTTGCTGCATTTAATCATTCAGTTTTATAAATGTTGTTTCTATGAGTACTATTATGTACACTTTAATTATGATACTTTGTTGCTTTGGATGTTTATGGCTTTTTGCCATGCTTATAGCTGTTGTGAGTTATAAATAGTTGTAAATAGGAACACAGAAATCTGCCTTACAACAGATGTGACTTTTTGTTCATACATACATATATTTTTTTGTATGCCGCTTTTCCACAGTTCAAAACATGCTCAAGGTGGCTTACCACATGAAAAACAATAGAACGTAACTAAAGTAGTCATAAACAATAAATAAAACACTAAAAACACACAACCAAACTGAACAATTTCCACATAAATCGCAAGATCTAAAATAAGATACAAAAACACAACAGCAGCAACAATCCCCAAATAACAACCCAGGCCAAGAGTCTGTTCCACAGCCTCAGCTTTTGTAGCTGGAGTCAGTCAAGGCCCCAGGGTCAAGTGGGGAAAACCTGCAAGGCAGGGAGCAGGTCTTCCTAGGACTCTCAGCCAAGATGGGCTCTGGCACCATCAACTTTGAGTGGCAGCAGTTCTAGCAACTTAGACTGAAGCCTTTTCTGGTACTAAGGATGGAGAAAGACTCAGTTTTAAATGGGTTTAGCCATGGCCTTTGGTGGTTCTGATCCAATCAAGCGTCACTCACATCAGACTGCCTCCTATAGCAAGCACCCACTTATGTCAGCACCACTTTTGCACTGGCAGAATATTATTTTTTAAAAAAGCATGACTAATTATATACAAACATATGTGAAAAAGTATATAATACATAAGGGTCAAGCCCCATGCTAAACTCTATTTCTGCAGAATAATTTTACAAGTATATTAATACGGTACATACCTATTTTTATACAGTGGTACCTAGGGTTACAAACACCTCAGGTTACAAACACTTCGGGTTGCAGACTCCGCTAACCTGGAAGTAGTATCTCGGGTCAAGAACTTTGCCCCAGGATGAGAACAGAAATCGTGCACCCGCGGCGCGGCGGCAGTGGGAGGCCCCATTAGCTAAAGTGGTACCTCAGGTTAAGAACGGTTTCAGGTTAAGAACGGACCTCCGGAACAAATTAAGTTTGTAACCAGAGGTACCACTGTACTGTTATATGCAATGTTGTATATCTTTTTATGTGCTGGTTGCTTTAGGAAACAGGAGTGTATATGCATATCACATGTTATGTGTAGTAATGTGTATAATAATAAATATAATGTTATTATCAGAAATGGGTATGGGGGACTTCCTTGTCAACATTAGGGGGTGAGACAGGAATTGGGGGGGGGTCTGTGTGTGTTTCAGCTCAACATTGAGATATGCAGGAAATTCCATCCCTGTACACCACATTTTCCAGGAATTGAACCCAGGATCTTCTGCTTGCACAGCATGTGCTGTCCCATTGAACAGTGGCCTCCAGTATATGTGTTTTGAATACAATCTACTGTACAGAGAAAGAGAATACAAATTCACTGAAACAAACTTTCTCATTTCTTTTTACTGTTTTGAGTTGTGAGCTGTTTGCTTGGGTTTTTATCATTGTTGTGAGCTGTGAATCCTTCCCATTCACATGGAACTCTCTTCACCATAAATATACATAGGCCTGGGCTGATTGTCAGCAAAAAATGCCTCCTAAAATGTTGACAAATCATTATCAGACACCATTTTAGCTGATAGCATAGAGCTGGGCTTTCCTTTCAAACTTCTGGCCCAATATTGTGGCTAACTAGAAATGATCACAAACCATAACTAACTTTCACAGGCTTTCCCTGTTCCAAAAAGCAGTATTTCTTCCTTTTATGCAAACACTGGCTGCTGACATGATTGATTGTGCACTGTAAATGCTAGAGGCCTTGGTCACAGGAAAGTAAAGCCGCAGGACGCTCTTTAGACCTTAGTGTAATAAAGAGAAAAAGACAGTAAGTCAAAAGGTCTGCAAAACTACTGTGAGTTTCATCAGAGCTTTAATGGATATTTTAAAAAGTGTTCAAATTGCTTCCAAGCAGAACATGACCAAATGTGAAGGAAGAACACTCTCGGAACTGATTGTGTCTGTGAGCAAGTGGCGGAAGTTGTTTGACTTGCACCATTATGGAGGAAGCTATTGGTTGTTGTGTCGTTTGTTTTGTATGACACCTGTGGATGTTGGAAGGTGGGTAGGGCAGGGATGGGGAACCTCGGGCCCAGGGACCACATGCAGCCCTCCAGGCCTCATAATTTCCTCTTGCCGGCCCCGCTTCACACCCTAAGTGTTCTTGCCTGGCTGAAATGTGTCCTTGAACTCTGCTAATGATTCTTGCTTGTCTGGATGGAGGGGAGAGAGTGGAGGGGAGTGTGTGTAGAAACTAGCCTACTGTACAGAGGTAGAATTCGCACTCATTGCTCCTCCCACTTTGGCCTTGCACAAAGTGCTTCTCTCTTATTAGTAAGAGAGAAGCATGACTGCACACATGCTGGGTAGCCTACACATTTATGATTAATTGCCATAGTAGTCCTTTGTCATTATGTTGAGTCTGATTGTGAATATGGGGCAGGGAAGTGCCATTACCAAGGAGAGAACTCTAGCAGTGTGTTGTTGTTGTTGTTGTTGTTGTTGTTGTTGTTAGTGTTGTTGTTAGTGTTGTTGTTGTTTGTTTGTTTGTTTTAAAAAAAGAAGTTTTAAAGACTCATAGAGAACAATGAAAACCTGCCAGTTCCCAGCAGAAACCTTTCCCCAGGAAATTAAATACCAGATCTCTCAAGGAAGCTGTCAGCAAGATAACCTCCAGTGCATGTGAAGCGGAAAAGTCAAATGTTTGCTCTTCAGCTGGGAGGTTCTGGAAATGTTTTAAATGGTCCCCCCTTCTCCTAAAGCAAAGAGAGATTTAGTAAGTATTTCTTTAAGGCAATGCAAACATGTTCTCAGGGAGGGTGGTGAGTATTTGGAGAACAGTCTCGGAAAGATTGCTTGTTGAGTGGTCCAGTTGACAGCAGACCAGTTCCTCTGTTGCTTGTTCTTGATCATCTTCCCAGTCTTCTCCCTCTTCTCCCAGTGACCACTCATTGTTGTCCTACCACCACTCCCCGGGCTCTGAGCTTTCTTCCCTTGGTGGTTTCCCAGCTGATTCCTCCCACCACCCCTCTGCGTCCAACCAGCTCATGACAGCCACAGAGCTCTCTGGCACTGCTCCAGCCTCTCCCCGAGTTCTTTTGGCTGGCTGGATCAGTGCTTATGCAGACTAGATTCAAACACCATGTTGGAAACGTAGGCAGCTGCCTTCCACAAGGTCAAGCCAAGTTAGGCATGGTTTCTTCTGGGTCCCAGGCAGGCAGCAATCTTTCCCAGCCTAACCTGGAGAGAACAGGGCTTGAACCTGGGATCTTTTGCATGCAAAGTCATGTACTCTACTACTGAGCTATGGCTTTTCCCCCATAGTCTTTCCTCATCCATGTTTTATCCAAGCAGTGAAACATATGTTTGAAATATAGTATTGGGCTGAGAAAGTTACACATCTACATCTATTGCTTCAGCAAGGTTGAAGGGCCCATGAAGAGCTCCCGAGACACTCAGTGGTAAAAGTCAACTTGCAACCATGTGGCACAGCTTTGTGCCAATGTTGCACTGTGTGGGTGGCATGCAGTTCCCCCCAGCAGCCTCTTTGAATGTTTCTCTTGCTGTTCTAGCAACTAGTCACATAAATTGAGACTGTAATTGCATTGTTAACCCAAATGAGACCACCACAAATGAGAACGTGGAGAAAGGAAAAACAGTGTTGCCTCCTTGGGGGGATGAGGCTATAGCCAATGCTGGATGAGACATTCCAAGGAAAGGGATGCCATTGCACAATTACTATAATAAGAGAGAGAATTAAGTGCTTCATTTAAAGATCATGCTGTGCTGAAATGTCCTGCCTCTGCTTCATTAGTAAGGCATCAAAGCTCTCATTTCCCAAGTGATAGGTTTTAGTTTACCTCAAGATGTGTAGATATATAGCCATTTCCCTGCCCTTTTCATAGGAGTTGAAGGCAGCAATGGCATGATACATTTGGAAGAATGGTAGTTGGATATTTAACTTCATCCCTCAACAATGCCTTTTCTGCCGATGGTCTAGTTGCAGTTTCCACATACAGTACTTTGTTTTATCTAGTACACTACCTAAAATGAATCTCCAGCTTTGCTAATGTAAAATTTGCTGTGTTTCTATTTTACTGCTGTTCCACAAGGAACCTGTGTGTTTCACTTAAGGCTACAGACAAATGTAGAGAACTGCTGAATGGCTTTATAAAATATATTTTAAAAAATAGGGAATCAGCCTATGACCTGGTTCGCACATAACAATAAGCCAATGTACCGGGTATGTGTTTGAAGTTTTCCAGAGAGCCAATTATGACTGCTTTGCTCCCACTCCAGTCCTGCTGCTGTGAGCTAAGCCATGGTTTGGTTTAGCATGTTGTCCAACTCAGCCTCATGGTTTGTTTCTGTCCAGGCAAACAGTGAACTGTAACCAAGGTTTGTTCTATGTGGTTTGTCAGGATTGGAAATAAACCATGAGCCCAGATTCAGACAACCATGCCGAACTATTGCTTAGCTCAAAGCAGAAGGAGCAGAGGAGGAGCAAAGCAGCAATAATCTCTCCTCCAACAGCCCACATGCTTGTGTGTTTGCACTGCCATGATTTGGCTTAGCCTTATGTGCAAACTGAGCTATTGTGTGTTTCTTCATCCCCTCATCCTGGTGACTAACTTGAAACCTGCACAATGCTAACCTGAAACCTGCTCCGTCTTCCCAGACTTTGTTTTTAGACTGAAACCTCAGCAAATTTTAAAGCTTTAACCACCAGTTATGAGTTATGCCCCCTCCCCAACTTCCCCCATGCTTGTTTAACATTCAGCCTGATAAAGAGTTCTGGAGGGCTCAAAAGCTTGCTCACTCCCTTGTAACATTTTGGCTGGCCTAATAATGGAACTGCCCCACTATGGATAGTGAATTGAAATGTTTGTGATTATATAAATTAGACAATGAACTCTCAGAGAAGGCATAATAGCTGTGTAGGGCTTGAAATCTTGGAACCAACTAGCTGAATCCAAGAGGAATCTGCACGTTCTTTCGGGTAGCATTCCTTCTCTCTTCTCCTGATGTTTTCCAATGGGGACAAAATGGGGAGTTGTAACCTGTAGGTGCTTGATTTGCTCAGGGAGTTCCAGAAGTATACCGGTATGCCTCCTATATTTGAGAATGCCTTCTTTTTGTTACGTGTGTGGGTGTGGGCTGCTGAAAGATGCTGAAATTCTAGTTTCTTATGTTGCTTGGACCTGACTTGTAATTATGATTAAACATCTGTGCCATCAGCTTTGGGGCTGCATTGGGATGTGAAGGTATTGAATAATGTTCATTGACTTATTAGTAAACTTTATGCTCACTTTTGGTGTATTTTAAGTAACATGAGGGATGCATGTGGCGCTGTGATCTAAACCACTGGCCTCTTGGGCTTGCTGATCAGAAGGTTGGCAGTTCAAATCTGCAGGATGGGGTGAGCTCCTGTTGCTCTGTCCCAGCTGCGATTTAGACATGCTGGCCACATGAACCGGGAAGCTGTCTGTGGACAACACTGGCTCCCTTGGCCTGAAGCGAGATGATTGCCACACCTCATTGTCACCTTTGGCTGGACTTTACCGTCTAGGGGGTCATTTACCTTTAGTATTGCCTATTTTAAGTGAACTGCTAATCGTGTGTTATATTATAATGTACAGCAATTACAGTGATATTGTAATGTCTGTCATATATTATAATTATGTACACTTATTGTAGACTGATTCTTCACTTTGAACTGTTTTGAGCACAGATGTTTTTGTGGAAAATGTGGTGTATAAATAAACTATGACTATTGTTTTAGTCAGGACGCGGGTGGCTCTGTGGTCTAACCCACAGAGCCTAGGGCTTGCCGATGGGAAGGTCGGCAGTTCGAATCCCCGTGACGGGGTGAGCTCCCATTGTTCGGTCCCAGCTCCTGCCCACCTAGCAGTTCAAAAGCACGTCAAATGCAAGTAGATAAATAGGTACCGCTCCGGCGGGAAGGTAAATAGCGTTTCCGTGCGCTGCTCTGGTTCGCCAGAAGCAGCTTAGTCATGCTGGCCACATGACCCAGAAGCTGTCTGCAGACAAACGCCGGCTCCCTCGGCCTATAGAGCAGTGTTTCCCAACCAGTGTGCCTCCAGATGTTTTGGGACTACAATTCCCATCATCCCTGACCACTGGTATTGCTAGCGAGGGATGATGGGAGTTGTAGTCCCAAAACATCTGGAGGCACACTGGTTGAGAAACACTGCTATAGAGCAACCCCAGAGTCGTCCGCGACTGGACCTAACGGTCAGGGGTACCTTTACCTTTTATTGTTTTAGTCATTGATAGAAACTACATGGTGTCTAAATTCTAGAAACTACCAGAGCCATGCAAGACTGCCCCCTCCATCATGGCATGTGGGATAGATAAGGAGTGGTATATTCAACCTTGGACTGAGGAGGGTCTTCATATCTTTCAGTAGCAACCACTATGACTGGCCTTGGTGTTGACAGACCTTCTTTATCAACAGGAGCAAGTGGGGTCTTAAAGACAGGAGAGTTGCACTGATTATGGGAAACCTAATGGCTGTAAATTTCAAAAGCATGTAAACATATTGGAGCCCATAGAGTACAGTATGGATAAATAGACTGTTGGGAGGAACCACACTGATAGAATGAATGTCTAGTGGAACCTATATAGTTTTGATGATCAGTGATGACTCCTCTATATCACTGAAAGATAACCCTTTTTATCTCTCTTTCAAGAACTGATAACAAACAAACAAGAGCCTTGTGTTCATCCCCTCCCCATTGATATACCTGCTCTGAGAGTGAGCATGAGCACTTTTAGCTAAGCCATCTCTGTTTTATTTATCTTAGTTGCACTTGCTCAACCCATTTCCCCTCCTTGAACTTGCAAAAGCTCACTATGACAGAACTAATTTCCCTTGTACACAGGCTATTTGCACACATGAGAAAAGGGGATTGATCTCAATTAGACTGAAGTGCAAAGACATCACACTACTTCTAAAAGGCTTATAATCAGGTTGTTTGAGAAGAGTGCAATTATTCATTGACTGGTCTCCTGAAATGATTCAGAAAATAAACAAGCACCAGAATTGGCCCCTGTGTGGTCCCAGAGACACAGGCAGGATTAAGATCATCTTCTAGTTTGAGAGTCTGAATTATTCTTAACATAAAGGGGGGAGAAAATCAATCCTATCATGAGTGGTTGACATGGGAGCAAAATGCATATTCCTCTTTATTCAGCTGTAAATCCACTCCTCCTGGTAGTCTTATTGATCCTGAGCCTATTTGAAACTGTCAATCATTTCAAATAGGTAACTGAGTTTTCCTAGCAGGTGAGGATTTATCTAATTCCAGATTTTGCAGTTATAATTGCCTGCAATGAAATAACCACTGGGCCATTTATCTGCTGTCAGAAATTCACATAGGACTGAATCTGTCTAGTTTTCTAATGACACAGAAAAACAGTGCATTGTTCATTTATTTTGGCAGATGTCCTGGGTATACCTACCTGGGAGTAAGCTCCATTAAACTCAGTGACTCAATAGACCAGCATAGGACTCTGCTATCATTCACTGATACATTCATTCTATCTTTGTCCCACCTTTAATAAGCATTAGAAATTCCAATTTGCCACAAATTGTATTTTACCCTTAGGTTGAAGATAGCCAAACTCAGTCTTTCTCTAAAAGTAAGAACAGTTAGAAAATTTGAAGAAACCGAGTCCATCTGTTTTGAGAAGTGAAAGATTGGTATCATTATTTTTTTAAAAGAATGCTCCAAAGGTGCAAGAAGGTTGTAAGAGCATTTTGTCCCAGGGTAGAATGTTGAAAGCAAAAACAGAAGTCTGGATTGAAATTAGAAGACTCTTTTTCCAGCTTGGTACAACACATCGTTTATTAGCATGTTCGCTTATTATCATGATCTAGTTTTTCAGTGAAAGCTGGCCACTTACTATATTGTTTTGAGCTTTCTCTCTGATTTCTGTGACTCAGTCTTTGGTTTTCCTGAAATTTTTTCCCAATTGCAGTCCAGAATCTGATGCTGGATCAAGAAAGTTAATATCCTCCTTAATGACTTTGCCCTGTCCCTTAGTGAGGCTTTGAGCGAATGCTTGTCAGGTGTGTGTGAAAGCTGAGATAGCAGTTTTTTGCCATTTTGAATCCAGAAATACGGAAATAGGAAGAGCTGTGGGTTGGCTGTTTGCCTCCAGTTAACACACCACTTGTTTGCAAATAAAGCGAATACTACAAAAACACTTTGAAACTCCAATGCTCACTCGTCCAAAGAGAACTGAGGCCAGTGGTGCTGCCCTGGGGACTTCTCATGAAAGTGGTGAGAGTGTAATAGTATTTTCTTTTTTTGTGACATTTCTTTATAATTGGCTTATAATTAGTGTAAGATGCTCTTCCTTTCTTTAAATGTAGAGATGTTCTGTCCTCTGAAAATAGAAATGAATAAACTTGTTAATGGGCGGGGGAGAGAAGTGTGACAGTATTTCCATTATTCCCAAGATTTATCATAGCACACATTGATTAGTATCCAACGTTTGTAAATAGCTTCCCCTAAAAATTAGGGAAAGGGATCTGTAAGCTCATTGGTAGAGGATCTGCTTTGCATATAGAAGGTCCCAAATTCAATCCCTGATATCTATTTATTCCTATACCTATTTATTCCTGCATTGCAGGGGGCTTGGACCAGATGACCCTTGGGGTCCCTTCCAACTCTACAATTCTATGATCTTCAGGTATGACTGGGGAAAAGCTCCCATCAAACATCCCAGAGAGCCTTTCCCAGTCATTGCAGACACTAGTGAGCTTGATGAATCAACGGCCTGGCGGACTATAAGGCAGCTTTCTATGTTCCTAAACATTTTGCAGCATCTAAAGCAGGGGTCAGCAACCTTTTTCAGCCATGGACCGGTCCACTGTCCCTCAGACCATGTGGTGGGCCGAACTATATTTTTCGGGGGGAAATGAACAAATTCCTAGGTCCCACAAATAACCTAGAGATGCATTTTAAATAAAAGGACACATTCTACTCATGTAAAAACACACTGATTCCTGGACCGTCCGTGGGCCGGATTTAGAAGGCGATTGGGCCGCATCCGGCCCCTGGGCCTTAGGTTGCCTACCCCTGATCTAAAGGGGGAAATGTTTATTTGTTTATCCTTTTTTCTATTTGAGGAATATGTATGAATTCAAGCCATCTGAAATCTTCTCCCAGTTTAGTAGAGGGAGGTGGTATTACATTCCTCCCTTGAAGAGGTTTCCTGGGGAATATTCAATCTGGCCATATAATGTGCTGCACTTTTTTATCTGCAAAAAAAATTGGCGCAGAAACTTCAGTTTTCATTGGCGAAAAGCTCCACTGTGTAACAATGCATCTCTTCGGAGAGAATATTAATGCTCAATCAGGTATGGGATAGTGTTAATACTATATAAAATATACATAAACATATCATTTGCCTAAGAAGGATTAATATAGTTGAAATGCAGAGATCCGCTGGTCGTCAAAGGGCACAGCTCACCTAATAGTTCTGACTTGGTTGAATAGTCAAATGGTCATTCCATGAAAATGAGGGGAAAAAATTTTTTAGATTTTTTTTTTCTTTAAATAATATTTTTACATGTTAAGTTTGTGTACACATATCAAAGTGTTTTGGCAACAAAACAAATTATTCCCAGAATGCTTCATTCCAAGATGGCCGCCACCTGAATGTAGCACATGCTGCAAATGAATTTGTTTTTGAAGTTAGACATACATTAAAAGTAAGATAACATCTATTCAAACCATGTAAACTATGATTGTAATATGTATATTGAAAGCTTAAAATGTCATCTTTTGATTGCAAATAGTCTATATTACTACAATTACATTTTTCATTGGTATTGATTTTAATTATTGATGATGAAGCTGTAACGTGAGTTACCAAAATAAGTTATTTTTAGAATATCTTTCTAAAATTTCCTAAGTGACAAGAAAATAATTATTTACCTTCATAAAATTCCAATGCATGAAATTATGATTTGAAAAGTAACGTGATTTACCATATTATGTAACGTGAGTTACCATGAGAAAAGTTATTCAATTAATAACCATTGAAATTTGAAATGCCTGACCACTATTGCTATGAAAGGCAAGGTTTCTGTAATACTATTACCTAAAAAGTTTTTTTCTAAATTCCTCATAAGAGGAGGAAAAAGAAAAAACGTGGGCACATAAAATTAAGCTGTCCAATTCATGTAACGTGAGTTACCACACAAAAATAATTTTTATTTTTCATATTTTGAAATTAATATGAAAAAGGTAATAAGCTTTTATAATAACCAGGTATGTATTATATACACAATTATTTTATTCAAGATTGCTTCTCAATTACTATGTTTAAATATTACTTAATTGTTGTAATCATAAGTCAAATGTAACGTGAGTTACCATGGAATGACCCAAATGTGTTTGGTGGATTTGTCCCCAAAACCAGAAGAAATAGTGGAGTGTCTTTTGTCATTTGCAGCCCCTTGGGAACCACTTGTACCTATCACAAATGATTACTCTGTCGTGCATGTTATTTCTCTCCAAGGCTCATGATTAAGCACTGTCATTGAGTTGTAGGCGATCCCATGCCCTCTAGTGGCAAACCAAAGTTTAGAAAAATCAGATGTTCAGTTGTTGTCTTTAATGAGGCAAGGCATTAACCCTCAGCATAATTATTACAGCGCCCAAGTCTCACATCTGGGAGTTACATTGTGGTGCTTTGCACCGCTCTCACTCCATCCCATGCTTACTCATGAATGCATGTAATTGAGTGCCTGCCCGACTGCTCTAGGGCTTTTCCCATAGTGCCTTCATGTGTTTAGCCGGTGCTAAGTATTAGTGACAGGGCATATCTGCATGTAATGTAAAGTTCTGGGCTTCTTTGTTGCTTCAGCTGATAAGCCGTGCTTCAAATGTACAGCCCTCAAGGATTCTTCTTCCTTGACGTTTATTTTTCTTAGCTATGGATCATTTGGCATGATCCTGGGCAATGTCACATTACTTACATGTCAGGAAACTGGTTTCCTTCTGTAGTAAGTTATTTTAATACAGCGACCCAGCCTGTGTATCACATTGAAATACAGCATGCCAAGTTGATGTGTAAGCTATGCCTAATTGTGGAAAGTTTTAATTTTTTCACACAAAAAATGTGAACAAAGTGGAGAGGGTAAAAATGGCCTATCGGTGCTATTTGCTGCTGGTTTCCAGTATGCATTTTCTACCTATGGAACAGTGAAGGGTGATCAACTTTATTTTTGTTTCAGAGGTCAAAGCACCTAATGAGGAGGATGTTGCTCCCATGAGTCCCATTGATACCAAAGTGTGAGGGCAGTATTCAAGTAAATGATTGCACCTAGCAATGGGTGCTAGCAGGAGAGGACTTCCCCTTCACATATGGAACCCCCCAAAACAGATTAGAGGGCAGGAGTTTTTAAGAATACTAAGGACTGCTGCCCCTGTTTGTTCCTCTCACCAAAACCACCCTTAGAGCTTCCCCAAACCAGCACCCTCTCCTTATAGCGTGCCTAACTCCCCCAACACTTAGAACTTAACCAAAAGCCTTTTACAGTCCCACCTCCCTGGCCATGTCAGAGAAGGGCAGGGAGGATCGCAAAGGCTTAGATCTTCTTGTGCTGCCACAGCTGCCCAGTCAATCGGGATGAAAAATCAGTCCAGCAGGAGGAGGCGCACAGGAAGGAGAAAGGCAGCCAGAAACATTGGCCTGGGCATCAGCAACTACAGCAGTGCATTACCCGGCTGCTTAGCTGCTGCTTCTGACTGCCTTCTCTCATTCCTGTGCTCCTCTTCCTCCTGCCTGACTGGCTTTTCATCCTAATCAGCCAGCTGGCAGCAGCAGCCAGGCAGGAGGAGGAAGGTGGCCAGTAGCACCAATGGCTCACCTGAGCATCTGAATCATCAGACGTTCAGTGAATCAGTGTAGGGCAGGCATTGTAAGCCTTCCCACGATCCACCTGTATCCACCATAGCTGCATTTTAAAATGCAGACTTCTTTATTGGGCTTCCCACAACAGCAGTGATGCTGGCAGCAGGGGCACGGGGGCAGTGAACGAGAAGGAGAAGCTTTTTTACCCTCTTCATTCTTCTCCCCTATGCCAGTGGCGGCAGCCACGGGAGAGTGGAGGTGGAGACATTGGAAGGCTTACAATTCTGATTATTTCAACCTCGGACATTGGCTTGGACTCTTCCTACCTCATGCTGCTGCTATGGATCCAGAGGCTGGCTGGGTGCCTTCCTTGTCTGCTTCCACCTTATGCAGAGCCCAAGGTCAGCCGCTGCAGTGGCAGCAGAAGTAGTGAATCCTCAGGCTGGCTTGAGAGGAAGAAGGTAGCCAGCCACAATGCTGGTTGGCTTGGAGTTTTGGATCCTGGAAGCAAGGACCCTGTGGTTGGCATGCTGAGGAGCCAGCAGAGCTGGGTACTGCTGCAACCCATCCTCAACTCACCTGGGTTCTCCCTCCACCACTTCGTGTCACACTATAGTTTGCAGTGCCACCTGTCTGTGGCCAAGCAAACTGCAGCATGGTGACAGTGTTATATTTTTATTATATAGTAAGATAATGTATAGCTAAGTGGTTATTAACTATTATGGTGACAACACAGCATTTTAAAAACAGACAAACAAACCAACAAACCAGACAGAACTAAATTATAACTTATTATGTGAAAGGAAACAAGCTATCAGTTCATCAAGAGTGAGCTTTGTCAAATCTCTATTATGACATGTAGTTCCCTTTACATCCCTGCTACACTGATAAATAGCTCAGCAGTGGTTCGATTGGGAGATGCATCACCTGACACTTAAGAAAACAGTAATGAGAGTTCACTTTTAAAGTGTCAGACAACAGCCTCAAAAGCAGCAATGTAGGATTGAGAGTTAAGGGGTGTGTGAAAGACATATCACTACTTTTGGTGTAACAATCACCCCACTTTTTGCCTCTGGCAAACACATCTTTCAGGTTTATGTATTGTTTCAATAACCTGCAAACTATGTTTGACCAGAGGCAATATTGAGTAAAAAAAAAGTGTGTGCACACTCTCAAGTTCTCTTTAAACCTATTGTCTTATAGCTAGGACAGGAATCCTGAAACAAGATTGTGAAAAGTTACAGTCCAGATGAAAATGTATGGGTTGGAGGAGGGAGAGACTATTGCTCTGCTTATACCTTGGAAAAAAACCAGATAAGATCCTGTCCTGTGATGAGTCCTGCTGAAGAGGAAGTTCCTGCTCCCGTTCAGCAGTTTGCTTTAGGGAAACATTGATGCTGTTCCCACACTGGTGCCCACGAGAGTGTTTTGCTGTGAAGGGCAGGATTTACCAAGATCCAGGCTGGGGAATCTGGAACAGTTTTAAAAGGCTTTGATCAAGTTTTAACTACGGTAATACCGTAGTACGGTATGTTAAAAAGCAGCTGTTTGTCTACACATGCACTATGAACGCCCTACAACAAAGCTTTGGGTTATTTATTTATTTAGAACCCAATTTCCTTAGATTTTACACACACAACTAATTCTTGAGAATTTTGATTCCATCTTATTTTCATGCATGACCAGCTCTAGTCTCATTAGAGGGGGAAATGAAAAGGTGGCCCATTGCTCCACAGAAATAACAGTGTCTTCCAAACTCCTAGGTAAAGTGCAAAGCACTGCAAACAAACAACCAAACCGAACAAGTACTGTAGTTTGATCAGAAACTACTATGGGCAAGGATGGCTCTACAATATTGCCTCTTAAGTTTTTGAAAAGCAAATTGTATATATACACAGTCTCATTCTGTTAGAAACCTGCTCCCCTAACTTGGTTTTTTCTTTAAAGCCACTGGTAACGTGCTCTAAATAATGTGCCCTTTTATCAATTTACTGGTGTCATTTGCTTGCTAGTAAGCATTTGTCACTTCCCACAACTTTACGTTGATAAGCAGTTTGGGTTTTCCACAGGCTTGCGATTTATTTGGTTACGTTGCTGAAGTAATGAGATCTCTTTAGCCAGAAACAAGTAGTAAATAGCACTGGAAGGGAATGCAAGGAGCAAAAAGAGAGGTTTGCCTGTGCAGCATGAAACTGACAAGAATATTGACAGCTGTAATTTTATTGGATAAAACCAATTACAAGTAAACAAACGGGCTTATTCTGAGCTGCTTGCAGTGTAACAAAGATATCTACAAGGTTGTTCTGGTTTGAAAAGGAAATGTGAAATGGAGGGGAGGAAGCACTGGCCCATGTTACTGCAATTTGATTCTATTTTTGTTAAGTGGAGTTTTGGTGGAGGTGGTATGAATGAAAATATCCACTTGTTCAAGAAAAAACTGATTAGATTCTTATTTGATTGCCTGGTGTGTGCACATATTCTTGTTTATAATGTTTAAAACATGCATTGTTTTTGCATGAAAACTGCAATGGTCTTATTTTCTATGACATTCCTATTTCCCCTCTACCCCAACCAAATATTCCTTCATCCAAGTTCAGTAAAGGTAAAGGTAAAGGGACCCCTGACCATTAGGTCTAGTCGTGTCCGACTCTGGGGTTGCGGCGCTCATCTCGCTTTATTGGCCGAGAGCTGGTGTACAGCTTCCGGGTCATGTGGCCAGCATGACAAAGCCGCTTCTGGCGAGCCAGAGCAGCGCACGGAAACGCCGTTTACCTTCCCGCCAGAGCGGTTCCTATTTATCTACTTGCACTTTGACGTGCTTTCGAACTGCTAGGTGGGCAGGAGCTGGGACCAAGCAGCGGGAGCTCACCCCGTCGCAGGGATTCGAACCACCGACCTTCTGATCAGCAAGCCCTAGGCTCTGTGGTTTAACCCACAGCGCCACCTGGGTTCAGTACCAAGTGTTAAATACCAAGTGTTACATGCCACCTTAATCTCTGCCAAGCAGGAGCAAGATTCCAGGGGTCTGTGGCACTTACCCAGGGGCTTGTTGACTTTGTGAATTCAGGGCACAGCAGAGGTTGCAGCTTTTGAAGATACTTGGTTTGTTTTACACCTATACTGTATACACCTGCATCTACATGGAGAGGAAGAGAGTTCACAGCATTACATTTCCAGAGTGTTTCTCCTTGCTTCTCTCCTAGCTTCAGCCAGCTTGAGTCCAGAGCAGCCAGCCATGCTCCCCAATCTCTGGGTTGCAGCTTCTTCAGTCAGCAGCCAATATGGTTTCAACCACATGGCCTTCCCAGCACCCTTCTGTTCCAAGCAACTCTTCCCATCTGTCTCCTATCCCAAGTCTAGTTTCTTAGAGGCACATTTTTCCTGTGAGCACAGCCTGCCCCCTCCTGTCACATTGACAACCCCTGTTTGCCAAGACCCAATGATTCCTCTTTGATGTGGGTCATCAACACCTCTTTCCCAAGTGAGGTCCTTGCTTGGAAAGGAAGCTTAGTCTGTATTTTTCCACTGGCCTGGAATCTTCCCTTCAGTACTCCAAATATTAGCTGGAGTCTGACATTCATTAATTTATTGTGCTTAGGGGGGTCTGCCTCCCAGAAAACTTATAACAATAGCCACAAATTATGTGCAGCCTGATCCTGTGCATTTTTCTAAGAAGTGAGTCCCAGTTGGATTTCCTGCCAAGCAACTGTGCATAACACTGTGTATTATCTTAGTGAAACATGAAACCAGAACTTCCACAACTTTCTTGGTATCTTGAACTGTTTGTTTTTTATGACGGTTGACTATTGATGCTTTAATGCAGGCTTTAATGTCAAGCTGTGTTTAGTTCTGTAAGTAGCTTTGTGTCTCCATGGACAAAGAAGCAGGACAAAAATAATAAATGTGTGCAAGATACATCCCACTGAAGTCACTTGCAAAACTATTCGATTTAATGAGTCTTCCACTGCACTTTTAGATATCAATTGGATAATAATAAAGTCCCTCAATTACCCAGTCTGTATTGTAAACTTTTATTAAGCTTTTATTGAATTAAATTCATTACGTTCCTTGCCTTTCTTATGAGATCTGCCGTACTGTTAACGTGCGAGATAATTATTTGGCTGGAAGCTTAATAGAGCCAAAGGAAATAATCGATAATAAGCATGAAGTGTGGACTATTAGATGGAATGTTGCTGGCATTAAGTCACCCTTCCAAATGTACTAGGATTCTCAAAGCTCTGTGTAGTTTAAGAGTAATAATCTCATTTATCTCCATCAACCCATGCACAATTAAAGCATAATTGAGCCAAGTGGGGCTATTTGCTCTGTACCTGTGTGATACTATTTTTGGAGGGAGGGATATTTTTGCAACTTTAGCCTCTCACAACAGGCACCGATCACACCGTAAAGTGTCTAGTGAGAGAGATTTTACAGCCTCGACAATTAAGCAGCTTGTGCATATGGTTAAATATAATTGCATAGACTCCAACCTGAATATCCTTTTTGAACAGCAGTGTGATCCACATTCATTGCTGCCATGCAGATGGATTGGTGTAAGCAGGTTTGGCTATGGTGATTTGGATGAACTAAAAAGACAGACATTGTTAGAAATAATAGCCTTGTTCAGATAACATGCTAAACGGCTTATAAGCAGCTTGGAGGAGCTTCAAGGTTAGGAGAACTATCAGCTGAGCACTGAGCATGCTCTTGTGCACAGAATGCGGGGGGGGGGAGAAAACCTGGGGGAGGAAGAGTGGAATGGAGCACAGCTGGCTGGTTGGAATCCTGAACAGGAGCACTTCATACATCAACATTTTTGTAGGTCCCACATACTTTGGTTACGTTGCAGAAATGCTCCCATGAGTGAAAACAGTGGCATTGGAAGTAGTTCTCACATAATTAATCAATGCTACTGTTGTACGCAAATAAATTGTGCTGCAGTTCAGGTTCCAGAAGGGACACTTTTAAAAGTCTACCTTCCTATTAAAATCGCTCAGAACATTTCAAGACCTTTCGCATTTGCCAGCTTCAGTGTCTCACCTATGCTGACACAGTGGTATTTTTTTGAAGAATGAACAGAAGCAGAATTGTCACATCAAACCTGTTTGTGCTGACCTTTCTGAAAGGGCCTTGTGACCCCTCTTTCCACAGTTCTCTAGCTGAAAGAGCTAAAGTGTGAATTATGAAATCTGACTCTGTTGAAGGGCAACACTTTTTTACTGCCTTTGTAAGGATTTGTAAATTAGTCTTTAAAAGCATGAACATTCTCTTTCTCTCAAAAGCAATACTCAGTGGTATCAGTTCCTACATCCAGCTGTCATCAACTCATGCTTATCTGAACTCGGCCTTTGCTATATTTGGATCTGAAGACAGATTAAGATACAGTATACATGTTGATCCTGCAGCTCTGTACAAAACTAAGGAACACAGTGCTATAATTCTTCTTTACTATTGCAAAAGTTCTCCCCCCAAATACGGTAGGCTTATTCCTGTGGGGACCTTTTTTATTCAAGCCACTTCTTTTACAGGCACTTCTCCTCAGCTGAATCCTCACTTGACACATATCCACAGTTGAAAAGTTTACATGGTGCCGACTCAGCACATGTTTGAAATAAGTATTTCATGCAGACTTAAAGGATTGAGTAGGATATCGGGCCATTGTTTTAGCCATATATGTGGCTATGAAGTAAGGGAACAAGATCATATGAGATGTTAGGTGTGGATGTGTATCATCCTCCCAATAACTACGGTATTTAAAACCAGAAGTACTGCTTGCTTCCTGAATGGTGATTAGGTGGTGAGAAGTGGTGGGAACAGAGGTTCCCCACTTCCTTCATGCAATTTTACTGCTCAATCTATCACACACACATACACCTCAGTGGTTTTATTTCCCTGATTTCAGATGCCACTCATTTGGAACTTTGTATGCAGGACACCTGCTTGAGGAGCACTGAAACTGAAAACAAGGACAGGATGAGTTAGGTACCACTTCTGAAATCCTGATAATCCCTCTAGAAGTGGCTTTTCAGATTTAATAAGGGCCAGACACACACGTGTATAACATCTTGTTTGGCCTTCAACTGAGAGGATACTTTTTCTATTCCGTTAACCATGAAATCTAACTCTGTTGAAGGCCAACATTTTCTATTGCCTTTGTAAGGATTGCCTTTGTATATTAGGCTTAAAAAACATATGCGGTCTTTTTAAAAAATCTCTCTCTCTCTCACTCTCTCTCTCACACACACACTACTTCTGATGGAAGTAGTCACTGTCTACTTTTAGATTAGGCAGTGTACAAATAGAATTAATAATAATAATAATAATAATAATAATAATAATAATAATAATAATTTTTATTATTATTTATACCCCCCTCCCCGGCCAGAACCGGGCTCAGGGCAGCTAACACCAATAAAATTACAATAAAATGTAAAAGAAAAAGAAAAAACAGTTAATTAAAATACGGGTTAAAATACAGGTTAAAATATGATTTAAAATGCAGCCTCATTTTAGTAGCAGCCCGTAAATCAAAACCATAAGGGGAGGGAAACATAAGGGTCAGACTGAGTCCAAACCAAAGGCCAGGTGGAACAGCTCCGTCTTGCAGGCCCTGTGGAAAGATGTCAAATCCCACAGGGCCCTGGTCTCTTGTGACAGAGCGTTCCACCAAGTCGGGGCCAGTACTGAAAAGGCCCTGGCCATAGTTGAGACCAATCTAACCACCTTGCGGCTCAGGACCTCCAAAGTATTGTTATTTGTGGAACTTAAAGTCCTCCACGGGGCATACCAGGAGAGACGTTCTCGTAGGTACGAGGGTCCTAGGCCGCATATGGCTTTAAAGGTCAAAACCAGCACCTTAAACCTGACCCTGTACTCCACCGGGAGCCAGTGCAGCTGGTAAAGCACTGGATGAATGTGGTCTTGCGGCAAGGACCCCGTAAGGAGCCTCGCCGCGGCATTCTGCACCCGTTGGAGTTTCTGGGTCAGCTTCAAAGGAAGCCCTGCGTAGAGCGAGTTACAATAATCAAGCCTGAAGGTGACCATCGCATGGATCGCTGTGCCCAGATCAGGGCGAGAAAGGTAAGGGACGAACTGCTTGATACAGCAGAGATGAAAAATGCCACCTTTGCTGTGGCTGCAACCTGTGCCTCCATGGAAAGGGAGGCGCTGGCACTAATTGAGCCCCCGCAAGAGATGGGAGTTGGTCCCCCAACCCCATGTCATCCCGACCCAGCCAGAGGACCTCTGTCTTCGAAGGATTTAACTTCAACTGGCTCCCACGCAGCCATCCAGCCACAGCTTCCAAACATCTGTGCCTGGGGCTGAGTCAGGGCGGCCGTCCATCAACAGATAAAGATGGGTGTCCTCAGCATATTGATGACAACCCAGCCCAAAACTCCGGACAATCTGGGAAAGGGGGTGCATAAAGATATTGAAAAGCATCGGGGAAAGGACTGCGCCCTGCGGGACTCCACACACCAAGGAGTGCCGCGGCAACAACTCCTTCCCTAGCACCACCCTCTGTCCCTGACCTGAGATAAAGGAGCACAGCCATTGTCGGACTGTGAATCCCCACGTCGGCAAGGCGGTGGTCCAAAAGTTCGTGATCAACCATATTGAAGGCTGCTGACAAATCTAAAAGAATCAGCAGTCCTGACCCGCCTCGATCCAGCTGTCTACGGAGATCATGTGTTAGGGCGACCAAAGCCATCGTGGTCTCATAACAGCATTATTTTATATAATGGCATGTCATTTCACTGTCTCTGAATGTGGATTCTCATTTCATAATATACTGTGAATAATTAGGTGAGAATCACAATCACATGTAAAATACTTTCCTCCCCTCACACCTCCCAGCTCAAAACAATAGACTTTTCAATGTATGAAATGGTTACTGTCAAAATTGGGGAAATGCTGCTGCTGAATTCATCATCATGCAAGCAGCTATGATTCTAAACTGGTTATTATTAATGTTCAGCTGTCCAAACAAACTAGAGAAACTGTTCCTTATCTATTTTTTTCTATTTTTTACTCTGATTGCTTGCAATATAGGAGAGTGAGACTGCATTATAAATTGCTCTATAGTAAAGCAATAACAAAAAGCTACAACATTGACCGTGTAAACTGGAGATCCCAAAGATCCAGAAAAGCATGCATCAACAGGACTTTTGAGTCTTTAGCTATGTTCACATTTCCATTTACTGTGGCTCCAGCGCACTCACATGGCTGGTGTTTTAAGCCAAAGCACAATGGTGTTATCCATAGGTATCCTGTAGTTTCTTGAGAACTGATGCATTTCCCCTCAAACCAGCTTCCATCTGATTTGAAAATGTAAGCTGTGGTTAAGTTGACGTGCACAGATGGCAGCTATTGAATAGGAGTTTGGGGTGGGTTCCAGGTGTGGGGAAACAAATCAGGTAGCATCAGGCGAAGACATTGGTGCCCCCTCTGGTGTGTGACTTGAAACATGACAAGGAAAACCAACCTCACCACATTTTAAGCTGGAACTGTGTACGTAGTCTTTTTTTCTGATATGCTTCTGTCCTCCCCAGCCACAACCTCTGCAAACCATTTTTAAACTGCAAAAATGATTTGTATTGCCCCTTCTGCTGGATTGCAGAGCTCTATGGGTTGTGACCAGGGCCTGTTCTTATAAATATTTAGCAGGGCACAATATCTAGACTCCAACCCAATTCATTGGAGCAGCTGAATTCAAAGGAAAGACCTGCAATGTGAGTGTGTTTGACTTTGTATAATTTGCAGCCCTTTCCCTTGCCTTGTGGAATAAGTAGAAGGAGCCAGTATCAGGAAAATTATTGAGTAGACTAGAGAACACTTCCCCTTCTCCTAAAATTAATGTTCACCTAGAGTAGAGTAGCTTAAATGTGCTTTCTTAATATTTCTCATTTTAACAAGGAATCAAATCCTTTTGTTAAGGATTTATGCTTTTATATAAGCCAATGTTAAGGACAGAATCTATAGCTAATGTCCTCTTTAAAATAAGTTTCTCTGCCATTTTACACCCGTAGGGTCTTCTCAACAATACCTGAGTGTAAGCCCAACTGAATTCACCAAAGCAGTGCTGTAATGCTAAATTATGAAGAGCAAGGCCTTATCATAACAGCAAGTGCTGTGTTGGCTTCTCCCCATAGCCAAGGGGGGGCACCTGCCCCCTGCTAAATCAATAACAAACAAATAAAAATACTTAACTGAGGTTGACACCCTCACCCCCATAAATCCTGGCTATACCCTTGCTTCTCCACTTGCTCCTCTTAATGCTCTGGCAATTAGAACATCAAACTAGGACTGGGGAGACCTATGTTCAAATCTACACTCTGCTATGAAGCTCACTGGCTGACAGCCTAGCCTACCTTAAAGGGTTGTGAAGAGACAAGGAGGGGGCAGAATGCTGACATGAGTGCCTTATTTTTAAATGCAATAAAATAAATAAGTATCGTATGTTAGTAGCTTGGGATAGCTCAGTTGGTAGAGTATGAGATTCTTAATCTCGATCGTGGGTTTGATCCCCACTTTGGACAAAAAAGATTCCTGCATTGCAGGGGATTGGACTAGATGACCCTTGTGGTCCCTTCCAGCTCTACAGTTCTGTGATGGTGAAGGCTCTCTGCCCACTATTTCCCTGGCGTTATCTATAGCAGCAGAGGCAGGTGATATGCCCTGTCCCCTAGCTAATGTTGTCTTAGCTTCCTCCTTGGGTTCCCCAGGCTGGCAGATCAGGGAGTCATTTTTGCTCCACTGAGGGAAGGCGGATGGGATGGTTGGGCCACTCACATGTGGAAATTCACAGTGCCGGAGTCCTTCTGGTATAGTCATGTAAACATCTGGCAGAGCAGCAACAGCTGTAGAAGAAACCTGAAGCAGTTTAACACCTGACAGCTTCCATTGTGCAACTTTCTGTGGGACAGACTTGGCTTTCTTCCTCGCTGATGGATTTGTTGAGTCCCTATCAGGGAAAAGGGCGGGATATAAATATGAAATATACAAGCTCAGTGCATAACAAAATAATATATTACTATTATTTATTTATTTTAGGTGGCAAGGTGCTGTTGAACGTGATAAGACTTTTTCACAGGGCCTTTGGGGAAGTGATACAGGCAACTCCCCATTTACATGGGGGTTATGTTCTGAGTCACTGCACATTTAATATTGGAAACACCATTGAAAATGTCTGCAAACACCACAATCGCTCCCTCCAAACCTCCTTGCTCAAACTCAAACTCTCCACAAGCCTCAAAGGTCGGTGCAAGGGCTTATGGGATTGCTAGATGCTGTTTTCACACAGTTTTTGCCTCTTTTTGTGTTACTTCCGGGTTTGTAGCAATACATGTGTGCGCGGTTGTACATGCTTTGAACACACTTTAATGGGGAGTAAATAGTTTTAGGCTGTGATTCTATACAGTCTTATGTAGGAGAAAGTACCACTGAACTCCATAGGGCTTACTTATGAGTAGACATGTCTTACTGTTAATTCTGTGTGGTGATTGTAGGATTATGTCCTTTTAATGTTTCATTCAGATGTAAGTCGCCTTGAAAATCTTTTAATGGAAAGATGTTTTTATAAAAAGTAAAAACATACTCAGCAGTGATTCATCCTATTCAGGTCCCCAAAACCTAGGAACCTAGATGCCTTTAAGAATCCTTGCTTCTTCCCTCCAGAAGATAATTGTAGATTTGTTTACTTGACAGGAACACAGAGATAATTTTCTAGCTGTGACATGATGTAAAACCTAGGCAATTAATAGAGAAGTAACTGTATCTGGTTAAATTAACAAAATAACTCAACCTAGATAGCCTGAAGCTTAAATGAGAACAAACTCTTCGGACCAAGACTGAGGCAATAAATAACGTGCGGGTGGAACATTTATGTCATATCTAAATGAAGACTAAGGATAATTTGTCTAAATTAATGGGACATGTCCAACCGGCATATCATTTAGTTACTAAAAAGTAAACAAATTCTCCCACTTATCGGTATTCAGGGAAATGAATATTTTTGCATCTTATTCCTGCACAAGCATAACTATGTACATTTTAAGCAAGTTAAAACTCTATTCCATAGAATCATAAAATGGTAGAGTTGGAAGGGTCCCTAAGGGTCATCTAGTTCAACCCCCTGAAATGCAGGAATCAAAATCCATCAGAATCATTTCACCAAATGTCACTTTTGTAGCATGGGATTTTGTGGATACATACTAACAGCAAACAAACATAAAATTCTGAGTGTATATATATTTATGTAGCCAAAATAACATCATGTACATCAGAGCTTTCCCAACTCTGTTGCGACACGTTAGTGTGTCGGCTGCAGTGTGTAGGTGTGTCGCGCAAACACTCCCCGCACTCCTCCTAGCGCTGGAAAGGGGTTTGCTACCGTAGTAAAACTGAAAGGCTGTGCTGCAAAATGGTGCATGTCTAAAAAAGCATGTCACCGACATGAAAAGTTTGGAAAGCTCTGATGTACATACAAGAGGGAGGGACTTGCAGGCGTGCTGAACCCCCAAGTTTTGCAGGGGGGGACATTAGGGAGAACCCAAAATATCTTAAGGGGTCACATTCCCTTCTGCCCCACCTTCAGGTGGCCAAATCCCAGCGGTGGGCCAGGCTGAAATGTAGCTATGTGAAGTCAGCATACTTAACTACAGTTCCAAGGGTTCTCAGGAGGGAAGCCTTGGCTGTTGAAGTGGTATAAGAGTGTTTTAAATGTACCGGTATGGTGTGGGTGTGACCATGCTTTGTGAGAGGGAAGAGTCATTAACACTGAGAATGCTTGAGTCTATGTTGCTCTCGACTTTTCATTATCTTGACAAGCTTAAGGCACTGTAGTCACATGTCTGTTTGATAACTTTAATAAAGGAGGACAGTAATAGAATCCTAGCCCAAAGGCACCTGGTGCAATATTAAAAACCCACAGTCTAAACACATCGCAGTAGGGGAGGAAAAATAAAAACAGAAACCTCTAAAAATATTTTTTTTTTAAATACCAAAACAGAACAACAACAACAAGCACTAGTTCACCAAAGTGGACACACTAAAACCAACCATAAATACCACTAAATACCAACAATCAATGATAAAAATTAGTACCACAATTAAAGCAGGAAACATTTTTTTTTAAACTCTGCATATAACTAGCATATTCTGTAATATTAACCACCAACAAATGAGTTCTGAAATTTTACACAAACACACACATGCTGACTTTCATTGATCAAATGATGAAATATGGAGGAGAGTTTGAGGAAGGTGTTAATTCCTCCATAAGTTGGAAATAATATTCTTCCCTAATGTGCAGCTGCAAAGTGCTTGTGATTCCTTATCTCTGTTGCTATGCAGCCTGGCACGTAGAGCTGGCCTATGTAAGAGGGCCCACATTTCATCATTCCTTCTGGAGACAAAACATGAAGACAAAGAGTGGAGAAACTGCTAGAGTGAAATAATTGGAGATAAGTTAAAAATTGAAGACAGTTGGAGAACTGGACTTAAAGAATTGTGGAGTTGTAGGACTTTGGCAAATGGACTTTGTACAGTACTTGCTTTGTGGACTTTGTTAAAAAAAGGACTCTGAGCTCAGTTGGTAGAGCATGAGACTCTTAATCTCAGGGTTGTGTGTTGAGGCTCCACATTGGGCAAAAGACTCCTGCATTGTAGGGGGCTGGACTAGATGACCCTTGTGATACCTTCCAGCTCTATGATTCTATGAATTTGGCTATGAAAGCTAAACCCCTCTCTGGGCTCAGTGTGGGTATAGAGTATTTTGTATTCACTATGTTAAGCAATTTCTGTAATTTCTGCTAAAGCAAGCTTAATTGTTTGTCTCAACTTCTGTGGGCATACACAACACCGAACAGAGAGCCTCACCCTGCTATCTCAGGGATTGAGGAATACCATATAGAAAGAGATGTTTTCTGAAACAAGAGAATACTTGGATAACTGTTTACAGTACTTTACTGGACATTTTCTTTTAAAAAAAAGAAAAAGCAAAAAGACAGACTTTTGGTCCAAAAATTATCCATTGCTTTTAAGCAATCGAACATATGCAGGCTAACATGACACAGATTAGATATGGCTTCACAAGGGAGTATGCACTCTTACTTTGTAAATGTAAATCATACCAGTGGACCATAGAGATTTGGGTAAAAGGAAAAAGTAGGCAATACTATACTGAAGTTAATCCACCCCAAAAATATGTGTGTTTACAAAAGAGCTGGCATCTGGTATCCATGGGCAGCTGCCAGGGCCATAGCATACTAGCAGAACCCACTGATGCCCACCCTAACCCCACTTTTAAATTGGTTCCAGCAGCACTGGGCCTAGTGGCTATTTTACTTCCCCAATCCCCTCCCACAATGTAGTTCCAGGGCATTGTGGAAAAGGTAAATGACAGGCAAGGCCCAAGGTATCTGAACCTTGCTCACCATTACTGTAAGGCTAGCAAAGCTTATCAACAAAGGGCGGGGACTGGGAGCTGGCCCTGTTTTGGAGAGAGAAGGAAAGACAAGCAGCATATACACTTTGATGAGGCTCTTAGCTCCAATAACTCGTTCCCCCCTGACAGCCACGGAGTCTCGTGAGTTGCTCCCTTGGTCATGAGGGAGTTTGTGAGAGTGAGAAAAAGACACAGAGAGCCCTCTTTCTGTTTCCCAAGGGTTATAGTTGCAGCCTCCAAGGAAGAGTAACACCCGGTGAATTAGCATGGAAAGGCTTGAACTTTAAAATAATACAAACATAAAAGTTTTCAATCAATAGATTTTGCTAAAATATTAACCTTCCAGTACTACATAAAACTTACATGGTAATAAGTCTTACAGATTTACACTTACATGGAAATAGATCTCCTTGATTTCAATTGAATTTATTTTTTCCTAAATTATTATTATTTATTCAATTTATATACCGCCCTTCATCACAAGATCTCAGGGCAGTTTACCTCAAGATAAAATACAAGGTAAAAACATAAGTACTGTAAATAGATAAAAGCAAAGCAACAACCCACTAGTTATTTAAATAATGTCTCAACTATGTACAGTGGAAGGGGAAGGAAGAGAACCTATAAATTGCACATGTGTACACTACAAACACACACACAAGCCTTCTTTGCCTTTTCTTGCATTCCTATGGTGCTTAATGCCTGCCGCTGTATAACTTTTCAGAATTAGGATAGACTACCGCAATCACAGAACAGGTACTGACATGACAAAAACGCATTTAGATTCCTCTTGCTAGGTTAAATTATTAAGGCTCTTCCTCAAACAGGAATTACTGGATAATCCTAAAACAATCTCTCAACTAGCCATTTGCTTGCAAAATTGGCAGAAAGCCAGGGCGTCAGTAACCATAAAATGCTGTCCTTTAATTAAGATAACAATTACGGAGGTGGGGGGGTTGTTTCAGCATGAACATTATTTGTTCCCTGGCTATAAAAGGATTGTAGTAACTTTAAGCTATTATTTATTATTATCCTAAATCCCATTTTCACATACCTTAACGCACCAATTACACATTACCTCCAATGTGTTTGGTGAGCCAAGCACCCGCAGGCTGTGTCGATGTGAGTTATCTTTGTCCATGGGGTGGGGTGCAAAGCAGGTTGTATCCTGCTTTGCCATCATGCATTAGACATAATTTTATAAAGGCACATGAAGGATCTTATGTTCCTTAATCAAACCAGTGAGAGAGAGAAAACATTTTTTTTAAAGTAGGAATATACAATTAAAGCTGCAACTCTGTACACACTAACCTCAGAGTAAACCCCATTGAACTGAACGGGGCTTACTTCTGAGTAGACATGTATAGGATTGCACCTTAAAGCTGAATTCCCATACAAGACGTACCTCGGATTAAGTCCCACTGAACCCAGTAGAACTTGCTTTTTACTTAAAATTTGTACAAATGTGATTTACAAGGCCTTACACTTTTAAAAAATTAAGAATGCTGAATCTCGTAGCAGACCTAGTTGTGTTTATTATAGAATATCTGCCACTCAAACACACTCAGCAATTGTTACTTTCTCGATGGCAGTTTTGCAGGGGATGTGCATTGTGTTTCTGAAGCATCCCCAAAAGTCCCCAAAGGAGAGAACAGTCATTCACCGGGGGAAAGCCCCAATTAATTAGTAACAGCAGCTGGAGCATATGAGTGGCACATAGTTCTTCCATTTTTTAAGGACAGCTTGCATTTGGATCCATGTGAGACTCCATATTGTTGCTTTGCTTGGAAAAGTTCTGAGCGATCTGGGAGAGAGAGAGAGAGTATGCATAACTTAACTCTCTTCTCCAAATAATTCCCATGAAATACAAATTACAAAAGAATTGCATAGAGGCTCTGGGGGGAGAAATGAAAAAAATGAGAAAAATACCAGAGAAAGAAAAACAAATGAAAGGAAATTGCTTGAATATAAACGAGGACCCAAGAACGAAGTAGGATATGAGACAACAGACAAACTATTTCAACCAATTTCCACATAATTCTAAACCATGTTTCAAAAAGTTGTTGAGTGAAACCGACACTGCTGACATGGACACTGCTTGCAACTGCAGTATTCAGTATATATCCGGACGTATGGCAACCCTAACAGAGAGCCAGTGTGGAGTACTGATTTGAGTGTTGGACTAGGACCTGGGAGATGAGGGTTCACACCACCGCTCAGCTATGAAGCTCCCTAGATGACCTTGGGCTAGTCACCATCACATACAGACATACTTTTATTTGTATGCTGCCTTTCCATATTTCAAACCATGCTCAAGGTGGCTCACAACATGATTACAACATAACATCAGAAAAATGCACAACCAAATTGAGCAATTTCCACATTAATCATAGTGAGATCCAAAATAAAGATAACAAAAAAATTAACAGCAACATCTCTCCCACACCAGCAAAACTCCCTAAATAACACCCCAGCCCTACAGTCTGTTCAGCAGTCTCAGCTTTTGTAGCCAGTCAGTCAGGGGGTCCCGCTGTACCTGGCCAGGTGGAAAAGGCCTGCAAAGCAGGGAGCAAATATTCCAGGACTCTCAACCTAACCTACCTCACAGGGTTGTTGTGGGGATTAGAACCATATACAAAACCTTGAGCTCCTTGGAGAAAAGGAGGGGGAGCCTGTCTGGATCTCAGCCTCTTGAGACGCATAAGCACTTCCCCCTATTCCAAATACTGTACTGTGGTTCTCAATGCAGTAAGAAAACTGTGTCACAGGTATGACTGTTTTCCAAGCAGTTCTCTTGACACAATGGCATCTTGCCTACAAAATCTGTTCTAAAATATAGAAGAACTTTATCAAGTGCACGACTGAATGCACAGCCTTAATTCCTTGGGAGTCATTTCAAGAGAACTCCATTCTGAAGTTTTGTGTGTGTAGATGGCAAGACTAAAACATTGGCTCACTTTTTACAGATATTTGTATAAAGAGTTAATTACCCCATTATTGTTACTTCATCCAGATTCCAGAGCATCCAGTTGATGATTAGGTGACTTTTCCCCCTTTCATTTCTATGCTGCTTTATATTTTTAAGAAAGAAAACCTCAAAGCGATTTACAGCCTGTATTAAAACATCAAGTAAAACATTTGAGAATAAAACATTACTCAAGAAAGTATACATTTAAAGCAACACAATAAACAGGAAACTAAAATATTACCGTAAAGATTTCAAAACAAAAGGTCAGCTACAGAATGCACATTTACTGCAGCAAAGTTAGCAACAATAAAAACTTCAGGGATGGGGGAGCAAACTAAACTGGTAACAGCAAATACAGCAAATTTTCTGGTGGCTGCCATTAAAATAAGGGCCACAGTGATGCTACCAAATTTTCATTTATACAATTTCCTATTTATTTTGGCAATTTTGTCTGCTTAGCAAAAACATTTTAAGATCACACCTATAGCAATGTACACAATCAGAGTAACACACCTTCAGGACCTTCGCCCTTCAGCCACTGGAGAGTTGGCAGTAAAGAGAAACTCTTTGCCCACATGGTTCAAAGTAAAATGTTTTATTGCCTTCAGTCACAAGACAATTATTCACACTACATACATGAATGTAGAGATGCTGGTGCATCATAAACCATACACTAATAATGAACCTGGTCTTAGGAGGTTGTAATCAAAATCATGGACGCAGCCAGGTTTTATGTTGGGGGCACAGAACCGAGTTATTTGTGATGTGATTGGTCAGTTATTTATTTTTATTTGTTTTCTTAATTTAGGGCAGGGGTTGGCAAGGTTTACCTCGCCTGGGCCGGTTCACTCCAGCGGAGAGGAACCCGCTATTTCTGGCGTCTGTGCAGACACGATTTCCAGCGCCGCGGAAGCGGCTCATGGGCCAGTTAAATGGCCCCCATGAGCCGCTTATGGCCCATGGGCCTTAGGTTGCCGACCCGATTTAGGGGGTGCAGCTGCACACACCACCACCCCGGCTAGGCCCATGATCAAAATGGTAAGAGAGACTCAAACTGAAGAGAGATTCACACAAGACTGCTGTTTTATATTTGTTTTATGGTTATCTTTTGTAGGATACCTTGAAAATCTATATGAATAAAATTAAGTTTTTTGTGGTGTTGTTTTTTAAAAAAACAACTGCTGGATGCTGGTGGCTATTTATCTGTCTACACACACACACACACACATTTCTCTGAGAAAGTGTGAGAATGAGTCATGCCAGAAGCCTGTGGCCTTGAACTGGCCCACCACAGCTGGCATTCCAACTCTGAACAGAAATCAACGGAGGGAGAAACAAAATAAAAAAAATTCCTTCCAGTAGCACCTTAGAGACCAACTAAGTTTGTTCTTGGTATGAGCTTTCGTGTGCATGCACACTTCTTCAGATAGGGAGGGATTGGGAAGGGCAACTTGGAGAGACAAACCCAAGCACAAATAATGCAATTAACGCCAACATTTCCATTACACTGACACTTAAGCTCCCTCGGTACGTTTGTGCTTCCCCTTTTTTCCTGTGTGAGAGAGGGGAGATGCATGACGCCACACTCGCCTTTATGCCTCTCAGAGCTTGCGCGCTACAAACCGGCTGTGGACTCAGAGCCCTTCGAGGCCAAACTCAGAGCAACCCCAGCCCCTTTTTCTCTTGTTTTTTTTTTTAGCAGTTAGAAGCTGGCAAACCGCCCCTTTCCACCGCTGGCAGCAACGCCCCTCCTCTCCGCACTGCCTCCTCCCATAAAGGAGGAGCAGCTGACGGAGTGAGCAGTACGCAGTCCGTAGCATCGCCCGCTTGTTTCGCAGTGCGCGCTTTGCATAGCCATCATGACCAAGCCTGAAATGTCCGCGCCGGCCTCCCCGTTGAAAGTGGGGCGCTCCCCCGCAGGTAAGCAGGCAGATCCTCGGAGGCAGGGCGGGAAGGTTAGCTGCGGGCTGGCGGTGACCTGTCGGTGGCTGGGGTGGGCGGAGAGCCGTACAGCAACCACGCTTACGCAGGAGGGGGCTAGTGAATGCATTCGGGTTTGCAAGGATAGGTAAGCAGGGCTAGGACGGCAGCCTTGCCTTGGTGCGTTTCAGCACAAAATCCCGCCCTCTTTGGAGATGTTTGTTCCCTCAACAACAAAAACCGTAGTTTCCCTGAACGACTCTGCCAATAGCTAGGAATGAGGCAGGGTTTTACTGGCTCCTAATCTTTTGTGTGTCGCCTAACTGGAATTTATCCCCCCCCCCAAAAAAAAATAAACGTCGGGGAAGAAAAGACGAGCCTCGAGGTTGTAAACAGTGGCGCAATAATACTCCTTCTCCCCGCCCACCTTGGTGGGCGTGTGCTTCTCTCGCTGCCCTGTAAGTGTAGCTGTTATGTCACAGTCAGGCTGTGGTAAAAGCTTTCCTCCCCGCCTCCCCAGATGCGTACGAGGGCAGAACTGCGCACGAGGCTAAATGGGTCATTAGAAACTACGACAGGTCCCCTCCCCTCTGCGCTGAATAGGAGGCGGCGCGCAATGCACCTAGGCGGGAGCGAGTTTCACGGAGATCTCGGCGCGAGGCCTCCAGAGCGCGATCTCTGCAAAAAAGAGAGAGGCGGCTCTCCCATTGAGTGTGATTTAAAGAGCACTTAAACTAGCAAGCACAGTGGACCGTGCACGCGTGCTGTTCTCTCAGTACAGGCAGTTCTGCATATCTAGAGCTGCTCCCATTTGGAAGGTCGGATGTAACGGAGCTTGTTTACCCCTCAAAGAGTTGCTTCAAGCTTCAGACGTCTTCTTTAACACACGTAGAAACCTTCAGGCTTCAGAGTTACTGGCCTGTTGTTTGTAGTTAACAAACTTGTAGTTATTCCCAGGGCTTTTTAAGGGGGAACCTGCCGGAACTCAGTTCCAGTACCTCTCAAGTGGGTTCCAGAACCTCTCAAGTGAGTTCTGGCAGCTCTCAGGTGGGTGCCATTGGCATTCATGTCGAATTCCGGCACCTCTTTTTCCAGAAAAATAGCACTGGTTATTCCTGATTAGTAGTGGACACAGCAGTGACTTCTGAAATTTGCTGCTTCCTTGTAACAGTGATTAGTTAATGGTATTGCGACTTGTTGAGGTGTTTGAAAATCAAGGTGGTTAACAAAAATGTCATAGATAAAAATATGAAAGTGAGGCTGCCCAGTCATCACTATACCCTGTGTGTAAAAACCAATGTTTTCTCTAGCTAAGAATCAAAGCACTAGGCAGTTCAAAAGTCAGAAGTGTTTTTACTTTTCTTTGTTCCAACCAATTAGTGGTGAGCCAGGTTGCTCCCCAGAGCCAAGATGGTTTGAGCATACCGGTATTACACTAATCCTGGTTTGAGTGCACTGGCCAACAATTAATTTTCAGGCCCAATTCAAAGTACTAATTTTGACCTATAAAGCCTTAAATGGCTCAGGTCCACAATACCTAATATGAACCTACCAGGACCCTGAGATCATTTTCTGAGGCCCTTCTTCGTGTGCCGCCTCCTCGAGAGGTCCGGAGAGTGGCAACACAAGAACAGGCCTTCTCTACAGTGGCTCCCCATCTGTGGAATGCTCTCCCCAGGGAAGTACGCCTGGTGCCTTCATTATACACCTTTAGGTGCCAGGCAAAAATGTTCCTTTATAACCAAACCTTTGGTTGATTTGATTGACATCCTATGCCCTTTTAAATTGTGGGGGTTTTGGGGGGTGTTATTGGGTTGTTTTTATTTTGATTATGTGGTTTGTGGTTTTATATTTTGATTTTATTCTGTGAACCACCCTGAGACCTCTGGGTATAGGGCAGTATATCAATTCAATAAATAAAATAATAATAATAATAATAATAATAATAATAATAATAAAAATAATAAAAATAATTTAATAATAATAATAATAGGGCTGTGATTGAAAACAAGCATAAGAGATTGTGGTGGTGAAGACTGGATTTGTAACCAAAGAAAATCTTTAATATAAAATATTTTAATAAAATAAAACCCCTGCTCAAGGAATGATGATTGAGCCAGTAGATACATTTCAGCCTGACCTATCTTGCAGAATTGTTATGACGGTGAAAATAGGCATTAGTTTACTAGCTGCACCAGGCATCGATCAAATCTTGTAAAAATTATAGCGTTTTTTTCTAATAGGAACTAAATCAATCAATCCAAGTCTTCCATATCTGAATGCCTAATGAAAACTGCATTTCACCTCTGTTAACCACTCTTGTGCCTGAAGCTCATATCCAGAACTATTTTGTTTCTTTGTTTATTATTAATTATGTTTATTTCCCACTCTTTCTTCTGAAGAAGCCCAGGTACTGTTTATTTAATAAATTTATACCCTGCCTCTCCACAGAAATGTTTGAGGTGACTCACACAAATAAAATACGTAATGAAATAGGTTCCGTTTAAAACTAAAACTGAAAACAAAAATGCGGATAAGACACCTCCCCCCCCCAAAAAAAAGGCAAATGAAAAGGACTTTTATTTGGTTCCCCAAAAACACAAGTCTAGGCAGCAAGGCAGCAGAGATACAAGGTTACAAATATGCCTTCATGTGAGGGAATTTAACCCGTTAAATTTAAGTCTCTGCTTAATCTGGCAGTTTTTAGATCTAATGCCTTGTATGACATGGAAAAACAGTAATTTAATTCAACAATTTTATCTGAAATATCTTTTAAGTTCTTTTAAAGATGAGTTTGTTTGACATTGCTCAACACTGAAATTATTGTTGCCAGGTCATCTGCAGCTTTAATTACTGCTAATTGGTTTTATAATTGACAGGCACGTTAACAGAGCATAATGCAGTCAGTCAGATGCATCATACCAGCACAATAAGTGCCTCTTTATTCTGAACTATTTTTGATAGATAAATGCAAACATTATTTGTCGTGGGGTATGCTCAGATCTGAGATGGGCAAAGGTGGCTACTTGGAGGTCAAATCTAAACTACAAAAGGTTTTGTTAGAACCCCGAAGACTCCAGGTTACTACTACTTTTTACATGATTTATCTAACCTATGGTTGCAAAGAAACTTTGAGACTGAAGGCAAAAACACTAAAAGATAAATCTTCTCTCCCCATATTTTGCAATGCTAGCCAAACCCTTTCAAGGATAGATTTAACTTTCCCATGCTTGATGGCAAGGACTGTTAAGTTTTCTAAATAAGTGCAACATGCCCATTCTTAAGATGCATGAGAGCTGCAGTACAAATGTGCGGGACAGCAGTTGTATTATGGGTCTTCCCCACCTACATTCCTCCCTACTGGTAGGATGGCAAAGTCACATGCAATTAATTACGGTAGTCTTTTCAAGTTACTATGGTATTGACCCATACTGCAGCTGTGTGGGATACAAACACAAGGAAACACCTTTCTGTTTGTGCATGGGTGTAAAAGTGGCTTAATATCATAGCTGTGAATGGCATGTAAACATCTCAGCTTGCACCAACTTGGAAGCAGTACATACAAATTCTTGAATGTTCTCTTCATCAAATCAAAGTGATCATGTTAACAGTGTAGCCTAAGACCCACTGTACACCTGGGCAATAGATCAATGATAAGAAGAGCACATGGTTTGTACATGTTGGTTAGATGGTTCATTCCGTAACATAGGCAGATTGGACTGGGGAAGATATTGGACAGCTGCTGTCAGTCTGTGATGGACTATACCAAGCTAGATGGACCAATGGTCTAACCTGGTACAAGGCTACTTCCTGTGTCCTTGAGGAGTGCAAGTGCTCCAGAGTAAGTGTCTTGTGAATTAAAATCTGTATCTTACCCGCCATTCTAAATATGTATTTGGCAACGTATATCTTGCATAATGTGAAACAGATCAATTGCTTGGGGGTTATCTGCCAGTCACACATGTTATCATTGCTTTCTTCTACAGTCAAAGCTGGAGGTATGAGAGTTGCCAAGAAGCTGGAGAATGCACCTGTTGAAAAATGTACCAAAATCCCAGGGAGAGAGAGGACTAGGTATGTGTGCGGTAGTGACTTGTCATGGTATTAATTAGAATGACTAGGTAGTGAATAAGTTCAGGTTAGGGGGAAATAGGATGTCCTTCAGTTAGTTATTATCTACAGTATTTTCCTGCGTATAAGACTACTTTTTAACCCAGGAAAATCTTCTCAAAAGTCGGGGGTCGTCTTATACGCCGGGTTGTATTTCTTATACGGCGAGTATATCCCAAACTCTATATTTTAACTGGAAAAGTTGGGGGTCGTCTTATACGCCCAGTCGTCTTATATGCCGGAAAATACGGTATTTTTTAAAAAATAAAAATGAATGAATATACAGCTGTATCATAAAAAAATCAGAGATATATCAACTTGAATTGTAAATAGTATTACTGGCAACAATACTGTTGCAGCAAGCAATGAAGGTAAAGCAAAGAAAACCTGATAAAAAAATATAAATAATATAATATAATATAATATAATAATATATTCAGTGCTGAAAAATCATGCACAGGAAGTTTTACACACACACACCCAAAAAATTTAACGGTGCAAATCATGCTCAACTTTTATTCTTGGGAGGACTTTGCCCAGCCAGTAGAGGCTTACATCAGAGTAGGGCAATCCTAACCCTGGCCAGGCAGCAGTGAAGCATGGCAGAATTGTGTGTCTGTATCTGAAATCCTGCTCTTCATGGTGACTGGGGCAGAAGGTGGGGATGGCAAGAACCCTGCTCTGTTACAATAGTTTGGATGAGGTCTGATACTATTAAGTGATAACTGTGGGACCAGCTTAGAATCTAATGGATCTCAGGCCAGCTCAGACCCTTCATGCTCCCCAAACATCCCATTTGGGGCCTGTTCCAGACTCTTACCAGTGGGAATCCAACTGGTAAACTTGTGCACATAATGCCGTTTTGATGGACAGGAAGCTCTGTGCCAGACACTGGCATCATTCCACAGACAGAGGTTGTCAGAGCTGTTTTAGGCTGAGTGGAGGGAGACTTTGGCCACATCCAATCTCCTCCCTCCTCTGCACAGTAAATAAGGAGTTTGGATTGCAGCCTTAGCATCAGGATGAAGCCTGTTTCCTAAAATTCCAGAATCAATGCAAAATAGTCTCTTGGTTTGTTCTGCATTTTCCTCTTTCAAATAATAGCACAATAAATAACTGGGCCTGCAGACATTTGTGACAAAGGTGGGATAGCTTAGTGAAGGCTTATACGATACATGAGGCAAAATTCATACAGTTTTGTTTTTATCTAAAATGAGGTGCATAGAAAGTTGGAAACAGGTGCTCGTAAAATTCTTTGGCAGCCTTGAGAAGTTGCCAATAATGCAATTGTGTGGAAAATCCTCTTTTTACTTTTGTCTGGGGCAAATGTTTATTATTTATAGTAAAACCACACATGCACAAAAAAGCCCCATTGTGGTCTTCCTTTCACCTTGCAAACACTATTCCTGGAACTGAGCTGATAACATTCACTTCCTCTGCACAGAACTAGTAAGCAAAAACCCTATAAAACAACCTGCTGCCATTAGGAAGTGGCTATTAAATGGTGGGGGGACTATTTCAAGATGTGCTTGCTGAAATCTGTTGGGGGCTCAATTGTAGCTTAATCTTCTGGCTTCACAGCACAAAACGAGCCTGTTTACACCAGTTGTTATCCTGGGCTGTTGGAAAGAGAGAGAGAGATGGTTCTGCAGAGCCTCTCCCATTAACTTTGCAGAAAGACCAGCAACTTCAGGCTCCTTCCTCCTCTTGCAACCTTTGATTTCCAGCTTGTCCGTAGAATAATTCCCTAACTGTGAGACAGTTTTCTTTTTTTTCTTCCTCACTCTCTGTTACTTTTCCTTTTGTGCCGTGTCTTTTAAATTGAAGGCCTAAGGGCAGAACTGTCTCATCACTGGCATTTGTATCTTGCTGTGAGGTGAAAAGCAGGATAAAAATGCTTTAAATAAATAGCATCCCAGAAATCATTCAGCCCTAATACAATGGCATGTACAAGAGATCAGCTGCACCTTGTACTTGTCTGTTCCATCTCTACATAAGTAAGAACCGGTTAATATTACATATAAATTATGTAGAATACTTGGAAGTAAGAACAATGCACATGTGATTTTTGGTTCTTACACACTTGCAGTAGAAGTATAGATTTGGTTGCTTCCTGCCTGTGGTGAAAAACTGTATTTGCATATTGACTTACTCATTTAGGTGCTATTCTCTCTCAGAGCTTGGTCAGTCCTCTGATTTAGACCTTGATTGTATCCAAAGGAGCACTGAATATGTTCCCCATGCCCTTCTGGCACTATTTGATCCAAAGTCAATACACTGTGATCTATGCAAGATTAGCAATGACTTGGCTGAGTGTCAAATTTAGCAACGGGTTAGCTCTTGTGTGCTTGGTTTTTGTTTACTATGTAGTAGCTGTTGTGGGTTGGGGGTCTGGATGGCAACCGGGAAGAAGGGATTTAAATTATTTCCCTTACCATCAGTCTCATTCTGGATTGTCAACACTGCAGTTGCTATTTAGTAAACAGGATAGAAGCCCACGAGGACCAGACATGTGCTTAATGCAACATCTAGGTTGTCTCTAAATTAATATAAGCAGAGCAAAGTGCTCTGTAGGTTAGGATTGGGTGGGGGAGAATTTAACAAACAGCATGAAGGGTTAAGATTAAAGCCCTAGTTAACTTTCTTTTCCTTACTCCACAGCTCTCTTAATGTCATAAAAATGCAAAGCATGAGTATTCTGCTTTCAGATGCGCTGGATAAAGTAAGTACACATGAACAGGACATATTGCAAAGTTGCCTTCAATATTTCTCATGTATATGAATGATACCTGAATGATTATTTTTAAAAAAGAAACCTTCAAAAAAAAGGTAGCAGTCTTCATCTGTTGTAGAAAAATCAACAATGAGCCTCGAGACCCTTTAAAGCATGACAGATTTTTTTGTGGACTTGAGCCCACTTCACCAGATACATGAAGGTGTTGTCCTTAATTGGCAGAAATATAAAATACATGGGTATAGAGGAAGCAGCGGGACCAAATGGCCATGAAAGGGAAGGTATGCTCTCTGACAATTCTTTGTAAAGCTTAAACGTATACAAGGTAGGTACAGTGATTATTTGCAAAAGCAGTAATATGCACTAGTACAAATGAGTTGTCGGGTATCTTCTTCCTTGCTATTATGTATGTTTGTTTGTTTACCCTAACACTTGTGCTTAGCCAGAAAATAAAGGGCTTTTAAGAAAGCTGAACCTTGACTAGTGGGTCACAAATCAAAAGCAAGGTGGGGGGAACCTTTGCCAGTGTTATTATGGTGGGCTTTGCTAGGCACGCACAACAAACAAGTGTCTCTCCTTAGGAGTGTGATAGCAGGAGCTAATGCCACTTGTTTTTGGTTTCGGAGTTGGATGCTAGTTAGCTGACAGTGTAGCCAGAGCATAGTAAAAGAATTAGAAAACATTAAGGGTGCTTTTAGATGTGGTGAACATTGTGTTAGTTTTCTTGATCATAATGCTAGTGGCTCTGTCCCAATTTCTAATGTTCCTTTCACACTACAGTACTTAATGCAGGGGCACCATCTCATGCGTGCCAAGCTATTATTGGGTTCGCCCCAATAATTTTTTTTGGGGGGGGGAGAGGTCCCTCCAATGTTCCAAGCGATCAGGTGAGTGCAGAGCTGAGCATAGCACAGCTTCTGTGGCTGGCCTCTCCTCCTGCAATGGAAAGAGGCCCCAGCTCCATCGCAATGTCGTGCATGCGACATCATACACGTGTCGTGATGCTGTAGCCCCCCCCATCTGTAGCGCAATTTGGCACCTCTGACTTACTGTCTTACAGAAATGCGACTTTTTGACTGATATAATGGTGCATCACACTGAATTTCATTCACACCAGAGGGTACGGTGTGACTCAACAATGAATGTCATTGGATGTCATGATACTCCCCCACACTTTCTGCACATGTGTGCTTCTGTTCCCCCATGATTCCTTCATGAAAATGGCAGGGAAGAACTGTATACTGGTATACTGCCCCAAATTTTGTCGCTTCAGATTTTTTTCTGGAATCAGATTAATGGATTATATAGTTTTCAGGAAGTCAGGTGGGGGAAACATTGGGGAAACAGAATAAACTGCCGTGTGAATGCATCCTAGGCTAGCAGCCATTTCCCAGGCTTCCTTTCCTATTGTTGACCTTGCTCCTAGGATGGGAGGTAGTGTTTATGTGCCTTTGTATTAGGCACTGGGGGCATGAAAGTGGAAAACCAGGAGAAAGGGGGGAGGGTAGGCAAAGACCATCACATGTCTGTTCCCCTCATCATCTGCTGCTTCCATACCATATGTTATTTAAAGGAACTAAATGTTCTTCATGTGTGGGAAGTTTCTTTGTTTGTTTGGTGTGTGTTTTTTGTTCGGTATCAAAATTCTGTTTTTCAATCTGTTAGCTTCAAAATTCTTCCCACCATCACCACCCGTGTTTTCTCTTAATGGGTCTTTATTTCTTTTATCATTTTGATGTTTAAATTGCAAGGTTTCTGCTGAAACGGTTGTGTTTTATTAATGTTGTAAGACTTAAAAAAAAAAAAAGGCGGGGGTGTTTGTGCAGAACTAATAAGCCACTTCTGCCCGGTTGAAATTTTAATGTTGATGGTTTGTAGTTAGGTATTCTTTTGTTCATATTCTTAACTTTTCCCTTTTCTTCAATCTTACAGCTCAGGCATAAATTTCCAGCAACACCATCACAACATCAAAAGCCGCGGCCCACTCTGGAGAAGATTATACTGCCCAAAAGACTGTGCATTATTCAACAGCCCCGGAAATGTTAAAGATGTAGAGTAAAATATTCATATATTTGACAGACTTGCTCTTAACATAACAGCACTTAGCTAAGGAAGCAGTAAATGGACCAAATGGCTCCAGCAATATCTACTTTGTATTTCTCTTGCAATAAAACTGTGTATGTTCAGTTTTTCATCCCACCCATGTCTTGAAATTTTGTTTGACTTTTCTTTGTTTTTGTTTTTTTGCATAGCTTCTGATTATCCACAATACCCTTGTTTTAACATTCCCAAACCATCTTATCACAGCAGTTACTGCTTTGAACAGACAAGTAGTTTTTCTCTAGCCATAACATTGACAAGGTTATTGCCTTTTTATCCTTTCACTCCTGGGAATGTGGACACACTGGAAAAAGTAGGATTGCTAAGTCTTCCTAATTTCTCTAGGTCAATTGACCAGAATTTCTGATGAAGCAGATCTTTGCTGGTACAATACATTAATGAGCACCCAGATAAAGTGGGTCATTTTTGCCCATAAAAATGATGCTAGGGCTCAGTCCTGTTTTGAAAAACCACCCTACCTGCCTTTGAAAGCACATCTTAATACCAGATTTGTGAGGACAACCAGTGGTTGGATAGTGGTGAAGAAGCATTGGCTTATTAATATAGGGTTAAGTCAATTTTGTATTTCTTTTTTCTTCTGGTTTGTGTTCAAACTTTTCTTGAGTTGAAGATTTAATGCTACATTTTTATTTGGGGGGGTTGCTATTGCATTAGCCAACTAGAATGCAGTTTGCTGTCAGTGATGGATAAATACTTATCCATCTGGGATGATG
Source organism: Darevskia mixta (assembly GCA_034641385.1). Classification (NCBI taxonomy): domain Eukaryota; kingdom Metazoa; phylum Chordata; class Lepidosauria; order Squamata; family Lacertidae; genus Darevskia; species Darevskia mixta. Next base: position 23,299,335 of record JAWWNH010000001.1, read on the forward strand.
CTATGTTTTTTGTTTTCTAGTATTTCAGCAGTGTTAGAAAATAGAAGAGAGACCATTAAGAATTCTGTTCTGTTCAACGTTAAGTGCTTGCAAGGTAACTCTTGTTTCCTATACTGTTAAAGCCAATGACTTGTTTTTTACAGACTTTAGGAGCTGAATTTATTCCCAGTAACAGCTACATAGTGCCTTGTATGGGAGCTGTCTTGTGAGGAACAATTAATTGACATAACCATTGCAGAACCTCCAAGCTATACAAACATCTACAGGATGAAGAGTTTGGTGTGAATCTCAGGGTTCTGTGTGACACATCCATCACTGTCACTTGTCTGTAAATGTAATTCTCGCATGCAATAAAGAACATTTACTTATCTACTTAACTCCTTAGTTTCTAGACTTGGTTTGTTGTGCTGCTTTCAGTGCTACATGATACTTAATTTACTAGCAGCCTGCAGCCAACCTGATCTGTGCAAGTTGATAAAAGTGCTCTTCTGTCTTCAACAAACCTGAAAGAGAGAGAGAGGTGACAAAGCAAATAGATACATTTAGGCTTAAGAAAAAGCTGTCCCCCCCCCCTTTTTTATATCATTGCACTTGTGCAAATATTTATACCTTTGGGTGGTATTACATATACAGTATTCTATTCTGAATGGGTAGCAATTTATCTATGCGAAACATGTCTGTTTTTTATTCAAGGGGCCAATTTCTCACAATATGACTGGCATGTGATGACGTAACTACTCTAATGTGTGGCTGAATTGGCCCTCTGTTTTTAAACTGTTGCATAAGCATGTCTGGACCATTATGTTTTCCTGATCCTGACACAACTGCTGATTCTTAAACAAGGGAAGTATATTATAGGAAAAGCAGGAGCCCTATACAACTTACTACAAGGGGCCTGGTTTGTCATGTATTGTGTCCTACCATGTACACGACAATGGTAAATTTGGTTTAAAACTTAAGTTACCATAGCTGAATGGCATCCTTTAATATTCATAAAATTACTGATCTTCAAACAACTAAGTGTGACTTGCCCCTAAAATTAGCCTGCAGGCCATAGGCTTGGAAAGTGCCAACAGGGGGTGGTATCCTGAAATTTACAGTCCAGTTAGCTTAAAATGCTATTTTTAAATACAGAATTAGCAACCATATGAAATAACAAGCCTTGCTGGGGATGTAATGATTTCTACAAGGAAAGGTCTCCTCTCCCCAATCTTCTGGAGTTCTAGGGGAACGTCAACAGGTGTGACGTTAAATACTTAGGCTTCTGAAAAGCTTTTGACAAAAGTCCCTCATGAAAGAATTAAACAACAGTTGCTGGATAAGAAGACGGATCCTGGTACGGATTGCTGTCTGGTGAAATAAGAAGCAGAAAACGAGCAGTTACAGTAGAAGTGCCGTATTTTTCCATGTATAAGACTAGGCTTCCCCCCCTAAAAAATAATGTCAAAAATTAAGGGGCGTCTTATACACGGATACACCCCCCCCCCAAATTTTCTTAAATCTGAGTAAGTAAGAAGTCGGTTCCTCCAAGCTGTTTGCAAAGGATTCTAAAAGGTTTTCTCCAAACTGGATGACTGGGCAACAAAATGACGTTTGCTGTAATGAGACAGTGGGAAGAAGTGCACATTAGTATTGGGGTGAGGAATCTTAACTTCAGAAATATGCTGGTGGTGTCTGACTGACAGTTACGAACAAAGATATATTGGTGTTGTGGGAGATGGGTAGTACTAGGAAGACTCCAGACCAATAGAGACAAGGCCACTAGTCACATGGGCACCTTCTCTTGTCTCAAAAGAATCAGGCAGGAGGCCAGGGAGCTCAGAAAACATGCCCATTGGCAGGCCAGGGAATTGACCCTTTTAAGAATTGTGCAAGTCAAAAAGGGGATAGAACATAGGAGCAGTGGACTGGAGCTGACAAAACCTCAGTCCATGGGCTTCTCTGCAAGAGCAGAACAAGACACAGGAATATATTGGAAACTGGGCTGGAAGTGGTGTAACATGATAGCTATCAGTCCAGCTGCAGAATTCTCCCAGCAGCTGCAGTTTTCAAAGTATTCAAAGGCAGCCCCATGCATTGCAGTAATCTAACCACAGATTAATCAGACTAGTGAAGCCAAGTTAGGGATGTGTCTCTCTGGCCTACTAACAAAAGCTAGTAAAATGTAAAGTGTAGCTGAAACCACTTGCTCCTCCAGAACTCCTTCAAGTTTGTAGCAACCCCATCCAGAAGGTGAGATGCCCTGTGCAGAACTGCTTGAACTTAATACTAAACATGCTATACAAAAGCTGTTATTGTTATTTTCAATTATTACTTGCCCTTCACCCTAAGGATCCAGTGTGGGTTACAGCAATTGCTACATTTGGACTAACCACATTTATAGTCCTAACTGTCTTAGTCAATCAGTAGAATATTACCCATCTTTAAAGTTTAAGAAAAGCCCTTATACTCTTGTGAAATAGATCATATTTCACATTCTGAAATGTGGCTTCTCTATGGCTTGTTGCCAGTTTAATTAAAAACCGTCTAATTAGTAAGTACTGAAGGAAGAGAGGCTGCACTCCACTGAATAACTGAACAGTATCTGCATATGAAAGGACAGTGGTATTTACTCACCATATCTAAATATCTAGCCAGACGCTTTTTCCACAGCACTTCATAATTGCCACATAGTTGTCATACGTTCAGCATGTAAATATGTGGTGATAATGAGTGACATCTGGATTCAAGATCTTTTGGAATGCATGCCAAGTCTTTGAAAGCGAATATATCAAAACATACTTCAGTTTAGATAGTTTTTTCTTTTTTTCTTTTTCTTTTTAGCATGTTGTTTTGTTCTTTAGTTGTTTAGTCGTGTCCGACTCTTCGTGACCCCATGGACTCTTCGTGACTTTTTAGCATGGCACCATTAAATTCAAGGGTATCCCAGTTCATTCATTTAAAAACATCTGACCTTTACCAAACCTTTCTTTCTAACCAGGCAAGAAACAAAGCACCATTATTTGAGGGACAGACTGATCAGATTAGTTATCTTTGCAGTGGTGGGTTTTTTGGTTGTTCAGAATTATTAAGTACAGTATAGGCTATTGTGGTGGCTATTTTCTTTTATTGCCACCAGAGGGTAGTATATATCTACAATACATACACCGCCTCAGACAGCTAAAATTGCCTGCTGGAGATGCTCCCTCCTTTATGCATTCTTTATAATTTGTTGTCAACCCACAAATGAAACAGCTGTTGCTATACTCCCAGGTTGGTGTTATAGCAGCAAACTAGACAAATAGGAATTGGCAGTGTATAGGGCAGGCCCTTCCCCACCCCCACCACTTCCCTGCCCTTGCGGAACTAAAAGGTAAAGGTAAAGGGACCCCTGACCATTAGGTCCAGTCATGTCAGACTCTGGGGTTGCGGCGCTCATCTCGTGTTACTGGTCGAGGGAGCCGGCGTACAGCTTCCGGGTCATGTGGCCAGCATGACAAAGCCGCTTCTGGCGAACCAGAGCAGCGCACGGAAACGCCGTTTACATTCCCTCCGGAGCGGTACCTATTTATCTACTTGCACTTTGACGTGCTTTCGAACTGCTAGGTTGGCAGGAGCAGGGACCGAGCAACAGGAGCTCACCCTGTCGCAGGGATTGGAACCACCGACCTTCTGATCAGCAAGCCCTAGGCTCTGTGGTTTAACCCACAGCGCCACCTGGGTCCCTACATCAGCTTAAATGCAAGCACCCAAATTTAACTTATTTGACTTCACCGTTTGTACAGGTACGGTGAAGTACACAGAATAATTCCTACAATGTCTGCAATAGTTTAAAATGTGGTGCTTAGCTGAATCAGGCTGCATACTGAAATGAAAAAAATGGGTTAAGTATAGTCATTTACAGTGGAATCGAAACAAAGCTTAATTAACTATGATCTGCCGTCATTGTGATCTGATATATTATTTGTTTGCTTGTTTTGTTTTTTTAAAAATCTATACCACCCTTCTAACACCCATGCACCACTCAAGACAATAAAAATATAGAGGGGTACAAATAATAGAACAATAAAAGCAGTGCTTTTTCTTCTAGGGGTACGCAGGGGTACGCATACCCCTAAACATTTTGTGACTCTTTGTACTTTCGTCCATTTACTCTATTTATTTCCCCCAATTTGAACTATAAAATGGTGATTTTCTTGAGTCAAAATGAAAGTACCCCTAAACATTTTTTAAGAAAAAAAAGCACTGAATAAAAGTATGTAAAATGTACAACATTAAAAACCCATTTAAAAACAACGATGGCAGCAATTACAGGTAAAAAAGCCCTTTAAAAGGGGCACCTGTTATTGACAAGGTGTGGCCTTTCCTGGTCACTCAGAATATACAGCTTTGGAATCGTGTCGCTGTACCGGACTAATCATGTTGTAATTCTGATGAGTGGGAATGCTTCAGCACATTAAGTTGTATTTTAAAAACAAAAGTTGCATTTGAAAATGTGTTCACCCTTCATAAAGGATGCAGCATGTGCATGTTATATGAAGTATATGTGCCCAAACACAATATGCACAGCCCAGAACAAGATATGTTCTGAAAAGTGATTTCATCCAGGTCCAAGCTGGATTTGTTCCTATTGATCCAGCAGGGTTCAAATCTGGAGGAGCTGCTAGAGTGGATGGAAGTGCTAATATTTGAAAGAAGCAAAATGTGAAACGAGGATTGGGCCGAGGGATCAGAAGCCAGGGATAAGAGAGCAAGAAAAAAAGGTGATGTTGTTTCATTTATGAATTAGTTCCTATGATCTTGTTGGCATCAATACAAACAATTTCATCTCTTAATATAGATTCCGACATGGATAAAAAATATCCATTTGGAAGACTTGTTCACTAAAGGCCCAATTCTGACATTATGCTAAAGGGACCTCCTGATAAGATAAGGCCTTCTCCTGCAGAACACAATGATATAAGGGATGATCCTGAGAATGTGAGAACATAATTGACCTTGATGCATAATTGACTTCCGTTGCTCTGGGAATATTGGTAGCTGATTACAACAGGGACCAGTCAGCTTCATAGAGAAGTTGGCTTAAGCCCTGTGGCACTGGTGTCCGAAGGGAGACATTAGGTGGACCTCTCCATGTGATGGGCTAACCAGATACATGGTAAGCAGAGCTCATCTTTACTACTTGGGAGGGAAAACTCATCCTAAGGAGGTGGGAAGGATCTGAGAAGGCCGTGTATTGTCCAGTCCTCTGTCTCCACTGTGGTGATGGTAGATAAATACTATAAGATCCTGGAGATTGTGTGAGCTCCAATAAGTGTTTGATTTTGGTAGCAGAAGCTCTGACAAATCCCCTGATAGCAGGGGTGAAACTAGGTTTTATTTCACCCGGGTCAAAAACCCAGTTTAGCTCACACACCCTATGTACATTTGCATACAGACACACAGGCTGGGGGCCTCAATGGTGCCTCTCTGAAGACGTCACGGGGGGCGGGGGGACCAGTTAGCCACCCCACCCCCCGTAGCTATGGCTCTGCCTGATAGTGCTGGCACATGTTAAATTTGCACACAAGTTGCATTGTAGGTATTTTTAAACATATGTTCGTTGCCCTGGCCTAATGGTCAAAGCAGATAAGGGACTGAATAAGTAATAAATGCAGATACTTTGGCTTTATGGGGCAGGTGCCTGTAAAACAAGCACCTTAACTTCTTGATGTTCATTTCACTTGATTGCATGTGCAGAGCTGCTTAAATGCATGCAAAAGAGATTATTTACATAGTCAGTTCCTAGGTCAGGCCAGCTGTTTCCTCTGTTTTGCAAAGTGGTGGTGAAATTCTCAGGGTTTTATATGCTCTGCAGGATTAATAATTCCAGTTCAGTGGTTTTAAAGGCTTCACGGGTGAATTGGGGAGAATACTGTATTGATTTCGGTGCAATATGATCACTTTAGAAGGCCAGTGTCAGCAACTCAGAGGGTCACCCTTTCTTTAATTAATAAACCCACCCCTAGCTTTGGCTCAATAGAACAATAAACAGCAGCTAGAGATAACCGAGCCTTTTCTAGAGAGAGAGATGTAAGGGACTGTTGATTACATAGATCAATATGGATATCATAAGCAAGCAGAAACACTAGCATGCCTGGAATGAAAAGCTGTGGGGGAGCTTGATGTGATTTGTAAGAACATTTCAACAATGGATTGTCAGTGTAAATGTGATTAAGGAGATGCTGCAGTTCCCGCATAAAGAAGACAACTGCCTGACTCTCAGTTCAGGGCTTGTGTGCTAAACTGGAATACAGGGAATCTGGGATTGTTGAAATCTTCATAAGGCTGGCGCTAGGTCTGAAGGCTTCCTTAGCGTGGTGTCCTCCTTTGGTGGTCTCCTTCCTATGTTGGTGCTCCCCTCCATGACTTAACCTGGCAACAGGTGGTGGTGAAGAGGGGAGCTGTAGCAATGTTCTGATGAGTTTCACCTCTGACCCACTGCAGTGCTCAATTCAGATAGGACTGAGACACTGTGAGTGGGTGGTTCCTCTGTCCACTCGAGAGGAAGGCATTCTGTTCTGGGTGGGGTTACACTCAACATGAAGGAGAAGGTATGCATCTTTGATGTATTATTGGATTCAACACAAGGGTTCCTCAGTGTCATGGAATGCATTCTACCATCTTTATTTGGTTGCAGTCCAGCTGCAATTCTATTTGGCTGGGATAGTCAAGCTTTTGTCGTCTATGCTCTGGTAACCTCCGGGTTAGACTACTGTAATGTGTTATATATGGGACTGTGTTTGGAAACTCATCTAGTGCAGAATACAGTGCCTAGATTATTAGCTGGAAAAAGAAGGTGTGACCATAGAATGCTGATTTTGGCCCAACTCTACTGGCTACCGTTTTGTTTCTGGGCCCAATTCAAAGCACTTTTTGACATTTAAAACGTTATACCTCTATATGAAAAGGACTGCCATAAGAACTTGCCCAGAACCCAAGATCATAATCTGAGGTCACCTCTGAGGGAGGTCTGGAGGGTGTCAACAAGAGAACAGACCTTCCCTGTAGTAGCCTCTTTGTGTAATAATCTCCTTGGGGAGCCCCGCCTAGCACAAATCTTGCCATTGATTTGGCACCAAAAATGTTTTTGCTTTTCCAGTTAACTTGGGCAAAACCAGTTACATTATATTACACCGTTAAATCTGCTTTTAATAACGTTTATGTGGTTTTTATTGTATTTTTTACTTTGGTTGTAATTTGCTTCAGGACTTTTTTCCATGGAAAGATTGATTGAATGACTGAACCATTTAAATTTTTCATAGTGCACTATATGAACACTGTATCAGGAGCACTCCAGGGCACTGTAGGAAATTTAAACGGCAGCTCTAAGCCACCACAGTACACACAGGGGTACTGGAAAAGGGGTGTCTGGGGCAGCATATACCAGATCTAGCATCAATACCTGTCATCCTTGGGCAGAGGCTAGGCAGCAGCCCCAGCCTCTGCCCAAGGATGTCAGGTGTTGACGCTAGATCTGGTATATGCTGCTCTGAGGTACCCCAGTTTGCACTGTGACCATGTTACTCTGTGCTTGTATGGTTCATATTGGGCATAGGCAAACTCAGCTCTCCAGATGTTTTGGGACTACAACTCCCATCATCCCTGACCACTGGTCCTGTTAGCTAGGGATGATGGGAGGACCGAGTTTGCCTATGCCTGGTTCATATCGTAGGCTGGTGTGGACAGGCACAATGGAAGCACAGACAAGTGCAAGCTACAAAGGACAAAGGTGATCTTGACACACATATTTAGCCCTTCAGTATCACCATATTGGAAGATAGCAAAAGTGCCTTATATTCAAATGCAGATTACCTCCCTCAACACACATGTGCACGCACACACACACACACACACACACACACACACACACTTCATATGACATCCTCTAAGAAAATCCAAATTATCCAAAATAATTAATAAGAGAGCAATCAAGAATGCATGGCATATTTCCCTTCCATACTGTGTGTGGCCAGGTTCAATCTTGTCTATATGCGGCTTCTGCTTTTTTTTTAAGTGACATTGAAAAAACGTGTCTTTGTGGAATCCCATGAGCTTCCTGACAATAATTAGTTTCACAGTAACCACCCAGCAGCATCAGAACTGATTGACAAATAAATTAACTCTGACAGCCAGCAGCCTGAAATAATCAAAAGCAGATAGCAATTTTCCTCAAGCAGCAGGCCACAAAAACAGAAAAAAAAACCCTCATAAATCACGTACAGGAAAATATTCTTATCCTACTCTAAATCAAAAGTCCAGCTCTTCAAATATGTCCAATTTTGTCCCATCTAGTGAGTGTGCTGTCCTTAGTAAAGTACAACCATGCACTTATGTTCTACGTTGCTCAAGTCAAGTTAAATTAATCTCCCTTACTGCTTTTCTGAGGGATCAGTTTTACCAAACAATATTTTGATTTTTTTTATTGGCAGAGTTAGGTGATGCACACACAAAGTAGAAGAGCCTTGTGCACTAATTATTCACCTACTTTAGGAATGATAAGACTTCAGAAGAAATGAACGGAAATCTTAACATTTTCCAAGCCACCATAACTAAGGTGACCAGCTGCAATGAGCCAGGGCTACCATACCCGTAATGTATCTGTAAGTAGTGAATATCAACATGTTTTCTCAACCCTGCATAGCAAACAGCAAGCTCTCTCCTACACACTTTTAAAGGTATGGAAGGTGTTTCGTGCATTCCATCTGCCCACCCTAGATCAGAGTTGGGAAACCTGCTGTGGCCCCTCCAGATATTTCTGGACTACAACTCCCATCATTCCTGACATCGACCATACTGGTTGGTGCTGATGGGAGATGGCCTCTAGCAACAGGAGAAGGGCCACAGTCCCTGCCCCCCACAACAGTCTAATAAAGTAAAATGGTAAGTGCTGCCTTGAAATGTGTCGTATGAGGATTAACGTCAACGTGGAAAATATTGAAATAGCCAACGTTATGAACTTTTGTTTCTGGGTCTTATTGTGTCAGGGTCTTTGATACCATACTGTTTCCTAAGCATAAGCATTTATAGGCTACTATTTTCCTAGTTCAGAAACTGCCTTCTGTGTCAATGGCTATGATCAGATGCATCATTTGAAATATCCCATAAACTAGAGAATATATAGACTGATATTCTGTCCTACCTGGTTAAAAAAGAAAAGAAAGATAATAGTGTGATATTTTGAGTATTAATGTGATGCCTATCCTGACTAGTAGACTATTGGCCCATTAAGCACGTATTTGAATAATCTTTGGTGCCTATGACTATTAGCTGTCACAATCTCTCATAGCAATTAGTACATCAGGTTAATGTTTGGACAAAGATGAAAAACTGCTTCCCCTTTTAAAAAGTGGTTGGCCGTAAATTACTTTGATGTGCTTTTGAAAGGATGAATTGTGATTCCCTATTCATTCTCCTCACACCTTTATGGATTTCCTGTATGTCTGAGCCTGGCTTCTGAAATGGTTGCCATTCACATGCTCTGAAACTACACACCTTGGGTAATTATTAAGTAGCAGAGTCCAGTTTTGGCACAGTTAATCCTTGCCTTATCAGATCAGAGGTGCAATGCTACCCAACCGGAGCACATCAAAGTTAATGGCAGAGGGATAAGGTTTTCGGGGTAAGGGAGATATATCTGCGGTGTCTACTTATAATTGTGCATATACTTATAGTTTTTTGTTTGTTTGTTTTATTGCGAACTGATTGCACACCAGGAAAGAAGCAGTTCTCTCTCAAATGCAAGCATCTAAATTCACTGAGTTGGGGGCAGGGGAAAAGATAACAAAAAAAAGGAAGGAAAGTGATGGAGGGGTCCAGGGATAGTCCTTAGACTTAAATTGTTTCAGGAAGTACTCGTGCAACCATCTGAAGATTTCATCAAAGGATTCCAGATAAATTAGCCATTCCCCTCCAGCAGACCATCACACAATCTCTGACTATGAGTACAAGAATATTATTGTGCTGCTCTTGTAAGGCAGGCTGTGTTTGGGGTTTGCAGTTTCAGCCTCCTAAGTCTTCTTATCATCAAGAGAGCTCTGTGAAGCCATCGGTGCTCATAATTCTAGCTGGCAAGGGTTTGAAAGTCTGCCACTTCACAAAACAGTCAGCTTTGCTTATTGCAGCTCCTCCTCACTATAGCACCACAGTTCTGCAAAAACTTGAAAGTACTGAAAATCTCTCCCATGCTCAGCTGTTAAAGATTTCTCTGCTAGGTAGAATGTTGCAACTGTGCCAGAGGCCAGAATCTTCCTAGTGCCAGAGGAAGAAGGAAAGAGAGAGGGGCTAGAGGTCTCGGCAGTATGATTGCAAATACCGGGAATCCGTATTGCTCATTCGTCTGACTTTGGAAATACCGTATCAGCAGGTGCTGCTATGCATAAATTAAAAAAGCAGCTAAGAACAGCCAGAATAATTCACATAGTAGTGCATTGTGATTTAAACTGTGGCTCAAAATATTAAAAGCAGAAGGAACCCTTGGAACACCACGATTTGTCGGACTCCAACACCCAGGATGGCCAATGTTCAAGATTGGTGGGAACAGGAATCCAGCAGCATCTTGAGATCCACTGGTTCCCTTCTGATTAAAAGCAGCGGTGCCCTAATGTTGAACAGCAAGCACATGACCTGCTCCCTACAGCCAGGCAGT